>VDFB02000015.1:291210394-291608110 GCA_007258455.2 Sequoia sempervirens
CAGAGTTATAAGAGTGTTTTTGGTCTAATCCTACCTTTTTCATGATAATTAGATTGTACTGGGGTCTGGTAAGAGTTTAGAACCCTGATTTTTGTCTTTTGGTGTATTGGTAGTCATGTGGAATCAAGTTTCAATGAAGTGAATTTGGTGAATATTCAAGTGATCTTTTCAAAGTTTGTGTTTTGGGTCTTTAGAACCCTAGAAATTAGTAGATTCTTTGCATCAATTAGTATCAGAGTTGGTTGGTCTAGTGGTTTGTTAAGTTGTTGTTTGCAGATACTTGTGGTCCATCTTAAAGCTACAAGAGTTGTGAGGTGTGTTGGTTATAGACAAGGAAGAGGTTTGTGTTCACTGTCCTCCAATAGAGATAAAGTTGGGGAGAAGGTGCAGAGAGAGAGAGTTACACCACTAAGAGATAAAGAGTGGGTAGGTGCATCTTTTGGGATCTACTATTGGGTAGATGGATGGTTTGTGAGATTGTGTGATGAAGTAGTGAGGGAGATGGATATCTATTTGAGAAGCACTTGAAGAGTTTGCAACCATTACAAAAGTTGAAGATGTTAGTCAGTTGGAAGAGTGATCCAATGATTGGAAAAGATGAAGAGATGATGACATATAGGTCAAGAGAAGGTCAATGATGAATTGATTGGAATGAGGCAAGATTGCTTAGAAAATCATGGTGAAAGCATACTAAGTATAGTCCTATGTCCTTTGATTGGAAAAGAGGTTAGAGGAAAGTTAAATACTGTCAAGACAATGGTTTGGAGATTTGAGAATACATATGTTATTGGGGTAGAGAACCTAATGGTAGGAATAAGAGAAAAATATGAAGTGATTGAAGGTGTTTGGCAAAGGAAAGTGCATGATTTCAAGATTGCAACAAGAGTAAAGAAAGAGAGTAGTCCAAGACAAAATTGGTAAGGGTATGTAGGTGTGAAGAAGCAAGTTTGATGCCACTCAGTCCTAAAAGGGACTTGAGGTCTTTTTCAAGCCTGTTGTACGGTGCAAGAGCACCTAGTGATTTTATGCCTCCATGAGGAAATATTGTAAAGTTGGAATATTCATCATGTTATGCATGTAAAAATGTCATGTTTGGGACCATTACTAATGTATTTGAGTCACTTGATTAGGTTTGTAGGTGATGGTAAGGTTAAGTTATCAAATGTTGCAAATATTGCAATTATTGTCAGAAATGTAAAAATGCAAACAATGAAGGAAGTTGAAGAGTCATCTTGGTAGGGAAGGTTGTTAGTCGGCTAAAGTTGAAGGGGAATTTATGCTAACTATTGGAAACACCTTTAAAGAAAATTTTAAAGGTGAGAAAAGCATTGATGATTGTATTTTGAAATCATTTTGTGAATAAAAGTACCCTGTTATGCTGAAACAACATTTTCATATTTTTTACAAGCACTATACGAACTGTACAACACTCCTAGGCTATAAATATTGATTTTTTTTCATAGTTATTTGTGTTAGCTTCCATTTGGAAGAGGTTTGAAGAATTTTCATCAAATTTAGAGGACTTAAGAGCAATTTAATAGTAAACTATTTGAAACCCTCTAGTTAAGTGTTTTGAGAGTCTAAAGTGAGTTTAACAACCATTCCACCGATGGAGGATTTGAAAATTGGTGGAATGGGTTATAATAGGTTATATTTTAATGTGATTATGTTGGAAAATGCATGGGAAGGCAAAATATAGAAGTTATGTTGATGCTCTAGGTGTTTTTCATTGTTTTCCATGCATGAATTATTGCCTACAAGCTAGGGTTTGAAGAATTGACAGTGGTGAATGTTGGGAAATAATTATTTTTTCTTGTGCAAACCTAATTTAGGATGTTTGAAGCAATGAATAAGTGATTGGAGGTTTGGATAGTATATTTTCAATAAACCCTCCTTGTTTGAGCATAATTTAAGCATTAAGCAAGGGTTTCATGATTTGATGCATTGGTGAGTGATTTATTTGAGAAAGATTGTTGATTTGGTAGTTTTATTACCTAATGAAGATCTTTCCATGGTTATTTAGAGTTGTGGAGTGAATAAGTGGGTACTTTCTTTGTTAAATAGGCCTATTTGGAGCCTATTTCTGTAGGAATATCAATTTTAAGCTTAATCTTTCCAAAATAGTAGTACCTTATTTTGAAGCATATTTAATAAGGCTGAAATGAGTCTTAGAATTTGTGACTATTTTGGGGAAAATCCACCTGGTTTGCAATTTATGCCCGATTTAGTGTTTTGGACTCCTACAAGCAAATTTGATATTTTGGTGCAAGTAATTGAGAAACTGATTAAACAAAGTTATAAGAGAGTTTTTTTGGTCTAATCTTGCATTTTTCATCATAATTAGAATGTATTGGGGTTTGTTAAGAGTTTAGAACCTTGATTTTGGTCTTTTGGTGTATCGGTAGTCTTGTGGAATTAAGTTTCAATGAAGTGAATTTGGTGAATACTCAAGTGATCTTTTCAGAGTTTTTGTTTTAGGTCTTAAGAACCCTTGAAGTTAGTAGATGTTGTGCATCACTTTCCACCCTTCATTTCCCACCGCCAAGGTGTTGTCCTAGCCTCTGCATTACACTTCCATGGAGTTGCACCAATTGCTGCTCCATTATAGCCCCAAGTCACTATAGCACAACAAGTGCAACATCCACTTTCCACAATGGATTGGTTGGGAAATAACCCTTTCCCATTGTCCTTCAATGATTATCATGACATGCCAAAGAATCTAGAAGGATTTTTCAGCAAGTTCCATCCACGTGACTCATAAAGGACAACAAATGAGCACATCAAGATCTTCTAAAAAGCTTTGAAAGAAATGTAGATTGAACACGAAGATGTGGTTTGTAGACTCTTCCCTTACTCATTGGGGGATGAAGCCTTCTACTGGTATATCCATCTTCCAACTGGATCCATAATTTCTTGGGATCAAATGAAGAATACTTTCTTGCAGAAGTTCAAGCTCCCGATTAGCCCCTCAAAAGTATACTAGTAGTTCATGTCCATTAGGAGGGAAGTCAATGAGCCTATTAGCTCATTTAATGACCAATTTCATAGGGCTTACATGAAGTTGCAACCATAGAATGTAGTGGATGATCCCTCAACTAGGTTGGTGTACTACGCTTCCTTGGGTAACCTTACATCTTCCTAGGTTAAAAGGATGCACCCGCCACCTACCAGGTTGGTGGATGCATATGTAGAAGCAGTTACATCAAGCATGGACTTGTGGTAACATATTGCAGGTATTTTTCCCTCATTGGGGCCCACTACTCACCCCATGCAAATCCAAGGGCTTACTCATTCCTTGGCTCACCATACGCCAATGTTGAATCAAGTCCCTCACCTACCAATAGTGCCACATCTAGTGATACCACTGAATTAGGAGGCTTTGGTGCCTCATTATTGCAGCCTCCATAACAACAGCCTTATGCTCAATAGCCCCAAGTGCCTACATACTTTCAAAATTTAGAATTCTTGCCTGCCCAACAATACCAACGTGCAATGCACTCGGTCTTCCTTTAGAACTTAATGTCGTAGAAGAATAATGCAAAAAAGGATTAGATCGATGAATTGAATGAAATGGTAAAGAAGTTGTCCATAAAGATGATGCATTTGAGGAATCAAACAACTAGTTGTAAGCCTCTTAAAGGAGCATCCAAGCCAACCTCAACTGAGACAACCATGATTCAGGCATGTCTTCTAGACAAAATTATGAAAGAGGTTAGAATTCAGGTCAAAGCTTTGAGAGAAGGCCTTCACAAAGGAAAATAAGGCTTGGAACACAAGGCCAAACAACGGAGGCATTCCCACACCTCTTGATCAACCGAGTGGCAATGAAAAATCACCAAGCAAATTCTACTTAGCTGAGGTTGCCTTGTTTGGATGGTGTCAGATTCATAAGACAAATAGGCATTTAGAGTTGGACTATCCAAAATTTCAAACAAAAACAAAAAAAATTCAAGTGGAGGTCCAGAATGTCATTGATGGTTCTAACTACAATGACCTTGTTCCATTGGAGTCATATGATTCATCAATGTTAGTGGTCAATCAAGCTTTGTTCCCACAAAGTGAAAGCAACATGCCCAAGAAGGAGACTATGCCCAAGGACGATGAAGTGAAAGAGGTAAGTAACAAAAGACCTTTATCTAAGCTCTTCGATTTAGTAGATAATGATCTATTAGATGAAGAAGAGACACATGAGGATGAAGTTCAAATGTTCCACCAAAGGGTAACTCCATACAACTTAAAAAATAGACAAGTTGGCAGTCCTTTTATGACCTCTACTCCTCCCAACAATTTCAATACCCTGCCTGACCCTAATGCTAGCAATAATCCCACTTATCCCCATGTGCCTACCCAATACTTCAATAAGAATAGGCAACCTAATCATACCCAAGATCAGCCTACTAGTTCTTCACAAGGAAAATCTTCTAAAGTAGAGATTGAACAAATGAGGGAATACGTAGCCAAATAATTCAAGAAGGTTAAGTTAAGCCTTTTAACATTTTAATTACTTAGAGTTCTGACTATCAGAAATGCCTTCTTTAGGATGCTCAATGAGACTGCTCCATCCAAGTCAACCTAGGAATCACCAGCCAAGGGGTTTCATTTGATACCTCCCAAAGTGAACCTGTAATTAGGGAAATCTTGGGAAAGAAGCTTGATCAACCTCCAAATCAGCAAGTAAACAAACAACTAGCCAAAGAGAAAAATAAAGCACAAACAAGGACAAAACCAATGACAAAGACAAGGCTCAAGTAGCTCAGGCTAATGTTTCAGTGGGGCTATTCCAAGGAAAGTTGGAGACCCCTCCCTTCTTGATGACTATTCAAATATTTGGCAAGAACCTACACAAATGCTTATTAGATTCAGGAGCTTCGACTAACATCATTCCCTTTGAAGTATGCCAAGCACTAGAGATAACTCCAACTCCCTCCCGACAAAAAGTGACTCAGCTGGACAAGATAGAAGTAAACATAGTTGGGGAAATGAATAGGATGCCCATGCAGATTGCTACTGACCCAAGGGTGCAATAGGTGATTGAAATCCAAGTTGATGATATCCCCAATATGTATGGTATTATATTAGGAAGGGACTTCACCTGGGCATTGAATGGTTATGCTGCAACAAACTATTCTCACCTGTGGCTACAATGGAAAGGACTATCAAACCAGATCTGCATTGAGAGAGAACCTCAAATAAAATTCATGATCACTGAGTATAACATGAATGAGGTGTTGTTCATAGAAATGAGGTTGGGGAATTATTGTCCCATGGATTATCAGGGTGAAGAAGAGGGTATGTGTAGGATCATGATGGGCCAAAAAGTGGTGATATGATGGGTATATGTAGGGTATGTGGCTGACAACTTTTTTACCCAAAATTGATGAAAGAAAAAAGGTTTTTAAAGGATATTCTCAACTTTCCACCAATATAAATTATGATTTACTTTGAATTAAATAAATAATTATTATTCATTTTCTATTTGAATTATGACTAAAGTCCTAATTGATAGACTGATTGAAAAACATCTATAGCTTTCAAACAATATCACATTTTTTGAATCTAAAACATATAATATTCTATGCTTTGCATACTATAGGATTGAAAAAATAAAAATTGAATTTCATGAAGTTTTGACCAAGTTAAGGTGGTCAGACATCCGGAGTTTTTTATATTTTTTAAAAAAGTTGTAATAAAAATTCATAATTAATTATTTACATGAAAAAAAATTACAAAGAAATATGCATCACATAAAAACATGAGTCCTCTACTTATATATAAAATCTTATAAAAAATATTATCTTTTTATTATGGTTAGGGTGGTTAGAAAAACATCTACTTATTTTTTTGCTGAAATTTAAATAGTACTGTATTGAAATTTCAAATTTTCACCAAATAGATGTTTTTAAAAAAAAAAGAAGCCTAGTAGTTTATAAACTACATTGAATTTGCTATAGATTCTATTCTTACATATTTTTGAAATAATATAGATAACTTATTGAAATTTTTATGTCAAGTTTCCTAACTCTGTTTTTTCTAAATTTTTTGCCACTTAAGGGCCCGTTTTTTCCATCATGATCCTGTACATACCCAAGAGTTCCAAGAAGAAGTGGTTGAATAGGTCCTTGTTGTATTATGCACTGCTACCACTAATTTAACCCATGTCCTTGATAGTACATAGGTGTTGATTCAATCAGAAGATGAAGAATCCTATGAAGATGGTAACCTTGGATTGTTGGATGGATTCTAAGAATTTATGCAAAAATGCATATAGGATCAACTCAGTCTAGGAGCAAGAATGGAATTTCACAAGCTAGCATAGGGTACACAATGCTACTTATTTTGAATTTGAATATTGTCTATGTTAAATAGTAGTGGAATATATCGCAAGGTAAGTTATTCCAAAAGAAATAGGAGGGAAACAAGATCACAACCAACCCATACATACACACTACCACAAGGATACAAAAATAAGTGCACAACCAATGGAGGAAGCATGCTCAGATAGCTCCAAATTCAAAAGTTCTACTAAGTTTTGGATGCTATGTTTAGATGGATTCAAGTCGAAGCAAGGAGTGGGAGCAGGCTTCAAGCTCATTAGCCCCATGAGTAAGATGTATTTTGCTACTCATAGACTCCGATTTTATTGCACAAATAATGTAGTTGAATATGAGGCATTAGTTCATGGGATTTTGATGGCATTAAGAAAGAAAGTTAAAATGTTGCAAGTCTTTGATGATTCTAAACTCGTAGTGAAACAAGTTAGGAAACTATACTCCTGTCATGATAGAAGGTTAGAAAACTATAAACACGGGGTATGAGATCTTATAGAAGGATTAGATGCATTCAATATTCAACTAATCCCTCATGATAAGAATTAGACCATTGATGCATTAGCTCAAGCAGTTAGCACCCTTCAACCCCTCTCATTAACCGGTTTGAAGAATTTCATTATGGAGTTCACCTCTACCCTGTCAGTGCTTGAGAATGTAACCAACTTTCAAGTTTGTAATAATGATAAGCATATCCTCAACTTCATTACAAGTTCCAACATATTCACAACCCAAATTATAATGAAGTAGAGCCAAAAGAGGCTAAACTTGATTGCGAAGGAGTCATCAACCTGAATAACAATACCATACCATGAGGTATGGTTAAACTAGAAAGAATATTTGATCCCGATTAGATACGGGATCAAGACTAATAGGCTAAGAAAGAATCAATAGACAATCAATGTGACACTTATAACATGGGCATGACTAAGCAAGCTAGAAATTTTTTTATTAGTAAAGTCTGCACACCAAGAAAAGGGATCATTAATGCCTTACACATTTATCATGATGTGATTGCTTGGGGATATGAAGATTTGAAAATGTATGATACTTCAATTATCACTCACACCATTCCCCTCAAGCCAGATGTGAGACCTTGCCGACAACATCAACGCCCAATCAGTGCATTTCCTGATCCAATTATCTTCAAAGAAGTTCAAAAGTTGTTGTCTACTTGAATTATCTTTCCTGTCAGGCATTCCACATGGGCAGTATATTTGGTTCCAGTCATAAATAAGAATGGAAAGATCATAATATGCATGGATTTTCATAATTTGAATAGAGCTTCTAAAAAGGACAACTACCCGGTGCCCTCACTAGATGAAGTATTGCAAATAGTCAATGGATCTTAGATGATGTCATTTTTGGATGACTACTGAGGATATAACTAGTTTATGGTGTAGTATGAGGACATGCATAACACGAAATTTACCAAAAAATGGGGAATGTTTGCATATAGGAGAATTCCAATTGGATTGATCAACGTTGGTGCTACATTTCAACGTGCCATGGATATAGCCTTCAAAGGCCTCATTGGCAAGTGCATCATCATATACATGGATGACCTCACTATGTTTTCAAAGAAAAGAGGGGACCACGTCTTCGATTTGTGCAAAGTATTTCAAAAATCATCAAGTCATTGAATGCTATGTTCAAACAAGATGCCAAATTGGAATGGACACCAGCAGCCAAGTAGGATTTTGAAGAAATCAAGAGAGCTATCATAGATGCTCTAGTTTTGGTCAGTCTAGATTATTTGAATTCATTCTACATCTATTCTTTCACTTCAGAGCACTCTTGCACCAACATGTTAACGTAGAAAGATGATGAAGGGAATGAGCACCCCATTACATTCATGAGTGCTCTAGTGAAGGATGCAAAATTATGGTACCAAAATGTTGAAAAACAGGCATATGCCTTGGTTAGAGGGGTTAAGAAGTTTCAACACTACAATCTATGAAATAAAGTATTCATAGTAGTTCTTGATCCTACCGTTAAGACCTTGTTGATGCAAAATGAGTTGGGAGAAAGAAGAGAAAAATGGGTCACATTGTTACAAGAATACAACATGGATATTAAACCCATGAAACTGGTCTGTGGAAAAACCCTCATTTGTAGAATAGTGGAAACGAGACCCGAGCTTATGGTACAACAATACCATTTGGAGGATGTTTCCCCTGGTGAGTGGTACAATTGCATTGCTTATTATTTGCTAAAAAATAAATGTCTGCCTCTACTATGGGGAATCTAGAAACAAACTCTAAGGTTGAAAATCAACAACTATATGTAGAATGAATCTATATTATACAAGAAAAATCATGAAGGGATCTATCTCAAATGCCTTGGAAAAGAAGAAGTAGCAGAAATGTAGAAACAATTTCATGACAAGTTTGGCACTGGCCATGGATCTAGCCCTTCAATAGCTCATTAGATCCTGCAAGCTGGGTATTACTAGCCAACATTGTTCAAGGATGCACATAATCACATTAGATCCTATCACATCTGTCAGACCGCTGCCACTAGGGAAATAAATGCTACTATCTCATTACAACCAGTTATAGAGGTAAGGCATTTTTCTGAATTGGGACTTGACTTCATTGGTATGGTAAGCCCACCATCCTCTACAGGCCACAGGTACATTTTGACGACTTCTGATTATTTTAGTATATGGATGGAGCCAGTGGCATGTAGGAAATGTACAATTGAAGTAGTTACTAATTTATTGGAAAGTTTTATTTTAAATCATTTTGGTTGCCTATTTTCCCTTGTTTGTGATAATGGTCCTACATTTGCATCCCTTAAGTTTGCTAGTTGGTTCTTTGATTATGGAATCACGCTTAAGTTCTTATCCAAATACTAACCCCAAGGGAATGGCCTAGCCGAGTCCACAAAAAAAAATCTATTGGCTATTATTCGAAAGCTTCTTGACAAGAATCCAAAAGAATGGCACACCTAGTTGCGTTTTACCTTATGGGAAGATTTCATGCACCATAAGGCTACCTTGGGAAACTCCCCATTTCACCTCCTCTATGGCCTAGAGCCTATTTTCCTAGTTCACCTCAAGATCCCTACACTCCAATTCGTTAACACATATTATGAGGAGGGAGAATGTCAAGAGGCATGCATTGCTGAATTGTTGCATTTAGAAGAAGTCTATGACAAAGCAATAGATTTTTTTTCCAAGCACCAATCCGCATAGTCAAAATATGGTTCGATCGTCAGGCCAAAGTAAAGGCCTTTAAGATTCCTAATTTAGTCCTCTGTTGGGACAAGGCCCATGAGAAGAAAGGGGGACATGACAAATTCAACAAGCTATGGCTTGGCCCCTTTCAAATTTTTGAGATTCTAGGAGATAATGCCTTTCACCTCAAAACATTAACTAGAGAGGGTGTCTCATTTCCTATCAATGGGTAGTACCTCAAGAATTATCTCCTTTCTTGAGCTTTCCAAGTTCATCTCCTTTGTATATTGCTATATATAGTTAGAGTAGGTCTTTTGGTTTGTTGCCTTACTTTCAGCTCACTTTTGCTTGCTTTCTCGACTTTTGTTTTTGCTGAGGGTGTCTTCCTATCTTGATGAGGTGGCCATTCCTACCTCATTAGAGGACCTACTTTATTGCTTGCTTCCCCTTGTCCCTTGGATAAGTATTCATTAGTTATCATGAGTTCCTATTCGCTTCCATGAGATGGTTTCCTTATTTGAACTCCAACTTGATTTAGGGAAGAATCCTTACTTGAATCCCCTCACACTTATCCTAGATTACACCTAAAAATATATCTTAAATACTCTTGATGAGTTGTGCAATAGTCATTATGAGGCTTCAGCAAGTGAAAAATCCTAAGTCTACTCTAGTGACGACTGTGATTGCAAACCCACTATAAGCTTCAATGCTTATGCAGTTGAGCAAAGAATATTAAGGTAAATATCAAAAGAAAAGAAAAGAGAAGAAAATGTTGGAATAGGAAACTATGTGGGTGTATAAGCAACTCTATCAAGGCTATGGACGCTCGACCGACAATAGAGAAATGTTTGTGGGGTCACAACGACAACTCTGTCAAGGATATGCATGCCTGATTAGCAACATGGCAATGTCTAGGTTACTTTTTGGGGCTAGAAAACTTATGTAGCTTGCTTTGGTTGATTGATCACTATCTTGTGTGGTCTCTGAGGGAGGGGAATGAACTAACTATACACACTTCTAAGCTATTTCGTGGCTCAATTCAACTAAGGGCCCCATCCTCCTTTAAGTCTTTAGTTTGTTTAAGGAAACTAGCTTTCGGTCTATGAAACTAGGGATTCTAGGTTCTAGATGAATCCTTACCCTTGGAATTTCGATAGCATTCTCCCAATGGAGTCGCCATTTGTTGTGCCTATAGCACACACACCCCATTTAGACTGGGACCCGCTCTTTCTATTTTTTCTTCATTAGGTCATTTTCTCCTTTGCCTCATTTTGTGTGCCCCTATTTATGAGCTTAAGTTGGTCACATGTAGTAAAGTCATCAATTTCCCTTTCAAAATCACCACCCGAAAGTTTTCTAAGTATTTTTTTTGTGGGTCTAGACTTGCGGGTTTCCCTTAGCCTTTTTCCCCAATGTTCTTCAGGCCTTCTAGACCCGCATTTGTGGGTATCCTTGTGTGGGCCACCATTATCTTTCTATCGCTAGCTAGCAACTAACCTAGGGGATCCACTCACATTATGGGTACCGCATCGTCCTTCACCATCTGGGTCTTCACTAATGACCATGCCAAATTAGGTTTCCACAAACTCATCTACCCAACTTGCCATCATACCTAGAATATATTACATGCATTAATGATCAATTTTCCTATAAAAAGGGGGTGGAACCTATCATTTTCAACCCTAGTTTTCAAATTTTTGATGGAGAAGGAGAAGCTCACATCTGCATAAGATATCATACTCCGAATTCAAGCCAATTTTTCATTAGATTTCTTGCACCATTTTCTGGTAAGCCACATTTTAAATTCCAAGAGGTTTTTTCTGTGGTTAGGGTTTTGAGAAATGATAAAATATTTTAAAATTAAACCCTAGTTCACCTAACAGCTTCACTAAATTTTGCAATCCTTGGCCTCGCATAAAAAATTTACTCCTAGCATTGAAACAATGCTTAGAACAAGTTAAAATGACATCTTAAAGCCCACATAGAATCGCGTTCCTCTATCATCATTCTTCCGCGGTGAGGAACCCCTTGTAGCCTACATTATCATTCTCACCATCCTTAACCCCTTGGAGAAATTCCTTAAAATTGGCTGAGTTGTTGAACCTTGTGTAGGAATCCCCATGTGGAATTCCACTTGCGGACATCTGCCTCCTCATTGTCGTTAACTAATAGCCTAACCCTAGCCACTTTCTACATTGCGGATCTTGCCTTTAGTGCTGCCACCAAGTGTGAAAAATGCACTAAGTTTGAGCCTCTTGCGGGCTACTGCATGTGGCTCACCGACATCCCATCACCATTGTTTAGTGGCAAGATAATCATGTCTACCTACAACCCTCCATTGTTGTTTCATCTTCAAGAGTCTTCCAAACAAAAAAATGCTATGTCAAAAGTAGCTTGTAGGCTGACCCCTATGAGTGGCTGTATGTGGGTGGCCTTCCCTCCATTTCCATTCCTAACGTCAGAGCACCAATGCCTTCCCACATGGCGTGTTCCATGGGAGGGGTTTCCCTTTGCTCTGTTGAAGTTTTCCAAAATAAAATTAAAGTCTAGGAGCTTGATGCAACCCCTCCTACATGGAATGCCACCTACAAACCACCATCCCTTTGAGGCCATTCCTTAATGGAAAGCATTCAAAAAAATCGTGATAGTTCCTTTCCACATGTCCCAAAATGATCAAACTTTAAGACACAACCCCAAGCCATCTGAGGTGTTCACGGATCCCACAATGCGGACTTCCTCTTGTGGGTTTCCATTCCCTAGATACCATTAATTAACAACTAAAATCCAAATGTCCTTCAACCTCCATGCTCCCACATACTCCAAACTCACAAAGTACCAAGATCTGATCTAGCGACACGAAGTACCCTGCAACCTAATTTTTGCACGTGCCTAATCACCTCATTGGAACTTTGATCACCAACTCACCTATGTGGAATTTCTGCTCTGGGTGGTTGCTTGCAGGTTTTCATGGCCTCAAGGCCTTTTTCTCACTACTTCCATCTTGATGGCTTTCACCTAATGGAAACCCACATCCTTAGGCCTGCATTCACCTAAATGATCCAAATGAACTCCAAATACTAAACAATGATAAATTTTATGATCTTTTAATGATATATAAATGGATCTGATGTTCGATTTGTAGGATTTGATCATCATCTACCCTAATCTATATGTGAATGCACTTACTCCATCTTTCACATGTAGGATTTATGAAACCTGTTGCAGGTCCATCAGGGAAGCTTGTTGAGAAAGCTGATAAAGGAAAGAAGCCTGCTTGCGTGCCAAGAGGGAAAGAAGAAAAAGACCAAATTAAGTATCAGTCTCATGGAGTAGAGTGCACCTCCAAGCTCTCCTCCACTTGGGACATGGTATCAAATAAAAAAATTGGGCACATGGATATTGATGAATTCAGGAAAAGGGTGATGGTTAAACCTACTACAAAGAAAGCAAAAAAAATCAGAGCAGGTGGTCTTGCCGAGGTGACTATCTTTCCTACTGTGTTAATTGCACTGGAGCAGGTCATGACTTTTCGGGAATATTATCATTCCAATAGGAAGATTATTTATCATGATGGAAGGGTGTTTGCAAAATTTTCAACTAAATCTATCGGTTGAACATTCCACATTCCCACATTCAATCAAATGGAAGAGGTAGAAAAGGGATTTGCTGAAAACATGTGGAAACAAGACCCAATCACAAGCAAAAGGATAATCAACACACATTGGTTGAAACAAAGCAGTGGTAATGTGAAAAAAGTACCATAGGATTTTTTTAGAAGTGATTTCTTTGAAGATACCATGATTTGGTCACTCTATTAAGTAGGGTAATGGGCCTACCGACTGCTGCTTTCTTCAAAGAATGAATGTTTTACTTTGTTGAGGAGATCAACTAAGGCACAACCAAGTTCCATTGGGCCAAAATGATCAATGACAACTTGCATAACTAGCTCATGGTGGTGAAGAAGAGCTCCAATTTTATATGACCTCATATCTGGTGTACCTCTTGGTGGAGAAGTTCTCATACATAGAACTCTTTAGTACAGGGACCTTGGGAACAAAGAAATGAGAACTTAAAGTCTATGACTACTATCCTCAGTCAATACAAAAATTTCAAAATAGAATATCAAATGGTAAATGATGCCTTCATTGTGCATGTAATTAGACTCTTGGGATGATATTTTGAGAGAAGTGTATCACATAGCACAAAGGCCTTCATCCAATGGTTTGGGTATCTATTCATATAGTTCCCAAAATTCACAAATATTAGAGTAGAGGGTTTCTTGGGGAAAGCATACAGATTTCCTCGCTACCCCAATGATCACCTCATCTTGTTGGAAGTTTCTCAGTAGTTACAAATTGCCCATGCATTGTTAAGCGACAAGCATAGAGGTGGGATTCTATATCACCTGACCTTTAGGCAAGGAATGCACTCCTTCCCTACTACCCAATGCATGAAATACTCAGAGAAAGAATTGGTGGAATACAACTTGGATCTCCACATGAACCTAGGAAGGATATATCCTTATGGGAAGCTGAAGAAATGGGTTGGAAGACAATATTCCCATCAATCTCAAGTCAAAGAATTCTGGGCCAATTGTGGAGATCATAAAGAGGTGCGAATGAGGCACTATATGAGAATGGAAACTCATTTTGTGTAGTCGAAAAATCTATTCCCTATGCTTGATCAAAGAGTGGAGGAAGAAGACAATATTATTGATGATAGGTACCATGCCTTGGCCAATGTGCCCCTACTAGTTATAGATTGTACTGAGGAAGAGGTAACTGACCTCGATATACTCACTTGGCCTATTGAAAATAGAACAAGTTAGTGGGTGGATGCCAAAATTTCCCAACTCAAAGCACAAGGTGCCTTACATACATATGGTGAGCTCAAGGATGAGCCTGAAAGTTATACAAATAGTGGAGCAGCCACTGCCTCATTAGAAAAAGCTCCCAAGTCCCCACCAATAACAAGGTCAAAGAAAAGAAAGGATGTTCTTGAGCATAAACTTAAGAAAAAGGTGTATTCTATAAATACCATGGAGGGAAAATCATCTAAAAGAGTAAGGATAGAGATGTTTGTTCTAGAGATGCCTGTCATCCAAGAAGAGGAACTCCATGAAGAAGAAGAAACCGAACAATCATGCTCATTGCCTACTGCCTCCACTACTGCTATTGCTACCACCATTGTCACCCCTCCACCTTCCACTTCTCAAGATTTTCCCATCTCATCCCTGCCTATCGTGGACATCGCTATCCACCTCACCTCCACCTCACTGAATGCTCCAATGGTGATACTTGACTCCTCCTCTTCTATGAAATCCCCACAATCATCTTTTTTGCTCCCTCCTCCATTGCCTACTCTCTCTACTTTGTTGCCCATAATATCCATAGTTACCATGCTTCCTCTCACATTGCCACATGATTTCATGGCATATATGTAGAATGTTATTGATGAAATCTCTTGGGTAATCCTTGACCCCAAGGTTCAAGCTTGAATGGCTCAAATTGTTGTTGCTCTAGCTCTTCACATGCCACCTATAGAGCCACCAAAGATGGAAGCCATGATGCAGATTTCAGAAGAGATGGAAAAGTGCCACTTAGAGTAGCTTGGAGAGGCTTCAAAGGATGTAGCAGATGAGCCTGAGGATTCAAATTGGGATGATTACTTTGAACACTCAGAGGAAGGATTAAATACAAACCTAGACAAGGTTGTTTCTGATGAAGAAAGGTCATAGGCTTTAGAAGAGGACACTAAGGCTCTTAATGAATGATATGTAATAGAAACATCAGACCAAGAGCATGATGAGGAGCTTCCCCAATAGAACAAAGATGCAAGGGAAAATGTTGATCTTGAAGATAATAGTTTTGAAGAAAAGGTAGACACTAACACATATATATGAAGATACTCAAAGAGCCTCCACTAACTAGCCAAGACAAAGGCCTAGTCCAAGAAGAATAAGTACCTCTTGACAAGGAGGAAGAAAACGAGAAAGATAAATAAGAAGGTGTGCTAGAAAAGAGCCTTGAGCTTGAGCACCATGTTGAGATCAAACATGAAGAAGAGAAGGCACCCCAGAAAGAAGGAACAACTGAGGAGAATATGACTTCTACCAAGCTAGACAAAGGGAAAGCCATACAAAAAGAAGGATCAAATGAAGAAGAGAAGAATGATCAAGAAGCTCTAGATGATGAAGAGGAGCAACCTCAGAATGAAAAAGAAGAGGAAGGTGATCATGAATCACCTAGGGCCCAAGTTGAGGTTCCTGGCTAGCTGGAGAGGCAATTGAAAAGGAAGACTCTTGTGGTCATGTACACAAGAGCATGAATTGATACAATAATAGCCAGGGTGCAAAAAAAAAAAGAAAAGAGAAGAAGCCCAAGGTACAATCTCACATCACTGTGGACACCTTTGGATCTAGAACAATAAAAATTTCCACCCCTTTGATAGACAAAGATATAGGAGTCAATTACAACATATCAATGATCAATCTAGGCTTGACGACTTGTGAGCAAAAGATAGATGAATTCTAAGGGCCTATAGCCACCATTGTGCATCAAATGAATAAATATCAGTCCACTAAGGAAGAGCTGAAAGCATAGGTAGGGACTTCACCACTTATATTCAATAATGGACATCTACAGAAGAGGAAATTCCAATAGAATCATTGGTGCTACCCTCACTACTTTCCAAAGAGGATACCGGTAAGATGGAGAAAATGAAGAACTGGACCAAGTGCATGCCTACTTGGTTCAACAGAGTGGTATCCATTGGCAACAAAGGGATCAATCATGCTATCACAATGTACAAAAGGTATTAGAGCCTAGGAAAGGACATATAAATCTTGATGAGTACTTATAAGGAGTTCCCAGAAACATACAGGATCACTTATTCTAAATTGGAGTGCATCCTCAAGCTTTCACGAGACATCTAGGAAAAAGAGCTAGAAGCTCCAAAGGAAGATCACTAGATGATAAAAAACTTGGCTAATGAACCTGGACTATAGGAAGGAAGTTATGGGAAAGGTCTTGCATGACCTTTAGGTTGATCAAGAATGAGTTTCCAAGCATCAGGCAGACAGTGTTGACTATCTGAAGTTAATGATAGATTTTGAGATGCCTATCTTGGAGCTAGATTCAGATAAGATCAAGCCCTTGTTCCACTATAAGAAAATAGAACAAGGAGTTGGTGACATGCTATCACAAGAATTTATGGATTTTTCTACTTGGGATTTCATCCAAACAGAGCAGATGATCGAGGATACCTCAAATTATACAAAGAATTAGTATCAAATCATTGAAAAAATCAAGAGGATGTCCTAGATCCTCAAATTTGAGCTCTTTGAGGAAAATAAGCGTATTGTTGTGTTTAGAAAATTCCTCAAGTATGTAAATGATCAAAAAGTGGATAGAAAGCCCATTATAGATGATGAATATTTGTCAAAGTAGCTACAAAGAATGGTAGCCACTACAAGACAACTGCTACAGTGTTAGGCCACTAGAGGACAAAATAAGGAAAAAGACAAAAGTGTATTTTATATTGTCATATATTTGGGGGTAGGTGAAATGCTAATCTAAAATGAATTTGAGCCACATAATGAAAGTGAATCTTTTCCATTCATTTTTCTTTTGGAAAACTATAAATAGGGGCATCCTCTCATTTTCAAAGAGAGAGTTGAGTTGTGTAAAGGCATGCTACAAAAGGTTAAGGAGAATAGTATTATTTAATGAATTCTTGTGTTTTCTTCTTATGTTTGCATGATTCATTCTCCAATATTAGATTTTAGCTTTTTTGTTCTAGTTTTAAGTTTCTTTTAGTTGTTAGTTTATGTTGCACTTTAATGGTGAAGAAAGATATGGTGTCAATATCTTCCTTGCTCATAATTTTTTCTATTTATTGATTATGAACATCAATGTAAAGTTATTTTAAGAATTGTTCATATTGTTGCACTTAAGTTCATCTATTTTTCATGCTTTAATGGTGAATGGATGGTTCAAAATCTATAGACCTTAGAAGATTGCACTAGTTTCATTAGACTGTAAGCTATCCTTGGTTAATTGGAACTTATTTTTAGGAAGGATTTCCACTATAGCATCCTCCATTGCTATTGTTCAACATTAGTTGCAGGTCTAGTAAACTTCTTATCCCTTTTCCATTTTGACCTTTCTTTGAAAACTGAAGTTGAAACAAAGTTCTAGCATTACCATAAAGCCAAATTTGATGAGCCAAGAGGATTTTAGATTGTTGTCCTGAACTTGCAACAACTATTCTTCATTTCCAGAATTTACAAAACTCCTTTTGCAGATCCAATTCCCTCCAAACTTAGTGACCATAAATACCCTTTGTGGTTACTAGTAAATCACATCAACCGATTGAAAAATTCCAAGCTTAGTCTTGATCTGACACCCAAGAGACCTTGGGGTGATTTTTAAAACTTATTTTCAAAAGTTACCTTTCAAGAGAGGCATTGCACTTATGCATTGTTTGTGTTGAGATAGTTCAAGAACACCCATCAATAGAAGGTAGGATTATTTGCTAAGCATATCGCACTTTGATTGTCACAACAAACAATAATTTTTCTTGCATCTAGACCAATATCATAACACAATCTCTTAAGCCAAATGGATTCCTTACAAGAATGAATGACTACCATATACTCTACTTCTGTAGTGGATAAAGTGACTACAACCTATCACTTAATCATCTAAATAATAACACCACCATTTATCATAAATACATAACCACTGGTGGATCTTCTACTATTAATGTCACCTACCCAATCTGAATCCACTTATCCTTGAATTCTCATATAATGCTGAGGTCTAGTAGGATAACCATGAAAACACAAGGCATACTCGAAAGTTCCTCGTAAGTATCTGAACACTCTCTTAACCACATCCCAATGCATTTGTCTAGGATTAGCCATGAAACAACTAAGGACTCCCATTACTTGAGAAATTTCTGGTCTCATACACACCATTGCATACATCAGACTACCAACTACACTTGCATATGGTACTCTAGTCATGTATTCCATCTTAGTAGGATATGTTGGAAAATCATTCATAGAAATCTTCGTACCTTGCATCACAGGAACAAATAATTGTCTGCAATCTACTATGTTGAATCTCTCCAACACCGAGTTCACATACTTGCTCTAGCTTAACCAAATATTTATGTTAGCTTTGTCTCTCATGATTTCCATTCCCAGAATGTACCTAGTTGCAGTTAGGTCTTTCATTTCAAACTATGCTGACAACTAAAACTTCAAATTTGAAATCATACTTTTACCATTCCCAATAAACAACATATCATCTACATATAAAACAATAATGATAATGCGACCACTATCAGTTTTAAAATATACACAATGGTTAGATTTAGATATTTTAAACTACAATGACAACACGTAAGTATCAAAATTTTGATACCACATTCTGGGAGACTATTTCAAACCATAAAGAGATTTCTTCAATTTGCAAATAAATTTTTCTTTAACTTTTACAATGAAGTTCTCTAGCTGTGACATGTATATCTCTTCCTCCAAATCACCATGAAGAAATGTTGTCTTCACATCCATCTATTCTACTTCTAAGTAATGTACTACTGCAAGTGATAACAAAAGTTGGATAGATGTTAGCTTTGCTACAGGAGAGAATATCTCCTCATAATCAATACCTTCCACCTGAGAGAACCCATTAGTGAACAACTGTGACTTATACTTCTCAACACTACCATAAGGACCACACTTTTTCTTGAAAACCCATTTACAACCAATAGGTTTATGTCTAGTAGGCGAAGGTACTAGATCCCAGGTCTTGTTTTTCTTTAATGAATCTATCTCCTCATCCATGGCTTGCATCCAAGAATCTAAATCATTCATACATATTGCCTCTCTCACTGTCCTAGGATCATCAGTATTAATAATCAAGGAAAAAATGCAACTGAAATACAACAATGAATAACAAAACATTTCTGGTTGCACCTAGCTTGTGTAGACCTCCTCAAAGGTTGAGGTTGAGGTTCTCCTTCTTCAAAACTTTCAGAGCTGCTTGAGATCTCCTCATCATCAGGTCCATCAAGAGTACATAGTTCTTCTTTCTCTAGAGTAGGTGGAATTTGAACTACCTCGTTTTGTTTCTCCTAAAGATCACACTTTTGTTGTAAAGGATTTTTTGAGCTTCTAGATCCCAAACCTTGTACCCTTTCACACTAACATGATAGCTGATAAAGATTCACTTAACAAAATTTTTCTCCAACTTAGACCTCTTCTCAATTGGAACATGATAATAAGCTTCACAACCAAATAATCTGAGATGTATCATTGAAGGATTCTTTCCAGACCATGCCTCCATGGGTGTCTTTTCAACAAGCACTGATGTAGGAGATATATTTATCAAATAACATGAAGTGGCTACCTCTTCAGCCCAATTTTTTTTTTCAAGGCTAGCACCACTCAACATACTCATATCCCTTTCCATCAATGTTATGTTCATCCTCTTTGCTTTTTTTTGGAGTTTAGGGAATAGTGTTATGTCTCTCAATCTTGTGCTCTTTATAGAACTTGTCAAACTCTATTGAACAAAACTCACCACCATTATCAGTCATCAAACAATTAATCTTTCTACTAGTCTAATTTTCTACCAAGGCCTTAAACTCCTTAAATTGACTAAAGACTTTAGCTTTACTTCTAAGAAAATAAACAAATGTCCTTCTATTGTAGTCATCTATGAAAGAAACAAAATATATAGCTTTTGAAAAAGAAGGAACATTTATAGGACCAAAAACATATGAATGTACATAGTCCAAAACCCCAGAAGACTTATGAGAACTAGAGTAAAAAGAAACATGATTTTGTTTACTGTACACACAATATTCACAAAAGTAAAACTCAAGATTACAATCATGAAGGTGTTCAATAAGGCTCTTCTTTTTTAGGGTTCTAAGACCCTTCTCACCAAAGTGACCAAGTTGTTGGTGCCATAACACTGCATTCTCTATAGGAAGCTTCATTTCCATGGAATGAGCACCCTTAGGTACCCAAAATGCAAGACCATCAGATGTAGCTGCAACACATTTCTTCTCTGCATGATTTGATGGTGAGGATGAAGAATCCAAAGTCTCTTCTTTGGTACATCAGAAGAACTATTGGATTGAAACAAACATGCATCTAGTTGGTACAAAGTTCCCATACAAACACCCTTAGCCAACACCATAGCTCCTCTTGTCATCTTGTATCCTCCACTAGAGAAAAAAACTTGCACTCCCAAATCATTTAGTTTACTTATAGAAAGTAGGTTTCATGCCAAACTTGGGATATGCAAGACACCATCAATCCCCTTCACTCTTCCATTAGGGAATCTGATCTTGACTCTTCCATGGCCAATAATTTCAAGATAAGAATCATCACCTTGGTACACCTTTCCTCCATTATATTATTCATACTTTGAGAACCAATCTCTATGAGAGGTCATGTGGAAAGATGCACTCGAATATATCAACCAAACATCATCTAATGCATGGGATACCAAGGCTGCAATAAAAGATTCTCCATCATCTTGGGATGATTTATTAGATTTAGAATTGGAGAAAGACTTATTTTTCTTCTTATCCTCCTTCTAATCTTTCAAATGTGACTGACTTCACCACAATTCCAACATATTTCCTTGGACTTCTTACGAGGAGACTTAGATCTCACTAGAGACTTTGACTTTGAATTTTTATCTTTCTTCTTTCCTTTCTCCTTTGTTCTACCACAAACAACAAGATCCTCCTTGGCCATCTCAGAATATTTTCTCTGCATCTCTTCAAATAACAACAAAGAAACCACCTCATATATCTTGAAAGTGCTAGATGTGCTTCCAATAGGCATAACTAGGTGATCCCATGCATTTGGAAACAAACACAACATGAGAATGAAACAATCTTGATCATCAATCTTGTCTCCAATGGAACCTAGTTCAACAACCAACATATTGAAAGTATTTAGATGATCTGCAATGGATCCTCCATCTTCCATCTTTAGAGAGTACATATTCTTTCTTAGGAACAACTTGTTTACCAAGGACTTGGCTTGATAAAAATATCCAATTTTCTTCCATAAAGAAGCAACAGTCTTTTCCTGATGAAAATTTAGGAGAACAAAATCAGCCAAACAAAGTTTGATAAAACCCTTGGCTTTTCGATCCAAGAGATCTCAATCTTCTTGTTTCATGGTTTTAGATTTGGGATCTGAAATTGTAGCCCATAGATCATGATCTACAAGCATGTCTTCCATCTTCATCTTCCAAAGCTCAAAGTTTCCTCCATTAGAATTTTCTATCTTGATCCTTCCAGATGTGTTTTCCATCTTTTCCTGCAACAAAGGTCACAAAACACCCTTCTACAAGAAACCCACTAAATCAAAGATTAGTACAAAAAACCCTCTAACCCAACAAACTAATCAAGGTTGACCAAGCTCTAATACCAAATGAAAGGAAGTTGTGTACATGAAAGAAACTTCCTACACTAATCTAAGTAGGAGTGTATAGAAAAACTTTCATTTTAACACCTTTAAATAGTTACAATTATGAGAAACACATAGGAATAGTGAAATAGAATAACTTGGTGTAAGTTTGGATCTAAGAGAATTTCAACAGCATAACAGTATGAGAAACACAAAGCATAGAAGAAATCTAGATAGAAGAGAAGTAGACAAGATATACGTGGGGAAAACCATTTTGGGTAAAAAACCCCACCCTCCAAATGCACAGTACTAATGTATTACTTCAAAGAGGAGTTACAATACACCCCAAGCACAATTCTTCTTCAACAAATTCTTCACACCAAACATCTATTTAGGAGTAAAACTTTGTATACTTCAATACCTATAAACAAACTATGCATTCTACAATGCAAGGAATCCTATTTATAGGAGATACAAGCTTGTAGAGGCTTCTAAAAGAGTTTAGGCATCCAAACCCATGTGGAAATAATATCTCACACCATAGGAATGATTTGGACACTTGTACAACATTCTCTTACACCTCTTATAGTTGTCATAACATGCAAAACCTCTCTCCAAGCTTGGGCACCTAGTTCATGCTAATAGTGGGTTATGAAAAATGTCATAGAAACTATCATAACATGTACCATAATATTTTTTCACACTTACAACACATTCAACAAACAAAGAATAATTCAAACAAGATTATCACACTTTTTTCATAACCCACTAAGGTACCACACTTTCTCCATGCAAAATATACCTTATGAAATGTCATAGAATATGTCATATTATAATACCACTTATCGTAGGTCCATGATTCCAAGATGGGATTACTACCTCCACATGTGATGAAGATGTGTCATACAATCACCTCTAATAGGGATTCCACCTAGCTAGAGGGTCCCAATTAATGACATGACATTGTAGGAAATTAAATAAAACAAATAAATACAATAATACATTAAATAATTCAATATTAGGAATCTAAGGTTGAAACACCTTATTCCCAACACTCACATAGGGGTTGGTTTTCAAAGTATGAATAGTTTGATGGTGGGAAGGTGTACTTGGGTGATGACTCTCATCTAAATATTTTTGTTTGTGATTGAAGGGGATCAATGGTGTACTACATATCCCTAGTTTGGCACAAAACCTATTGTCTGTATGTAAATTGAATGATGTGGGTGTGTAGGAACTTTTTTCGTATAGAGGATGCAAGATGACTAGAGGATCTATAGTGCTTGTACTATGAGTGTTTATATAGTCACTTCATTTTAGTTGGATGCATGCACAATTCAATGCAATATTTATTTTGTGAAAATGAAGAAAATAAATTTTGATTCATTACCCTCACCATTGAAAGTAGTAACAAAGAGGATTGTTGCTTCTACTTCTAATGGTTGTGGGTTTTGGGTACCTAAGGGTGTTCATTCTATGGAGATAAAACTTCTAGTAAATAAAACTATGTTATGGCTCCAAAGGATTGGCCACATTGGTGAGAAGGGTGTTAAAATATTGAAAAATAAAAATCTTATGGAGCAGATGAATGATTACAATCTTGAGTTTGATTTTTGTGAATATTGCATTTATGGAAAGCAAAACTATGTTCAATTTTACTCTAGTTCTCACAAATCTTCTAAGGTGTTGGAATTGATTCATTCTGATGTATTTGGTCATGTTAATGTTCCTTTGATTCAAAAATATCTTTATTTCATTTAATTCATTAATGATTATAGTAGGAAATGGGCTTATTTCCTTAGAAGAAAATTTTAAGTCTTTAATAGATTCAAAGAGTTTAAAGCTCTTACAGAGAATATGAAGGATGGAAAGATTAAATGTTTGAAGAGTAAGAATGGCGGTGAGTTTTGTTCAAAAAATTTCAACAAGTTCTATAAAGAACATGGGATTGAAAGACATAAGAAAACTCCATATATCCCACAATGGAATGGAGTTACAAAGAGAATGAATAGGATTTTGATGGAGAGGTCTAGGAATATTCTTAGTGGAGGTATCCTCAAACACAAGTTTTGGGCTGAAGTTGTTGCCAATACTTGCTACTTGATTATCATGTCTCCTACTTCAAAACTTGTGGATAAGACACCCATGGAGGTATGGTCTAGTAAAAATATTCCATTGAGACATATTTGAGTATTTGGTTATGAGGTACATGCTCATGTGCCTAAGGAGAAGAGGTCTAAGTTGGATAACAAGGAAATACATAGTATCTTCATCGATTATGGCATCGATGTGAAATGGTACAAGCTTTGGAATCATGTGGTTGAAAGGGTTCTCATACTAAAAATATGATTTTTAGGGAACTCGTTACTCCTACAGTTGTTTTATAGCCAAAGAAAGAAGAAAATAAAGAGGATGTGGTTCATCTTCCTCCTACCCTTGAGAAAGAAGAGCCATAAACATATGATGAGCCCAATGATGAGGAGAGCTCAAGAAGCTCTGAAAGTTTAGAAGAAGATGAAGAACCCCAACCTCAACCTTTGAGGAGGTATACATAGATAAGGAAACAACTTGATAGGTTTGGATATTTATTTCATGATTCTAGTTGTATTTTCACTTTGATCTCTAACATTGATGAGACTAGGAATGTAAGGGAGGCTATGGGTATGAGTGATGTATATTCCTAGATAAAGGCCAAGGATGAAGAGATGGTTGCATTAAAAAAATGATACTTGGAATCTAGTTCCCTTTCCTAATGGACATAATATTGCATAGATGGTTGTAATTGCACCCAAATATCGACCTACTAATGACCAATACAACAACCAGAGTTAATGAATCCATGAGAGGTGGTTATGCCTTGCCACAAACCCAATCATTATGCTGCACAACACAAGGAGACCAAGGGAACACACCTTGCAAAAATCCCCCCAATGCAAGCAAGGGGTTCAAACATGGGAGCTCTGATACCAATTATTGCATAGATGGTTGTTGTTGCATCAAAAGATCAATCTGTTAATTCTTGATACAATCACTAGAGTTAATGAATCCACAAGAGGTAATTAAGCCATGTCATGAACCTAAGCATTGCACTGTACAAATCAAGGAGACTAAGGGCACACACCTTGCAACACAAAACCACAGGTTACAAATGGATGTTCAAGAAAAAAAATGTTTTTGATGGAAATGTTGAGAGATGTAAGGCAAGGTTGGTCATGAAGGGTTATTCCCAAGTTGAGTAAATTGACTATGGAAATATTTTTTCTCCTATTGCAAAGTTTTCATCCATTATATTTTTGTTATAACTTTTTGCTGCATATGGCTTAGAGATTGAACATATTGATGTGAATACAACTTTCCTTCATGGTGATTTGGAGGAAGAAATATACATGTCATAGCTAGAACATTATATTGAAAAAGATACAAAAAATTTGGTTTACAAATTGAAGAATTATTCGCATGGTTTTAAAAAGTCACCTTGGATGTGGTACAAGAACTTCAATTCCTTTGTGTTGATTTTGGGATTTCTTAGATTGACATCATATCATTGTATTTATTTCAAAACTTTTGATGACTGTATTCACGTTATTATGTTGTACATTGATGATATGTTGTTCATTGGGAATGGTAAATATTTGATTTATGATTTGAAGTCTCAAATTTCAACATATTTTGAAATAAAGGATGTAGGTGTAGCTAGGTACATTCTGTGTATGGAAATAAAAAGAGATAGGGAAAACAAAAAGCTTTGGCTAGGACAAAAGAATTATATGAATTATGTGTTGGAAAGATTCAACATGGTAGCTTGTAGACCATTGTCTGTTCCTTCTATGATGGGAAAAGGTTATCAATTTCAAATTGTCCAAAATCTCCTAGTGAGGTGGAGGATATGATGAGAGTACCTTATGCTAGTATTTTTGGAAATTTGATGTATTCTATGGTTTGTACAAGAATAGACATTTTCCAAGTAGTGGGAGTCCTTAGCCAATTGATAGCTATTCCTAGGTGAGTACATTGGGATGTGGTAAAGAGAGTATTCAGGTATTTATAGGGTACTTCCAAGTATTTCTTATGTTATCATAGACATCCTACATGATATTTACATCCAATTTATATTTATGGATTCATGGATGCAAATTGGGTAGGTATCATTGACATCAAAAGATCCACTAGTGCTTATGTGTTTACTATGTTCGATGGTGCTATTAGTTGGATGGGTAAGCAACAAGCTCTAGTCACTTTTTCCAATACAAAATAAAATCAAATGATATCTACTCATGCTTGTAAATAAGCCATTTGGATTTACAGATTTTGTTTAGATGTTGGGCTTCATGTAGGGATGATTACTATTTTCAGTGATAGTTAGAATGCTATTTTCTTAGAAAAGAATCCAACCTTCCATACTAGAATGAAGCATAATGATGTTTAGTTCCATTTTTTCCATTACATGATTGAATATGATAAGGTGTCAATTGAAAAAGTTGATACTTTGACAAATGTTGTAGATTTCTTGACAAAGCTATTGAGCATAGAGAAGTTCATATGGTGTTTGGAGTCTATGAGCCTTTTGGCCCCTAATTTGGCATGGTGAGTTGTTGATATATTGGAAGGTGACATGGAACATAACAAGGATGTTGTGGTCACCGCAACGCAATGTAGGAATCCCACTTTGTGAAGAGATTCCTTTGAAATGTTTCAACATCTTTGAGGATTCTATGACAATTTTTTGATAGATTCATATGTCGATTTTATGATGGATTCCAATGACAATCTTATGAAATGTAAGAGCCAAATTATATGATAGGTTGGACAAGTGTTGGAAGGAATCTTTGCATGGGGAATCTAGGTGCCCAATTTTTACTATGACAAGTTGTAAGAGAACCATTTATTATTAGTTAGTTATCACAAATCCTCTTATAGTTGTAAGTTATCATATATGATAGATTCTATGATTATTGTAAGGTGTGTACAAAAGCATCATTCATACCTATTTTAAGTAAAAATAGGGCACCCAAGTTTTGAGGTTTGAATAAGGAGTCAAAGAATCTTGTACAAGTTCCATTTACATGCTTGTAGTTGGTAGAAAAATTTTCCAAGTGGATTTGGATGCCCATCTTTTGTAGTGTACTCTAGAGGCTACATTCATACTTTTATTCTCTATATATTGGATGTCTTGGAGTGGGTTAAGTAAGTTTAATTTTACAAGTATTGTTATGTAATCAAATTTTATCTAAAACTCAACATTTATACACTCGTAAAATAACTTGCATTGCAAGTGTGTTGTAGTCACTGTTGATTAGATAATACATTGTGTAGGTTTTAGAGTGTGGGTTTTTTCTACTAAAAGTGTTTTCCCCAAATATATCTTATGTTACGAGTTTCTTATACTTTCTTGTGATATATTAAAAATATCTCTATTGTGAATCCCACATTAACTATAAAAGAATTAAAACTATACATCTCTCCTCTTAGATACATGTCAAGAAGCATTTCCACATACCTTGCTTCCTTTGAATGGTCATGTTCATTTCCCCTCTCTCTCTCCCAGACACATACAAACAACTTATACCAACCATTTTATCTATCCCATTCCCACGACCACCTTTCCTACTTTTACCTTGGATGCACTTAAATCCAAAATTTAGATAAAGTGGGTTGTAATGTTGATGGCCAAGATATAGATGAATATGTAGTAGAAAAAAATACACTTGTATTTAAGGTTGTTCCTTATTCTTTACCTAATAGTTTTTTGGTACCTCAATTGTAAATATACAATAAAAAAATTGAGCTAATACATACTTTGGATACTTCACTATTGCATGTTTAGGTTAGTGCATAAAAATAAATTATTAGTCAATTACATGAAAATGGGGGACAAAAGGGGGTTTAAAAGTGGATATAATTTTTTAAATAAATGTAACCTAACATTGGATTGAAATGCATATACTCAAGTTTTGAAGATATAATAAGAACAAGAATTTTAGTACTCCAAATCTACTTTCTAAATCACTAAATTTTTCAAAAATTAGTTAAGGTTAAGAGGATGAAATGCAAAGCAGACACAAAAGTGTTGATGTTTTAATCACTAAAATATAAATAGTGTCTAGTGTATGCCCCCTTAATTTTTGTTGAGTTAGGTATTTTTGAAACTAGTTAGTAGAAATATGACAAAGAGTAAATATTAAAAGTTGTGTATTTTTTTATATCTCTTAATGAAATATATTTTTGTGATTTTTGAAGTGTATACATCTTAAAAACCATATCATTGAGTATGCATGCCACAAAAATTGCATTAAAAAGAATTAAAATATATATATTATTTAATGTGTGTAGAATGAAGCATAAAGAAATCTTATATATATTGTCTTGAAATTTTGACCTTGAAAATTTCACACTACTTAGAAACCCTATTTTTTCTACAACGTTAATTATAATAATAATTTATTTACTTTAGAGCCAAATTATCAAAATATATTAGATTCCCTAACACCCCAACAAATTTGGCCAAAAAGCACCCAGTTAGGAGTGGGGTGGCCTTGAACTTAAAGGTGACCTATTTCAAATTAAATGCTTTGGTGTTGGTCCTTGGAGACTTAAAAAGATCTCAAGTTAGCCTATAATAAAAAATAGAAATCCAGATTCATGTATATATTTTTTATTCTCATTTGAAAATTAGACAGAGAGCACTATGAACAAGAAGCTGTTGTGATCAATCAAGCACTATCATGAAAGATATATTGAGTTATCCTCTACATGCTAGCTACAAAAAATTATTATGTTTTGGGGACTAACCTCTTGCAGTTCTATCAAGAAATCCAAGAATCCATCAAACAACCTTTGGTGGCAACTTATGGTGTGAACATCACTTTGATAAGGGTTTCATACCTAAAGTAATATTATCATTTGTCATTTCAGCCAACTGGCATCTACTCGAACTAGGGAATTCCCTCTTGACCATCATCATTTGTTGTATGTGGAGGTGGAATTAAAAAAATATGTTTTGAATTAGGCAAGCCCCTATACAACACAACATTTATCCCTCCTTTCATGCATGCAGGTCAAATTGGAAAGTTTTGTTAGTAGTAGGTCATAGGAAACATATAACATATTTTAATCTACCATTTGGAGTTTGTAGATCCCAAAAATGTAGCATCTCTATTCAAGGGTGCACCATTTTCAATCATTTAGACCCATTTTTCAATCATAAGTTTCTCTCTATCACCATTTTCCATATTTGTGACTATTTTGTAAGTTTTTATTTTTGTTTGTTTGATAAATTACATTTTTAGATCTATGCATTACCAAAAGGATGGTAAGTGGTAAGAGTTAAGGGTGAACCTTGACACCCAAAATAGTTTCGGTGTTCACAAGACAATGTTAAGGCTTATTCCTTAACATGAAACAAAGAAAGGAGTAAGAGGTAACCCTAAATCCTGACACCCAAAATGAATTTAGTGTTCATGGATTTGGTCGTAAGGCCTATGCCTTATTAGTTTGTTGGTACGTGATAAGAAGAATATTCGAAGGCCAATACCAGAAAGGGTTAAGTCTGTCAATCCTTGGGATTATTTTGGACATCATGGGTTGGTAGGTTGGCTTACACCTTAACACAGGCATAAAAGCGGTAAGGGGAAAGAGAGAACCCTGACATCCGACAAACTCACACATGTTTTAGAGTTTGCACTTTGGTGTTTCAGAGGTTAGTGTGTTGGTTTGCAATGGTCTAAGGGAAGGAAAATGGTAAAGGGTAAGGCTAATGGCCAAACCTCGACAGGCATAAAGAGGATCATACATCATGGTTTGGTATTATTTATTGATTCCTTCGAAGCATTCCAATCATGAGGTAGAAGGTAAAGGGTAAGGTTGATGGTTGGACACCAAAAGGGGTAAAAGAGCTTCAAACATATGTGTTCAAACTTTCTTGTTAAGATTTACTATGCAAGTCAAGTATGAGGTAAGGGAGATTAGTGAATGTCGACCCCTAATGGAAATAAATAATAAGATCGCCAAAAATGGAGTAATTCCATAGGATGCTTGCATTGACTAGAGTTGACCAGTGTAGTTCTACTAGAATAAGAAACATGGTAGAAATCTATTGAAAACCCATAATACTAACAGGGAGGTGAATCAGTATTCTATTAAACCATTTGATTATAAACCTTCCAATTAACAAAACATATCTAACTGTAACTATGAATGAAAACATGAAGCAACCACAATATTAGATGACACATGAACACTAGGATTTTTATGTGGAAAACCCAAAAAAGGGAAAAACCATGGTGAAGATTAGCTCACAATATACTATAACTGATTATAAGATATTATAGAGGCTCATTGTTAGGACACACTCTACAATAAGGCTCATAGACAGAGATAGGTACAAAAAACCAAAAAAAGGCTACACAACCAAAATGCGAACTGATACAAAATGCACCTTGTGCTGAATTTAGTTCCTTTGAAGCTCTGGATAAAAAAATTGTTCTTCTTTACAATTGCTCAACATTCACAACACTTCTACTCTTATTTGGATCACACACATAAATTTTCTTGTGTCGTACTATCTAACATCACATCTTGCATCACATATCATATTATGTCATCCTACAACTCAAAATTGTCTTACATATATACCTAAAACATTTGAATACATCAATTAGGTCAGCTTAATTAGATGTATCCCTATATTAATTCAAAATTTCCTTGTCGGCTCCATATTTTTTTCAAAAACATCATCACTTACAAATCAAACATGCAACACTTAATTTAGGCTAGCATGGACCTAAAATAGATCTCATTAATATATGTAATACATATTTAATCTCCACACCATATATCAAGCACTAGGTCAACCAAGAATTAAACCTAATCACAAAATAAGCCAATCTAATCAACACCAATGATCAATTTGATCATATAAACATGTTCCATCTAGAATATATAGTGAAATGGTACCTATAATCAATCTCCCAAAATTGCAAAGTCTGATTCCAAACATTGGAGGAATGCGAACTAGATTAAACTTAATCATTTACACTGTATAAAGCCAAAACTAAATGTCAAACTACTGTTACTTGTAACTTTCATCCTGTTCATCCCAAATTTTTGAAACCTTGGACATAGATGCACTTGGTAGTCAAGAATAACATATCATAACCTCATAAGAAGATCTTATTACATGAGAAATTTCAGACCAAATCACTAGATTAAGATGTCTCCATTATGTTCACTGGATTAGAGAAATTGTCAACAATTAATGTTGGCATCAATGAAAACACATTAAAAGGGCCCCTTCTTCATTCTTTCAAAAATATCCCCCTTTTTCATTGATGGAAACATGTCCCAAAAATGAATCTCAAAAACTCAAAACATACCAACTATCTTTAAAAACTTCAAACATATATCATCTCCCCCTTTGTGTGATTTCTCCAATCATCAAACTTCTCCCAAAAACATCTCTTATCACTTGACTTCTCACTTCTCATTTATCCCAATTTCTCTAGTGCCAAAAATTTTCCCCCTTTGACATCAAGGACATAAGGTGTGCTAGGAACACACATGTAGGCTCCAAAAAATGATGCAAATGTACATAAAAACAACTGAAATGTACTGACTCCCATTTAGGGAGTTATCCTAAAAATTTGATTTGACCAATGTAAAATGAAAAAACTAAAAGTGATCAAAAAAATTGAAAGATTATACATGTGAAAAATATTCAACTGGAGGAGGAGGAACCTTTAAGCTACTTAGGAATTTCTTTCCAGGTAGACTTCCCTTCATTCCAAGCCTTTTTGGTTGCAACAAGCAATTTATACATTGACTCTAGTTCAACTATGCTCTCCTCTCCTTCTTCTAGAGTACTTGGATTTAGATTTATCTTTGCAAGCCTTTCTACATCAGCAAGGGAAATAGACATCAATATGTGCTTGGTATTCACCAAGTCCCCAAGATGTCCAAATCTCCTGATTATTTCTTCTTTTTTTCATTGAAGAGTGAAAAGCTTGTTTTATAGATTTGAAATGACATTCCAAGAGATATAGTCTCTATCATTAGCTAGGTCAAAAGTAATAGAGGCATTAGATATTTGTGAATCTATAGAGTCCATTAACTCCTTAATGCCTTGAGTGGTAGCCAACCACCTCATGCAAACAAAAACAAGGTCTTGGCCTCATCCTCACACTCCTACACTTCTTTCAGACATTGTTCCACTTTGCTATGTGTAGATGCACATCTATCATGTAACTCTAGAATTATTTTCTCAACAAACCTTGATTCAACATCTTTTTCAATCTACTCCTTCAAACTAGAGGCATACTCCTTAAGTGAATCTACTAGAAACTTGAGATTTTCAATAGGAGTTAGAGAGTTATCAATTATTGCACCAAGAGTAACATCATATAGAGACTTAATAGCACCATTAATCAATTGTGTCCCATTTTAATGTATCTCTATAATCTCTTTTATTTTGGAGGCATGAAAAGAATCTCTGAGCTCCAACTTCTCAATTGGTGAGATCCTTTTTAGATCAACATTTCCTTGGTACAATAGGAGTTGTAAAAACTGGGGTGGAATCATTAGTTGGACCATATTAGCCTTAAGTGTATTTTTGGAGGACTCTCTGGATGGATTTGGGTATGTGCAGGTAATTGGAGGAAGATTTTCCTCTGCATCAATGACTTTATCTTTATCATTCTCCTTTTGTTGAGTGGTATGAGATGACGAAGCAACAGTCATCCCAATTTTTTCTTCTATATCTCTAACAATCTTCACTATCTCTTGTTTCAACTTGTTTGCTCGATCTTCTTCTCTACCCATAAGGATGGTGACCCTTTGTTTTACCCTAAATTATTTAGTGTACACTTCAATCAATGTATCTTTTTCATTTTCAAATAAAGAGGATCTAGTTTCCTCTAAAGTATCAAATTTCATCTTGTCATCAACTTCAATTGCTTCATGCCTTCTTTCCACATAGGCATCCCACACAACACTAGGCACCTTCTTCCTAAAGTTATTCATATCCACAACTAAAATAATGTATTGAATGATGGATTCAATAATTGTTTTCTTATCTTCTTCATCAACTTCATCATACAACTATGGAGTACCTTCTAAAAAAACATCATGCTCTAGCATATTACTGACTAAAATATCTAATTTCATTGGAGTCTGAATTCTTATTGGAGGAGTCTTTTCCTTCATTTTCTTTTTCTCTAAAGAGCCTTCTTCCAACTTCTCTTTCTTTCTTTTAGTTTTCTTTGAACCAGTGCTAGCCTCTTATGAGGAACCTTCACCGCTTGTGGTATCACTACTTCTTTTTTCTTGTGAGTTGTTCTTCATGTTCCAACCCAAACTCAATTTCATCTTCAACCTCAACACTTAAGTTCTCCTTGAATTATTTTTGCTTCTTCCTTCTTCTATAGGTAGTAGAGGTTGCTACCAGAGGTACATTCTTTCTCTTGCTTGTTTTTGTGTTTGGTCTAGACGGTGCAAAGACTTCTTCAAACACTAGAGCACTATGCTCCATCTTCTTTCCTTTAGCAACAACTATACTAGAGGATTTGGGCAATGTAGAGGTAGTGGTGGAAGCTATTCTTCTTGATCTCCTCAATTTGGAGGGCTCATCAATTGCTTTACCATTTTTTGCAGCTATTTCCATTAACTTCTATACTTCTTCTATTAGTCCATGTTTCATGAAGTACTCATTTACTTGTTTTGTAACCCTTTTATTTCTTCCAAGTATTGACAGTTTTGTGTGTACTTCTAATGAATTTTTCTCATATAGCCCATGTCTCGGAAGAGAGGGGTCCTTAGGAATTTTTAACAAAAAATCAACATATCCCTCAACTTCTTTCTCAGAAACTTCATATCCAAGAGGCTCAATCCATATTGTTCTTGGTTCACCAGCCTCAATTATGCATTCATTAGTAGAAACAAGGAAAGTAATTTCCTTTGCATATTTCTCCACTAGATTGTGGGAAATCATTTCTCTATCATGCATATTCTTTTAAAATACTGCAAATAATGTAGTCAATGCATCATCCTAAGCTTTGTGGTCACCTATGTTGTGCATATAAGCAAAGATTTGGAATCCCACTGGTCTGCTTCTATCCCATATAATGTCTTTTCTACCAAGAAGCTCTCTTAAAAAGTAAAATAGAAAAAAACATAACCAATGTTCCAAATTTGAATGCATACTTCTTCTCTCTAGTTTGTTTCAAGCTTTCAAGAAGTTACTATGAGAGTAGCTCACATGGATCATAATCCTTTCCATTCACAACCATTTCGTGAGCAACATAAATAGTAGTTGCAAAAACTAAATTATCTCTATTTATGAAATAGATTTTTTTCCCTATCATGATTGAAGAATATCTCAAAATATGATTTGTGATAGGTTTTATTGTCAATGCTCTTCTATCAAAGGTAGTGACAGTTAATTCCATAACCACTTAATTCTTTACAAATTTTAGAACTGGTATAGTTATGGTATCACACAACCCTGTCACAACCTTGATCACATCCTTAGAAATCAATCTGGGAATGTTGGTCCACATGAATTTATCATGAATTCTACTCAATTCTTTCATTACATATTTTGCATCCACATCACTACTATAGTTAGGAAACCAGTTCTAGATATCAAGATTCTTTTGCACTAGGTTAATGTATTTTGGCTTTACCAAGAAATCATCTCCAATCATATCATTAGACCATAAATATTTAATTCTCTAGTGATTATATTCATCTAATTTTCCATGTATGTAAGCCCTGGTGTATTTTTTGGGTAAAACTCTATAAGGAATCTTTGAAAAAGCACCATCAGGGCCATTATAAAAGTTTTTCATTAGATACTTTTTGAACTTAGGTCTGGTTTTGTCAGTGATGTTGACTATAGTTGGTTTAGCCATTATAACTTCAATTCAAACTCAAATTCTTATGAAATCACTTCTATTTCAAACCCACAAAGCACAAATAGCTATAAATACCTTTTATGCATACAATGAGATCTAGGGTTTGCACCAAATTTCTTTGAATCACCTTTAAAACTCTTCCAATTTTCTTTGATTTCTCCAAATGCACAAAAGTGATTAAAACCAACTTAGAAACTCACTTTATTCCTTTCTGATTTTCGCTAATTTTGCATTAATTAATTCAATTTCCAAAAAGATGGTAAACACTTTATTGATACACTATAAACCCTAAAACGATCCACATTTTTTTAGGTTTGCATATTTTATGTTGGTTTCTTTTCTAAAATCTTCAGCTTGTCATTTACACCATATATCTTTGTGTCACTTCTTGACACCTCACATTTCTAGGGGGTTGTTATATTTTTCTCTAATTTCTCCCCATAAACCCATGCCTAGGTTTGATTTCCAAGGGAATTATCTACACCAGAGGGAGGTGAAGATGCATTTGATTCATCTTTATTCTAAGGTTCCTCTTTCTTTCTCCAAAATTTCTCCATTTCCTTCTTTACTTCAATAGGATCAATTTTATTCATGGGTTCATTCCTCTTTTTTGGATTAGTTTTCCTTCCATTCTTACTTCTGTAAAATCTTGAAATGTGTCCAGGTTTGTTGCAACTATAGCATACAACATTTTTTCTAGCTAAACTAACCTCTGTTAAATCTTGATCTATACTAGTTAGCCTTATGTCCAAAAACATTGCATGTATAACATTAACCATTGAAATATTAAAGTATTCTACTATTATTATATCTATTCATCATCCAACTTCTGCATTCAACAACTCTATGTCCAAATTTCTTGCATGCACAACATTGTTCGAAGAAGGATCCAACATTTTGATTCATTCTACTTCTACATTCTATAATCTTATGCCCAAATTTATTGCATGGAAAAAAAATACCATTAAAATATGGGTACCTTTGAGCATTTGGTTGTTTGATATGAGGCCTTCCAATATTGCTTCTTTTATTTCTAACTTATTTCCCATTGCCTTGAGTCTTCTTTTGATTGTCAACCTTGTTAGGGATCTGATTTTCCTTTGAGCTTTCTCCTTCCTCAAGTCCCTAACCTCCTTTATCTTTAGATGCTTTCTATCCTACAATTAGTTCATCAAGCATTGTAGTACTTATTTTGAATTTTTCCTCATGAGCTCTTTCTTTCTCCAGATCTGATCTTAGAGTTACCACTTCTTGTTCAAGTCTCGTGCATTCATTAGTCTTGCTTTATAGCACTACATTCATACAATCATCAATTATTTTATTGTCTTCCACTTGTATTTTTAGTCTAGTGATGTCTTCATTTATATTCTTCAATTGTTCATTGACTTCTCTATGTCTTTCTCTAAATTTCTTGATTTGTTATCTCAATTTTTGGATGTATTCATTTGCTTCCTTGAGATTTTTATTTTCACCATCAACTCTATCAAGATCTTCAAGAGAAACTCGGAGTTATTCTTTATCAACCATGCAACCACTTTCAACAATATGATCTAAAAACTATTTATCAACCATGTGTTCAATATCCAAGGTCTTCCTAAAGTTGTTAGGCTTCTTCAAAGGAACTAGGCTCTGATATCGATTGTTGAACACCCAAAATATTGAGAGGGGGGTGAATCAGTATTCTATTAAACCATTTGATCATAAACCATCTAATTAACAAAACATATCTAACTACAACTATGAATGAAAAATGAAGCAACAACAATATCACATGACACATGAACACCAATATTTTTATGTGAAAATCCAAAAAGGGAAAAACCACCTTGAGGATTAGCTCACAATATATTATAACCAGTTATAAGATATTACAAAGGCTCACTACCAAGACACACTGTACAAAAAAAGGCTACACAAAAAAACTGTGAACTTATACAAAGTACACCTTCCTTGTGCCAAATTCAGTTCCTTTGAAGCTTTGAATACAAAACACTTCTTTGTTTTACAATCCCTCAATTTTCAAAACACTTCTACTATTATTTGGATCACACACATACAGATTCACATGTTCATATTATCTCACATCATCTTGAATGAAATATCATATCATGTCATCCTACAACTCAAAAATGTCTCACATATATAACCAATACATCCACATAAATCAATTAGTTCAACCTCATTAGATGAAGCCCTATATTAATTTAAAATTACCTTATCAGCTCCACATTTGATTTGAAAACATATTTTCACCCAAACCAAATGTGCAACACTTAATTTAGGTTAGCATGGACCTAAAATAGATCTCACTTAATTTAGGTCAGAATGGACCTAAAATAGATCTCATTAATATCTATAATACACATTTAATCTCCAAAACATATATCAAGCATTAGGTCGGCCAAGAATTATACCTAATCACAAAATAAGCCAATCTAATCAACACCAATGATCCATCTGATCATATAAACACACACCATATGGAATATATAGTGTAATGAAACCTATAATCAATCTTCAAAAATTGCTAAGTATGATTCCAAACACTAGAGGAATGCAAACTAGATTACACTTACCCATTTACATTGTATAAAGCCAAAACTGAATGTCGAACTATTCTTACTCAAGTAACTTTCAACCTGTTTATCCAAAATCACTGAAAACTTGAACATAGATGCACTTGGTAATCAAGAATAACATAGCATAACCTAATAAGTATATCTTATTACATGAGAAATTCTAGACCAAGATATTGGATTAAGATGTCTCCATTTTGTTCTCCGGATTAGAGAAATTGTCAACAATTAATGTTGTCATCAATGACAACACATTATAAGGGTTCCTTCTACATTCAATATTTCAAAAAAATCAATTTTTTTAATTGATTTATATTTCTATTGTGAATCACTTAAAATATACGACCACATTTAAAGCAAGTCAAATCGGATGGTTGTGATTTCAAGTAAGGTGGGTAAATGAAACACACTAGATCATAGCACAAATTTCAAGATTGATGGATTAGATTCAAGTATTATATCTTGTCAATGGATAGGAAAATAGAATTATGGCACATAAAATGATATATTAGTTACAACTACATTCTTGCAACGAATGGAGGAAATGGATGCGACCATTAATGAAAAGGTTGGCAATGAAAACTAGGAAGAGATAAAGAAAATAGATATTGGATTAAATACAATACAAAACCTAGTTGGAAAATGCTAGAAAATAGCCAAGGCAATAAATGAGGTCAATGGTGTTTGGTGGAGGTGGATACTTTATTTATGAAGATATGTGGGAAAAGTGAGAGAAAAAAGAAAAAAAAGGGACAAAAGGAAAAAGAAAAGAAAATGGAGAAAGTAGTGGTCATGCATGCCACTTTCTCCAAGTGGTGGAAGTTGGGAATGCAGAGAATCACACTACCATTTAGGTTTCATGGAAGACAAAGGATTTTTGGAGTAGAAGCAAGGGCTCAAGACCTCATCTCAGGCCCTTGGAGAATATTTATGCAAGTATGGGGATCTATATTTAGCTGATTTTAAGCATACCCACTTGGTATTTGTGTATGTGGGGATGCATTTGCATGTTGGACCAAATCGTGTGTATATTGATAGTGATGGCCATGTATTACATGCATTAATTCTAGTGGGGTAATATATGGGAGTTTTTTTTTTATACCTAGATCGTATTTATGAGTGTTTTGGGACTGTGTTTAGAATTTTGGCTTCCATCGACCATTCCTTTGGTCTCAAGCTAAACCCTTATTTATAATCCATCGTATGGGAATTTTAATGTTATACCTAGAAAAACAAAGCTTGGGGTTCTATGTCCCTAATGGTAATAAAATGCCAAGTTAACAATATTTTATATATAAGTTTCTAATACATGACAACTAGTAAGAATAATGGGTGTTGAAATGCTTTATTCAACAAAATTTGAATATCACACTCATGGCACTATTTGACAGTTACTTAGATAAATATTGTCATGAAATACTATTTTATAAATTATCTAAATAGAAGATAATCAAGTATATTGTAATATGTGCATATCACATTGTATCTGATGTGCAAGTTGTTTCAACTTGTAATTTGACCCACTAGAAAGTTACTCTAGTGCCAAACATCTCTAGGCAATAATATCAAGGTTGGAATTGGTAGGGATTTAGTTCCCTCAAATGGATTGTAAAATATTAATTTCCTACATAGAATCATATTACCATTTGATATTATGGTGAATTTGTGTCAATCCCCTTGCACTTTGTGGATATTGACAATGTGACGAAATTGTGCTAAATTATTATAATCATACCATGATGATCACTTGGAAAATATGTGACTAAATTTTACCTTATAGAAAGTAGAGTTCTCCTCTAGTAGGAGATAAAGCTAAATAGGATTATTTCCTTAATGATAAAAGACATATACATGAAATAGGGGAAATAGGGTGTGCTCCACCTTTTAGGAGATGAAACACAAAAGGGGATAAGGGCCTATTTCACTCTAGTGCATTAAAGGAAACCAAGATCCATCAACCAATTGAATTAATTAAGGAATGAACTAGGGTTAGGATGGTTTCTTTGGGTGTGATATAACAAAAGGGAGGGTTCACCACTAAGCAAATGATTAGAAAGAAGGAAAAGTAAGTAGAATGAAAATATAGCTATATGACATAGGAAATGGAACTTATAATTAGAATAATAAATTGAGAATGAACAGAGGGGCACCTAGAAAACTTGAGATGTTTGAAACAAGGTGTGCAACCCCAAAATTATGACTTTTGATGCACACTGGGACTCATACACCAGGCTAGGAAATTTATTCCCAATTTAGGGTTTTAAGCCAAATCTAGAATTTGCAACTAGTAAACCAGGATCTACAAGAAATGTCTGAAAAGTGGTATACTAGGACTCATACACCCAAGGTGGTGATTTAGTCCTAGTATTAGGGTTTTTTTGAAACTCTAGCATCCTCTAGTGATCTTCTATATCTTCTCTCATGTCTGATCTTTGAGTTTGAAAGTTTGAATTCTGACTTGTAGGAGACTTTCAGTGAAGATGACAACTTCTTAACAACTTTAACAACTTTCTTCAATCTTGCAACTTAGTTTTCAAAGGATCTTCAAATTCAAAACACCTAGATCTACAATCACACATGTAGAGGGAGAAAAATGTTGATTTGTTAGTGGATAGGGGTTTACTTTGGTCAAACCATGTTTTGGTAATCAAACCTTGAAATGAAATAAAATAGAATGAAGGAATGATGAATGAGCAATATTCTATGTTGAAACTCACCAAACCCTTTTAACAAAGGTTGCAAACTTATGTGAATTGGCTAGAATGAATGTAGATCTTGAATCTTGATTGAATTTTATGAATTTGGATTTGAATGCTTGCTTGAATCATAAGAACCTACATCACAAATGTTAGCTCAAAAAAACACATGATGCATGATGACTTTGACATGATGCTCGATTCTAGAATATATCTCCAAAAGACTTGATAATAAACTCTTGAATTCTCTTGAATTCTCTTGATATCATAAAATTGCTATAGGAATTCTTGCATCAAATTGCTAGGTGGTTTGTAAACTTGATAGGATACTTGCTCATAAAAGTTGCTAGGAGATAATATGTGAAATAACCTTGTATTTATACCTATTTATTCCAAATTTCTTGAAATTACAACACTAAAAGCTAACATCAGATCTAGGAGAATAAAATTCCACCAAGAATTGAATTCAAAATAGGTCCAAGCTAAAGTGGCACCCATATGCTAGTTGGGGCGTATGAGTCCCAGTAGCCTAGGCTTGGGACACAAATTTCAAGATATGTTAAGTTCTATGCAAAATTTAGGTTCAGGCCTCAAAACATATGTGGGACCCATACGCTAGGTGACATATGAGTCCCAGATCACTATATCTAGGAAACATAACCCAAATACATGAAATTGTGATTGGTCATTAATTGAATGTTGGGATTAGCCTCATAAAAATGTATTAAATAAGGATTGTGGATGCAAATAGGACCAAATAAGGCATAAAGAAGCCCAATATTAGCAGGGAAGGCCCAAAAAAGTGTGAAAATGTAAAGGGATACATTTTTCTACAGTACAATATTGTCCTTGGAGTTTCATTTCATAAGCTAAGGGTTATTCTTCTTGATGTATTGAAAGATTCCCTTAAATATTTTCCAACCACATATTGATCAAACATAGGTCTGATAAGGAGATATGGGATATTATTGCCAAGATCCCTATAGTATATTCTTATGTTGTACACAATTATCATCATTAAAAAATGATTGGATCTTATATTTTTTTATAAACATGATATTCATTATAAACTTTCACCTAATTTCTCATGGATACAATCCTTATTAAATGTTTCATTTTTTGTATGTTGAGTATTAGGCTTTATTTATTCAATTGTAATTTGCATGACTGAGTTTTGTCAAATTATTTGGTATTGATTCTATACCCCATATGTTATTAAGATATCCTTGATGAGTCTCCCAATCCATGGCTTCACCTAAGTGGGTGGTAGTTGACTGTGAAACTATATGGGGAAAAAGGACCCTAGAAAGGGTTTTCTACCCACTCATATAGTTTATAAATAAAATAATAGAGGCATCAGATGAATTGGAGTAGAGAAAGAAGTTTAGTGTATGTTAGTGTTATTGGGTTATGAGTGTGACTGAGATAGATTCATCTTTGAACCTAAGGGTTATACACCTTATGTGAGTCAACCAAGTGTATAATGGATGAACTATCTAGAAGGAAATTTGTGAATTTTCTTATTACCCTTTCATCTCGTAACCTTATTAATGTTATATGGTGACCTTTGTATTGTTTGGATTGAAACCTCAACTACAATTATAAACATCTATTTAAGATATGATATGGTCACCTTCATACTAGATCATACTTGGTTATCTATTTTGTTAGGTGGCCCTATTGTAGCATTATGATTGGGATTGTTAACCATTATTATTTGTAGTAAAAAGAGAAGGCTTGTAGATTAACTGATGTTGATCATTTTCTGTATTTTTTATACTGATCTGTGGGTTGTGGTGATTTAAGCCTTTGTGAAATGTGTGATTATTGGTCAATAAAATATGAGTTTGAGTGAACTCAAGTTGTTGAACTATGGAGCCTCTACACAATACATAGAAAATCCAATTAGAGGCAAGCCCTTAGGGAATTAGGTCTGGCCCTTAGATTTTGTTCTCTTTTATTTCTTTGAGATTACTAATGATATATATTTTGTTTTTTAACATTGACTTAAATTATGTTTTAGATTATTCATTAGTTAGTAGAGCTAATTAGGTCCATCTTAGAAATGTGGATTATGTGTCCCCGCTAGAACCCAACCATGAATGGCACAACAATTGTTTATCTAAGTAGAATTACAATTGATTGGTAAAATGTTATAGTCTTTTGTGAATTATACTAGTGTTTGTGGTTGAAATTTGTAATTTGTGTTTTGTCCTTAATTGTAATTTGGTAGAAAATTTTAGGCATTACAATGACAAAAAATAGGGTGTACAAAGGGTGCCAACATGGAAAAATCCTTTGTAGGGGAGGTCATGACCTCTCCCACCTATCAATTCCAAGCAACCACTAGGATCATCTTCTCATACGCACACCCAAAATTTTGTAATTTGACCTATTAGAGGTTGTTAGTGAATCAAAAAATAACAATAAAATTTTCAAAGCCATCAATTCTACTTTTCTTTCTATAATTCCCACAAAAGATGGGATTGCATATTTATATTTTTTTATCCTATTACTCTATGCAATGCTACATTTATGATAATTAGAAAAATTATTGCAAAACACTTGAAAAGGCATTTCACTATCCTAATATCACCTAAACAAGGGGGATTTATGAAAGGTCATTAGATATTAGATGGTATAGTTTTCATAGTTGAAGATATTCATTATTTATATCAACTTCCAAGGAAACGACCATTTTCATTAAGCTTGAAATGTCTAAGGCCTATGGTAGAGTTAGGTGTTCATTCCTACAAAAAAATTTATTGTCTTATAGATTTATATTTGAATAGGTTAATTGAGTTTTGAGTTGTGTGAATTTTACTTCTATCTTGTGTTAATTAATGGCACTACTTCCATTCCTTTCCTAACATTTAGAGTATTTAGACAAGGATATCATATATCACATTATTTTAATGGTGGAAGGATCAAACCATTTATTGAATTAACATAAAGAAGGAAATATCATTTAAGGATAGTCTTGTTATCAAAATATTGATTTTCAATTCTATCTTTAGTTTGTAGATGACACATCCTTGATGGGGTTGATGAAAATTTGGGAGGAAATCAATTTTAGAAAATATTCTTATATAAACTTATCTACCTCTAGTCAATAATTAAATGAAGACAAATATAATATTTTATTCTTAAATAAAAATGTGCCTATTCAACACAAAATCATAGATGTTCTTAACTTTCGAAATGAGAATCTTCTTTTGGATTATCTGTGTTTCCCATTTCTATTGGAATGCTAAAGAGATATTAATAGAAAAAAAATCTAGATAGATTTTGTAAAAGGGTTATCGATTGGACCTCTCAATGGTTATGTTTTTTTAAGAAGATTTATGCTATTAAAATCTATCATTTAGGATCTTCTAATTTATAATTTTCTACTCCCAAGATCATTCTTAGGGAATTTGATTCTCTACCAATAAAATTATTTAAAAAAAAAATTGAAACTCAAAAATAGAGTCTTATGAGCTAAGACCATATTTATAAACCAAAATAAGCTAGATATCTTAGGCTTAGGTAGTTTGAGGTCAACTATCAATCCTCAGAATCCACATTATATTAGAGATAATGTAAAAATCTAGATCAATTTTGGGTCAGAATTCATACTTTAAAGTATATGGAAGGAGTGGTAGATGAGGACATTCCACAAATGGAACTGATTGGGTAAGGTTTGTTGATTTGGAACATGATTTAAATTGGGGTTTTACTTATTAAGGAATGGATCTTCTAGATACGTAATAAGGGAAATAATGATTTTGTTTGATATAATCTTAGGATAATTTCCCCCCTAATCTTTCTTCATTTCCCTAAATTCAACTAGTGGGTGACATTATTTTAGAGGTGAGGTGGTCCAAAGTTGGTGATTTTAAGTGCACTATTCCTCTCAAGAGTTATTGGTCCATTATTAGTGGGAGATCCAAAATTTTCCCAAAAGGGTTCTTCAAAGGATTGATACATTCTAGTTTTAGTTCTTGGATATGCTTGCATGGGGCCATGATTCTTAAGGATTCTACTAAGTAGCTCTTGGCTATCATTCTTTAGAGAAATGAAAATAAGGGAATGGAGAATTTACTTGGTGGAGGAGAATTTTAAATAAATTTAGTTAGCCTAAGCGCAACTTTTATGAGGCTATTAAACTAGAAAAAGTGCCCTACCTAGAAAAACATTAGAAAGAGAAGATTCCATGGGCCTTCCATTTTTGAACTTTGTGGAAATATTGAGGAATACATTAATTAACTTTTCTTTTAATGTCCATTCTTTGTGGAGATTTTGAGCTTATGGTGGAGGATTTGAAATAGATCATTTATTCATGTTACTTGTCTAAATTTTGAGGTAATGTGGGTTGACCCCCATTATGTGTGTCCTTTCTTATGGCTACATAGGATATTGGTCCTCCTTTTATCCTTTAGTATATTTGGATGGATAAAAAATATTGAATCTTCCAAGAGTGCCAATGTATAGTAACACAAGTTTGGCATCATATCAAATGTATGGTCAAAGTGATTATTAAGACCAAACTCAATATTGATGATCCTCTTACTTCTCCAACTGTGTGATAATATTTTTTTTTGGATTTTTCCCATTAATTTTCCTTATAGGATCAACTTGGACATAGATTGCAACCCTATTGGAAGCTGAATAGGTCAAGTAAGTGTTCTCCTCCTAGTATTCTTTTGAATCAATATTTATGGTTGTGCTTAGGGAAACCTAGGTGTTGTGGGAATTGATTGAATTAGTATAGATGGTGAAGGCTTGGTTCACTTTTTCTTCCTTGTAGACTTATATGGGAGTGCACTCTAATAATAAAATGGAAGTTTGGGATATTATTATTTATTTGGAGAGAGCTTGTACAATGGGATGGATAAAGATTATATGTGAAATGGATACAATGATCTCAGTTTCCCTATTGAATAAAATATTTTTTTGGAATCCTCTTCGGAGTTGGCTTTAATGGCTAAGAAAATTCTTCATCTTGCCATAAATTTTGACTTAAAAACTTGTATTCATATTCTTAGAGAATGGAACAAGATGGCTAATTATTTAGTTAAATGAGATATTGAAGAGATTTGTAATTGGAATGTTGTGGATTGGGTAGAGTTGGCCTAGGATAAATCACAAAAGATTCGTTATCTTATTTATGATGATAAAGTGGAATAAAATAGTTTTTTCATTTGGGAAATGTGAATCTTGGTCAAAGGTTGGAATTTACTACGCATCACATTTGATGGTATTAAAATAACCCCTAATGGGTTCCTTAATTATTTTTATGGTTATAACTATCTAAAAATTTATTAGATGTATTTGTATTTAAATTTTCAAGAATACTATTTTAATTTGTTTCCATATATATGTATGTATGGCATACATACATACATAAATACATGCATACATGCACATATTTATAAATATCTATCAAATATATTTATATTTAACTTGATCCAAGAATAAAGTTTTTTTTTTTTCATATTTATGTGTGCGTGCATGCATGCGTGTACATGTGTGTGTGTGTATGCATGCATGTGTGCACATGTGTGTATATGTATACACACACATGTATATGTGTTTGTATATCACATTCATTTAGTTTAATTTACAAATTTATTAATTTAATTTAATTAATTAATTATTTAAAGCAACTCATATTACAAATAAATATGCATTTTTTTTTTAATTAAAAATTCAACCAAAAAAAAAATGATTATAAGATGAATAATTAATGTAGAAAAGTATTTGACAATTGTTACATCCCAATTGTATAGCTATTATTTACTATTACTGCATAGGGTAAAAATGGATGTAATGGGAATTCTAGAGATGAATAAAATATGCTTGAACCTTGTTATCAATATGAATTTTTCCACATTTGATGATTGTCTCATTTGATGTTACTTTAGTTGATGTTATCCTTGGTGAAATATTGCACTTATGTGAATGAAAGGTTATTGAATTGTATTTATTCTAACTTTGGAGATGTTTGTGTATACTGTATATGTTATGAACATTTGACTATTGTGAGCATGTGTTAGTGGGTGCAGGTATGTGTTTCATTCCTCCAAGTAGAGGGGAAGTATCACTCGAGAGAAGATCTCGGTCAAGTAATTGGTAAAAGTAAAGTATCTGAGCATACACATGCCACATTAGATTTTTTGAAACTGATTTAGTTTGTTGGTTATTGGTAAGTCATCCATAGCTTGTATGTTTGCAATAGGAGTCTTGTTTACTTCTGTATGCCTTTATGGGTGATGTTTATCTGTTTTGTTTTTGAGATCTTTTGTTCTATTACAATCATATGGATAAGTGGGATGTAGGTGGAAGTATGTTTATATGTATGTGCATGTGTGTCAATGGTATCTAAGAATGCGTATATGCATATGTATAGATATACCACATGTACACACCTATCAATATGATGGTAACATAAATGGATATAAGTGAATCAAATGTGGACATAAATATATATGCACCATAGAAAAAAGGACACTTTGCTTGACATGGGATTAATTCATGTTAAAATGGACTTAATGAGGCCTTGATCTAGGTGTTGTGAGGAATTTTATGCATCCACACTAGGTCTTGGACCCTTGAAAATTGAATAACATACTTTTAATGATGTCTTGTAAAGGTGTTGTAAAGTGTTGTAAGATACTTTCACGCTTTTCTAGACTTAATAAACATATTTCTCCCCAATTCAACATTATAAAATGTATTTAATAACACTATCACATCAATCTAGAAGGTTCTTAACTTAAACTTAATGTTAAACTAGCATTGTAATGTGTCTTGCACATTCACATTGGTTCTTGTGCCTTCCTAGGCTATGTGGACCTCATTTTAGTGTTGTTAAGTGTATTACATCACACTTTCACATTGAATTGTGTCCCAATCCCTAATTAACCTTTACATAATCATTAATAGGCCCCTGATTAATCCATATTGTGCATCCTAAGGCTTAAATTGTTCAAATATATAACAAAGTTGCATTTTAAAACTTATTTCCTTATCTCTTGGCTTTCGAGTTGTTAGATTGGCCCCTATGGGACCCATTCAACATGCATGGAAAATCAATCCCATCTAGGTGGGACCCATTTTCCATGTGTGGTGAATGAGTCCCATTTGGCCCAATTTTGACCTTTGAGCGGGATAAAAGTGAAATTTGAGTTTAATATTACTTCATGTTAGCCTATGATGAGGTATTAATGGGTAAACTAGGTGAATTTCCTATAAATATAATTATTTTAACCCATCCCCACAATATATTATCTCTTATCACTCATTCATCCGTCATTATTCTATCTCAAGTCAAGCAATTCTCTTATCACTCATTCATCCGTCATTATTCTATCTCAAGTCAAGCAATTTAGGGTTTTATCATTGCAAGACATCTATAAATCTCCTAAGGAAATTCAAGGGTTGAATCTTCCTCCATTGTTGCAGAAATATAAGATCAATCTTCATGGAAAGGTAATAAATTCCATTATTGCATGTTTCATTCCATTCTTTCATCATTTTGGTTTAATTACCTAAATGGGGTTTGACCAAGGTGAGCCCCAATGCCCTAACATTCACCATTTCTTCTTCTCTTCTTGTGTGTTTGTAGATTTAGGTCCCTTGGAAGCTTGAAAATCATTGAAGATCAACTTATAATATTGCTCAAGTTTTATCCTCATTCAACAAGTCAAAATATCAACAAAAATGCATTTTCATACCCGTAAATCAAAGTTTCAAAAGCAGACACCTGTAGGAAGCCAAAGTGCAAATTGGAAGCTTCAGATTCCACTTTTAAAAATACCAAAATTCAAAAGTGGAATAATTCACCATGGGTGGTGAATGAGTCCCACTCTAGGGTCAATTTTGATTTTTCTGCATTTTTAGATACCCTTTTGTTAGAAACAAGTTTTAGCTCAATTTGACAAAACTAGGACTAATTTGCCCAGAATGGTGAATGAGTCCCTCCAGGCTTGAAAATTAGTATCAACATTGTTCCAGAAGCAATTTCTAGTCCCCTTCAAGCTTTTAGGTGCACACTTCAATTTTCATTCATTTTTGTTTAGCTTTGCATTCATTTCTAGTTCATTGTTGCATTACATAATGTGTTTTCAAACATCACTTGTTTCTTAGGTTTTGCATTCATGATTAGTCAAATAGTTCATTTAAATGCACTTAGATAATTTCATTTAGATGTAACAACATCATACATTACATAATTTGAATGAACCCGTTAGCATTTTTGGCAGTACCTCTCTCCTTTTAGGTGAAAAAACCCTAGAAGAGTTAGGGAGTCTTTATGGTGCCAAAAATCTACAGTTCATTTTGGTGAACCTGCTTTTCAAATGCTTTGTTGATTGATTTGAAGTCCTTTCATCATCATAGATCTATCTTGTCTTAGCATTTGCATGATTCATTTGCATGCTAGGTGTTAAATTTTGCATTCATAAAAAGTGCATTTATATTGCATTATTGACATCTAAATTTATTTCCACTCTTTGAAATTCTACATTTTTAAATTAGGCCTACATCATAGAACTCATAAAGCATAAAAATTTCTCAATTTTTTTTGAAAATTCTAAAAAAAGTCCATACTAGGACTCATTTGCCACCCTGGGCCAATGAGTCCCTTTTGACCCTTGAAACTACATTTTATAGAATTTAGAACTCTATTTTTAAGCTTATTTTTGGTGCCTTAACCTTCCTATATTAGTTAGTTGCATTTCTGCAGCATGCATTTCACTAGATCTCACTTAAAATAGGTCATTTCATACATAGTTTAATTTCACATTTCAATCTCCCACATTTCATTTTTCAGATTATTGCATACTGTAATCAGTAATTTACTTTGTTTTACATCTAAAAATTACATTTCACTTTATTTACTTTTGCATAAAAATTTCTTTAAATGTGCCTTTTATTTGATTAAACATGGATTTTATAAGAATAACATTCCCTCTTATGAGTTTGATTTTGATTACAACAATGAGGAACATGTTAGTCCTGACCACCCCATTACATTATCCATTGGTTCAAATGGAAATATAGACAATCATAACACACATACTTGTTCTTCTCCTGATACCTCTCCTATTAGTGACAAAGGTATCTTGGTGAAGGAATTCATAAGCATTGAGGGTCTTGATTTTCCATTTCCTTATTCCCCTTTTGAAGATGTTAGAAAACAAGAACATGAGATCATAGATACATTCCTAAATATTGCCTCAAGTCTTCATGCTCATGACAATCACATTTTTTCATCTCCTAATATCCCTCTTTGATGCAAAGAGGATAGGTTGGTGTTAGAAGACATCCCTATTAAGAATCATGACACCCTTGATCCTCCCTTTCCTAATGCTCCTCCCATTTGGGAAGATCTATTTGAAACTCATAATGGTCCTTCTCTTGATGCCTCTCCCACTTGTGATGAAGCTACCTCAAACTTGGATGAACATATTACAAGCTCTCCTAGTAGGGTAGATAATATGGTACAACAAAATGAGACCTTAGAAACAACCAAAAATAAAATACAATCTTCCCCTAATCTTCCCACTATCAATAATCAAACACATTCAACCATTAATAACTCCCTTAGCAGTGATGAAGTTATTTTGGATGAACCAAACCTTACTTGTCATGAACATGTGGTTTTTTGTTCTCATAAGAAATATCCTTCTAGGGAGGATATTATGACCCAATAAAAAGATAACATGCTCTTCAAAGACAATGAATACTCTCACTTGTTACAAGATGTTAACATTATTCAACCTCAACTCATCATTTATCCCCCTTCACATAAACCTTCACCTAAACCCAACTTTACTCTCTACCCACCTTCACACAAATAACAACCTCAAATTAAACCTCAACTCATTCTCTACCCACCTCAAACTAATGTGTCATAAAAACTAAGTTATAATATTGTTGCTCATACATATAACACTTGAAATAATTTGCAACTGCCACAACCAACCTCACCCTCTTTACTTTTACCCAATCTTCCTAGTGCTCCTCATCACCTCCCACACACAAAGGAGTATGATCTTGTTGAACAATTAAAGAATGCTCCTGTGAAAAATTCCCTTTGGGATTTTTAAATGCCAAAAATTAGCAATGTAACAACCTTTTTATGGGAAACTTAGTTTATGGAGGACCTATTGCGCTAAACTAAGTGACCTCTAGATTTTTTAAAGAATTTGACTTCTTTTGTAATTGGGGTCTGGAAAGGGAAAATGAAGCAAATATAAAAGTAAAGGATCTAACTAAGGTGATACGCCAAAATTTAGATAAAAGTCATGATAAATCAATCTTTTGGATATGATCTAAGGGCCCATTCAACAATTTGCTATGTCCTAAAACGACAAAAAATAAAGATTGAAGCATGGATAAGGCATTCAATAACATAAAATAATTTTCATACCCATTCACTAAAAAGAGGAGTCAAAAGACATGATCTAAACTAGAAAACTTGCATTAAAATTATAGAAGTTTTATAAATGAACCATTCAAATAATAATTGCATAGTATAAATATGATCAAAGGGTATGTGCAGGATCATCATGGAAAAAACAAGCCCTTAAGTGGCAAAAAATTTAGAAAAATCATTGTTAGGAAACTTGACGTAAAAATTTGAATAAGTTATCTATATTATTTCAAAAATATGTAAGATTAGAATCTATATAAAATTAAATGTATTTCTAAACTACTAGGCTTATTTAAAAATAAATAAAATCTATTTGGTGAAAATTTGAAATTTCAATGCAGTAGTACTTAAATTTCAGGGAAAAAAAAAGAAGTATGTGTCTGTCTGACCACCCTAACCATAATAAAATGATAATATTTTTTTATAAGATTTTATATATAAGTAGAGAAATCATGTATGGATGTGATGCATATTTTTTTGTAATTTTTTTCAGTGTAAATAATTAATTATGAATTTTTTATTACAACTTTTAAAAAATATAAAAACTCGTATGTCTGACCACCTTAACTTGGTAAAAACATCATGAAATTTAATTTTTCTTTTTTAATCCTATAGTATGTGAAGCATAGAATGTGACACATGTTTTAGATTCAAAAAATGTGATACCATTTGAAAGTTATAAATTTTTTTCAATCAACCTATCGATTAGGAATTTAGTTGTAATTCTAATAGAAAATGAATAATAATTATTTATTACATTCAAATTAAAGTATAATTTATATTGGTGGAAATTTGAGAATCTCCTCTAAAAACCCTTTTCGTTTCATCAATTTTGGGTAAAAAAAAAGTTGTCAGCCACATACCCTACAAATACCCATAATATTGCCACTTTTTGGCCCATCATGATCCTGGACATACCCCAAATAGTTTAAGAAAAAAAGAAAGACCAAACAATGGCATCGTCTGTGAGTCTTTCTATAATAATCCAATAACAATAAAAGGATTGGTGTCTCTAAAATTCTATATGTCTACAATTCTCAAACTCTCAGAACTTGTGGAACTTAGAACCTAGAACCCCTCTTCAGAAACAAAGAGCAATATATATAGTGAGCATTCCCACTGCCTATTGAGAAATAACTGAAAATATTTGGAATCCTGAGCAATGATGTAGTAGCAATGATTCCCTTGGTTGTTGTAACAGGAAAAGATTCGAGTATATGGCATGTGGTTGCTCCCCATCCTGGTGCATCCCCTATGAATGATGGTAGTGGTCTCAATAGGCAGTTAGAACATGCAACATCATATCACAACCCATAGTTTGCTCCATCCCTTGTGTTCAAGAATCATTCACCAAGGAGATGCGTGGTGACATTTCATAGCCCGTAGTTCATTCCTCCTCCTTTTCATTGAAGGCTTGTGCTAGGAAGACACATGGAAGACTATTTTTATTTAGCGCCGGTTGTGGGGTCCGCCAAAGAATATGTAGATGAATTCTACATGGTACACAGTCAGGGCCTGATTCAAAAGTGAGCTGAAGTAGCCTTTAAGTGTGCATGGTGATGACACGTGGAAACATGGAGGGGGACATTTGAAAAATGAAGGAAATAATTCCTTTGGAAAGCACTGAGCATACACATGGCAGAGGTCAGCGATCATTTATCAAAAAAGGCTGATGATGTTCATTTGAGGCATGGGCTAGTACTTGGAAAAAAATAAAACTCGAAGGGAGCTTCATGAATTTTATATTCACAAATTTTGGAAACTACCAGGGGAATTTCGCTTGAGGAATGAGGAAACCAAAATTTTCTCTAGTTTTGCAGACTAGAGCACCATCCATTGGGTGACCGAATTAGAGTTTAGAAAGGGCCACTTGTAGGGGTGACTAGTCATCTTCAGATGGTCTCGATACATTGTGCATATTTTCTTGTGCTCCACCTAGGTCAAACATTTCCTTATAAGGCATCACCTCAGGTAAACAGCCCACTGACTCGCAATGGAAAAGTAGCCACGCAACTGGATGGATGACACCTTCAATGTCTGTTGTAGTAGGAGGCTGGATGAAACTCTGGAAAGTGGTTAGGTCTTGCTCCTTTTATTCAATCTTTGTTGCAATTTTCTTGGTCATGGTGATTGACCCATCTTCATGAAATGGGGATGACATACCCATCTTAATTAGTTGGGAGAAATTTTCCCATATTCCATCCATAGTCTGGTTTAGAGTAGCCTGCGTGTAAAGGGTGCACTAGGAGGTAGGGAAAAAGAGAATGTAAATGTAGCAAGCCCCTATGTTTTTCTCTTCTGGAGAGTAACAGTCTACGGGGAGAAATAAGGAACTTGCCAAATTTTAGTTTACAAACTGACAAAAGGGCTGATTAGTTGCTACGGTGATGGGGTAGTCATTAGAGAGTCTGCTTGCTAGGCATAGTGGGTTAGACTCAAGGTAGTAGATGCAATAGGGTGTCAATGGCAGCTGAGCTTGCAGAAAGAGAGACAAGGAGAGATTGGGAAGCAACAACAAGTGTCAGTGTTCACGAAGGCGTTAAGATAAGTGGCTTTGTTTGGGAAAATTGGGAGAAACCTCTTGCAAACAATGTGGTAGAGGAAAAGAAGGTAGGGCCGATACTTGCAGTGAGGGGCACCATGGAGATAGTAGAGGATACTAAATATTGAGAAGTAAGAAAAGAAGTAGCGAACATTACCTACTGACTAGATGATGGCGGTGCTCCACTAGTTGTTGGCTGCTCACTTACCTCGAACTCCTAGCTTGTTGTGAGCACTTGGCTTGTGGTGGGTTCTTGTGAAGCATCTCCCATAATAGCTTCCATGTGTTGCCATTTAGGGGGTGGGGAGTCTCTTGTCTCCATAGTCTTTGGTTGTTGCTGTTGGGACCCTCTCATTGGTTTGGAAGCCTAGGTGAGTGTCTGTGAGGCTCTTGATATATTCAGTTGCACATTTGAAGTGACATAGGTAGGCTGCCCTATGGACTTTTTCCTTTGCTGAGTGGAGGACGTCGATGGCTTGGATTTCTCCTCCACCTACTCTTCTTTTTCATCAGAGTCATTTCCTCCACTAGAATTTGAGTCAAAAGCAAGATGCTCATCATCCCACAACTTATCAAACTATTCATAATCCTTCACGCTATTATAAGGGGCATCAACCCATTTTGTCTCTTGATGATATACCCAGAAGGCTTTGATTCTTTCCACACTCCATTCTTCTTCTTTTCTTAACTTATTAAAAATGGTTGCTCCCATTTTGTGATTCTCATCATAATCCGCTACGACTTATTCCATGGTGGTCTACTGTTTTTTATAGGAATGTGGATCAGGTCAACCAATAATTCATCTTTGTCCTCCAATGGGCTACACCTTGTTTCCTAGTAAGGTCAAGAACTATGAATTACTTTGATATGCTCATATGGTAGATCATTGAAAGGGTTGTAATTCCATTTTTCATAGATCATTACCAACCCTAGATGAGCCAACTTATCTTGAAACAGTGAGTGTGCCACCTTTTTCTTTTTCACAACCACTGTCTTGAAGCTTATTAGATAGATGAAAAATCCCTTCTTCTTGGCTTTCCCTCTTCAAAAGTTAGCATTAATAATGCATTCTTTCTAGAGCAATTCAAGGGATAGTGCTCAATTTGTAACACACGTCAGAAGGTAGAATGGTTCCTCGGTGAAGCCTTGAATCCAGATGAATTTGAAATCCACTTTAAAAAACCAGTCACATCTAGGAATGAAGTTCTACATATAATATATTTATGTCTTAGTGAGCTAGTTAATACCATTCTCTGCTTGAAAATCTTGCAAAATCAGAGTCAAGAAATAATTAGAAAATGCATAATAGTCGAAAGTGGAAGAGAGGAGAGGAGTCCAGATAGAAACCAGCTTCCTTCCGTTCCTTTCATAAAAAATAGACAATTTCACATGCTTATCAAAGAAATCAGGGTTCTGATGTAAAAACATATGGGAAAGATAGGAAGGAAACCTAAACTTCCATTTAGCTTGGTAATTCTTAATTTTACCTATCATTTCCTTTGCAAGGTATTCTTCAAAATCATACCAAAAGAAATATTATTGTTTGCGAAACTAGAAACTCGGGCCCAACTGAAATGTGTGCACTTCCTTGTCGATGTCTAGACTGCAAAAAAATGACAACATTGAAAAGGCCTCTTGCAAGTCTATGTCAAAAGCATCATGCTGCATTAGGATCCTTGGCAGCTTCCAGTGGTCTACCTAAACCCTTTTGGTTTCTTTGTTATAAAATTCCAGAGCCTTATCCCTTTCGTTCCATATATTTCCCCCTTTACAGGAGTGAATGTCTCTATTTTTATCTTTTTGGAGGTATAATTAGGAATACACAACATATTCCATATATCTCTTGGACTGATATTAACCGTCAAAGTCTAACACTCAATAGTGTTGGTGCTTGGGTTGAAATGTCCAATGGACACATTGACTAATTATGGGAAATAGTGCATAGATGGGACCATATATTGTGGAAGCCCACTAAACCATATCTATCTACTATTGACACTGACTTTTTGGATACCTTCATTCTTTTGCAGGTTGCTTCCCTCAAAGTATTAGGGTTCTTTGCAAGACTGTGATCATGAATATTATCCCAGTTCTCTTGGATTAGGTTTTGGTTTCTATAGCTTTTGGGCTTCTCTAGTTCCTATGTGTTCGCCCACTTTGGCTTGTCTAGAATACCAAGCATGGCATAAGAAATGTTGTCAAAGACATTAACAGCTGTTGTTGCTCACATAGCTTTAAATAAGCTTCATGTTGCCTCACCCTGTACTTCTTGGCCTAAACTTTTTGGAAATTTTTCTTGTGGGAAGCTTCTTCTTAGCTTAAACTTCTTTGCAATTTTACCTCAGCTTTGGTTGCGCACTAAAAATTGCTTTCACTCTGAGTAGCGTATTTGAAAAAGCCTTTGAAGTGCTTAAACATTTTGCATGCAATACTTAGCTATCTTTTCTTAAGGTGGTAGACATGAGTTACCTTTTTTTATTTAATTTGGCATGTACCACCAACCTTTTGGTTTGTGTGAAATGAATCACTTGCCATTTTGAAGTGACAAGAATTAAAAATTACAATTAGCAACTATATTGTACAGTGCAATTTTCTTGGAACTTGAGCCGACAATTTTCTAGTAGCTTAACCATTTATATGCGTTAGCAATTAATATGCCAAAAGGAATGATTAAGCCAAAGATGAGATCAGTGCTTGAAAAGATATGAGCTCGGCCTTGGAGTTCACAAAACACCTAGATAATGACACCTCAATATTTAGTAGTGCATAACACTGCTGATTGTTGCCACCAGCTTAGGCTAATTAATTAGCCTTTATTGGTTTTGCACGCAACAAGCCATACTCAACAAACACAACTGGGTGGGAAATTTGAGTAAGCTTTGGCATGACTTTCAAGTTGGTACTCAATTAGCATCACATTTATGGTAAGAAAATCACCACACATTTCCTCGCTTTTTCTATAAATAGGCACCTAAGTAGTAGCAAAATCACACTTAGAGATTTGAGCAAAGTTGGTAATAGGTAATTGGCTTAGAAATTTATCATTAGTAGTTGTGTAGTGTTTTCATAGGGTAGACTTAGGTAGTTTGTAGAGATAGTTCCCAAATAGTTGCAGAGGGCCTATCAGCATGAATACCCCAATTAGGCTAGTTTTTCATAAGTCTCAGATGGATTTTTTGGGCAAGATTTCAACTAGGTGCTTGAAGAGGATGATAAAGAATAAGAAATCACTAGCTATCATAGCCATGGAATAGGTTTTGGGACATGATTGCCTTAAATATGAGGATAAATACTGAGTTACCACTAATGTGTGATCTCATTTTGTTGCCTCAATGCTTGATATTGGAATTCACAAGCCATTGATTCTGCATTTGGTCAAAGAAATTTTCCCAAAGAAATACCTAATGACCTTGGGGAGGTACTAGCGAACACTGCATATGGTGGAGGAATTCCAACTGCAAGTGACCTCAGGAGGTTTACTAAAGAGGATGCAGTCATATTATGGTTGCCATTCTTGAATGGTTTTCACCTCTAGTCGCAAGATGAGCACCACCAAAGGGTTACTCATGCCTGTCACTTCCTTTTCCACATCTACATGGTGTCGTTCTATGATATTGATTGGTACATAGACTTCAAGAACCTGGTGTTCCCTCTGCCACTAGCCATTGCTCCCATGAATGATATTATTGTTAGTGATGATGCTCCCATTGATGAAGACATTGTGGATGCTGCTATTGATGCATCCATTGTTGTTGATCATGTCATGGACTAAATACCTCCATGTTTTTCTTTTTTCTTCTTAAAAAAAAATCATAGCAGTTAATCTATTTTTTGGATACATGTCTGAAAAAGGATTTTGAGTAGAATATATGAAGGAAGTAGAATATAGCAATATACTTTATAAGTGTGGCCCTTGAGCCATTTTGGAAATGTAAATATTAAAGCATATATATAATGAAAATATAAATTTATATAATCATCTTGCTATTTGCTTCTAGATTCTACAATATGGGTCATTCTTTTCTTTTTCAACATATATGTATCAATTCAATTATGCATGTGGGTGTTTTATTTTTATATTCTTTTGAGCTGTGAGTTTATTTTTCCTACTTTCTACAATAATGGGCTACTTGTTTTCCACCACCTTGAACCATAGAATAAATAAAAAGACCGACCAAAAAAACAAAAGGGAAAGAAGGAAAAAGGCACTATAAACATATTACATCGATAGGATATGCAAGCTTAATTAAATAATTTAAGGTGAATTTTGTTGACCAAAATTCCCAGTGCTTATTTTTCCATGGTTTCTAACTCAAATGTATTATGTTCCTTGCGCTGAATTATTCTAAATGGGCCTTCCCAAAGCCTGCCAAACTTCCCATGCTAACCTAGCTTCACAACGCTTTCATTAAACTTCAACACAAAGTATCTGCACCTTAGACCTTGGTCAAACACTTTCTTATCAAACCACCTTTTAACCACCTATTGGCAGTTAGTCATGGCTATTAGGGATCTTTCCCTTTTCTCTTGTACTTCTAGCAACTCGGCTAGCTACACCTCCATTGCACCATTTTGTTCCACCTCGAGATATTTTAATAATTGCAGCGCTAGAATCTCCATGGAGATAGGAAATATCACCTCTTCTCCATATACTATCTCATACAATGAAGTATTGAGGACTTGCTTAGGAGTTATGAGGTCTACCCAGAGCACTGCTCAGAGGTTTTTATGCCATTCCCTTTGGTATTCCAACCCAATCCTTTTGAGGAGTCAGACCAAGTTCTTGTTCATTGAATCAACTAGGTCGTTCCCCTGCAGGTAGTAGTTTGATGATTTTTTAAGGAATATGCCATGCATAAGTGTGAATTGACATACCTTAGAACCTAGGAAAGATTTGGCATTGTCAAAGATGATGGTTTTGGGCAGGTCGAATCTCGTCACCAGTTCCTCTAGGAAGTCCACTGTGTCTGCCTCTGTCACATTCTTTAATGGTACGACTTCAGTCCACCTAGTGAAGTAGTTAGTGGCCATCAAGATCCATTTATGACATGCACTAGAGGCTGAGTTGATCATTCTGATGAAGTCTAGGACCCATTGTGTGAATGGATTGTCAACCACTATTGGATTGAGAGGCATTACAAAATTCTTTCTTCTTCCTATGAAGAACTGGAATTCCTTGCAAGTTTTTACCTAGGAGTAGGAATCATTGAATAGAATCAGCCAGAAGTACCCTGCACACATGATCGTAATGGCGGTGGTCTTTGTGAAGAAATTCCTGGCCATGGGAATTCTATGGTAAGTGTCAAGGATCCTTTTTTCTTACTCCATAGTGACACATTGCAATAGGATGCCATTTAAATTCCTTTTGAAGAAGATCCCTTCAATGAGGATGTATCCATTGTTTTGTAGTCAGTAGAATCTCCTCTTCTAGGAAGGAAGGCCCAATGGCTATTTTCCTGTGTGCATAAATCTCACTATGTCCACCAGCCAACAACCTTCAGACTCTAACTCATTTGTTAGGACTCGCTCCGGTTGCTCTTCTTTGGTGGCCATTTATTCATCGTGCACAAGATATTCACACAATCCTCTTGCTTAAATAGCCTTTGTAGGCTTGACCTCATTGTCATATTCAAGGATCTTGGTGATCCAATTGGATCTTTTCTCGATGATTTCTCCTTCCATGATGTATTCATGCATGCTAGGATGCATGACATAAACAATCACCGTACTTCAAGATATTAGGTGTTGGACCTACTTGAGTCCTTTAACTATTGCAAACACTTGCCTCTCTACAAAGTTGTAGTTTGTCTCATATTCCTTTAGGGTTTGGGAGTGAAATGCTATCGGGAATTCTCCCTTGCCCTTGTCATATTTTTAAGTTAAGACAGTAGCAATGCTTGACTTGCTACTAAATACATACATTATGAAGTCCTTTGAAAAGTTTGGTTGACCAGAACAGAAGTAGAGGAAATAGCATCCTTGAATTTATCAAAGGCTCCTTTGGCTTCTTTTTTCCATTTAAATGTTTGATCTTTTTTTAGCATTAGGGTGATTGGCCTAATTATTCCTATGAAGTCAAAAATAAAATTTCTAACAAAATTTACCTTTCCCAAGAAGAATTGGACACCTTTCTTCTTGAATGGAAGGGGAATCTCTTTTATTGATTTCACCCACTTGGGATCAATTAAAATTCCTTCTTTGGACACTACGTGTCCCAATAGCTTGCCTTGCCATACTTCGAAGACACATTGTTTTGGGTTCAGGGAGATCTCAAACTCCTAGAATTTCTTGAACACCATCTCAAGGTGATCAAAATGATCATCCTTGGACTTGAAGAACACTGCCAAATCATCCAAATAGATTAGGATATTTTTTTATTAGTTCGCTAAAAGCAAAATCCATTACCTGCTGGAAGGTGGCTCCTGCATTTGAGAGGCCGATGCCATTTTAGTGTATGTGAATGTTCCCCACTTAGTAGTGAAAATTTTCTTATGTTAATCCTACTCTTTGACCCAGATCTAATTGTAACTAGAGAATCCATCTAACAGGGAAAACATCTTTGATCCTGCCACCATTTGCAGGATGGACTCCATTGAAGGTAGTGGGTAATGATCCTTCAGGGATGCTCTGTTTAGGTCCCAAAAGTCCACACATAGACAAATATCTCCATTCTTCTTTCATACAAGGACCAGATTGGATACCCATGTGCTATGCTTGATTGAGAAGACAATCTATGACTAGATTAGCTTTGTTAATTCTTGCACCATTAGTGCTTCAATCTTAGGATTCACTAGCCTCTATTTTTGGTGGACCAATTTTGTGCCTTCTACCAACTCTATTGTATGATAGATGATATTAGGATCATATCCCTTGAGGTCATCATATGACTAGGCCACCACTCCATATTTTTTGCAAAAGTTGATGAGCCTTTCTTTATCATGATGCAGGATATCCTTCCCAACTTTGAGCTTCCTCTCATCTTTGACCTAAAGATCCGCATAGTCACCTTTGTCTACTACAAACATCCTCTTGTCATTTCTTGTATTATCACAATCAAAAATATTTTTGAGAGTGACCAATCCCTTTGGAAGCTTTTTGGATTTTAGCTGAATGATTTATCCTTCATAAGCTTTAGCGATCTTCAGGTGGAGCTAGTAAAAAAATTCTCTTGATTCATGGATGAACGAGGCAATGTATTCATCACTATCAAACACTTGCCAACTTTGGTCATTGTCTAGAATGGTTGGTCACACTATCACTCGTATAGAGTGTTTGTTGTGAATGAGGTCGAAGGCAGGATCAAATTGGGATCTAATTTCTACCATGTGATTCACATCTATATTTTGTTCTCTAGGCACCATTTGAGTATTGAAGACCTCAAAGCTCTCAATTAGGTCTCAAACTCAGTCTTTATAAGATTGCATGCAAATATTCTTGGCCACAAAAATTCCACAAAATTGATTGACTACTAGTTCAAAATCTTTGAACATCATTAATTCCTTAATGCCCATCTATTTTGTAAGACTAAGACCTTGCACTAATCCTTCATATTTAGCTTCATTGTTCGAGCAAGTGAATTGGAAGTAGAAAGACCTAAGGGTCTTCTCATTTTGTGGGGATATTAAACATATCCTGGCTCCTACGCCAACCTTGCATCTTGCTCCGTTGAAGTACAATGTCCATAGTTCTGAGGCTTGATTGCTCTTAGGTTCTTTGACGACCTTTAGGAGCACTTGATCTTCATCGTAGATGAAATAGGTACCTAACCTGATAGCATGGTAGTTTCTAAAAGGATCAGTATCCATATGTTCACTCAAGAGAACATCTTCTTGATTGTTATGATCTCTGGCCACTTTTTAATCTTCCAATAGCTCAGCGCAATACATTTCTTGCTTGGTGATAGAAGTACGAGTGACCTCAAAGTTGATCATGGCTTCATCAACCACATGTTTTGAATGTAGAGCTTCATATTCTATCTTCACTTTCACACTGTGCTTGGTCCTGAGGATCATGTGCGACCAATCAAGGGATAGGAATCCACCTACCTTTAAAGTGAATTCTTGGGATAGACAGAGGCCAAACATGGGGGGAACATCTATAATCACAATATCTTGTGACACTATGATAATAGGGTAGGCAAAAAGAGTCAAGGGAAGGTCCTTGATGAGACTGATAGTTTCAACTCTATTTCCATCATGCTGCATCACTCCTCTTTTTAAAGGTTCATAAATAATCCCTAAAGCTTCAACTATCTATTTCAACATAACCATGGTGCTAGCATCAGAGTCAATCATGGCATTTTGTGATAACTTCTCTCTTGCAATAGGCATTAGGAAGAAGGGTTTGGGTTTTGGCTTATCTCTTACCTCAACGAGAGCTTCCACTATGCTATTTGTGAGAACTTTGGCAGGAGATGATTGGTCAACAACCTTTCCTTTGAGCAAATTCCCTGTTGGCATTATACTTGCGTCCTCCTGGAGAGCCTTCTGTAGTAATGTCTTTTGCTCCAGAATAGCTAACATATCCCAAAGAGACACATTAGCAAATGATTTTTTCAATTGTTCTACCACATTGAAGGGTGGTGGGTTCAAATATTTTTGGTCCTTAGCTCTTCTCATAACAATTTCTCTTTATGGTGGACATTGTGGCACCACTGTGGAGGTATTAGGTGTTTGGTCAGAAGCACTTTTAGGTTGCAGACTGACTAGTTGCGAGATGACTGGTTCACCCGTGAATCTCCTCTTTGAGTGGGTGTTGTAATCAAATTGTACTTGCAGTGTTTTAGATATGGATGCTTCATTGGAAAACACTACTTCTTCCATCCATGAGAAGAGTGCATGATTGGGAGTGATGTACACTTCTTGCTCTAGGGAAATCCCATGCATTTGTGTGGTGAGTAACACTTTGTCCATTTCCAAAGAGGTATACACATAGCTTCCAAGATCTGACGTTGTTTCTTGGTTGTACTGCTCCACCACCTTTTTTTGTAGGTTGCCCCATCGACAGTTTCAGGGCATGTGTGAATTGGTGCAAGGGAAGCACCAAGGGTTGGTGTCATCAATTAAATTGATTTTCCCAAAAATTAGCTCTTTGGTCGAGCTTAGATTAGCGCTCTGTAATGGAGTGGATACTAGCACTATTTGATTTGTTGTTTGCACCTACGGATTTGTGTGAGCACCTTCTTGGAATTGGTTTAGTTGGTAAGAGGACATTCTTCCTTGATAATTTTGATAGATTAACTTCAGAGACATGGCCTGGTTGTGCTTGATAACAATTATCTCATTGGCCATAGCCGACAACATTTCCTTTACATCACTCATATCCTCCTTTGAAGAATCAGATGTAGACAACATTCTATGGCGCACTGGGATATGTGTACATAGATTGAGGAGGAGCCAGCGTGCTAGTAGAAGGCATCTCTTGAGTAGGAACCAATATTTCTAGAAATATAGGAATGATGGGCCAAGGTGGCAACTTCCTGGCATCTATCAAATTGTTCTCTGCCTTGACAACAATGATGTAGGTGCCCGATAGTGTGGCCCCACCCAAAGAATATATCATCATTGAAATGTCGAGGTTGATAGATTTCAAGTAGAACATGAATGCTAGATTGAGCGATGAGAGGATATCAAATTGTATTCTCTACCAACTTGTATGGAATTTGGCATTGAACTCAGCCATGGCTTCGTGTGGAGCCTACTTTATGACTGAAAATTTATAATAAAGCGAGGATCAGTCTTCGTCATTCAAAAATAATTGATATAAAGTATCTTTGAGCTCATCCCATGTTCTAATAGTATTTTCTTGTAGCGTCCAATACCAATCTAGTGCCTTGCCTCTGAAACATGCGGTGAACAACCTTAGTGCTATATTTTGGTCTGTAATGTCGTGTACCAGGCATACATCCGCAACATCTTGCAGATGTTTAAATGGTGTTCTTGAGCCATCTCTGGTGAATTTAGGTATAGCTTTTAGGGCAGAGACTGGGATAGGTTCCCAAATGGCGGGAGCTACTGGTGCTACAAGAGGACTTACAACATCCCATGCCACATTAATCTTGTTAGTAGTGGGAAACATGGCTAGCAAAAAGGGTGGAGGAAGTGTAACATTCACTAATTGGGTTGCAGGTTGTATTGTCCCTAATGACAGTACTAATAAACTAGGATTATTCATTTTTTTGAACCTAGTTATATGCTAATGGCTCATACACCCTCCTTAAAATTAGGTTCATTCAAGTTTAGTCCCACCGGGTGTGCCAAGAAAAAAAAACTATTGATGCCAAAATTGGCAAGGTAACATCCCTTTGTGGTAAACTTAGTTTATTAGGGACTTATTGCACTAAACTGAGTGACCTCTGAATTTTTTAAAGAAGTTGACTTCTATAATTATGGTTTGGAAAGGGGAAAGGAAGCAGATATAAAAATAAAGGATCTAACTAAGGTGATGCACTAGAATTTAGATAAAAGGCATTGTAGATCAATCTTTTGGATACGATCTAAGGGCTTGTTCAACAATTTACTATGTCCTAGAATGACATAAATTAAAGATTGAAGCATGAATAGCACATTCAATGACATAAAATAATTTTCATACCCATTCACTAAAAAGAGGAGTCAAAAGACATGATCTAAACCATAAAACATGTAGTAAAATTATAGAAGTTTTGTAAATGAACCATTCAAACAATAATGGTACAGTATAAAGTTAATCAAATAGCTTAAGAAAAATAGAAAGGTCAAACAATGGCATAGTCTGTGAGTCTTTCTGCAATAATCTAATAACAATAAAAGACCTTTTGTCTCTAAAAATCTTTATTTTTACAATTCTTGAACTCTCGAAACTCGTGGAACTTAGAACCTAGAACCCCTCTTTAGAAAAAAAGAGTAGTATATATAGTGAGCATTCCCACCGCTTGTTGAGAAGTAACTGAAAAGATTTGGAATCCTAGGCAATGATTCCCTTGGTTGTTGTAACAGAAAAAGTTTTAGGTACATGGCATGTGTTCGCTCCCCATCCAGGTGCATCCCCTATGAATGATGGTCTTGGTTTCGGTATAGTCCCATGCAAGCAAGTGTCACCACCCAGTATAGTCAGTTAGAACATGCGACATCATATCACAACCCATAGTTTGCTCCATCCCTTGTGTTCAAGAAGCATTCATTAAGGAGATGCGTGGCGACATTTTACAGCTCGTAGTTCATTCCTCCTCCTCATCATTGAAAGCTTGCACTAGGAAGACACATGGAAGTGTGTTTTTTATTTGGTGCTGACTATGGGGTCTACCAAAGCATATGTAGATGAACGCTAGAATGGCACACGGTTAGGACCTAATTCGAAAGTGAGAGGAAGTAGCCTTTAAGCGTGTGTGGCAATGACACATGGAAACATGGTGGGGGTCGTTTGAAAAATGAAGGAAAGAAATCCTTTGGAAAGCATTGAGTAGACACATGGTGGAGGTCGGTGGTCATTTATCAAAAAGGGTCATTGATGTTTATTTGAGGCATGGGCCAGTACGTGGAAAAAAAAAAACCCAAAGGGAGCTTGATGAATGTTATATTCACAAGATTTACTTAAGAAATCACCAAATTACCACACTATTCTTCAAATATCCTTACAAAAAATTGTAGTTCCTCCTAGTAAAACTTTGAATGATGTGGCATCTTTAATCCATAGCATGAATCTGGACATTACTTTTCATCAACACGAGCTCCCTCCTTTAAAATTGCGAAAACAAAATGAAGCTTTTATGATCATTGCTCAATACAACACAATAGGCATAAAGAGAACTCTTATAGACAATGGTTATGCTCTTAATGTGTGTAGTGTGAATCTCCTTGATCCATTAGATGTTGACAAGTCACAAATAAAATTTGATTCCATATATATTCATAGATTTGATAATTCAACAAAGCAACCGCTTAGTGTAATCACTTTATCTATTACGGTTGGGGTGATTACTTTGCAAACTCCTATTCATGTCATGCCTTAGGATCTTTCATACAATCTTCTTTTAGGTAGACCATGGATTCATGAGATGAATGCAATCCCTTCAACCCTCCATCATATAATGAAATATGTCCATAACAATAACATTTATCAAGTGGCAGGAGATCCCAAGCTTAAAATTTTCTTACACCTTGAAAAGGAGCTACAAATCCTTTAAAAACATTGATTCCAACATCCAATATAGATCCTCTTGAAATTGAACAAAAAAATGAAGAATTGATGTCTAAATTATTTGGTGATGATTAGGGATCCTTAGAATTCACACCTTCACCTATGGGTGAATACATACTTACACAAAAGAAAGATGAGCAACAAGCACAACCAACCATCATTACAACACAAAATTTGAACAACCTGTCGAAAGCATCCACCTCAACCACTTTAGACAAAGCCACAAACTTCCTTGATGAACAAAACAATGAAGAACCACTTGATTCCACTGCCATTAAAAATATTTATGGAAAAGGGTATGACCTCATGACAAACCTTGGATATAATGGAAAAGGATGTGGTACTCACAAACAAGGTATCTGCAACCCTATTGACCCTACCATACAACAAACGACCCATAGTCTTGGTTATTTTCCTTTTTCCAAACCTTCACTCAACATCAACAATCTCACAAAACACATTCCTACATCATCCTTAACAACTAGCGGCATTAAACATCATCCTTTAACTACACCTTTTCTTAATGTTAATGTCATCTCACAAAATGTTCATGATTTGAATTCGTTATATTTTATACCTTTTTATAATGGGAAGAATAAAATATTGCAATCTAGAGAAACTTACAGTGTAAGTATGACATCCACTAATAAGCAAGATGGGCATATGCAAGATCATGATGGGCCAAAAAGTGGCGGTATGATGGGTATGTGTAGGGTATGTGGATGACAACTTTTTTACCCAAAATTGATGAAGTGAAAAGGGTTTTCAAATGAGATTCTTAGCTTTCCACCAATATAAATTATGCTTTACTTTTAATTTAATAAATAAATATATTATTTATTTTCTGTTTGAATTATGACTAAAGTCTTGATTGATAGGTTGATTGAAAAACATCTATAGCTTTCAAACAATATCACATTTTTTGAATTTGAAACATGTGTCACATTTTGTGCTTTGCATGCTATAGGATTAAAAAAAAAAGAATTTCATGAAGTTTTGACCAAGTTAAGGTGATCAGACATACGAGTTTTTATATGTTTTAAAAGTTGTAATAAAAAATTCATAATTAATTATTTACTTGGAAAAAAATTACAAAAATATATGCATCACATCAAGACATGAGTCCGAGCTACTTATATCTAAAATATTATAAAAAAATATTATCATTTTATTGTGGTTAGGATGGTCAAATAGACGCCTAATTCTTTTTTCCCTGAAATTTAAGTACTACTACATTGAAATTTCAAATTTTCACCATATAGATTTTTATTTTTTAAAAATAAACCTAGTAGTTTAGAAGCTAAATTCAATTTGCTACAGATTTTATTCTTACATATTTTTGAAATAATATAGATGACTTATTCAAATTTTTAGATCAAGTTGCCTAACTCTGATTTTTTCTAATTTTTTTTGCCACTTAAGGGCCTATTTTTTCCATGATGATCCTGCATATACTCAGATGTATCTTTGAAAAAAACCATAAGACCAACTTATCCTCTTGATCAAGAGGGTATCTTTTCAAGACTCCTCCAAGATCACTTGATCACCCTCCCTCCCAAAACTTGAAGAAATGCTCTTCCAAGACTTCATTTTTTGCATATCACAGAGTTCATGGTCATTCCACTAATTAATGTAATGCTTTGAGTCTTAAAATCCAACACTTTCAGGAGTTTGGTATGCTTCCCTATGTGGGGGCACCTCATTCCTTTAATTGTTATTTATTTTCACTCTAGTATGCATCCAATCAATCCTTTCGGCTCACCTTTGTCCTGCACTAAGTGGGGGCAAGGGGTTTAGTAGACTTTTCCTTGTATGTCACTTGTCATTGCCTCCTTTGGCTAGTAATTAACCTTTCATGAATACATAAGAGAAAGCTTGGGATGTGGATGACATGCCTTAAGTTGGCTTGCATATGACATACTTCCCCTTTTTCATGACATAGCTTCTCAAAAACATATGACTTGGCATAAGGCTTTTCGAGTAAGCTCTTATGTCCTCTTCTTCTACTTTAAAGGAATTTCTCATAGTACGGGTATTCACAACTACTTTAAAGTGGGGGCATACATCACCACTCATATTTCATTGTGTGATTTTTTTTCTTCTTGTGATTTCCTCTCTTGGACACATTTGGCACAATGTTCCCTAGGACAATACCTTGCACTTGTCCTCTCTTGGAAACAAGATGGGATTGTTTTCACTTATCCTCTCTTGGAGACATTGAACATGATGTTCCTAAAGATGAGACATTGCACAAACAAAGTAAAATCCCTTTGAAAAAATTTTACACTACCTTGCATTAACAATGTCCATGAGTGTCAAGCATACGAAGTTTTGCTTACTTCATAGAGCTCAAAAAATAATTTTCCTTTGTGATGCCTTATTAAAGTTATCAAGAGGTATAAATTTCATATGGTTGAGCAGGAAGCCCTTCTAGCGGCACGAATTTCCCATAGCCACCTTTGTGGTTGTGAGTGCATACCAACTAGCATATGTTTCTCACCTTTTGGGATTTCTCACCTTGTAGACAACTAAGAAGTTTTGTGGCCCTAGAGTGAGTATGTTGTGGACTTCTCACCCCATAGACAACCTGAAGTTATGTGTCCCCAGAGTGAGTACATATTTTCCACCCTATTTTTCTTTTCATTCTTTCCATTGCATGATTTTCTATCTTGGGAGCTTGACTTAGGATCTTTGATCTTGGGGGCTTGGCCACCTCCTTTGATCTTTGTCATTCTCTATCATTTGCATCTGCACACTCAAATCTCTCTTGAATGTCTACTTTAGTGTGAGTTTGAAGCAAGTTCATCCTCTCACTAAAGTGGGGGCTAAATGCACCATAGAAAAAAGGACCCTTTTCTTGACATGGGATTAATTGATGGTAAAATGGACTTAATGAGGCCTTGATTTAGGTGTTCTGAGGCATTTTATGCATCCATACCAGGTCTTGGACCCTTGAAAATTGAATAACATACTTTTAATGATGTCTTGTAAAGGTGTTGTAAAGTGTTGTAAGAAACTTTCACGCTTTTCTAGACTTAATAAACCTATTTCTCCCGAATTCAACATTATAAAATGTATTTAATAATACTATCACATCAATCTAGAAGGTTCTTAACTTAAACTTAATGTTAAACTAGTGTTGTAATGTGTCTTGCACATTCACATTGGCTCTTGTGCCTTCCTAGGCTATGTGGACCTCATTTTAGTGTTGTAAAGTGTATTAAATCACACTTTCACATTGAATTTTGTGTCACAAGCCCTAATTAACCTTTACATCATCATTAATATGCCCCTCTTAATCCACAATTTGCATCTCGAGGCTTAATTTGATCAAATACTTGACAAAGTTGCATTTTAAACCTTATTTCCTTATCTCTTAGCTTCCTAGCTATCAGATTAGCTCTTGTGGGAACCATTCTCCATGCATGGTGAATGAGTCCCATCCTGGTGGGACCCATTTTCCATGTGTGGTGAATAAGTCCCATTTGGCCCAATTTTGACCTTTGAGGGAGAAAAAAGTGAAATTTGAGTGTAATATTACTTCATGTCAGCCTGTGATGAGGTATTAACAAGTAAAATAGGTGAATTTCCTATAAATATAAGTATTTTAACCCATCCCCACAATCTCTTATCTCTTATCACTCATTCTTCCATCATTCTTCTATCTCAATTCAAGCAAATTAGGGTTTTATCATTGCAAGACATCTAGAAATCTCCTAAAGACATTCAAGGGATGAATCTTCCTTCATTGCTATAGAAATCTAAGATCAATCTTCATGTAAAGGTAATAAATTCCATTATTTCATGTTTCATTCCATTCTTTCATCATTTTGGTTTAATTACCTAAATGAGGTTTGACCAAGACAAATCCCCATACCCTAACATTCACCATTTCTTCTTCTCTTGTTGTGTTTTTGTAGATTTAGGTCCCTTGGAAGCTTATAAATAATTTAATATCAACTTATAAGATTAATCAAGTCTTATCCTCATTCAACAAATCAAAATATCAATAAAATTCATGTTCATACCCGTAAATTAGAGTTTCAGAAGAAAACACCTGTAGGAAGCCAAAGTGTAGATTGGAAGCTTCAGATTCCACTTTTGAATATCTAGAAATTCAAAGATGTAATCATTCACCATGGGTGGTGAATGAGTCCCACTCTAGGGTCAATTTTTGGTTTTCTCCATTTTTAGATACCCTTTTGTCAGAAATAGGTTTTGGCTCAATAGTTTGACAGAATTGGGACTGCTTAACCCAAAATGGTGAATGAGTCCCTCTAGGCTTGAAAATTAGGATAAACAATGTTCTAAAAGCAATGTCCAGTCACCTTCAAGATTTTAGGTGCACACTTCAAGGTTCATTCATTTATGTTTAGCTTTGTATTCATTTCTAGTTCATTGTTGCATTACACAATGTGTTTTCAAACATCACTTGTTTCTTAGGTTTTGCATTCATGACCAGTCAAATAATTCATTTAAATGCACTTAGATCATTCCATTTAGACAAACAAAATCATACATTATATAATTTAAATGAACCCCTTAACATTTTTGGCCCTACCTCTCTCCTTTAGGTGAAAAACCCTAGAAGAGTTAGGGAGTCTTTAGGGTACCAAAAATCTACGGTTCAATATATATATATAGTATATATATATATACATACATATATATATATGTATAGTATATACATGTATCCATATGCATATGCATATCAATACAAGTGAACGCTAGCAAATGGACATGCTCATACAGATGCATCGATATGGTATACCTACATATACATGTACATAGAGGGATATTCATTTATACATATATATGCATACATCCTGTATAATGTGTTTATTATAATTATTTTTCCCTTTATATATATATATATTAGATGTATGCTGACTGGCTTACGATATATATATTTATTTAATAAATAAATATATATATACTTATATGTAAATACATATTAAAATATTATATATATATGTGTATATGTATATTATATATATACCACATATATATAATAATAATATATATTACATATTGTTTTATACATGGTAAATCGACTTATTTCTATTTTAATAAAGGAGTCAATTTAATGAAGAATTCTTTTGGCGTATTTAAACCATGGCTGAAATATGTCAATACTAATTATTATTATAGAAGCCGACTTTGGATCATACACGACACTAATTGATGAGTCACATATTACCAACTAAGAAATACTCATGAGTGAACAAAAGTAATATGCCTAAAATTTGCTTTAACTTGGTCGATATGTTAAATGGATAAAGCATGGACTAAGTCCAATGTATTTATTTGTTGTAGTCGACTCAATAAGTCGATTCAGGTTATCTGTTTATAATTTATCATTGACATATTCCTTATGCCTGAGAATTGTTCCAACTTGCTAGTTTTGGTGCCACCTTTGTTTCACTTTCTTGTAGATGTCGATTTGGGAGAAAAATAAAAATTCTCCATGTGTAGTTTGAAATAGTTTGTTGGTTGTTGTCAATGAAGAAGCCAATCTATTATGCTTTGTGCTAAGTCTGAGCTTCTATCATCACCACCTTTAAGTTGAATCATGTTACAAGGACGTGGTGTCGATCTACATGCCAAAACTATAGGATTTCTATAGGTTGGTTGCTCTATAAATAGTTGCACCAACTCTTTAGAAACACATTCATTCATGATCATTATTGTTATTCTCTCTTAGCCATTCTTGAGTTCATTATTTACAATCATTTATTATCACACTCATTTTCCTATGCAAACCAATATCTCCATTATATCATTTCATTTGAGTGGGATGTATTATACCAATAGCTATACATCATTTTCTGGTTATCATTTCTAGGTTTTATAAGTCATAATCCTCTATTCTGAGTAAGGGAAACGTGAGATTTTGTGAGGAAGACTGTTTAAATATTTGAGAGTAGTGTGTTGTCAACAAGTGAGGATAGGGGGGTTGTGTTGGCAAGCTAAATTAAGATGAACTACTATTTGGAGAACGTTGCACTACCATCATTATCTAGGAATAGCAATATACGGGAATGGAGTTTCTTCTTCTTATCATTTACAAAGGTTTATTGTATTTTCTATTCTCCATTAAATGTCTTTTCTGCTTGTGCAATAGAAGTAAATATGATTTCCTTCTAAAAAGAGAATTGAATCCTTTTGTTTTTTTTATACTATAAATATAGGATCTCCATATTGGGAGAATGATGTTTATATTAGTTATTTTTTACTAGGATTGATTGAATGCAAGAGTCACTGGAGGTACACCCAGCTAAGTTATTGGTTTAACTCTGGAAGCTTGTGTTACTCCTAGGACAGTAATCCAATATGGGAGGGGGCTTGTGTACTTACTTGTTAAGTAGATTTATCACTAGTAGATTAGTATGTTGTAGGTTAGTCTGGGATGATGGATTATCCATAGATGGACAATACCTATGCGTGGTGTAAGACAACCTTAAGTCAAATTGGCCCTGAGTAGTGTATGTGATAGATGACTCTCAATTGTTTACTAAATATAACACTTTAGCCAAAGTAGTGCAATGCATGAGATTCCACTTAGTTGTGTGATACTTGAGACTACATTGTCAGTTCACCGTGATCCCATATTACATACTAGTTTGAGACTTTCAAATGCAAAAGGTTCTAGTTATGTAGGGCACAACACTATGCTCAATTGGTTGTCATTATCAATTACTCTACCAATCTCTTTGTCGAAGGGAAGGGCCATCTATCGAATGATAGATGTGTAGGGGACTGCATTAAGAGTCTGTGGTTGGTGGAAAAGCGTCTAAGTGATGCTTCTCCTCCATAGTAGGTGACATGAGAACCAAGATTTGGAAGGAAGGATCCTGGTTCGTCTTACTACTATTTTTTCAAAAGCTCCATGAGCTATGTATGTATTTATATTCTTTCTTACTTTGGTGTATATTGGAAAAGAAAAGGAATACATGTTGAAATATGTTTTGTATCTTGTTTGGAAATTATCAATAAAAGAAAAGAATTTTTTTATCGCAATCGCTTAATTACTTGTTTATTTACTCGTTTGGTGTAAAATAAGAAATTTTTACTTTATGAAAGGGTTAGTACATTACAACAATGACAACAAGGATGAAGTGTAATGACACAAACATGTTAAAAAACCTCTTACCTTTTATCTTAAATTTGAGACCTATTTACATGTCAAAATATTAATATTTAATAATAAACACAATACTTATAAAATAAACAACACATAAAATTTATACATGTAGTAAATAAAATAATTTCAAAACAAAAATAAATAAATTAATAAATAAAATAATTCCAAATTAATATCTTTCATCCATATGAATAACATACCAATAATACATTAAACAATTAAATAAAAACATGGTCATTTTGATAATTATCAATTTAAATATGAAATCTCACATGACATAGAACGCATACACATATAGTATTTTTTAACTTATTGTTGGAAGAACATGGAAAGTTTATTTAAATTGTTAAATGTCGACCACTAAAAACATTAGGGAACTTGCATAATGGATAGTAGTAATATGAATAATTGGAGTGGGTCGGGAAAAAACATTAGGGAACTTGCATAAGTCATAGTAGTAATATGAATAATTGGAGTGGGTCACTAAAGGACATGGGAGAAAAAACATTAGGGAACTACCATAATTGGAGTGGGTCACTAAAGGACACGGGAGAGCTTATATGACCAACATAAAAATTGGGCATGCTGCACGAGATGGTAAATATAGTTTTAAGGGCAGGTGGATAGCCTGAGTGTAGGACGAGCGAGAAGGTCAAATCCCCTGGGCGTGGAGGTTCCAAAGACTTCTGTCATATGCAAATCCCCTTCCACACTCCACTCAAAGCAATGAATGAACTGGGCCAAAACAAGGTTCATTGTCACAGCGGCCATGCCTGCCCCTGGGCATCCTCTCCTTCCTGCTCCAAAGGGCACCATATCAAACAAGTCTTTGTCTCTTACAATATCAACATTTCTACTCATAAATCTCTCCGGCCTGAATTCCAGAGGATCTTCCCACACGGATGGATCTCTTCCGATAGCCCAAGCATTGATGATAAGCCTGCTTCTCTCAGGAATGAAGTATCCACCAACTGCGCAGTCTTGTGTGGATTCATGTGGAAGTAGCAAGGGTGCCACTGGATATAACCTCAGAGTCTCCTTCACTACACACTGCACGTACTCCAGCCTTCCTATATCACGCTCACTTACTGTTCTCTCTCTGCCCACCACTAACTCGATTTCCTCTTGCATTTTCTTGGCCACACCAGGGTTCTTAAGAATCGCACTCATTGCCCAATCTAAAGTAGTGGACGTCGTTTCAATTCCAGCAACGAAAATATCCTTCAAAATTTAAACAGCCTTGTTAGATCAAGGAAAAAAGAACTGCTAATTAAATTGAAAAACAATAAATGGGATTGTATCATAAATAAGAAGTGAATACGAACTGAAACAATGGCTTTAATGTTTTCCTCTGTGATTTCCCTTCCATCGAGACTCTCAATTTCCAAGAGCACGTCAATGATGTCCTTAGTAGCAGGCTGCTGCTCATGCTCCTCCTGCAACTTCCCCTTGCGCTGCTGGTGTTCCTCTATCATTTTCCTTATCACTTGATCTAAGGAATCGTGTACCTTTTTCATTCGTCGCTTCACTCCTTGCAAGTCTAACCAGTCTAAGTAAGGAATGAAGTCACCAATATTGACAGCTCCCATTGTAGCTGATACCTCTGATGCCAGCTTCTTTATCTCCTCGCTATGACCATGAAAAGAAATTTTGGTACCACAAAGGATACGCCACATGACTGCTAACGCATACGCTGAAAATATGTTGGTGAGATTAACAGGCTCCCTTCCCTGCCAAGACATCTCCCACACTGAACGAACAAGGAGATGCGCCTCTTCCTCTCGTACCCATCTGAAGGACTCGATCCTTTTGCTATTCAGCAAATCTGCCACGCACAGCTTCCTCATGTGTCTCCAATAAGGCCCGTAAGGAGACAATACCAGGTTCTTGAAATTATAGCCAATATATTTTCCTGCAGCAGTAAGAGGTCGGCTTGCAAAAACCATATCGTGGGTTTTCAAGAACTCCTTCGCCATGGCAGAAGAAGAAACTACAACAGTGGGAACAGAACCAAAGCTCAACATCATAATGGGCCAATATTTCTTACCAAGTTCATGAAGATCACGATGAGGAAGCCTTTTCAGCTGGTTCAGATTTCCGATAATAGGCCATGGGAACGGTCCAGGCGGTAATCTCAATCTCAGTGTATTTTGCCTTAAACCCACAAGAAAACAATGAGTGCACATACTGTAGCTGTTGCTGTAGCATATATACTATCTTTTATTATATTTGTTGCGTGCAAAGATGCAGAGAAAGCCATGTCGATAAAAATTGCAGGAAACGTTCTCTCTATCTCAAATTGCTTTGTTTGATTGGAGGTAGATACAAGACTGTCAGTTAGACGGGGTTGAGACATCTAACTTTCTTATGAGAGGTGGGTTCTTGTGAACCACTATTCATGAAATATGGATCAATTAGTTTGATTCTAAAAACATGATTGAATCTTGATAACAATATCACTATGTTTATTTTATAAGTATAATATATAATATATTTATATTTGTTATTATATAATATTTAATATAATATAAATTAATAAATATATTTTAATAAAGTATTATATAATAAAATTATATATTTGATATTTATGTATATTTGTTATTTAATTATATTTTTATTTATAATGATATAATTTATATCATATCAAATATTATATATAATAATAATTTAATAATGTACATTATATAAAATATAATTTATAATAATGATACAATCTATGTTATATTGAATATTATATTTAATAATAAATATAATTATATACAATATTTTATATAATGTAAATTTATTTTTACAATAATATTAATATTATATTTATTATTATGTTTTATATTTTATTGTAGAAAATATAACATATAAGGTGTGGAAGTTCAATAAGAGAACATTTGGGTCTATTTTTTGCATTCATCAAATGATAGGGCTTTTATCAAATGATATTTGTTTGTGCAAAAAAAGGTCTCAGTGTATTATGAAGATTCCATTTTTTTGTATTTCCAAGTTTGATTAAATGTTTGAAAGAATATTTTATTTTTCTGGTACAAATAATGACTATCAAAAGTGGAAAATTTTAAAACATTCTAGGTCATTGAAGAAACTTGCAATATTCAACAAGCAAATGCACTCTATAATGGATGCTAAAGGTGTAGTAAAGCCACCTAGACAATTGTCTTGCAAGGTGGGAGCACAAAGAAAAACACCAAGTGCAAAGCCAAGACAATTATGTGATCCAAGAAAGGAAATGAGTAAGATAGGATATGGATTTGATAGGCCTATTATTTAGGGGAATGGTTCTTTACAATACAATGTGGACAATGTAGTAATGGCAAATGGTGTGCAGAGTAATAAGAAAAAAGGCTCCTTCGATAATTTCTAGCAAAGTTAGAAATGATGGACTTCAAAGGTGAACAATGCCACGTTCTACAAATGTTCAGAAACCACTTACTTCAAAGACTCCAATGCGAAAATAATAAATATGAAATTAATGAGTAAGACTCTAATTCATGGATGAATCTTTTAGAATATGAAAATAATATCTCAACTAATGATTTATTAGAATTCCTTAATGATAGAATGAAATTTGCAATAGCCTGCCCTGCTACTGAATTCCCCTGCAAGTTTATTAAGTAGACTAAAATGTTCATACACTTATTTTAGTATTTCAACAACAAAGAAAATCCAAATACCCATTTGACCAAAAATATGCAGAGGCTTTAACTCTCTACTTCAACTTATTGGTTAAGCCCTTTAAAAATACTCACTGCACTTCTGAGGTCTAAGAAATTGTAAACAACAAATGTGAAGCAAATCATTAAAGCCCCAAAAAGCACAATAACAAATCCATTTTCTGTGAACACTAAAAATGTTGATAAAGTAGCACAGGTCCAAGCACTACTCTTCTCTAAATCCAATCTTGTGCTTTCACAATACTTGTTCTACACAAGGAATAGTTCAAAGACCAAATCTTTTACACCTCCACAGATGGGAAGTTTTCAATAAGTTCTAGATTGAACTGTAGAAAATTCCCAAGTAAAAATTGGATTGGTCTTGTACATTTGGTTATGAAATTCAAATCAGAAATGATTGTGAGTTTCTTCAGCATCATCAGTTGTTGAACATGAAATACTCTGCCTTAGTATGTCAATATCTCAAGAGAATTGTGTTCTTGTAGCTAGTTGAATGCTTCCCTCAACTAACATTTCTTCGAATCTAGTTGAATGCTTGCCTTAGTTAACAATGATCTTCAATCATACATAATGTATGGAGTTTCTTAGCTATAATGGTTAGAGATGGTATTGGAGATGGTTAGCTTGTTTTCCCCTCTTTCTACAGTAACTATGGCTGCATCCTTAGGTAAGGCTATGCTTAGGCTTTTAGCAGTATATTGGCCCCTTAACAATACAAAAGAAAAAAAGCTATGGCTGCAGCCCTTTGCTGTGTAAGAAATCTATTTTTTTTCATTGTTCTGAATAAGGGTGTCTTCATTGTCAAAAGAGATTAAAAATAAAAAAGAAAAAAAAAACCAAAGAAACTAACCCTAATCTGATTTTTGTTCAAGTATTGTAAAAATCTCATAATTTCATTCCAATCCGTGGGAAATCTCTATTATTTTAAGATTTGGATTTTACAAATGTTCTAAACAAGAGAAACTAGTAATTAAAGCTCTCGTAATTTCATTCCAATCTTTGTTGTGCAGGAGCCCTTAAATGTCTGAACACTACATTCAAAAGGCTGATTTTTTTTTGTGAAATGAGGAAATCTCTATTATTTTTAGATTCAGATTTTGCAACTATTACAAACAAGAGTTCTTAATAATTAAAGCTCTCAAAATTCCATTCCAATCTCTACCATGCAGATGCCATTATATAAATAAAGATTTGAACACTACATTCTAAAGGCAAATTTTTTCTTTAGTGAAATGGGGAATTTCTATTATTTTCAGATTAAAATTTTGTGGTTGCTCTAACACAGTTGAAATAAAACAAATGTAAAAGAACACAATTGCAATACTCATAGTTCATGTAATAAAAAAATGGGAATATATTTATTAAACATAGATTTCTTACAAGAGATAAAGAATCCAGTTTCCAGAATGGAAAAACTCAAAATTTTAGTGTTGACTTCTGTCAATATAAAGAGTCCCATATGGGTGTCTACCGCTAAGCTACTGGCCCTCCTTAGGTTCTGGATCTGATGAGTATGTGGATTGACCTTCCAACGAGAATCACATCTAGGCTTGAAGTCTCTTAGACATTTCTATCTCTGTATCTGGCATCATGATTACTTTCACCCTCTGCATGAGGGTTTTCTTCCAGTAAACTACTTACTTCTTTGTCTCCATATAAGACTCTTTTCTTAAATTGCTTAGCATTAAGTGACTACAATTTCAAATGATTGTAGAAGCAAACCCCCCAAAAATGCCAAAATATACTCCATCAAATTAATCCCAATAACCTCCTTAATCACTGACCATGAAGTAGTAATAAGAATCTAATCCTTAACCACCCCTGCAACAATAATTGTAAGGGCAGATGTTTTACCCACAAGAATAAACACTGCCAAGTTAAGTAGAAAGGCACATAGACAATTGGCACTAAGGAGTTTAATATGAAGATAAAAGGAAGAAGGGGCCACTATAACAGGGTATTCAACTATAGCCTAAGGAACACACAGGAACACAAAACAATAAGGTGCAATATAATACAATGTAGTAATGAGATTCAGTTTCAACTCAAGTCAATGTGGCTTAGCTTCCCAAATGCATCGAACAACATAGAGGGGATGTTTCCTTCCATTTGGTTGTATGAAAGATCGATATGGACCAAAGAAAATGGTGTTCGTGGAGGAGGCTTAACCCCAAACAAAGGTATACTTCCTTTTAAATAGTTGTTTGAGATATGCAACACTACAAGTTCTGTAAGATTTGCGATGGCGGAAGGAGGAAACCTTGGATAAAGCAATCAGAGAGATCCAAGAGAGTTAACAAGGAGATGTTGGCAATTGAATCTGGAATGGTTCCTGCTACACTTGTTGCTATAAGAATAAGGCTGTTAAGCGACGCAGAGTATTGCTGCAGAATGCTTGAAAGGTTCCCTCCAAAGTCCAGATTGACAGATAAGTCAACTTCTTGCATGTTTGGAAGGCTCAACGGATGAGAAGGGATGGAACCATTGAGGTAACAGTTGCTAATCTTGAGAGAAACCAACTTGGAAAGGTTTCGAAAGCGAGCATCTATGGAGGAGAAGAAGGAATTGCCACCAAGTTGGAGGTTGGTTAGACGGGTAAGATTTGCAAGGGAAGAGGGTATACATGTTATAGTTGAACATTAGAAGGCGCCTGAGACTGTACATGGTGGAAATGGCTTTGGCCTAGCAATGAAGGCACAACAAACTGAACAGAGTCCTTCAACTGTGTGATCCTGTTGAGGGTGTGGTGTAATTTTTTAATAGAGCAGTTTGAGTTATGTCTTGTCCGATGATGATTCTTTGTGGAAATCACAATGCAATGTGAAGGCCGTGCGAGCTCATATACATGGAGAGGGTACTTTTGGATCGTTAGCAGATTGGAGAGAGCAGTGAGCAACAGGCACTGTAATATCTTCTTGGCAAAGAGCTGGTTGTAGGTTGTTTGCACAGAGCAGAAGCTTCAGAAAGCTTCGAGGGCATGCATAAACTTTAGATAGCACTCAAATAGTTCTTCAATCTCGAGTCCCTTTGACTATGCGAGCGACTCTTATGTACAAAACTTGTTCCAGACAACACAAGGGCATCCAGATGAATGCTTTGGCAAGCTTTCACAGCCAAAACAGTGTAAATTTCCACAAACTTAACAGGCCCTATTTACTCCATCATAACAGACCCGATATAGCCTTTGGGGCTTGCACGAAAGTGAAAGGCTTTGTTCACACGGTCTGTAAGCTTATCTCCGCGTTGTGTCTGCCAGCTACGACGCTTCACCGAATCTCATGTCTCTTTTATTCAATATTTGTACGAATGGATGAGATCATTTCCATTGTCTCCCAACCTTTTTCTTCCGTTGATCGCAGAAATCAACTTGGTTCACTTCAAATAGGACGGAATAAAAAAAAAAATATATAATACTGATATTATTGTAAAAACAAATTTACATTATATAAAATATTGTATATAATATTATAATTTAATAGTGAGTCTAATGTCACTAAATGGCAGAGCTAGAAGGTTTGTGAAAAATCAGGCAATGCAAAATCTGTTTGATATTGAACTCCTCTTTTAATAAAGTGAGGAAAGAGTCATCAACAAAACGATCATTAACTAGTGTCATGTCCACATTTTTATGTATGGATAAGAAACATGAATCAACAATTTTTTCTAACACTCCAAAACCCTACCATGTATCATTATCGACACAATATAATACATGCACACTTGTCCTTGTTGCATTAACAATGCAACAATGAGCATGTCTAGATTACCAATGACTTAATTCAAAGATTTCTCTAATACTAAGTCTTGAACAAATTGTGTTGTTTACTATCAATCAAATTTCAAGAATCTTAACATTACTTACTTGTAGGAATTCATTCCACACAACACTTAATTCAAATTTGGGACTCAACTAAGGAGTCAGAGAGGTCAACACTTTTTCCATACCTTACTTTAAGAATCCTAGGTTGTTCCTTAGTACCAACAAGGCCCTCTCTCTCTCTATCTCTATTCATAACGCCAAGGTAGTCATTTTATGAAGTTAGAGATGATAAAATTAATCTTTAAGTTCATCTATTCGGGCATCCTACCTTGCCAATTTATTGTTAAAACCAACTCAATCAATTACTTAAATTTTTGTGCTATACTACCTTACCCAAGTTCATACATATGATTATTATATTTGGGTTGACCCTTCCATACTAACTAATTGATGCTTAAATGAAAGAATTGAAATTATTTAATCACCCATTTTAAACTGCACAAGTTAAAGAAAAATCTAGTATATTCACCATTATACTTGGTTGAGATTTTATTGTGAATTATTTCAAATGTTCTCAACGACAAGTGTGCACAATAATTTCGATGTTCACTGAACGTCGAGGCAAAGTTTGACCAAAAAACATTATCCTGCTAGATAGATTTGGGGAATAATATAGTTTTACATTTATAGTAGAGGCGTTTGGGGAAGATGGATCATACAATCATTTACCCTGTGATTTCCGCCATTGAAAATTCTCCCATTAAATAAATCCTGAATTTTCTCTTCTTTAGGTTTAACCCCGCCTGGAAGAAGGCAGCCGACCATTATTGTAATGCTCAGCGTCCGGGTAACCTGTGGTACCCCGACCACGACTTGGGCCTTTCCAGAGTCAATATCTTGTCTGGAGTTTTGGCAGTTACCTTATTTCCAATCTCAAGTTAGCAAAAAATCTCAACTTACCCACAAGTCATCGATATGACCGGCATCTTTCGTCTTTGACCGGAGCTTCGCCAACGATGGCTCTCTTGATATGAACGACAGCGGCTGCAACGCTTGGATTCATCCCCGGTTGTCGGTGTGCCTTTCTACTCTTTTGACTGGCTGGTTAATGGACAGAAGTTAATGCTACAACTGCAAATCCTTGTACTGCAATAAACTAGGCAGTACATATTTTACTATTTTGTATTTTAAGTACTGCAATTGCAAGCATATGAACAATACTTACATTCCAAATTCTGTTCTGTTTTAAAATGCAGAGTTATTTAATATTATTATGAGTGAGGATTTAATAGATAATTAGCTTCAATAGTCATTGTAGTTTGGTATAGATAGTTCCAATTAAATATGTTATAAAAATTACAAGTTGAAAATATAATGTCTTGAATTATTGATGGTTTATTTGGGTCCATGTCCTAAATATGAGTACACATACATTTGAAACTTGCACATGTCAAGCTCATAATTAACACTTATAAATCTACATGTATATGTTGAAATATGAAGTTGTCACACATTATGACATGGCAAACCATATTTTGAATACTATAATACAAGTATATAATGTCACATTGTGTATTTAAGTCATGCTTTAAATGTATTTTAGGTCCAATTATTTTACACCACCAAACCATTACATATTACAAGGTTAATCCTAAACCTAACTTTTACCATATATATGGAACCTCTCCCTTTACACTCCACTATTTTTTGTGATGGGAGTTTTTTTATGAAGCCTCTCTACTTGTTTGTAGGTGTTGACATAGAGAAACACACTTACTCATATTCGTTGAGACCATGGAACGACATCATATGCATCCCTTGCTAGATGTTATTAGAAAAACCACCATCTATGTGGGATAGATCACCCATATAATTGTATATTTGAGTAAATATGTACAAACACTTATCTATGCAAATGTTGAGTTACACATGCATGCATATAGCTATGTATACTTGAATATGTAGCTTTGTATTTGCAATGTATGTAGTTTTTTATATATGAATAAATCAATAAATATAATTTTCTCACCTATATACAACTATATACACTTGGAATTTTTTGGGATAAACCTATCAATAAGTATATACATTGAGACCAAACTAGGAAAAAATAGGGAGACATTTTTCCAATTGAATATACTTCTACATAGAATGCTATGAAAAGATTATATTTTCTTTTGTATAATTATTTTTAATGTTTGATTATAGTACACGTTCATTTAACACTATGCTAGGATGTCAAAATGGGAAGATAACCTTTAAAAGATAGAGAGTAAAACTGTCATAGGGAGTGAAGTTCAATTCCATAGAATCTATAGATGAAGATACACCTACCACAAAAAAAAGGATATTGTTGACGACTGTATATCCCCACAAATCTGACTATAAAAGATGATGTCAAACTGACATCTATATCTACACAAGTAACTAGATAATTGATGACATTGATGCTATAACTGTAGATGAGAGGATAAGCTTCTATCCATCAAGATCGTAATAAATAAGTGGGGAATGCTTCCTACCAACTTAATATTGTGGTTCCTTGGCCTTAATAGAAAAAATGGAAGGGACCAAAAACCATTTGAAAAGATGAGGAGGAGGCTAAATTTTTGCAATGGTACAAGGACATGAATAATATTGGCCATGGACTTGTTTAGCTCAAATATTTTGTGGCTCAATTTATTTAGTCTAGGTCAAACCCTTTCACAAATGGGAAGCCTAGGAGGTCATAATGGGTAGGGTTTTGAAAGAGGCATCCATATTTTTGTATTAGAATTGTGCAATGAGTGGATGTTGACAATGTAATAATGATAAGGCCATGAATAGTTTAATAATTCTATGATAACTTGCATAGAATATACAATGAGCATCAATACATGGGTCAAGTAGAGTTTGGAAATGTGATAAGACTAAGTACAATATAGGATTGAAATGTGGGAAAAGGGAAATCTTTAGGGGAGAACACCATTTTTAGGGTTTTACACCTTTTCCTAGGAATTTCATTAGATAGGGACAATGTATGATGGATGGTAGTGGGGGTTTTAAGGACTTGGACAAGGTATAAGATTGACTTACAACCTAAAAGGTGAGTCAAACAACTTTTACCAAATCTAGGATGATTTTAGGGATGAAATGCAATGGTCTAACTAGGCTAATGTTGTAAATTACTGTTCTAATGTAAATAGTACAATCACAAATGGTCACAGACAAATTTGGATAATTGAAATGGATAGAGCAGGACACTGTGCACCTGTGGTATGAATCTAGGGCTGATTTTAGAGGACTAATTCACCTAGGGTGTAAGTTTCCTTGTAGAGAGATTTTATATCTATCTTCGTAATCCTCTAGAGTCAGGTCAGAGCTTTCCAATCCTGTCTACAAATTTTTTAGATCACTATCACATATTTTTGTGAGTCTTTGTGAGTTATCAAGATGTAGGGTTTTGATTACAACAATGAATACTTTCTCTTCAAACTTCCTCTAATCTCCTCCAAACCTAGCACCTACACATTCAAAGAGAGAGGAAGGGTTGTGCCATTTAGGGGCTTACCTTAGTCAAAATCTGTGTTAGTGTTTCCACTTCCACAATGGCAATGTTAATGATAAATGGATAAATGATAAGAAGGAATGATGAATCCATAAAAGTGTTGCAACTCACCACCATTCAATGGCTTCCTTGAAGGACTTCAAAGTCATACAAATCTCTTCAAGGCTTGGATCTTGCTTGCTTGGTTTGATTGAATTGCTTGGAGACCTACAAAAGGGTTAGCCTTCATAGACAATGAAAAAACATGAACATTCATAAAATCACATATGATTTGACATGATGCTTAGATCTTGAATTGTTGCAATAAATCTTTGAAATGTTTCTCTTGAATCGCTCTTGATAATAATTGATGCTAGATTCTTTCACTTATTTCTAGATAGATTTCAAATGATGCAATAAATAGGTATTTATATGCAATTATTCTAATTTCCCACAAGTTAAATCTTGATAGTTGACTTTAGACACTTGAATTACAAATAATAAAGTGCCAACACCAACACATTTGAATTTGGAGCCAAAATAGGGTGACATTTTTTCCATAATGGAACCTATTCATCATAGGGTGTATGTTTCCTAGCCCCATTTTCTAGAAATTTAGGTGTTGGGGGGAAATTTTGATATAAATGCATTTATTTTTGGTTTGCAATTTGTCGGTAATTGTTAAAAATGGTCTATATAATGCATAATTTAGGAAATTAGGGGTTCAATTAGGTTCAATAACTTAGGGGGAAGAAAAACATAGTGTGAAATTGTCAAGGATGACAATTTATGATGCTAAATTTAGCCCCCACTTTAGTGAGAGTATGAACTTATGCTCAAAATCACACTAATGTAGAAAAATATGACAAGAGGGGTCTGAATGTACACATTTTGAAGAGATAGGATGACTAAGGATCAAGACAATGCATAAGTCCCCAAGATACAAGATCTCATGAAAAACCAACATTAGCATAAAGGAACACACATGTATGTAATGCAACAAGACAACACACACAAGCATACATGACAATAACACAATATAATAAACTACACAATATATGACACAACATAACACAAACACAAAACACAAGGTTAGTACATAAACAAATTTGAGTCTGTAAGGAAAATAGACCTTATTCTTAAAATGTGTCAAATACCTAACATCATCCATCAAATAAATTTTAGGAGAATCGGTGCCCTCATGAGGAATAGCAAGCTGCATTATGCCAAATCACTCATGAGCTACATGGATCTACTATCTAGAAAGTTTCATTATGTTAGGTTTCCGTTTAATATGATGGGTCCCATAAGGCTAGCAAGCTACGTTATGCTAGGTAGGCTACATTATGCTAGGAAATCATGGAACACATAGCTCTACTATCAAGCAAGTTGCATTATGCTTGATGGATGTGTTACTAACAAGGGGATTCCATAAGGCTAGAAAGTTGTGTTATGCTATAGACTCATGAAACACATAGCTCTATTGTCAAACAAGTTGCATTATGCTCAATGACCATGTTAATAACAATGGGGTTCCACAAGGCTAGCAAGCTACATTATGCTAAACACTCATGAAACACATAGCTCTACTATCAAGCAAGTTGTGTTATGCTTGGAGGCCATGTTAATAAGGGTGCTCAAGTTCATGACCCAACAAGATCTATTATGTTGAATCCATGAACTATCTTACCAAAACCTCAACCAAGAAGGTGCATAAACTAGCCTATGAAGGCACATAACAAACTCACCTACGAAGGTACAAAAATGATAAACTCACCTATGAAGGTGCAAAAAGAAAAAATCACCTATGAAGGTTGAAAAACAAAAAAACTCACCTATCAAGGTGTATAAACTCACCCATGAAGGCACATAAGACAAGTCCAAAACCTGAAGGGGTGTTATAAACAAGACCACTATAAAAGTGATCTACAAAATAACAAAAAGAGGCATTACTCAATACACAAAAGGTCACACCTTAGATAATATCACACATGAAATCACCACTAAGAGAAGACAAGTCATGGAAAAATGACTCGCACCTTAGGGAAAACTATCCATAGTATTACCACCAAGGGGAACATCATATGCTAAGTAAGATCACACCTTTAGGGGATATCAAATCCAATATCAACACAAAGGAGACACAACATAGATTGGGAAGGCCACACTTTCATTGACAAGGTCACACTTCCTAGGAGATGTATGCTATCATCACTAAAAAGGGACCATTTCTTATGCAAACAATGAGTTGGGGACGATATGTCCCCTCCTTAAAATGTTAGTCTACTTGCTACACTAACATTTTAAGGAGATATAAAGGGATCCCTTGCTAGAAGGAATGCACCTAACACTAGGCTATCTAACTCCTTGCCCTCCAGGTGTAGAGACAAAGATGAGACAAAAATGGATGATGATACACTAGTCCTTAGGATATGAAATATTATTGCATAAAGCTTAGTTTATACCCCCATCCATGGTAGTGAGTATTGTGTGATACTACAATTACCACATGCTAAGGAGTAGCAATACTATTTCTTGTGGATTAAGTGAAGGTATTTGCGATGTTTTCATTATTTTTGAAGGATGCTACCCTAGAACTCTTGTTGAGATAGAGATAGAGAGTAGAGAGGGAAGAAGAGAGATAGAGAGAGATGTGATAGAGAGAGTAGAGAGGGAAGGATGAAGGAGGAGAGATTGAGAGAGGGAAGGAGGGATGGATAGGTAGGTAGAGAGAAGTAGAGAGAGAAGGAGAGATGGAGGGAGAGTTAGGGATGGAGAGAGAGAAATAGAGAGAGGGAGAGAGGTAGCTAGAGAGAGGGAGTGGGTGATAGAGAGAAGTAAAGAGGGAAGGAGAGAAGGAGGGAGACATAGGGATGAAGGGAGAGAGAGGAGGGAGGGAGGAATAGGTAGGGATAGAGAGGTGACATAGAGAGAAAGAGAGTAGAGAGAGAGAGAGAGAGAGAGAGAGAGAGAGAGAGAGAGAGAGAGAGAGAGAGAGAGAGAGAGAGAGAGAGAGAGAGAGAGAGAGAGAGAGAGAGAGAGAGAGAGAGAGAGAGAGAGAGAGAGAGAGAGAGAGAGAGAGAGATGGGTGGAAGGAAAGTGGACAGATTGAGAGGGAAGGAGGGATAGAGGGGGAAAGAAATAGGTATAGAGGGAGAAGGAAGGTGGGTGGAAGGGAGAGAGAGAGAGAGGGAGAGATGGGTGGAAGGAAAGTGGATAGATTGAGAGAGGGAAGGAGGGATGGAGGGGGAAATAAATAGGTATAGAGGGAGAAGGAAGGTGGGTGGAAGGGAGAGAGAGAGAGAGAGAGAGAGAGAGAGAGAGAGAGAGAGAGAGAGAGAGAGAGAGAGAGAGAGAGAGAGAGAGAGAGAGAGAGAGAGAGGAGATGGTGAGAGGGAGAGTGAAAGAGGTATTGTTACACCACATTGTGCTATTGCTTATTTACTTTTACCTAGTTGGGTGAAAATTATTGAAATGAGTATTTATGTTTTATGTGTTTTGGAAATATAAAGAATAAATGTTGATTCAATTTGATGTTATGGTATGATTTTGATTATGAAATATTTGATACAAATGAATGCATTGTTTTCAACTAATCACTATTGTAGTTTATTAAGCTAGATGTGAGAATTTAATCAAGCCTCCTGAAGAGAGGGGGAGTATCACTCAAAGAGAAGAACTTTGTTAAACTAATCTTTCACACACACACACTTCTAGTTTGGTCAAGTCGAGATAACAATTGGGAAATAGTAAGTTACCTTTAGTCTTTCTCATGGTTTATTTGTGAATGTTCTTGTTTAGCAGTTTACAATGTTGAGTCTTTTTTTGTTGAGTGATTTTTTCTTTACATGCATTTCTATTTAATCGATAGGATATATATACATAAAATATATGTATATGTATATATACACATATATATATGCATCAATGATAAACTCATACACATGAATAATTATGTGCATGAGTATATGTAGATAGACATATCTACGCATGCTCATGGATGGATTACCCATATGCATGGGAATATCAATTGGACAAGGTGACATATATATATATATATTCCATGTATATACGTCGATTGATATGTTTGCGTTAATATGTGTTAAAATATCAAAGTATGATCATATATATAGTATATGAGTATATACATATATATATATGTATATATATGCATACATTACTATATATGAAATATAAGAATACATATGTGTATTCGTATATCAAATGATACAATTCTATTAACTTGTGAATTATGTATATATATATAAATATATATACTTATATATACTTATATACATGTTAATTCGTGATGTATATATATGTATATAAGTCATATAATATATATATTATTAATGTTTACTATAGTGCTAAAGTAAGTAGCACATATATATTTGAATGATGCTTAAAACATATAAAGTGAAAATTAATATGAATATGGAGAGCGCCATATAAAGCACATAGTATCCAATGACTTTCAATGTGTAAATATCACTACCAAGATTTTTTCGAAGCAAAACAATAGAAAATTCCCACATGTACAAGATGTAAGTTGACCAAGTGAAAAAAACAAACATTGACTCATGATAAATGGAATGAATGGAATAATGTGGTAACAACTGAGAATGAGATGAAACAATTGGAAGTCTATTTCGCAATGAGTTTCTAGAATGTGAAGCATTTGAAATAAGTGGAAATGGTGAAGCGTGCAACTATCTATGTAAGTCAACCTATAGAAGACAAATACCTTGTGTATTGTGAAGTATTGAAATATGTAAATGGAAAAGAAATAGATACAACACAATCAATGACACATTGTATTAGAGAATTCAAATCACAAAACTAATCAAATTGAAACAAAGAAAATTCCCTAAACTCATCCCATTGTCTCCTATCTTCAAGGATTCGTTAACTCATAATGGCTCTCAGATTATTTGTGCACTTATGACCTTTAGAATGACAACCCGAAGAATGGAATGTTGGAAATTGCAAGAAATCTATTCCTACATTATTAATAAACTATATGATTGATGAGTGATGTTATGATAATGATGTTGTGATAAAGATATGATGCTAAATGTTGTGATGTAAATGTTGTATAAAAACTACTATGATAATTAAAGTGCAGCTAATAACTAAGCCATGATTATAAACTAAAATGCTTCTAAAATGCCAATTGCTAAAATGCTATATGCTAAATGCTCAAGATGCTCTAATGATAATTCTAAGATTGCTCAAAGTTGGGATATGAAATACTATAGAATGAGGTTGTATTTATAGGATTTCCAAGGCATATTCTGATGTGGTAGCAACCAACGGTCAGGATTTTAGCTGGAAAGATCAAGGGTGGAGGATGAAGTTAGAGGAAATCAAGGAGAGTGTTCCCTTTAATAGAACACTTTGCCAAGTGTAAGAAAGAATAAATGGAGGAAGAGAGCCAAGTGTCTCAATTTTGTTTCAGAATTTGTTGAAGATAGTTCCAATTTAAATATTAAGGATATTTAAATTCATGAGACACATGATGAGGTGGCAAGAGGAAAAGTTGTAGACATGTGACTAAATTCAAATTGGAATTATTCAAATTTAGTAAGAAGATATTAATTAAATAAAACAAAATATTTGAATATGTTTATTTAATTAAGATTAGAGGAATATGATTTAAGATAAGAAGAATTAGAAAATGTGAACTATATAAATAAAGTTAGAATTTATTTATAAGTAGACAAAATAAGAGGTTTATTAAGTAAATACCTTGTATTTAACTAATTAATTATTTTGACTAATTTTAGGTGTATACATTTTGTTGGGCTCTTTGAAGTGATGTCTTTACACATTGTTTCAAAGAAAAAATTGTTGATGATGCTAACAAAAAAAAATTGATATGCCCTAGATGTTGATTTTTGAGTGATGATGGATATATGCCCCCTTGGGAGATAAATCGATGAATTTTTAGGATTTTTCTTGAATTATTATGATTTTTGACATTTTTGAAAATTTTCTAATGATTTTCAAATTTTTATGATGTCTCAACGATTTATCTCTCAAAAAATAATATTGAACCTACCAGGTGGTTGATTGATGAATTAATACCCCTGGTTAAAAATAAATAAATCAATCCCACTTTAATCCCACTTAGTTACCCCTTAAAAGGTAAAAAGATGTGAAAAAGAAGTCATTTGTGTCATTTTCATTTTGGGAGATTAGAGCAACCTAGTGCAAATTGAACAAGATGGTGATTTTGATCCAGACCCACTGATTTGAGCATGTGCGATGTCACAACTACCCGACCACATATGGACCTTCGTTACATTCCTTGAAAAACCCCCTTGTTAATTTTGAATTGATTTTTGGTGCATTTTTTCACGTTTGAAATTTAGTTTTTGTGTTTTAGCGCATAGGTAGACTATTCTAGTGCATAGGGTCAAATATTTAGTGTATCCATGCAAAGTTGTAGCACATATAGTAAAATAACACACGTAGGGAAAGTTTTAGTGCATTTGATAAATTTTCTAGCACATTAGGTTTTTGACACACAGATCTGATGATTTAGTGCATTGATGAATTTTGATTGCACATCGATAGGTTTAGTGCATAGGTACAATGAAATAGCGTATTGGGTAAATGTTTTAGCACAACTAGTGGTTTAGCGCTTTGAGACCTTGTTTTGGTGCATCTATGTTTTTAGTGCATAGAAACACTATTTTAGTGCATCTAGGCTAGATTGATGAAATTTGGAATAGACTCCATGATTTTGATGATTGTTGATCATGTCAGCTGTTGATTTGATGATGTTAATATATTAGATGATGATTTATCTCATGATAGGTGAGATTTGATGATAGGATGATGATGATTGACCTCGTGATAGGTGAGGATCAATGATAGGATAATGATGATTGACCTCATGATAGGTTAGGATCAATGATAGACACTCATGAGATGTAATCAAAATCTTCATCAGAGTTGATTAGTTTGATAGGTTGATTGATTTTGATTGATAAGATTTCTTATTTGAGGTATGTTATGATGATAGGAGCCATCAAGGACCCTTCAGTCTCGGGAGCTATTTCCTAGGACCTGCGATTTGATTCCTCATTTGGTGCAAGTTGATCTAGATGTGATTGGACGATGCAGATTGACTTCTTTGATAGATATTCCCCAGTATAGGATTAACAAGGGACTTCTAACCACTTTGGCAGAGAGGTGGCACAGTGATGACAACACCTTCCACTTAGCTACTAGTGAGATGAAAATGACACTAGAGGATGTTTACTATATTCTAAGGATTCATGTGGTTGGAAAGTTGGTTGTCTATGATTCCACGGAGTAGGGGGGAACCGATGCATTGAGGAGAGTCTTTGAGGATGAGCAGATTTGTGGATATGAGATCCCATGGCGGGATATGGTTGATGCATATGTGGCACTACCATGTGTTCTTGTTGGATTTATTGGAGGATTTTTATGTCTTGAATGCAGGTCGAAGGGACTCTCAGTTGGTTGGGGTTAGACATTAGAGAGCATGATCACACAGGGGAACATATATGCTTGGGGCTCCTGCATGCTAGCACATTTATACCATGATCTTCACCAGATGGTTTATCTTAGAGGGGCCAATTTTTCAGCGGGGGTGACACTACTACAACTATGGGCATGGGAGCACATAGTTGTCACCCATCTAGTGGCAGAGAGACAATGTCTAGTTTTGAGGCCTTATGTCCATTGATATACAGTTCCAGTTGTCTAGCATAAGCTAGGAAAGCTACAGTACTATTAGAGGGTTCTAGATGATTTTGATACTGACATGGAAGCCCTACCTAGATTGCGAGCAATGGCTAGAGGATGACATAGAGATGCCATATGTGTGAACTTCTAGATACTTGATTGGGAGGACACCATTCATGATAGAGATATTCCTTCTTGGGATAGTACTGTGATAGTATGGGCGAGTACAGGGTATGCCCCAGGGAGTTTCTCTTTATGTACACAGACGATAAGACATTCCAGAGTGGGGACCCTGCCTATCATATGATGTAGCATGTGAGGAGTATCATGGGTTACATGTAGTTATTTGGGAGTACCATCCAAAGATTATAGAGGATTTCATATCATACAAGTATGCACATTATTTACTTTCACATGTTTTCCCAAGTATATTCAGTTCAGATGAGGCAATACCTTTATTAGATGATGATTAGGCACTAAGATGGAGGGGGAGTGGAGGAGGGTGAGAGCAGTGATGATGGAGATGATGGAAATGGAGATGGTGGAGGTGGAAGAGATGGCGGGGGTGGGGGTGGGGGTGATGAAGGAGATGGAGGTGATGGTAGAAGTGGACCGATGTTGGATGTGCAAGTGGCTTAGAGGAGGAGATCCTTGGTGGTTTAAGCTTAGTAACATATTTAGATTTGTTTTCCTTCACAATAGCAACAAACATAGATAGCTACCTTATAGAACCAGGTGTAGAATTTACAGGGTCAACTAGCACAAGTATTGGCATAGCTTCAGACCTAGGCGCAAGCTCAGCCATAGGCACAAGCATAGATTGCCACCCTCACAGCCAAGAGAGATAGCCTGAGGCAGTGGTATGAGCATTCAAAGGCCTTATCAGAGAGACTACAAAGAATGGCTAAGGGTACATTAACAATTGATTACCTCAGAGAGGTACGCCACTTCGCCAGGGAGGTAGAGTATTACAAGGGACGATATCATGAGGCAATGCTTCCAAAGCATCGGGTCAGTTATGCTTAGTCTACCAGTTCTCGTAGTCATTCTAGGACTACTAGTAGGGGTGTCACTGGACCACCTTGTAGAGATCCAAGGGCAGGACCATCAAGTGGTGTAGTAGAAGGCACGGGGCCAACATTGTTTGGGGGGTGTAGCACATAGCTCCATTATAATCACTTTTGATGTATCTGAGACATGATGTATACATTGATATTTTGCAGAGGACATTGATGATTTCTACCATTCTGATGATGTACCTCTTGACATATTTGGATATTGTTGTACACTTGACATTATGATTTTTGAGATTTATATGATATGCAATGATGATTGGTGATTTATATGATGTCTATATGATTTTATGATGGATTCCTATGATGGATGCATTTAGTTTTTGTTCTATATGTTATGTGATGTTTAATATGCTTATGTGATGATTATGTATGGATGCAATGATGATATGATGATGATTCTATATATTCGAGGGATGATGCTTTATGCTATATGAGATGGGTTTGATGATGCAAATGATATGTAATGCACTTTATTTTTGTATTTTCTAATGCAAATATTATGATATAATGCATGGATGGATGAATGATAGGATAATTCTTTCTAATGTATGTATGATATGCAAATGATTATGCAACTACATGAGAATGATATGTTTTTGTTAATGTCAAATGTACTCAATCCATTAATGATATAGATAACAACATTTTGAAAATTGTGCCATCCTTGGAAAATCTATAAGTGTAGATGCAAAACTAATATGGATGCAATCTAATCTAACCATGCAGATCTAAATATGAAAATTTTGTCATCATAACAACCAATTTTTCATTATTTTATCATCATTGAGCCTTTAAAATGTTGAAAGTGAGTACAAACATTGATGGTATAATTTGACCATGATGACCCGAGTACTACTTCCATGATTTTTGATATTGCAATTTAACACAAGCATCTAGGTATAATTGAACCAAGATGATTTGAGCATAGCTTGCATAAACAAACAAGAGTTAATCATTTTCCAATGCAAATTCAAAATTTCATCAATGATACTTTGTAGAGCACATCTCGTGACAATTTGCATAGTAGTAATGATCAACTCACAGACAACATACATAAAAAAAATCATACTCCTTCCTAGCTCCTCTAGTTCAAGACATCCTCAACATACTTCAGAGATATGATAACAAAAATCAAAATACAACAGTTGAACATCAATGCTAACATGAGAAAACCATGATTCAGACATCATCCATTTAGATTTGTTTTGACTGATTGATTTGTTTGTTAGTGTGGATGGTTGTTTTGCTAATGATTGTGATAATTGGTGTTCAATTTTTATTTACACTATGATCATTGTGTTTGTGACATTGTCTTACTATTGTTTGTCTATTGGTTTAAGCTCAAAGTTTATTGCCCCCAATGAGTTCAGGATTTTTCCCCCAGGCCAGGGTGAGGCATGACTGCATTTCCAGGATATGTTCATGAGGGTTTTTTTCGATGAAATGGAGAATGATGGAAAAAGAGAATGGTCAAAATATGCTCAAATAGATGGAAAGGCTACTCTATCACAAATAACACCTATTGCCAGGTTTTCACTACTTGTTTTTATTGCACTTTTTCAGATTTTCAGATTTATTTTTTATTTTTTGAGTTTTCACTTTTTTTGTATTTTCATTTTTTCTGTAATTTCAATTTTTTTGATTTTTTTATATTTTTCCCTTTTTCTGATTTTTTTTGTTGTCACCAAGACACCTATTTTCTAGGTTTTCATTAGGGTGACCATTTTTTTCAAGAAATTTTCTCATTCTTTTTGTATTTTTTTCATGACTTTTACCATGCACTAGATGAGTTAAGTGTAGAACTTCTTGAGATGCAAGCTATTGATGGGTTCTTCGAATAGGTCCCCTTCAGGTATAGACAAATAATAGGCTCCAGATGCATAGATTGATACAATGACAAAGGGACATAGCCATTTTGGTTCAAATTTTCCTTTCTTTTCCCTATCCTATTGATTAGGAGGATTTTCTTTCAAGACCAAGTCACCAACCTGAAATGTTCTTGGTTTGACCTTGTGATTATAACTTCTAGACATTCTTTGCTGATAGGATTTAAGGTGAACAAATCCATGCTAATGATGTGTTATGCCTTACATAACCACCCCATTTCATTTTGGAACAAAATGGGTCCCCCTTTCTCTTTTTTGGTTTCTTTGCCTCTGATTATTCACTTTGACCTTTAGAATCCTATTGTTTTCCTCCTAATTTTGTCTTTTGTCTATTTAATTTTGGTCCTGTCTCAGCTTGAGTTAGTTTTCTTCTTGCTATGAATTGAATGAAATAATTATAAATAATCTTGTATTTCATTATAAGATATTTTATTTGCTTTTGGGACTAATGGAGACCTTGTTTCATAGGATCAGATCGTGCACATGATGATATTGCTCAAGGAGCTCAGTTGGAAAGCATCTCCCAATCTGGTTTGGCATAAAGTTTCTCTGAGAAGAAAGTCGACAAGACCCTGTAGTTGTCTTGCCAACTGACAGTGTGTTCTATTCAAAAGAGGCTCATCGGTCGCCCAAACATCTTGGTTGTTGAGAGTCTTTATGCATCTCGCTAAACGAAAGAGCCCTCGCCAGGAGATTCCGCATTCAACATAAGGTCTCGGTGAAGGAGGAAGGTCTCACTGACATGAAGTGAAGGTTTCGGTGAGAGGGAATTTCTTTGGGGTAATATCTCCCCGACTACTGAAAGTCTCACCGAAGGTTATGCCTTCGGCGTAATCTCCTGTCGACGGATCAAAATCTCACCGACAATTGTTCACAGCGGCTCTCAGAGAAGCTTTGTGCTCTCGCCATAAGGTTTGGCTAACAGAAGGAGGTCTTGGCAACAAGGTTTTCTTCAGCAAGAGGTCTCACCAATAGGGTGGACTCTTGCTGAAGTAATCACATCGGGCAGAGGATCTATGTTCGCCGTAAAGTCTAGCCGAACAGGATGGGTCCTACCGATAGAGGGATGCCTTCAGTATAATGTGTGCATTCGGTGAAAGGTCTTCTCGATCCGGTAAAGTCTTGCCAATGTTTGTTCACAAAGGATATTAGTATGACTAATGGTGCCCATTGTGACCTCTTACCGACGGGCAATTGTCTTGCTGAGGGGTATGTATGTTTCGGTGAGACTCCTGGCAAATGGCTGGCATTGGGGAAAGATGTTATGCTCAAGGAGATGTCCCATCGACAAGCGATGGTCTCACTGATGGTTTCAAACCCTCAGCATGACTAAAGGTGCTTGCCATGATGTCTTGTTGACCCGATGTGGTCTTACCAAAGTGAAGCAACATCGGCGAAGGATTTGGGTTTCGCTGTGAGGTTTGGGCGACTACCATAGGTCTTGCCGAAATAGTTTGAGCTCGGGGAGAAAAGAAGAGATTGACATGAGGTCTCGTCGACGGGGTAGACTCTTGCCAATAGGAGCTCTGAGCGAAAGAAAGGTTCGGCGTAAGATCTCGCCAAGAGAGATAACGTCACCAGGAAGTCTCACCGACCAAGGAAAGTCTTGCCGAAAGAATAGAATGAATTCAAGGAGAAGAAGTGAGCTCATTGTAAGGTATCAACAAAGGGGGCTAGTCTCGTCGAAATAGAGTGATATCGCCACAACATCTTGCCAACTGATGGAGGTCTCCGCAACATAAAAATGAGCTCACTAAAGGGATTTTGAGCCTCGCCGTGACATCCCACCGACAAAGAAGGTCTCTCTAAAAGGAAAGAGGGCTCGAACTCAAGGAGACTCCGAGTGAATGGAATGGGTTCAGTAAGATTTCCTACCAACCTGATGATGTCTCAGTGACACGGAAGTGATATCGCCATAGAATCTCCCCGACCATGAAATGTCCTGCCGAAAGAAGGGGGGTCCCACCGAAAGAAATTGAGCTCGGCAAATGATTTTTCCTTTGCCATGAGGTCTCGGTGATAGGAGGATGCTATCAGGGGATCTCCCCAGGAAAGATTTACTCTCGGCAAGAAGTCTCACAGATGGGGTGAGGTCTCGCCGAGGTTGGGCTGTTTCACGGTAAAGCTCCCCTTTCGTGGTGATCTCCTACCGAACAAGTAAAGTTTCACCGAAAGAACAGAATGAGCTCGTCGAAAGATCTAGGGCTCGGCAAGATGTCTCACCGACTTGCCATGGTGTTGGCGAAGGAGTTGTGGTTTTGATAAAAGGTCTTGCCGATGATCCCTAGTCTCGGCGAAGAGGTTTACCATCAGGGAAAAAAGTTCATATTCGCTAGGAGGTCTAGCCGAAGCTGAAAGGTCTCGCTGGAGGATTCTTCCCTTGGTGTAATGTCTCACTGACCTGAAGGGGTATCTCCGAATTGGTCTCAGCTCGCCCAAGGATTTTGCATTTTCCATAACGTCTGGCCGACATGAAAAGGTCTCGCCAACATGTTTTCTCCCTTCGGTGTAATGGTTTATGCTCTCGCTATGAGGTATGGCCGACTGTGAATGCTCTTGGCGACATGGCGTGAGTTCGGGGTAAGGTCTTCCCGAAACAAAGAAGTCTCCCCGAGATGGAATGCACTCGCCTAGAGAAGAGGGGGGCTCGGTATAAGGTCTTGGGGACTGTCTTATCTCTTGCTGACAGTGATGGATTTACCAATAGAAAGGGATATCGGTATGACATAGGGGAACTCGCCATGAGCTCTTGCCGATGGGTTTTCAGGTATCGATATGACTTGCATAGCTCGAAGGAGGTCTTGTCGACTGTCTTATGCTACACTGATGGCTACTAGGAGAGACATAATTGCATCGGGGAGACACGATATGTGTCTCATCGATATGCAATGCTATTCAAACCACCTTTGACCACCTGAAAGTCTTGCATGGCCTATGTTCCACCAATCGAAAGGAACTAAAAGTGGGCCATTGATTGATTGACTACCACCTTGAAGAAGACCAACAAAATGCAAACGACATAGACTCATTCTGAGATCAAAAGGTGATGGATCGACTCAGGTGATGATGTTTAGATCTAAAGAGAGGCCCAATGATGCTTCCAGAGACGGTCAATGAAAGGAGGGTCTAGAACATGAAGAAGGTCAAGGGAAAGAAACAACCACAAGTCTCAGGAACAATTGGAGTCTACTGGCAGAAAAGGGGCAGATCGCTATTAATGGTGATACTTTAGAGCATTCAAGGTAGCCTTTAGAAGGAGTTGAAAGATAGACACGGATACCAGGAGTAAATGTTGCAGCTATAAAAAGATTTGAAGACTTCTCCTAAGGACAATCTTTCACCGACATGGACATAGAGGATGCAATTTAATGCAACATTGACTCTTTTCAGAAAGATGTAAAAGTCAACCCTTCTGAAGGTAGATATTTTGTAAATCCTAAGAGAGGGGACATCACATTCCTTTTGGTACACTTTGTATATATGGCATTCTTGCCTCTTTGTAAAGGGTTAGAAGTTAAGAGGAAAAGTTAGAAAGACAATAGAGTAGGCAGTTCTAGATATAGATTTTCAAGAGTAGGAATTTTCTGAAGGATAGAGGAGACAGAGCTACATCCTGATTCTTTGTGATGGGAGTTTCTTTTTTCTTCTTGGTTAGGAGTTAGATTTAGCATAGACTGTAATGTATTTTCTAAGTTCTCTTAGTATAGATGGAAACAGTTTGAACACATAGATTTTCTGTACACTGGTGATTGTGCCAGTTTTGTAAATATTCCTTATCTATTTCACTAACAGTAGAAGCAATCAGATTTTAATCTACTTCACATTGTGTTCCTGAGTGGTGTTTTTCTGGGGTTAATCATTTGATTTGACAAGCTTTCAAGGATTAAAGTCTTATTTCATGCTCTGTTTAGATGGTAACTTGCAATCTGATATTTGAATTAGCACTATGAATGAAGGAAGCTATGTGTTAATCACAAGTTAATTTTGTTCTGTAGTTTTAGTTAACAAATTCCTTGAAAGATAACAAGTCTAGTTAAGTTAGATAAATTGACATTCTTTTCGATTCCAAGCTTTGATCCATCTTTTGTTGTTTCTTTAAAAACCCCAGCTAAAGTAGGTTTTAAATTTATGCTTGATCTTAGAACAATCTAGAAGCTCAATACCAGCAGGCCCCTTGAACATTATAGTTCACATCAATCACTGAGTGAAATCAGCACAGTTGAGAACCAACTACAAGGACCTTGGGAGCTAAGATATCCATGTGATCATCTTTCTCTTTCAGGAGAAATAGAATAGCAATATTCTATTTAAATGTTGTACCATTTGGACCATCAACATGACGCTCATCCAATAGTTCCAACTCTTCTAGCCTGGATACTCTATAATCTTCCTCTAAGATAATTCCATTTAAAGAAAATTGTAGGGATGGTAGCTCAACCTCAATAGATAAAAGGGCCTTTGATCCATAGACTAAAGCATAGAGTGTAGCTCCTGTCAGGGTGTGGATACTAGTATGATAAGCCCACATAGTAGGGTTCAATTGAACGTGCCAATCACATCCAACATCGTTGACGGTTTTCTTTAGGATTTTCAAAATGGTTTTGTTTGAGGCCTCTGCTTGGCCATTCCCTTGAGGGTACAGGGTGCTGTCATAATAGTGGTTTACAATTCCTAAGAGGAACAAATTTTAGCTGAAATAACATATTTTTAGAAAATATAATGATTTAAGCCTTAAAAAGTTCCATTTTAAGGATTCCAATTGAAGAGGGTTTGATCAAATCACCTTAGATCAAAGCCCCTTGGATAGAACCTTGCTAGTTTTAAACCATACCTATAAATGCGTCTCCTTTATACCTATCAAAATGCTGATAAAAAATACTTTTGATTTAGATTTTGGGGGATCAAATGAATTCATTTAAAATTTATTTCAAATTATTATGGTATTCCTCAGAACAAGCTATCCAATGAATATAATTTTAATATGTTTTGGTTTTGTTATGTATTTGTTTTTTAAGTTTTATTAAACATAGGTTTTTCATCAAAAATGAATTTCTTTGTTCTTCACATGTGGAAAAATAGAATATTATAAAAAAAATTGAAAAATATGAGTGCACTAGATATTGAAGTCCTTGATCCAACAAAAAATTAAATTAAATTTTGACATATACAAAAAAGTTACATTATACGCGCTATGTCGAATTGTAATTTGTTTGACTTTGAAACTTGATTAAGGAAAAAATATTCAATAAAAACTATCTAACCAAGTGGAAGCACTAGATATCAAAGTTACAAATCTAAATTTGAAAGAATTATAATTTTATCCTTTATGAAAAAAAGTTATGCGTTATCTAAAGCGTCACTTTTTAAAATGTTGTCAAAAATCAATTTTCGTGGGAGATGGAAAAGAAGTGCAATTTGATTCCAAAAATTTTGAAAAAATATTTTTAGAATCTACAAACAAAATTTGATGAGACTCTAGTTTTCACCATCTTCAAATTCCTCACAGTTTAGCCGCTATAGGTGCCCGAATGTGAAGATTTAGTTAAAAATAATAATTTCAGTGTCCAGTTTGGCCAAAAATTGTAAACCACTATTATGGGATCACCCTAGTAAAGTGTGGAAAATCAATGCTAGATATGAAACCTTTCACAAAGTTCTTGTACATCTTGATTCTTGAAAGGTATACCATTTTCAGTGACAATGGACTGAGGAATACCATATTGATAGATAATGTAATTCAAGATGAAGGATGTAATTTTTTTTCTAGTTATTGTGGTTAAGGGAATAACTTCAATCCATTTTGTAAATTACTCTATGGCTATGATGATGAATTTGTGTCCATTGGAGGATGGCAGATGAATATCACCTATAAGGTCAAGTCCCCATTGATAGAAAGGCCATGTTGATGCAAATGGTTGAAATTCTTGTGTTGGTGCATGTATCAGGTTTCCATGGACTTGGAATTTTTGGCACTTCTTGATAAATTGAAATGACTCATTTTCCATATTCGTCCAGTAATAGCCCAAGCACAAGAGTTTCTTAGCTAAAGTTAGTCCACTTGAATGAGTGCCACAAATACCTTCATGAACCTCGCGTAAAGAGGTTTCAGCTTTGTTACGTTCAAGACACCGAAGGAGAGTACCATCAAGACCTCATTGATAAAGTACATCGACTATCAGGGTATGTCGAGCTGCTTGTTGAATGAAGTTTCATTTTTGGTTTTGGAATAAATATGGTGGTAGGGTATTGTCTCTTAAATAGGTGTAGATCTTCCCGTAGATAGAAGCCTCAACCTTGAATATATGGTATATGACTTGGGGTAAACCCACAAAAGTGGTTTACAATTTGAATGAGGAAGGAAAACTTGTAAAAAATGACCCCATGGCAAAATTTTACATTCTGGGGGTTCGTACAAACTAGATGGTTTGAATGAAGTAAAAAAGGGTTCACCCAAACTAGGGTTCGAGTGAACCCATTAAATTCTTTCACAGAAAAAATTCAAATGAAAAACACTTTATGGGAGGGGGTTTGAATGAACCCTGGTTCACTTGAACCCCCCTAGTTCGAGCGAACCCCCCATTTCCCTAATTTTTGACCTTCACAAAAAACCTAGATTTTTGCACTTTAGAGCTCAGTTTGAACATGAAAATGGTGGATACTTCACATACCCAACTAGAATCAGGTAGTCCTTAGAACGATCTATCCAAAAAATATAATTTTAATATGTTTTTGTTTTATTATATGGATTTGTTTTTTAGTTTTATTAACATAGGTTTTTCACTAAAAATCAAGCTCTTTGTTCTACACGTGGAAAAATAGCAGATTATCAATTTTATTTTTTTTAAATATGAGTGCATGAGATATTGAAGTCATTGATCCAACAAAAAAATAAATTGAATTTCAATACATACAAAACAAGTTACGTGTTATACGGTCACGCTATGTTTGAATTGTAATTAGTTTGACTTTGAAACTTGATTAATTAAAAAATATTCAATAAAAAACTATCTAACCAAGTGGAAGCACTAGATATTGGAGTTACAAATCTAAATTCAAAAGAATTAGAATTTTATCCTTCATGGAAAAAAAGTTATGCATTATATGGTGAGCATCACTTTTTAAAAATGTTGTTTTCTGAAGAAAAAAAAAGTTTCAAGGGAGATGGAAAAGGAAGTGCAATTTGATTCCAAAAAGTTTGAAAAAAATATATTTAGAATCTATAGACAAAATGTCACAAAACTCTAGTTTGCATCATCTTCAAATTCCTCACAGTTTAGCTGCTATAGGTGCCTGAAAGTGAAGATTTGGTTAAAAAAATTATTTTAGTGTCCAAATTGGAAAAAAATTGTAAACCACTATTGTGGGATCAACCCTTGGGATTCAGGATTATCATAGGTGGGGTTAAATAGTTGTTCCACCATGAACTCATAACAAGCTCATTTTTCGGGTATCTATAGGAGAGAAGTGATGGCTTCCATTGCATCAACAGCTTTGTTGTCCCCTCTAGGAATATGTTCAGATTTGATTTCAAAAAAGTACTTCTTAAAGCCATCCACCACTCTTTTATATGGCATCAATTTTTCATCTTTTTTCTAGTAATCATCATTCACCTGATTGATGACTAGTTGGGAATCACCATAGACTTGCAACTTCATGATCTTCCATTCCACGACTATTTTGACAGTAACGATCAATGCTTCATACTCAGCTTTGTTGTTAGTACAAGGAAACATCAACCTATAGGACTTTGGAATGGTGTGTCCTTTAGGTGTGACAAATAGGATTCATGCACCTAATACATGGTGTGTGTAAGATCCATCAAAGTATAACGTCCACTATTTTGTTGACATTGTAAGGACATCTACATTTGGAAATTCAATTCTCATTGGATGATCATCTTATAATGGTGCTTCAACTAACTGATCGGCTATTGCTTGACCCTTGATTACTTTCCTATCCACATACTCAATGTAAAACTCACTCAATATCATTACCCACTTGGCTAGTCTTCTTGTCAGGGAAGCTTTGCTAAGTAGATACTTCAATGGATCAATTTTTTCTATGAGTTTGATGGTATCAATTAGCATGTAGTATCTTAGTTGTTGAGTAGAAAATACTACTGCTAGGAAAGCTTTTTCAATAAATTTGTAGTTGACTTCATATCCATTCAAGGTTCTGTTGATGTAATAAATAGCCCTTTCTTTTCTCGCATAATCTTCCTATGCTAGTAGAGCACCCAAAGATATCTCAATTTTTTCTATGTAGAGTAATAATGGGTTTCCTTTAGTTAGTGAAACTAGTATGGGTGGAGACATCATATACTACTTCAATTGATTAAAAGATGATTCGCCTTTTTCATCCCATTTGAAAGAAACATTTTTGTGTAGTAAGTGATTAAAAGGATGATTTTTATCTACTAGTTGTACAATAAATCTCCTGATAGATTGAAATCATCCATGTAAAGATCTAAGTTGGTTGATATTCTTAGGAGGCATCTCCATGATGGCTTTGAATTTTGTAGGATCAACCTCAATGCCCTTAGCTGATACTATATATCCTAAAAGTTTAGCTGATGTCACACCAACTACACATTTCTTCGGGTTTAACCAAACATTGAATTTCTCCAACCGAGTGTAGATTTTGTCCAAGATTTCTAGATGTCCTTCTCTATTGAATTATTTTTATAGGAATTCATCTACATAGTCCTTCATAAAGGTGTGCATCATATCATGGAAGATGGTTGTCATCGCTAGTTGATATGTGGCTCCTACATTTTTCAACCCAAAAGGCATGAAATTCCAATAAAATGTACCCCAAGGACATGTGAAGGAAGTTTTATCTTGGTCTTCTAGTTCAAATTTTTATCTGATTATAGTCATAAATCCATCCACGAGTGATAGCATGTCTAGTTGTCAAATCTACGATGATGTCAATGTTAGGCAAAGGAAAGTCATCTTTCAGACAAGCCCTGTTAAGATCTTTGAAATCCGTACATATCCTAATGTTTTTATCTAGTTTTGAAACTAGTACAATGTTTGATATCCATTTAGCATAATCAATAGGTCGAATAAATCCTACATCTAATAGTTTCTTCAATTTAGCTTTCACAAGAAGGGTAATGTGCAGATGCATTTTTCCCAATTTTTGCTTCATTGGCTTTACTCTAGGTGGTAGGTATAAATGATGCATGATAAGCTTTGGATCCATGCTTGGAATGTCAGTGTAGGACCAAGAAAAATGAATTTCTCTCTTCAAAGAACATAGTAAAGCTTTGCTTTTCTTCCTCTGTCATGGATGCTGCTAGATGTAGGATCTTTGTTGTTTCAGCTATACCAATGTTGGTGGATTGTGTAGGTTCAAATAGCACTAAATATCTCTCATCATAGTGCTCAGGAAGAGTGTCAAATATCCCATCTTTTGGTGCCTTAGAGAGGTTTTCACCATTAGATGTACTCTTTATTTTTACTTTTTCCTGATCTAATAGTACCATTAAATGGTTTTCACCATTAGATCAATTTTTTATATTCATTGTTTTGCAACTGAGAGATTTAGCACTCCCCTTGTCTGAAGCTTCATTATGAGATTCAATGGTGGAGCATGTTTCAAGATTATCAGAGCAAAGGAAGTTCACAATGGCATCATCATTTGGAAAGATAGGTATATCAAGCAGCTCGGTTTGGTCATGTACCAATGGCAAGGAATCATTAAATTGGATAAGGTTAAAAGGGGTAAGTTTCATGATGGAAATGCCATCAAACTATTCAATAGTGATGTCAAGGTCTATGATGTTACTCTCCTCTGAGTGATTTATCTCGCTTGAAGTCTAATCATCTTCACTAGAGTCATCAATATGCTATGATCCAATTTCAAGTGGTCTAGACCCTGAGTATTGTCCCTCCATACATGTTGGTGCATAGATTTGTATCACATCAATTTCTTTGTCATGAAAAGATTCTTTAGAGAGCGAGTCCCATTCATATTCATTGGAATCTATTTCAGAACTATCTCATAATTAAAGGATTCAATCAACAACCTACTACTTGGTTTCTTCTTTTGACTCTTCTTATATCCCAGTCTTGTTTTTTCCTTGGAATTCATTATGATGGGTTCTATGATACCCTTTTTTCTTTTTCTGATAGGACCTTTTCCATCATATCCCATTTTCTCTAGGATTGCAAAATATTTACCATATGACTCAATTAGCACATTGGAAGTTGATGCTTGTGGCGCTTCTTCATCTTTGTACAACTAGTTTAAAACATCCCTGTTTTTTAGATTCATCAACTAAAGTGTATGCTTTTATAAACTTACCATAAAAGAGCATGGTTGTGAGGATTGTTTTCTTGATGTGGATTGTTGTCCATATGATTTAGGAGAAGATAGCAGCTACGAAAGAAATAATGACTGCTCCATTGAATACTCACCCAGGCCTTTGTCTTTTAACTGGATTTTTTTCTTGAATTGTTTTGATGAGGAATTGAGTTGACTTTCATGATTTGAGGAGTAGAATCACCAGCACCTTTGTCTTTTAACTGAACCTTTTCCTCAAGATAATTTGACAAAGAATTTAATTGACTTTTGTTACTTGATGGAGTAGAATCATTGCTACCCTTATCTTTTTACTGATCCTTTTTCTCAACCCATTTTGACAAGGAATTTAATTGTCTTTCATTTTTTTATGAACTAGGAGTGTGATATTCCTTGTTATGTGGAAAAAAAGTATCTTGGACTATTTTAAGTGTGTTGTTGTATTAAGGATTATTGGAATTAGCTGAAATGGTGATTTATTTCCCGTTATAAGGGAACTTCAAGCACTGGTGATATGTTGATGGCACTAATTGCATCTCATGAATCCAAGGATGTCCCAAGAGTATATTGTATGTAAACTCTTTGTTTAACACTTGGTATATTATATCTTTTACAACCAATCCCACTTGAATTGGTAACACAATTAGGCCTTGGGAGGATCTCTCTTCATCATCATAGGCTTTTATAGTGATTTTTCTTCTGGCATCAATTGCATTTTTTAAATATCAAAGTGCATAGATAAGTTTTAAAGTGAAAATATTTAGGCTAGCTCCACCATCTATTAGAACACATTTGACTTGGTGTTTGTGAATTAAAACCTTAATGTGGAGAGAAACATTGTGTGGATGGGCAAGTGATACATCATCATTTTTAGAAAATGATAGGCAATGAGGTACGGAAAAGTGTCCCACCATACCTTGGAATTGGAAAACTTCCTGATTATTTGGTATTGTGGTGGCTACTAGAGCTTGTTCTATAATTTATTTGTGATCTAGTGAAATTTTCAGCAATTCCAATATGGATATTTGAGTTGGGATTTTCTGCAATTAGTCAACTATGTTGTATTTATTTGAAGGGACAATTGATGTTTTCGATGAGGATCCTTTCAATATTACTTTGGCTTGCCCTCTTGTAGTTACATTGACTGGTTGGTAATCTTGTTTTTCTCTGATTTTAATGACATTAATCTAGTTATCATTTGTAACTACATTTGCGATCAAATTTATTTGTATGATGTCATTAATTTTATTTGCTTTGGCGTTGATGTGAGTGCCATTGAGTTGATTTTCTATTGTATCAATGTCATCATTTTGATTATCAACCATAACAATGTCCTGTTCATGCTCAATTGTGATGTCATTAATTGGATTATCAGCTATAATAAAGTCTTCCTTGTCATGGGTTTGACCATCAACTACATCAATATGAAGAATGGTAGAATCATAGACATAGTTCACATTTTTTCCTTTGGTGTTTGATGAAGAGGATTCCCCTTTTTGTAGTTTGGTAAAGTATTCTTGAATGCTCCATGATCATTATTTGTTTGAGGTCCTTCTACAAATATTTTTTTTCTATCAATCAAATCTTGTACCAAATGTTTTAGTTTCATGCAATCATTTGTTTTATGGCCCTTGTTTATGTGAAAATCACAATAATGTGCATCATTCCACCATGAAGGTTTAACTCTTGGTTTCCAATCTCGTTCCTCTGGTAATGTTATAACCTTGGCTGCAAGAAGCTCCTTTAATGCTGATTCAAGTGATTATCCCAAAGGTGTAAATCATCTTCGATTTGATGATGTTCAATATGGCGGTGGTTTAGATTTAGTATTGTTTTGATTATTGTTCTGATTGTTGTTTGGACTATTTTTAAAGGCAATAGTTGTCAAGTTAAATACTGGTTTTGCATTTTGTGTTTCAGCTACACCATCATTGTTACCAACATTCTTATTTCTTTGCCAAATTTTTGGTTTGTCACTGTTGTTATAATGATTAGAGGAGTTTGTTGATTTGTTTCCTTCATTGTATAATTTTGAGACTCCTCTTTTGACCAAGGCTTCTTCAATTTTGAGTCCATTTTCAATCATCTTTTCAAAGGTGGGTGGACATTGCAATTCAAGTCGATAGCTCATCTCATCATTTAGATTATCAATGAATATTTTCATCTTTTCCTTTTCAGGTATGTAACGAGCATATCTTGCAAACAATCTTCTCCATCTTTGTAAAAATATGAGAAATTATTTGCCCTTTTTTTATTTTGTGTTGCAAGGTCTTTCATGGTTAGCTCATGTTGGATGTTGTAGGAGTATTAGGTGATGAAATTATTGACCAGCTCTTCAAAGGTCTTAATTCTAGGTGATAATTTGGAGAACCATTCCAAGCATTGTCCACCCAAGCTTCGTGGAAACAATTTCATCAAATAAGCCTCTTCATGTGAAAATTCAAGGCTCATGGTGCGAAATTCCCTCACATGATCTATGGGATAAGTTTTACCATTATATTTATCATACTTTGGAAATTCACAATGCCTGGGAAAAGGAATCATGTTAACAATTTGATCTATAGATATCTTTTTGTGGTTCCTCTTTGCATGTCTTGAATCTGTTGTTGGAGATTTTTCATTTGATTAGTTAATGTAGTCATTGGATTTGTATTTGGTGGATTAGTTTCAGTCCATTTAGGAGTTCCTTTCAATTGATTAACATCAAAGTCATGTGGAAGTATTTTCCCCATCTTTTTCAAAAATATTTTCCATGAATTTGTGGAACTTGGGATCTTGTCGAGTTATTTGAATGTATTCCTCAGTAATTTCATCATTTTCAGGTTGGTGGAATCTATGGAATGGATTTTCTTCACCTGCGGCCATGGTGTTTCGAGTTTCAATCTCTTTTTCTTTGAGTTTTTGCTTTTGTGATCTTGTTAAAAAAGGCATTCAAATGTTATAGTTTGACTAGACTTTGATCTTTGTTGGAGTTTTCCAAGGATAATAACTAGGTCAAATAAAATGACAAATCCTATTGATGAGACTAAGTTAAATATGATTATATAGTGTTGTTTCATGATGAAGGATGACAGATCTTGATAATGAAACTTAGCTTAACAATAGGAGATATGTTGGATGATTAGGAACTTTAAGGTGTTAGATCTTAGTTTAGTTGAAGGATTTTCACTTGCAAAGGTTAGTTTCATCAAGTTTAGAACACTATTATGACTGAGGAATGATTTTGTTTTGGGAAAGATCCTTGAATGTGGTTCAAACTAATGGACAGATGGTGAATTTAGCTTTGTGGTTTGAATTTAATTGGATGCACTAAAAAAGGGTACAAATGTTGGATGTTGTGGTGTGTTGCTGATATGTGGTTGTCATTGATGTCAACACTATTAGCATTGTTGCATTAGAAGTTGTATATGTTGAGGATACTTCGAAAATTGTTATAAGAAGTGCTACAGGTTGTCAAGTGGTAAGTTCAATCTATCACTGTGTTCAGTACTTTGATTTTCAGAGGTTGTGGAATAAAGGATTTCTTCTTGAGTATATCTAGTTTATTCATGTCAAGTTTCAGAGATCCACATGAAGATTTGTATTTTGACAATTTTTCTGTTACTTCATTTTGTGTTCCTGAATGAAGATCATGTGATTTTTGTAAGTTCAGTTGTTGCAGATGCTTCTCTGGTGTTTCATGATGCTTGTGGATGTTTCTAATTTGTGTTGTATCTGTGTTGCATGTCTGAATTGATCGTTGTGCTCGCAATCCAAGATTTTCTCTTGCGTGTTCATGTTTTTCATGTTCTTGGTTGACAAGGTGTTGAAGTGTGTTGTGGATCTTTGAGGAATAATTAATGGAAGTGGTTCATGTTAGAGGATGTTATTTTTGGTCTTCAATATGTTGTGACCAACCTTGGTTGATTCGCATGAATAATCATTATTGATTTGGGACAACTATTTATATTCATTTTATTATTTTGTTGAAGCTAACTTATAGCGATGCAATTTCTTGTTGCAGTTATATAAGAGAGATTATTTTATCTTTGAAGGTATGTGTGTACGAAGTTTGTGAGTCCTATGTGTGAATAATATATAGATCATTTGAAGGTAGAGAAAAGTGTGAAGAAGAGTGAAGAAGTGTTCATGAGCTTAACTGGAACTGTAATCAAGCATTAGCAAATGCTAGTTTTCTCAGTTCAAAGTCTAATGGGTTTAATCAGAACCTTTCTGTAAGACAGTGTGTCTAACTTTGGGTAGTGAGCTCTAGGTAGTGTTCTTGAATGCATGTGCATTCCCCATTCATATTCTCTTAGACTTTTAACAGGGTATAATCTTATGGAATGACCTCCACCATGGTTTTTCCCCTAATAGGGTTTCCACCTAAAAATCTTGATGTTATGTGTGATTCTAATGTGTTGTTCATTTATGCGTTCATGATCAACGATCAGATATGAGAATAAGGTTAATAAGGTGAATAAGTTTGAAATTAGTGACAACTGATTCACCCCCACCCTCTCAATTGTCTTCCCTCGAGTTGCCAACAATTGGTATCAGAGTAGTTTCCTTGGAAGAAGTTTAACAACTTGAGGTGATTCGGTATGGTGACTTATAAGAAGGATAGCCCTATATTTGATGGAACAAATTAGTCCTTATGGAAGACTTGAATGGAGTGCCATATGAGATGCATTGGTGAACCCTACTGGAGAATTACAAAAAATATATATGTTATTCCATAGAATGGTCCTACTACCTCTACGGAGATCAGGGATGATGAGTATAATACCAGGGCTAAGGAGGCTTCGTTGAGTGCTTTGACTGATACTGAGATGAAAAATGTGATGGATATAAAGACTACTTATGAGATCTAGAAAAATTTGGAGACCTTGTATGAAGGTGATGCTAATGTGATGATTGCTAAGCTACAAATTCTGAAAGAAAAATATGAAAAAATAAAAATGGGTGATGATGAAAATGTTACTACTTTCATGCAAAGAGTGAATGAACTTGTGTGTGGTATCAGATGTGCTAGTGGACATATAGATGAATTTTAGATTGTTGATAAAGTGCTTAGATCCTTTCCTGATTCCTACAAAGTAAAGGCTAGTGCTATTGAAGAGCTTCAAACTATGACAAATGTTACCAGAGATATGTTGATTGGTAAGCTTACTACTTTTGAGTTAAGTTAATTTGGTGATGCACTATCTAAGGTTGAATCTAGATTCAAGGCCACTACTTATGGAAGAGATAAACATAGATATGATCTGGGTGAAAGTTCATCAAGAAATACATTCAGGTGTGAGGATGAAATGAGACAGATCAATGAAGAAGAAAGACAACTTGAAGAACTTGAAGCATTGATTGTGAAAATAGAAGCCATGTTTCTCTTGCAATAAGATAGGTCATTTTGCATCAAGGTGTCCTGAGAGAGTTTCCAAGTCAAGATATAACATGCCTAAATTCCAAAAGAAGTGTTTCTATGCTGCTGATGAAGGTATGACAAATGATGAATCTGATAGAGGAAATGCAAGTGAAGATGAATTTGTGTTTATTGTTGTTAAGGAAATTAATCCTGTCTACTGAATCTTCTAGTTCTACAAATGTGGAGAAATCCCTAGGTACTTGAGTTGAAGAGAAAGATGAATGGGTAATTGACAATGGTTGTTCTCATCATATGACAAAAGATAAAAGTAAGTTTGTGAGTTTGGAAAATTATGATGGTGGTGTTGTGAGATTTGGAGATAATATAGCTGGTGTGATCCATGGAAGAGGATGCATTTCTCTTGATGGTAAGCATAATATTGATGATGTATTGTATGTTGAAGGTTTGAAGCATAATCTTTTGACTATTGGATAGATGGTTGATAAGGGATACAATCTTTAGTTCATGGATGGTGAGTGAAAAATATTGGGAAATTATGGAAATGAGATTGCATCATGTACAAAAAAAAAAGGTAATATTTTTCACCTGAATGCTGCTAGTAAAAGTTGTTTGATTGCTCAAATTGATGAAAGCTAGTTGTGTCATAGGAGAATGTGTCATGTTAACTTTGATAGTATTGTCAAGATAAGTTCCACTAAGGTTGTGAGAGATCTTCCTAAGTTGATGAAACCTACTAATGCAATATGCAAAGAATGTCAGTTAGGAAAGCAAACAAGAATTTCATTCTGGAGTAAACAACAAAATTTAAATGGATTTTTGGATCTTGTGCATAATGATTTGTGTGGTCCTACTAGAACTAGAATTTTACAAGGATACAAATAATTCATGTTGCTTATTGATGACTATTCAAGGATGATGTGGGCTACTTTCTTAAGCCCCTGAAGCTTTGGAAAATTTCAAGATCTTTAAGGGTATGGTTGAGATAGAGATAGGTCTGAAGATTAAGTTTCTAAGATCAGATAGAGTTGGTGAATTCACTTCTGGTGAGTTTAATTCTTTTTGTGAAGAGCATGGAATAAAGAGATAGTTATTTGCACCATAGACCCCTCAACAAAATGGAGTTGTGGAAAGGAAGAACAAAATAGTTCTAGATGCTACTAGAACCATGATGTTGGAAGGAAATGTACCTCATATCTACTGGAGAGAAGTTGTGAGTACTATTGTGTACACACTTAACTCGGTACAAATCAAAGGTGATACTGGTAAGAATCCTTTTGAGCTATGGACTGGTCAAAAACCTACGATTAGATATTTCAAGATCTTTGGAAGCAAGTGTTATATCAAAATAGATGAAGATATAGGAAAGTTTGATGCTAAGAGTGATGAAGGAATCTTTCTAGGTTATGCTACTAAAATTAAGGCCTACCGGTGTTACAATAAAAGATTGAAGAAAATGGTTAAAAGTGCAAATGTTAAGGTTGATGAAGAATTTGGTACACTATCCAGAACCTGTGGATATGATTTTGATGATCAAAATGATAGTACAATCAAAGGTCAAAATTCAAGTCAAGTCCAAATCATTTTGGTAAATCGGAAAAATCAAGAGGAAGGAGAAACTAGTGGAAGAACATAAGAGATATTAGAAGAGCCTGAAGTTGAAGAACATTATAAGAAGACTCTAAGGTATATGAGATTGAATCATCTAGAGAATCAAATCATAGGTGATAAGAACAAAGGTGTCTAGACTAGGAAGAATTGCAAAACAATATTGTTTGTTTTCAAAAATTGAGCCTAACAATGTGAATTCAAAGCATGCAAAGATGAACATTGGGTTGAAGCAATGAAAGAGGAAATAAAACAAATTGAAAAGAATGATACATGGATTCTTGTTCCTAGACCTAAGGACAAGAATGTAATTGGAACTGAATGGGTCTTTAGAAACAAATTGAATGAACGTGGTGAAGTGGTTAGAAACAAAGAAAGATTGGTATGTAAGGGATATTCACAGATGGATGGTATTGATTTTGAAGAAACCTTTTTCCTGTTGCTAGAATTGAAGCTGTGAGATTGTTTCTTGCTTATGCTGCTTACAAAGACTACAAAGTTTATCAGATGGATGTCAAGTTTTCTTTTCTAAATGGTGATTTGGAAGAAGTGTAAGTTGAGAAACCAGATGGATTCTAGTTGACTAATCTAGGAGATATGGTTTTCTAATTGAAGAAAGCATTGTATGGACTCAAACAAGCCCCTAGAGCATGGTATGCTAGATTGGAAAAGTACTTGGTGAAGCTTGGATTTAACAAAGGTATTGTTGATAGTAATTTGTATTTCAAGAATGATGATAAAGATTTGATTGTGGATTTTTTTGTTGATGATATCATATTTGGAGGAGATGATAGATTATGCATGAAGTTTGCTGATGAGATGCATAATGAGTTTGAGATGTCAATGATTGGAGAGATGGAATTATTCTTGGGATTGCAAATTACTCAGTTAGATAAAGGGATCCTTATATCTCAGTCCAAGTATGTGAAATAATTGTTGAAGAAATTTGGTATGGTAGGTTCAAGGCTAGTTGGTACACCCATGGTGACTGGATGTAAGTTGACAACTGATGATGATTCTCTGAATGAAAATCAAACTAGATATAGATCAAGGACTAGTGGATTGCTTTATTTGACTCAAACTAGGCCTGATATCATGAATGTTGTATGTATTGTTGCAAGATTTCAATTTGATCCTAAAGAATCTCATGTGACTGTTGTGAAGAGGATTTTCAGATACTTGAAGGGGATAGTTGATTCTGGTCTATGGTATCCTAAAGATGATATTAATTTGAGTGCCTTTATTGATGTTGATTGGGTAGGAGATGTGAATGAAAGGAAAAGTACTAGTGGTAGAGCATTTTTCTTGGGAAAGAAACTGATTTCATGGTTAAGCAAAAAGAAAAATGCCATTTCCTTTTCTACTGTAGAGGCCGAATACATTGTTGCTACTAATAATTGTACTCAAGTGCTATGGATGAAGCAAATGTTGAAGGATATCATAATTTTGTATGATGAGCCTATTGTTATATTTTGTGATAACTCAAGTGCTATTAACATTTCTAAGAATTCGGTGCTACATTCCAAGACCAAGCATATATCTATCAAGTTTCACTTTTTGAGGGAGAAGGTAAGTGAAAAGGAAGTCATATTGGAGTATGTACCTACTAATGAGCAGATTGTAGACATATTTACTAAGTCATTTCCTAAGAATACTTTTTAGTATCTCAAAGGAAAGTTAGGGGTGATTACTCGACCTAATAAGAACTAAGGATGCATTGATTTGCATCAATATGTGCATTTCATGATCATATTTTGATCCAGATTGATGTTGTGGTACTTGCTACTCAGGGGGAGTAGTTAGATGTTCAGATGTTCAAGTGTTCAAATATGTGGTTTAGAGCTTGCATAGAAGAGATCTTTACCATTGATGCCAAAGGGGGAGAAGAATAATATGAAAAATCTTTGTGGAGAGAATAATTGAGGAAAGAAGAGTCAAAACCTAAGGGGAGTAAGCGTAGTTGTGTTGATGGTATTTTTCATGTCATGTGTTGCCATCAATTCCAAGGGGGGAGATTGTTGGATGTTGTGCTATGTTGTTGATATTTGGTTGTAATTGATGTCAACACTATTAGCATTGTTGCATTAGAAGCTACATATGTCAAGGATATTGAGAAAATTGTTATAAGAAGTGCTACAGGTTGTCAAGTAGTGAAGTGAACTTCAGTTTGTCGGTGTGTTTAGTACTTTTTTTTTAGAGGTGGTGGACTAAAGGGTTTCTTGTTGAGTATATCAAGTTTATCCACATCAAGTTTTAGAGATCCATATGAAGATTTGATCAAGTTATGAATATTTGTATTCTAATAGTTTTTCTGTTAATTTAGTTTGTATTCCTGAATGAAGATCATGTGATTTCAATAAGTTTATTTGTTGTGGATGCTTCTCTAGTGTTTCATGATTCTTTTGGATGTTTCTAGTTTGTGCTCTATCTATGTTGCATTTTTACATTGATTTTTGTGCTCTTTATTTGATATTTTCTCTTGCATGTTCATATTTTTCATGTTCTTGGCCGACAAGGTGTTGAAGCATGTTGTGGATCTTTGAGTAGTAATTAATTGAAGTGTTTCATGTTTGAGGATGTTATTTTTGGTCTTCATTATGTTGTGGCTAAACTTGGTTGATTTGCATGAATAATCTTTACTATTTTGGGATGACTGTTTATATTCATTTTTAAATTTTGTTGAAGCCAACTTATAGCGATGTAATTTCTTGTTGTAGATATATAAGAGAATTTTTTTTATCATTTTAAGGCATGTGTGTGCAAAATGTGTGAGTCTTGTGTGCGAAAAATGTATCAATCATTTAAAGGTAGAGCAGAGTGTGAAGAAGAGTGAAGACGTGTTCATGAGCTTAACTAGAACTATAATCAGACATTAGTAGATGTTGCTTTTCTCAGTTCAAAGTCTAATGGATTTAATCAGAATAATTTTGTAAGATAGTGTGTCTTCCTTTGGGTAGTAAGCCTATTTTCAATTGAGTAGTGAACTCTAGGCAGTGTGCTTGAATGCATGTGCATTTCCCATTCATATTCTCTTATACTTTTAATAGGGAATAATCTTGTGGACTGACCTCCACTGTGGTTTTTCCCCTAACAGGGTTTCCACATAAAAATATTGGCATAATGTGTTGTTCATTTATGCTTTCATGATTAATGATCAGATCTAAGAATAAGGTTAATAAGTTGAATAAGTTTGAAATTCAATGACAACTGTTTCAGCCCCCCCTCTTAGTTGTTTTCCCTTGAGTCTCCAACAACAAATGCACTAAAAGATGGAATGCATGTGCTAATAAACAACCTGGATGCACTAGACTGTACCCTAGATACGCTAGTAAATGGACTCAATGCGTTGAATAATGGACCAAATGCACCTGAGAATGCACTAAATGCGCTAAAAGATGGACTCAATGTGCTGGAAAATGACTCAATGTGCTAGAAAATGGGTCAAATGCACTAAAATAGTCCAATGATGCGCTAGAAAACCCATAGATATGATTCAAATTGGTACTCTATAGGTGAATGCACTAAAATGATATGCAAATGTGTTGGAAGATGGAACTGATGCACCATAAAATGACCTAGATGTGTTGAATAATGGATTAGATGCGCTAGAAAATGACTCAGATGCATTAGGAAATTCTATGTATGCACCGGAAAATGACTTAGATGCACTAAATAATAGATCAAATGTGCTATAAAATGACTCAAATGCACTAGAATATGAGCTAAATCTGCTAGAACAAGGAATGCATGTGCTAAACTGGAAGTGTTTCACTATTTTGAATTTTTGTTTGGTTATTTTGCTTTTAATTAGTGAAATAGATGTTTTCAGGGGATGCTTTTCTGAACAATTATTTTTGTCTTGTTTCTTTGTCTTTGAATTATGTGAATTAAGTGTTTTAAATGGATGATTTCTTAAAAAATGATTCCAAACACAACAAGTTGTAAGACAGTTGTTTCTAGCCTAGGAACTAAACATTAAGTGTGTGTTCAAGAATTTGGTTTGATTCCTTTGATTTCCATAGTTATAAAATGAGAGAAAATAGATCAAACACTTTTCTAATGTCAAGGGTCACTTATAATATTGCAACCCACATCTTAGAACTATGTCAGCTCACATAGACGTGTCACCCCCTAGAGGGCACCCATGTTTTTGCCTTAGCCAAAGTTGAATCCTCCACTTTTGGCCAGTAAAACCTGATAGATATATGGTGAGTATCTTGGGGGTAGATTCTTCCCTCCCCTTGCACTATGATATTAAAAGTGTTCGGAGACTAACTCAACTAGCTTCTACACTTAAAGTTTGTAGTAAGGGTTTCCATTTGGTACGACAAATGATAAACTCCCTTAGGAGACCTCCCAACCTTTAGAACAAAGGATTTTGGGATGGTTATCTTGCACACTACCGTTGAATTGTGAATTTTGTTGAATTCACTTTTGATTATAGTGGGTCAAAAAGCTTGGCTTTAGCTGTTCCCACTTAGGTCATTCTTGTAGGGTAAGTATTTTTTCCCACTATGGCTAGCCTTCTAAAGGTGCTATTAAAACATTAAAGAGTGAGTCTAGCATTTTGGTCACCCAGTGAAGGGGACATCATAAGCCTATCACTTTACAAGCATAGTAGACATGGTGTTCATTAAACTCTTAATTAAACTAGATTCCTAATTTAATCAAAAGAAAGCACTAAAATAGCTCCAGCCCCTACAAACATCATTAGTAGTTTGATATAATTGTCTTTGACAATGTTTAAAAGTACCTACAAAATAGAAAGTCTTGATTAGTTCTCATAATTTTAAGTTTCTGCAAAGAAAACTAGATGCGCTAAAACAAAAATCATATGCACTAAAAAAACTATTGTATGCACTAGAGAAACTACTGAATGTGCTAAAGTATCAGCTAAATGCACTAAAAGAACCCCAAAATGTGCTAAAATATGAGTTGGATGCATTGAAAGATGCTCTAGATGTGTCATAACAAGAACTAGATGCACTAAAATATGTTTCATATGCACCAAAAGAAATCATGCATACACTACATAGAAGTTCATGTCTAGATTTGTAAACAAAAATTTAAAGAAAATGTTAATAAAAATGGGGTTGTACCCCATTATGGGCACCAAAATGTATTTTGAAGTATTGAAATATGTAAATGGAAAAGCAATAGATACAACACAATCAATGAGACATTGTATTAGAGAATTCAAATGACAAAACTAATCGAATTGAAACAAAGCAAATTCCCTAAATTCGTCCCATTGTTTCCTATCTTCAAGGATTCATTAAATCATTATGGCTCTTAGATTGTTTGTGAACTTATGACATTTAGAATGACAACCTGAATAATGGAATGTTGGAAAATGCAAGAAATCTATTCCTACATGATTAATAAACTATATGATTGATGGGTGATGTTATGATAATGATGTTGTGATAAAGATATGATGCTAAATGTTGTGATGCAAATGTTATATAAAAACTACTATGATAATTAAAGTGCAACTAATAACTAAGCCATGATTATAAACTAAAATTATTCTAAAATGCCAATTGCTAAAATGCTCCAATGTTATATGCTAAATGCTCAAGATGTTGTTGTTAGGTCTAAAAAACTCTGGTTTGAAACCACAAGAGGTTGTCAAGCTCTTGATACATTTTTGGATAACGTACAAGCCTAAATGATGGCTTCGAACCTTCTACTCTTTAGGCTTTGCCAGACCTAGGTAGGTATACCTATGAAAAGATAAGACTTGAATTGTGTGTTTCTTCCCTAAGCAATTTATCCATAATGGGAATTAGCAGTGGATAAATGAAATCCTAATTTGATATGAATTGTATAAGCAATATCAAGGTAAAATCTAATATGTTCAATTAATAAATGTAAAAATAAAACAGATAAAACTAAATGATGAAACATATGAGACAAGTGCCTTGTTGGGTAAAATGGAGTCAAATGAAAGTCTGAGATGAGTGACTTCTATCTAGCATAAATTCTAACTATTTGGCATACAAATATTTGTTTATAACTTGTATAAACATGAAAAAATATAATTATCAAACTCTTCTTAATGATCCAAATGATACTTCTAAATTACTGTGACTAACTTGAAGGATTTAATCTTCACTTGAAAGAACTAACTAATCATACCACACAAGTGTAAAAAATGTGCATTGATAAAATGAGTATATGCTTGATATATCAATTTAAATAACAAAGAATTATCAACCTTGGAGACAACTTGATAATATTTTAATTAATCCAACAAACAATTGATACCAGAAATATGCCACAAAAATTAGATGACTTCCATTGATTCCTCCAGAGTTTTATAGGTGCATCAAAGTCTTTTGAAATGTAAACATCATGGAAAAATTTCTACTATCCACTTCTCCTATTCGCCTATCCATTTTTTTATTATGAAACATATATATATATACATCAAAACTTTGAAGGGACACATCCCTTCAAAAATGTCTTTTGCTAATAATAATGATTAAAAATAATTAAAACAAGAATTAGGCTCTATTTACCCACAAATGAAATTTTGAAAAATTATCCAAATAATCTTGTTGCTCATGATTGTCGGCATCTCCTAACACATTTCTAATTGATATCTCCATTTTCACCATCTTCTTGTTTTGTTTGCAGGCCTCATCCAATGTTGAGTTTTTTCCTATAGTTGTTTCCAAAATCTTTCACAACATCAACTCAATTCCTCAATCTACTTGGCCTTTTCTTTCATTTTTCTCCATTTTCAAATAATGCTAGTAGTCCCTTTTTCATGGCATTAATTAGCCCTTTTGCATCCCCTTGCAATTCCTCATGGAAGTTTTTTTGTTTCCTTATAATTTGGTTAGCAGTATCAATAGCCACATTATCAAGAATATATCCCTCTTATTTACTTCTTGGAAATTTTCTTGGATTCTACCATCAATTCTCTTATAATTTTTCTCTACAATTTATAATTTTTGAATGTGTTCCCCAAAGCTTGTTCAACCAAATCATCAAGTTGGTTTTCCTCTTTCTCATCACTGTAGCAAGCATATCATATTTACCTTGAGAATATCCATCTGATCCCTCCCATTGGTCTTTTGTTTTATAGTTCTTACCATGAGTTAGCTACTTAGTAGATCCTAATGTGATCCCCATCATGTCTTTTAGGCTATCATTTTCTCTAAGTATTCTTTCATTATTCATCTTATACATTTCCTTCTCCTTGATTAACATTTGGATTTGGGCCTTATTCAATTTGGAAACATTAATGCCAATCTTAGCTATTGCCATTGGATCAACTTATCCAACCTTCAATGTCATGACATGCCCAAAAGCTTTTTTAGTATCAATAATAATATATTTTCTGTGTGGAAAATACATGGCCCATATCATAAGTGATCCTTCATCTGGGTTATATTTGGATCTTGTATATACCTTTGTTACTCCCTCAAGGCTAAGCTTATGTGTGGTATTATTATTTTTTAGGAAACTATCAAAAATCAAAGAAGAATTCAAATCTAACCCTGGGAAAATCATAACACTTGCATCTTCCAATAGTTTTCTTCCCTTCTCAAGGGCCATTTCTTTCATTTCTCTTTCCATAGTTGACTTTAAATTGTTCAATAATTGTTCTTCATTACTTGGTGTTGTATTTTCAACTGAATCCTTTATTGATTTTCCCTTTTGTTTGTATAAGAAATCCTTTAATTCTAGAGACTTCAAAAATTCGTCATCAGCCTCAAATGACCTATATGTCATTTTCCTTATATCTATATCTAAACCTTCTTCAGTATTTGGTTCTCTAGGTGGAAACTTGTAATCTTGAGTTTTTAGTCTGGAGATTTTGTCAACTGGACTTTGAGGCCCTTCATCATCAAATGTCTCCTCTCCAGAAGATAACAACTCTGCATCTTGTATTTCTTTCATTTTTCATACCATTCCCCTATTGTACTCTTTAACTACCCTTTATGCTTCTTCTTCCTCCAAATTTCTAATTAAATCATCAAATTGATAAGGTATATGATCATAGCCTGCTTAAATTCATTTTATGCCTAGAAGAATGAATGTACCCATTTGGATCAAAACCCTTTTGTGGTGGATCTCTCTTCATATTATATTGCAATAATTTATCAAGAATCATATCATACCCATCTTTTAACAACACAATGAAATCACTAAAACATAGTGTACTAGGCATGAATGCTTGCTTTCTAGAAGAACTTAAATTCATGACACTTGAATAATCCATCTGCCTAACAATCTCTAAGTAAGAAATTATGTCAGGCACCATTTTGGGAAAGATAAAAGGTGTATATTCGAAACCATATACTCTAATTATAGTTGCATCCTTGAAACATTACCAATCTCCCCAATTGTGGCTAATAGGCCCATTGAACTCTTTGGGTCTGAGAAAACTCTTTATCTCATCAGATAATGAATATTCACAAGGATGATTAAAAAATCTATATAATGGTTTCACAAAGTACTCCTCAAAATGCACAAAACTAGAACTGGGAAACTTGCTATCCTAGATAGCAGTCCATAGCTGAATTGGTAATAATTTACCTTCCTTGTCCAGCTATGAAACCCTTAACAATTCATTCCACATCCCTAATTCTTGTCCATAATACAATATTATATGCATAAAGATTGAATAATGCTTGAAATGTAAAATAGGAGATCCATTTTTTATTGCCATCAATCTTGAATCAAGCCCTTAGAAGATATATGAGGCATAATCAAAGGGTCTAGAATTATGACACTGAACATTTGTTGTAATCACCTTTGGTACAATTGAAATATACTCAAGGGCCTTCATCCCTAACACTTAGCATGCTGAGAAATATGTATATTTTATGTAAGGCTCAAACAAGTCAATATGAAATGGGGGTCCATCATTTTCCTCCAGTGGAACTAAATTTCCATCCCTCTTAGGTTTGTGGAATGGTAGCCTCCAACCCTTATATATGGTGTCCATCCTCTAGAGCTCTCTCTCTAACTCTTCATGCACAATTTTTTCATTATATGTCCCTTCTAGGTTAAAAACTTCACATATTGCGGCCTATGATATATGTATGAATGGCTTTCCTAATGGATCAAAAATATCTTTGAGCTTTGTGTTATAATGGGTAGATAATAATTTCACCAATTCTACATCCATGAATACATTCAGGCATACTAATTTTCCTAGTTTGAAATTCCAAGGATTACATACTGGCTCAAACTAATTCCTCTGATGGTAGTGAAAAATGAATAGATCATATCCTCTAATTGAGGTCCATATATCCCCTATATGCTTACATTTATCCTCAAATTTCTCTACCTCTACCCTAAGTTGCACAGACTGCCTGGCTTTAGGTCCTGAGCTAGGCAATTGATCAATACAATTTTGATTTAGTTTCCTCTTAGCTATCTCTGGCTCATTCCCAATCTTAATTTTTTTCTTTTTTCCTTTTGAATGACTACCCTCACCTTGCCTCCTTCCTTTTGATTTCTTGAGCTCATACTTTCCATTTTATTTTCTTAATATTACAAAATTGAAAATATAATTGTAGGGGACTCACAAGTTTTATTTGAAGATCTTCAGTTGTAGAATCTTCTGGCGCTTTGTTCACTCTCCTATTTCTCTTGTTGCAAATTCTGCAAAATATCCTTCAATTATTCTTCTACAATTTAGGGAATTATCGATGCATTGTGTGTTTGTGCCACCATTAATTTTTTACCTTTGAGCACGAGTGTAGCAAGTGTTTTGAATTTCCCATTTTCAAATCAAATGATTATATCAGCATGAAAATTTGAAACTCTGGGTGATCCTTACATTTTGGTCAAGCCAAACATTCATTGAACACACTATTGGTGAGGGATACAACACATCATTCCCACCGATATCAAATAGTTAATCTTTTATACCACCTTCAAAAATCACATAGATATCATAGGTGTCACAAAGTATCACTCTGATGAACCTTTTGATCCATTTGTATCTTTATCAGTAGTAGAACAAGTATCGCCGAAAGATTTGAAAGTTTCTTTGACATTAAAAGTCTTCCCAATGTACATTTCTTTCTTTCGAGTAGGTCAGCAAGAATCTCTCTGATATAACTTCCATTGGTGTGACATAGATATTCGGGAAGACATTTCATACTTACTGTGATAGCACATGTATTCCCGATATACACTTTGCACTTCATTGGTGATATAAAATGGGTATCTCACTCATGGCATTCCATCGGTGTGACATGTATGCTCGGGTTGTCTTGTATATCTCACTTTTATAGTGTTTGTATTTCTGATGACTTTCCTCATTGTTCATACCATGAGTTGTATCTTCTTGATGTGTATCCTCCTAAATAATTTGATTGATGTGACAATCTTGACCTTTCATCGATATGCCAAAAACACTTATATTGGAATGTAATAGCTTATGGGTTGGAGAGACCTGCACTTATGTCGATATGGATCATTTATTTAGATGCTCTTTCTTAGAGGGATTTTAAGGTATAAAAAGGTCAAATCTGATATGATCATTGGTAATTATGATATGTAGAGGAGATTATAGAAATTTTACACTCAAGATGTGGCTTTCTTTGGGAAATTTATGAGTGTAAATCACTTTAAAATTTTGAAAATTTCTTTAGTTCCAATAGTGGCTCCGTCTGGGGATGAATTATTGTGATATCATTGCAAGAATTTAGATCTCTAGAAGATTAGACCAAACTTTCATGGCTTATGAAACTGAACTTGTGGTGAGGATGGAATGAAAATGGACATGGAGATGGAAAATGATAGAAACGAAAAATGATCCTATACTACTATACATGGAAATAATTTTTGTTTTTTAATGAAGGAATCTTAGGATCATCCATGTACTGGAAATTCTTATTCCTTTTGATTTCCTAAACTACTATGCATGGATAAAAACTATTTTAAGAAGTTTTCCAAGAGTTGTCCATGCACTGGAAACCCTTAATACTCTATGTTTTTTAAGAGAAGAAATACTTTAGGAACTGCCCATGTATAGGAAACTCTTGTTCCTCACCAGACATGTTCTGCAAGTAATATGAATCTTCTCCTCCCTTGTTAGTGATAATGAAGGGCCCTAACCACAAGGCTTCAAATTTTCCATGTTTTCCTTTCTCTTGACATCTAGCATTCCACATCAAAACCAAATCACTCACCTCAAACTTTCTATTTTTGGTTTTTCTATCAAAAATTTACTTCATCTGAGATTGTAGCTTTCCATTATGCTTTTTATCCATCCTCCTTATCTTATTAAACTCTACGAGTTGCTCCATTCTCTCTTCCATTGGCTCTAGAATGTCTAGATCTTCTTGAAGAATGAAATTGTAAATTGGTAGTAGGTTTTGTAATGGCATGTGGGCTTGTGTTCCATACACCAGTTCAAATGGAGACTTTCCAATCATCTTCTTCACAGTAATCTTGTTTTCCCACATAGCCATTCTCAACTTTGAATCCCATGCCTTATTGTTCCCATCTAACATCCTCCTTATAATTTTCAAAAGTCTTTTATTACTGAATTCTGCCTAACCATTTGCTTGTGGGTGGTAAGGGGCAGCATAAGAAATAGTAATACCATATGTGTTGCAAAAAAATATAAATTAATTAGACCTAAAACACATCCCATTGTCCATGATCAACCTTAATTGTGTACCAAACCTGGTTATGATATTCTCCATTAGTAAATTTACTACCACCTTGCTTGTTGCTTGTTTATTTGGGACTTCTTCCACCCATTTAGTGAAGTAATTTGTTTCCACCAATATCCACTTATGTCCCCCACTTGACTTCTCCTATATTTCCCCAATAAAATCAAATCCCCATTGATGGAAAGGGGTTTCTACTTGTAAAGGTCTGAGTGGTAGGGCTCCTTGGTATTTCATCTTTCCTGAGAACTTTGGGCAAGCTTCACACCTACTTACATATGAAAAGGAATTATTAAATATCTTAGGCCAATAATATCCTACCCTAAGAATCTTATGTGCAGTCATTTTGGTAGAATAGTGACCTCCACACACTCCATAATGCATCTCCCTCAAGACACATCTAGCATATTATTCATCTAAACATAGTAATAACATTCCATCCTTGTTTTTCCAAAACAAATCACCCTCTATGAACACATACTTAGATGCTTGCAACTTCAAAGTTCTCCTCTAGTTATCATTCAATCCTTCAGGGAATTTCATGTGTCTGAGATAATACACAATATTTGTGTACCAAGAAGTATGTTCAATACTTGCAACTGCACTCTCTTCACTCTCTGCATTGCAAATTTGATTTGATTCAATGTTTTTCTCTATCATAAGTTTGGACAAACCTTGTCCCCTTACTAACTTGGTAATTTGAATCTCCATATCAAATTCTTAGATTTTATTAATCGATCTACATCTCTTCCTTGTTACCTCTGTCTGTAACAAAATATATTTCACAGCTGCATGTGGGACATAGGAAATTACTTTAGCTCCAACAAGATATGGTCTGAAATCTTTTGTTACTTTGACCAATGAAAAATCTTACTTTTCCATAATATCATACTTCAACTTTGACCCTTGCAGTGAATTGCTAAAAAAGGATACAGGCTGCTCATGACCCTCATCATTCTTTTGTAACATAATTGTTGCTATAGTATGGAATGAGGCAAATGAAAATATTTGAATTTTTTTAAAAAAATTAGAAGACTTTAGGATAGGGGATTATTTAATGGATTTTTTGATGGATATGAAGGCTTCTAAGCCTTCTACTGTTCAGTCCATCTTTTCTCCCTTTTTCAACATTTTGGATATAGGTTTAACAACTTCAACAAAGTTTGACATGAATCTCCTGAAAAAGTTAATTTTCCCAAAGAATGATTGAATGGCTTTGACAGTCTTAGGAATGGGGATTTTATCTATGGCTTCTACCCTTTCAAGGTCTATTCTAATCCCTTCTTTTGACACAATATGCCCTAGAATTTTACCCTATGTAATAACAAAGTGGCATTTTTTAGGATTAAGACTGATACCATATTCCAAAGCCTTGATGAATATTTTCTCCAAGTGTTCTACATGATCTTTAGCCATTTTTGAATAAGAAGCAAGGTTACCTTGGTGCACTACCATTATAGCATTGATCAGGTCTACAAATGCTACATCCATGGCCCTTTGGAAGGTTTCCCCTACATTTGTGAGACCAAATGACATTCTCACATAAACATTTGTCCCCTATGGGGTGGTAAAATTTGTCTTATATTGCTTAGACTTCTTAACTTTGACCTGATTGTAGCCAGAAAATCCATCCATCATTGAAAACAACTCACACCTTGTCACTTTATGTAGTATAGCCTCCATATTAGGGAGTGGGTAATTTTCTTTGAGGGAAGCAACACTTAAATTCCTAAAGTCCACACAATCTAATATCCTTATTTTTCTTTCTTATTGGAACCAAGTTTGAAACCCATGTTCAATGTCTAATGGGCTTGATAATTCCCCCATCTCCGAGTTTTTCCAGTTCCTCCTGCATTTTTGGTTCTAGAGTTGGGTTGATGGGCCTTTTATTTTTCTTGAATGGTTTTATGTCTAGTTTTAATGGGATCTCATGTTGAAATAAATCCTCCCTATATTCCTTGAGATCCTAATAGGACCATGAAAACACATGCTTTTATTATCTCAATAACACAATCAACATTCTTCTGATTGTTGGACTTATTTTCTTTCCAATATATACCTTTTTTGGTGCTAGCTTAGTCCCCAAATTGATTTCTTCAATATCCTCCCTTTTGATTGGTGTTTGCTTCATGAGAGATTGATCATTTCCATCATATGCCCCTTCCAATGCTACAAGCCCTCTGGGAAGCTTGTTGGTTTTAAGATGCAAGACCTCTTTTCCAAATACAGTATGTTTTCAATCTACTTCCTCCACAAAAGCATTAAAATCAATCTCCTGAGCCTTGTACTGATCTATGCAATGAAAAAACTTTATGAGGTTAGTATCATCATTGAAAACTTTCTAGCTATATATATTGTCAGGAATAATAGGCCTTTCTTTAAATTAAACTTGGGATACTCTAGCCAATGTTATATCATCTCTTCTTAGGGCTACATTAGCTAAGAAATCTGCCATTATGTTTTTTGACCTGTCTATCCACTTAATGGAGAAAGCATAAAATAATTCAATTGTATCCCATATAGCATTCCTATATTGTTTCAATCTTTTGTGTTTTGCAACATATTTTGACCTAACTTGTGAAACAACTAACTCAGAATCTCCCAAAATAGTTAGAAATTTTATCTTATGTTTAACATCCATATTTAAACCAATTAATAGAGACTCATATTTGGCTACATTGTTAGTACACTCAAAAGTTAGCAGAAATGAATATTTGAATGTGATACATTTAGGTGAGATAAAAACTACCCAGCTCCATTGCCTTCTTGACTACATGCTACATCGAAGTACATCTTCCACACACAATGCTGATTTTTAGAAACATGTTTATCAATCAGATTAGTATTGACCAGTTTAGGCTGAGGAGGCTCTATCCTAAAACTCCCTAGATCCACATCACAAAAGTAGTTCAACTGATGTTGAGGAACAAAATCTACTATCTGGTTCATCCTTGGTTCTCTATATAATTTGACCTCTTCACCGTTTATGGGTATGGTAGCATAGGATAAATCAAATTGTACATTCCCTCCAATTGTTGTAGTCCAGTGCCTTGATAAGAGCATTCCAAAGTGTGGAGGTGTATCAATCACAATTATGTCAATATTATAAGTTGCTTGTGGATAAGTAGCCAATTTTACTTCCACATCTTTCATGAATCCCACTAATAGGATAGGCCTACTATCCATAGCATAACACTTACCACCATTGGTATCCACCCACATTCCAAGTTGTTTCATAACACCTACTGGAATGATATTGATTGTAGCACTAGAATCTATCATATAGTTCCTCACTAGTTTGTTATTTATAAGCAATGTAGTAAAGAATGGGTCAACTTGTGGAGGATTTATCAGTGTGTCCCCTAGACATACCCCATGAATATTCACCTTTTCTTGCTCATTGCTGACCTTATTAGTCCCTTTATTTTTAGCGCTTGTGTTTTTATCATTCCCACTAGATATCAATTGAATCACACTATCCATATACTCCTTAATTTTCATCATTTCAAGTAATGGAAATAAATTTTCACCTGGGATAAAGCTTGTGTAAAGTCAAAGGAGGTACCTTCTAATTTGATCATCTTCTTTTGCTCCAATAACTTTCCTTTTCTTTCCTCTTTTTCTCTTTTATCTATATCGTCAGGCTTTTGCTTATTTTTATGCAACTCTTTAATTTCCTCCTTTTGAACATACTTCTGCACATTTTTGTCAGGTTGTTTATTTTCTATTTTCTTTGGTGCTCCCTATTTTTTGTATTTTATGAATATCCCTCTTGGAACACCCTCATTTTCATTTACTATTCTGTTTCTCAACCAATATTTTATTTTGTCTTGTTCCACTATAGTGATGGTTAATTTCTTAATTTCCTCCTCGGTTGGTCTCCTTATATTGCATTTTCCTAACTGATATGGTACACTAGGAGAACATTTTTCTTCATTTCTTTCTTCAATACTAGAAAAGACTTGTTGTTCTGCCATATGGAAATTATATCTCTAGTTATCAAAATCATATTCATAACCTTCTTTTGAAGATGAATATCTCTCCTCAAAAGGATGGAGGGTGTGAGAAGTTAAATAAATTGTATGATCTCTTTCTTCATTTTCTGTTGGTATCTCCTCTTCTTGTACCAATTGAGCAACAATACAATGATCAGGGGAATGTGGAAAGTCATATACATGACACCAGGGACTATTGTTTACCAGGAGCAATCCTCTCTTCTTCAATGGATTAGGAGTCTCTTTGCTTCTAGGTCTATCAATCACATTCTTTCCATCCTTCCAATTTTTATTGTAAGGCATATCATGTAACCTCGACCTTTCATTTATATATGTATTTTCTTACCTATGCTGAGGACCATTGATTTGTTGGGGAACCCTAGGATTATCTCTCTTACTGACCATCCCAACAACATTTCTATTATTTTCAATGGTTAGTGTTGTTTTCTATGCTTCTACAAAATTCCTAGGGAACCTATTCCTAAGCTCATATCATGTCTTTGGATCAAATGATTTTAAATAGATGCTTAATGTTGTAGGGTCTGCCAATTTGGATCTAGGAGGTATCTTGTTATGTAATTTAGAGAATATTTGGTTGAATTAATAGACTGACTCATTATGATATTTCTAGATACTAACCAATTCATGTAAGGAAAACTCTAGTGCACATTGGTTTCCATAATACTCAAGAAACTGATCATAAAACTCCTAAATGGAATCAATTGAAGTTGTAGGTAAACTATTAAACCTTGATTTCTAGCTTCTTTAGTTAATGAAATCATAAATAGCCTCATTTTTACATATTCAAACTACATATCTAGATCCTGAATAAAAGGATTAAAACTCCTTAAATGTTCCTCAGTAGTGATTGCACTACTTCCTATAAAATTTGGGACAAGGCCTCTTCAACTATCATCCATAAGGTAAGGATATAGTTGAAATCGTACTAATTCAAATTGTATTATCATGGTCATGTATTGCTGAGGGGGTGGGTTGTGAGGATGCTGATATTGGTATAATGGTTTGTTGTATTGTGCATGAGGTGGTGGCATACATTGGTGGCCATGAGGTGGTTGAGCATTTAGATGATGTGATTCATTTTTTGGTGGAACATTTGGCTATCTGTATTGATTCCCCATTTGGTATTGTTGTGCTTTTGGTGGATTTGAAGGTCCTATATTGTTATTTCCTTTCTTGTGAGGTGGTACATATTTAGAGAGGTTAGCCATTTGAGCATTAATTTGAGCTTTCTACAATTTTAAATCTTGGATCTCCTTTATTGTTTGGAGCCTCATCTATTCATGCTTTGCATTTTCTCTTTCCACTTCTTGTTTTTCAAATTCCAAGTGTGCATTTAGTTCCTCTTGAGTCATGAAGTCATAATTTTCTTTAGGGGCCAAATTATTAACGGGTTGATTCTGATTTCCTTCCGTTCTATGATCATATTCCTATTGTATCCTAACCCTTTCAACCTCAATCCTTGCCTTGAATTCTTCATCTTTTTGAGGATCTGGTTGATAGAAAGGATTCCTTTTCTCTTCAAGAGTATGAGGTTCTCTTGGTGAGATATTTTCATTTGTTAATGTATCAAAATGATTATCTGTCTCAAAGTGAGGCTTTGCCTTTTTATCCTTATTTGTCATGCATATTTCATCAGACACCTTTTTACCTTTATCATTCTTATGTGCCCATTTATTGTTGTCACTAAGACCTCCTTTATATAGGGACCTTCTGCCATGCATGTTGTGATGATTTGATATACATTTTATTTTATCAGAGTTGCCACTCACTTATGCAGAAGTGAGATGCCCAATAGAGTCTACGTAATATTTTTGACTCTATAACAAAGGCCCAAACTCTGAGTTGACTCCCTAGTAGAGTCACTAAACTGTTAGGTCTCAAAAATGTTAGTTTGAAACCACAAGAGGTTGCCAAGCTATTGATACGTTTTTGGCTAACATACAAGCATAAATGATGGATTTGAACCTTCTACTCTTTAGGATCTGCCAAACCTAGGTGGGTATACCTATGAATAAAGTAGACTTGAATTGTGTGTTTCTTCCCTAAGTAATTTATCCACAATGGAAATTCGGAGTGGATAAATGAAATCTTAATTTCACATGAATTGTATAAGAAATATCAAGGTAAAATCGAATATGTTCAGTTAACAAATGTAAAAATAAGATGGATGAAACTAAATAATGAAACGTATGAGACTAGTGCCTTATTGGGTAAAACAAAGTCAAATGAAAGTATAAGATGAGTGACTACTATCTGCCATAAATTCTAACTATTTGAAATTCAAATATTTGTTTATAACTTATATAAACATGCAAAAATATAATTATCAAGCTCTTCTTAATGATCCAAATGATATTTCTAAATTACTATGACTGAGTTGAAGGATTTAATCTTCACTTGCAAGAATCGACTAATCATACCACACAAGTGCAAAAAATGTGCATTGATAAACTGAGTATATGCTTGATATATCAATTCAAATAACAAAGAATTATCAACCTTGGGGACAACTTGATAATATTTTAATTAATCCAACAAGCAATTGATACCAAAAATATGCCACAAAAATTAGATGACTTCCATTGATTCCTCTAGAGTTTTATACATGCATCAAAGTCTTTTGAAATGTAAACATCATTGAAAAATTTCTAATGTCCACTTCTCCTATTCACCTGTCTATTTTGTTATTATGAAACAAATATATATACATCAAAATTTTGAAGGGATGCATCCCTTCATAAATGGCTTTTTCTAATAATAACGATTAACAATAATTAAAACAATCAATTAGGCTCTATTTACCCACAAATGAACTTTTGAAAAATGATCCAAATAATATTTTTTCTCATGAGTGTCGGCATCTCCTAACACATTTCTAATTGATATCTCTATCTTCACCATCTTCTCATTCTATTTGCAGGCCTCATCCAATGTTGAGTTTTTTCCTGTAGTTGTTTCCAGAATCTTTCGCAGCATCAACTCACATTCCTCAATCCACATGGCCTTTTCTTTCATTTTTTCTCCATTTTCAAATAATGCTAGTAGTCCATTTTTCATGGCATCAATTAGCCCTTTTTCATCCCCCTGCAATTCCTCATGGAATTTTTTGTGTTTCCTTATGATTTGGTAATTAGTAGTATCAATAGCCACATTATCAAGAATGTCCCTCTAATTTACTTCTTGGAACTTTTCTTGGATTCTACCATCAATTCTCTTATGCTCTTGATTTGTAATATAATTTTTTGAATGTATCCCCCTAAGCTTTTTCAACCAAATCATCAAGTTGGCCTACCTCTTTCTGATCACTGCAACAAGTGTATCATATTTACCCTGAGAATATGCATCTAATCCCTCCCATTGGTATTTTTTTTGAGAGCTCTCACCATGATTCAACTTCTTAGTAGATCCCAATGTGATCCCTATCATGTCTTTTAGGTGATCATTTTCTCTAAGTATTCTTTCATTATTCATCTTATACATTTTCTTCTCCTTGATTAACATTTGGATTTGGGCCTTGTTCAATTTGGCAACATTAATGCCAATCTTAGTTGTTGCCAATATAGGATCAACTTCTCCAACCTTCAATGTCATGACATGCCCAAAATATTTTTCAGTATCAATAATAACAATTTTTTTTTGTGGTGGATATAGGGCCCATATCATAAGTGATCCTTCATCTAGGTTATATTTGGATCCTGTATATACCTTTGTTACTCCCTCAGAGCTAAGCTTATGTGTGGCATTATTATTTTTCAAGAAACTATCGAAAACCAAAGCATAATTCAAATCTAACCTTGGGAAAATCATAACACCCACATCTTCCAACAATTTTCTTCCCTTCTCAAGGGTAATGTCTTTCATTTCTCTTTCCATACTAGACTTTAAAGAGTTCAATAATTTTTCTTTATTACTTGGTATTATATTTTCAACTGACCATTTTCCCTTTTTTCTGTATAAGAAAGCCTTAAATTATGGAGACTTCACAAATTCATCATTAGCCACAAATGACCTATATGTAATTTTCCTTCTATCTATATTTGAACCTTCTTCAGTATCTCTAGGAGGAAACTTGAAATCTTAAGTTTTTAGTTTGGAGATTTTTTCAATTGGACTTTGAGGCCCTTCATCACCAAATGTCTCCTCTTCAGAAGATAACAACTCTACATCTTGTATTTCTTTCATTTGTCATGCCATTCCCCTATTTTACTCATTAACTACCTTTACTGCTTCTTCTTCCTCCAAATTTCTGATTAAATCATCAAATTGATAGGGTATATGATCATAGCCACTTAAATTCATTTTATTCCTGGAAGAATTAATGTACCCCTCTGGATCAAAACCCTTTGGAGCTCTCTTCATATTATATTGCAATAATTTATCAAGTATCATATCATACCCATCTTTTGATAGCACAGTGAAATCACTAAAACATAGTGTACAAGGCATGCATGCTTGCTTTCTAGAAGAACTTAAATTCATGACACTTGAATAATCCATCTACCTTAAAATCTCTAAGTTATTAGGCACTGTTTTGGGTAAGATAAAAGATGTATCTTTGAAACCATATACTATAATTATAGTTGCATCCTCGAAACAATACCAATCTCCCCAATTGTGGATAATAGGCCCATTGAAATATTTTGGTGTGAGAAATCTCCTTATCTCATCAGATAATGAATATTCACAAGGATGATTAAAGAATCTATATAATGGTTTCACAAAGTACTCAAAATCTACAAAACTAGAATTGGCAAACCTACTATCCTAGATAACAGTTCATAGCTGAATTGGTAATAATTTACCTTCCTTGTCCAACTATGAAACCCTTAAATTTTTAGGCCACATCCCCAATTCTTGTCCATAATACAATATTATATGCATAAAGACTGAATAATGCTTGAAATATAATACAAGAGATCCATTTTTTATTGCCATCAATCTTGAATCAAGCGCTTTGAAGATATATGAGGCATAATCAAAGGGTATAGAATTATGACACTAAACATCTTTTGCAATCACCATTGGCACAATTGACATATACTCAGGTTCCTCCATCCCTAACACCTGGCATGCTGAGAAATATGTATATTTTATGTAAGGCTCGAACAATTCAATATGAAATGGGGGTCCATCATTGTCCTCCAGTGGAACTAAATTTCCATCCCTCCTAGGGTTGTTTAATGATAGCCTCCAACCCTTATATATGGTTTCCATCCACTAGTACTCTCTCTCTAACTCTTCATGCACAATTTTTCATTACATGTCCCTTCTAGGTTAAAAACTTTAGATATTGTGGCCTTTGATATATGTATGAATGGATTTCTTGATGGATCACAAATAGCTTTGAGCTTTGGGTTATAATGGGTAGCTAATAATTTCACCAATTCTACATCCATGAACACATTCAGGCATACTAATTTTCCTAGGTTGAAATTCCAAGGATTACATACTAGCTCAAACTGATTCCTTTGATGGTAGTGAAAAAGGAATAGCCTGTATCCTCTAATTGAGGTCCATATATCCCCTATATGCTTACATTTATCCTCAAATTTCTCTACCTCTTCACTAAGCTATGTAGAGTGCCTAGCTTGGGAAATTCTTTCTAATGTACATTTCTTTCTTTCTAGCAGGTCGGCAAGACTCTCTCTAATATAACTTCCGTCGGTGTGACATAGATAGTCGAGAAGACATTTCATACTTACTCTGATAGCACATGTCTTCTTGATATACACTTCACACTTCATTAGTGAGATAAAATGGGTATCTCATAGATGGCATTCCATTGGTGTGACATGTATGCTTGGGCTAACTTGTATATCTCACTCCGATAGTGTTTGTCTTACCAATGAGTTTCCTCATTAGTTGGACCATGAGTTGTATCTTCTCGATGTGTATCCTCCCAAATAGTTTGATTGATGTGACAATCTTGACCTTTCACCAATATGCCCAAAACACATGTATTGGAATGTAATAGCTTATGGGTCAGAGAGACCTACACTTACTCATGTCGATATGGATCATTTATTCAAATGCTCTTGCTCAAAGGGATTTTAAGGTATCAAAAGGTCAAATATAATATGATAATTGGTAATTATGATATGCAGAGGAGATAATAGTAATTTTACACTCAAGATGTGGCTTTCTTTGAGGAATTTATGAGTGTAAGTCACTATAAAATTTTGAAAATTTATAGTTCCAATAGTTGTAATGAAAATTTTGCAGAGTAAGATTGCTCAAAGTTAGGATCTAAAATGTTGTAGAATGAGGCTATATTTATAGGATTTCCAAGGCATATTCTAATGTGTCAACAACCAATAGTCAGGACTTTAGCTGGAAAGATCAAGGGTGGAGGATGACGAAGTTAGAGGGAATCAAGGAGAATGTTCCCTTTAATAGAACACTTTTCCAAGTGCGAGAAAGAATAAATGGAGGAAGAGAGCCAAGTGTCTCAAGTTTGTTTCATAATTTGTTGAAGATAATTCCAATTTAAATATTAAGGATATTTAAATTCATGACACATGATGAGGCGGCAAGAGAAAAAGTTGAAGACATGTGACTAAATTCAAATTTAGTAAGAAGATATTAATTGAATAAAACAAACTATTTGAATTTTTTTATTTAATTAAGATTAGAGGAATATGATTTAAGATAAGAAGAATTAGAAAATGTGAACTATATAAATAAATTTAGAATTTATTTATAGGTAGATGAAATAAGAGGTTTATTAATTAAATACCTTGTATTTAATTAATTAATTATCTTGACTGATTTTATGTGTATACACCTTGCATTCCTAATTATCTTTCTTGCTATTCATTTGAGAAGTGTGTCTCATTCACCATGGTTGTGTATGTGTTCACTATGCATCAATTTTAGCTACCACCTTTTATGTAGATTTCTAAGTTGAATCATTTGAGCTGAGAAGTGTCATTCCTAATACCCTATTTTTAGCCTTTAGTTTTTTATTTTTGTGTATAAATAGAGGATCTATCTACCTCATTTTGGATGCATATCTACATTCTTGCTATGATTTTTTTAGTTACTGTATTTGAACTTCTTGATTTGTGAGAGAATTGTTTTGAGAGAATTGAGAGAGGATTTTGAGAGGAAGTCTTTGGTTAAGTTGGAGAGAGTTTATTGGGAGTTGCATACTATTTTGAGCAGGTTGTGCTAGGATATCAAATTGATCAATTGGAGCATTTCATGAACAGGCATGCTAATTCCTACTCTTTTATACTTTTTTTTTATGTTTTTGAAAAGCTTTAGTGACATTGTTTGTTTTGTTTGGGAAGTTAATTCTATTTCTTATTAGGGAATGATTATTTTATTCTTTTGTCAAAGAGAAAGGAAGCTTGTTGTAATTATTATAAAGATCTATTTTTCTTGATGTGTTCAAGTACATATTCCATATTAAGGAATGGGTGGATATAATTGGAATTAAATACTATATTAGAGATATAGATTGCATAGATAATGTTTAAGCTAGTTATTTTTAGAATCACTATCGTTACTTTGTAGATGTGTTAGTTAAACATAGAGGCAATAGGTTATTCCTAGGATTAGGATAATCCAATGAAGGGGATAGCCTATGCATAGATTATGAATGGTGATTTATAAATTAAGAGAGGAAGGTGGGTGATCATGTGATGTACACTTTGAAATCAAGAGAGATGAATACTTTGACCAAAGTAGTGTAAGTTGCCATTGTTTACATTGTTACTTCACTATGTTTCCAAATTGTACTAGACAGAGAATGTCATATATGTAGGTTGTAGCCATTATATGATAGATCTATAAATGTTTAGGACACACCACAAGACTCAAAAGAGTTCATGTTATTATGAGTTTACCAAACCAATCTCTTCATCGAAGGGTAAGGCCATCTATTAGTTATATAGATGTGTGGGGGACCACACATAGTTGAAGGTTGGTGAAAAAATGCTTGAGTGATCCTTCTCCTCATCAGTTAGTGACCAAGATTTGAAAGGGGATTACCCGGATCATTCGTACATCTTTTCCATTAAGATCAATGGAGCCTTTTATATGTATTTTGTATCCATTATGATGGAAAGATTGTTGAAAGAAAAATGATATCATGTTATCATGTACTATGTCATCAATATATTGGAAATTTGTAATACTTTGATATAATGCAATGGAAAATTTAGGAATTTTTTTTGTTTTAAATGTGCATGTTATATTTTATATTAAGGAAAAAATTTAATTTCTCTTAATGGATAGACGCTTGAAACTTTTACTTGAGGTTAAAACATAAGAAAGTTACTATGTAGCACAATGGGAATGTTATACATGGCATTAGAGCTAGGTTCAAATCTAGGACCTATGTTCTCGCTATGATTTCCCTTCCAACATTATGAGTATAATGTTTGGAAAATTATTGTGCCAAGATGGTGCATCTCAAGTAAATTACAAGTCAATGATTGGAAATGAGTGCCACTTACGAGACAAGAAGGAAAAAGAATCCCTTCTTCATACTATTGAGGGAACCAACTATGAGAATTCCATCTAGCAAATTGATACTAAGAAAATCGGTCACACTTTATCACCAATTAGTCAAGAGAAAAGAAGGATGAGAGATGAAGCTAATTTAAATAACTTATCATTCATCTCTCTAGCTAGATTAGACTTGTTATCACCTTCCAAGGATATTCCCTTAGAATGTAGTGTTAGTCCTGCAATGATATTTGGAAACCCTCGAGTAGTACCTATGGTTGAAGTTATTGTTATAGCCTCTAGTGAATAATCTAAGGGATATGTACCTCGAAACTATGTATCAAAAGATAAGTCTGAGGGTTACTATCCTTTTTGGGATAGAGATGAGAAAATCAGAGATAAGAAAAAATATGAGGGGTACACCCTATTGAGTTATGTATCTAAGACTGAATATGATGGATACTCTCCTCTTGACTATTTAAATAGTCATTCTATGTAAAAGGAATGATATTGAAATCCTTATGAGTAAATGAAAGAATATTTATTTTTTATCAAAAAAATTGTGTATGAAAACCTTAATGAAATTTTATATGTGAATATTTTTCTCTTTTGAAATGTTTTCCTATGCATTTACTAAACCATGATAGGATCTAATTAGAGATGAACATCTAGGTATAACATTAATTAATATAATGGTTAGGACAAGAAATGATATTAGAGGGATTCAAGAAGTTAGACAAGGTCCAGATAATGTCAAATCCAAGTTGGATGGACTTCTAGTAATCAAGGATGAAACTAATGCAATGATAGGAAACCTTGAACAAGAAGTGAGGGGAAAAGAAATAATGGAAGAAGAAGTCCCAACCAATGAAGAAAATGAAGTTCCCAATAAAGGAAGAAGGGGAAGATTCTAGAAACCATTCTAAATCTAGGGATCAAGCAAGTGATGGAACTCAATCATATTTTGAGGGAACTAAGAGGAAGTGATTGGAAACTGAATTATATAGGGATATGAGGAAGATTACCCCTTCTAAATTCAAAGGAAGCACTAGTGGAGAGGAAGTCAAGGCTTGGTTAATACAAATGGAGAAGTACTTCAAGATAAGGAATTATTCTAAAGTCACTAAAGCTATATTGTGGGGAGCTTTCTAGTTTGCAGGAGAAGCCTCTAAGTTGTGGATGAACAAGAAGATGAAACTTGCAATCAATTCCCTTAAACTGACTTGGAATGAGTTTGTTGAAATTTTTTAAAAGACATGGGTACCCCAACTCTTTTTCAATCAAAAGCTCATAGATTTCCAAAATATTAAGAAAGAAGATATGCCAGTGAATGAATATTGAGATAAATTCACTTGTCACTTGAGGTATGTACCAATGTACCAAAAATATGAGTGATTTCATATCAAGAAGTTAATTATATATCTACATGGCTAAATAGGTGGAGAAGTGGATGTACATGGTCTAGCCACTATGGACCTAGTATATGAGAAGGAAATAAAGCAAGAGTAGAAGCTCAAAGCCATCTCGAGTTACCAAGAGAAGAATCAAAAGAAGATTGGATGGTCTCAATTCAATTAAGCTCCAAAGAAGTTTAATGAAGGGTAGGACTTTTAGAGGAAAGGGGACAAAGGATCCCACAATAATTGGAATAAGTTGAGGAATGATCATCGGGGAAAAAACTTCAACAACTATAACAATGGTAACTATAGCAAAGCTGGAGGGAATATTTGTAATTTTGAAAGGCTAGTAAAAAGGAGAGGACTAGTAAAAGGATGCTTTATATGTGGTGGGGATGATTATGCTAGTCAGTGTCCCAACAAACTATCTAATTGAGAACCACATGGTAATTCACTTCCTCCTCAGTGGGATACGTTTCAACAAAGGATCCATGTAGCAGTGGACAATCAACAAGTTGAATACCAAATCACCTCATGGAAACTCTAGGTACTTTGTTTGGTTTACCTATTTCCATACTTATTAATACTAGAGTCATAACTTTTTTTGTTTCACCTAAAGTAGCTAATCATATTTCTAGGAAGGTTAGTTTTATGGAAAAATATTAGGTTGTAGAATACACAAACTAGGCAAGAGCAATGATGAACCAATGATTATTTGAGGCAAGGGTTGAACTTCCAAGTTTCTCAATAGAAGTAAACTTGTACATAGAACCCTTAGGATCCTATGAGGTCATATTAGGTATGAATTGGCTATGGAAGCATAGAGCTAAAGTGGATTGTCATAATAAAACTATAGAATGTCTTGATGATCTAGGAAATCTAGTGTCTTTTAAAGGAACACTTAGAGAATTGAAATTGTGATAGATTTCGGTTGTGCAAATCCATAGATTAAAAAATAAAGGATGTCAACTCTTTGTGGTCAAAATGGATAAACTAGAGGAATTAAAGGAAGTCACTCCTCAAGATAATGTCATGTATCATGAATCGCAAGTTTCTCAAGAGGTTGAAGAAGGAGAAGTGGTGGACTCTAAAGAAATGAATATGGAGAAATATTGCATCTTATGGAAATTTGTGGATGTCCTTTCAGAAAAATTACCTAGATTTCCTCCCAAGAGAGTATTTGATTTCTCCATTGACCTAGTACCAGGGTCAGAACCTATATCCAAAGTACCTTATAGGATGAATACAATGGAATTAATGGGTCTTAAGGAATAGTTGGAAGAATTATTATCCAAGGGATTGATAAGACCTAGTGTTTCACCTTGGGGAGCACTAGTGACTTTCATAAAGAAGGATGGTACCCTAGACTTATGTATAGATTATCATGCTTAGCAAAGCTACGATAAAGAATAAGTACCCGTTTCCATGTATTGATGATATTTTTGATTAGATGGAAGGAGTGATAATGTTTTCAAAGATTGATCTGCGGTCCAATTATCATCAACTAAGGATCAAAGATGAAGATAGTTTCAAAACTACTTTATGGACTACATGTGGACATTACGAGTTTACAATCCCACCCTTTGGACTTATGAATGAACCAAAAAAATTCATGAACCTAATGAAAAATGTATTTAGATATTGCTTGGATAGGTTTGTATTAGTATTCCTAGATGATAAATTTTAATCTATTCCAAGAATTAAGAGGAGAATTGTGTATAGTTAGAGATAGTTCTCCAACAGTAATTAAGAGAGCAAAAGATATATGGAAAAATCTCTAATTGCACATTATTTTAGAAGGAAGTGTAGTACCTAGGTCACATAATTTTGAAGAAAGGGATTGTAAATGATCCAACTAAGATAAAGGCAGTACTTGAGTGGACAGTTCCCAAAAGTGTACTAGAGGTTAGAAGTTCTATGGGTTTGGTTGGTTACTACAAGAAATTTGTTGCAAAATTTTCTAGAATAGCTTTTCCTATTAGCTCATTATGAAGGAAGGGTACAAATTTTGAGTGGTCAAATAAGTGTCAAGTAGCTTTTGACCGACTCGAGGAGAATTTAACTACCCCACCATTATTGAAGGTACTTGATCTAGAAGGCAACTTTACTGTCTTAATAGATGCATCAAGTGAAGGATTAGGAGGATTTTTTATGCAAGAAGGGAAAGCTATTGCTTATGAATCAAGAAATATAGCCCTACGAAAAAAATATCTATCATATGATTTAGAGTTAGTGACAATTATTCATGCATTACAAATGTGGAGATATTACCTAATGGGAAATCCTTTTGAACTGAAGACTGATCACCACAATCTAAAGTATTTATTTACTCAACCCAATCTAAATGCATAAAAAAGATGGTTGTTGGAGTTGATAGCAGACTATGACTTCAACATTAGCTACATCAAGGGAAAAGAGAATTGAGTTGTCGATGTCCTAAGTTGAAGAAGGCATATTACCCCTATGGTAACAATTAAAACCAACTTTAAGGGGCAAGTTGCAAGAATCCATGGGTGAAAAATTGTACAAGAAATTTAAGAAAGAAATCACAGATAATGCACAAGATGCAAGGTATAAAGGTTTTCACTTTGAACCAAATGAAATATTAAGGTTTAAAGGAAGAGTATATGTACCTAATCCAGAGGAGTTAAGGAAGCTCTTGTGGAAAGAAATTCATAATGCACCATACTTAGGACATCCTAATGTGACAAAAATGTTAGTGGATGTGAAGCCATTATATTTTTGGAAGAGTATGAAGGGAGATAGTGCAAGATTTGTTGCAATATTCTTAGAGTGTCAAAGATTAAAAGTATAACATCATAAACTGGTGGGTCTTTTGTATCAACATGATATGCCCAAAATTAAGTGGCAAGTCATTAGCACGGACTTTGTGTAAGGTCTACCCATGTTAAGGAATAAGCACAATGCCATTCTATTGGTGGTGGATAAGTTAACTAAGGTAGCATATTTTATTCTAGGGAATTTAACTGATGGACCTCCTATCATAGCTCAAAAATTTATTCAAGAGGTGTTTAGATTGCATTGAATTCTTGAGAAGATCATTTCAGATAGGGATGCTCATGTGACATCTAGGTTTTGGAAAACCTTGTTCTCCTCACTTGGAAGTAAGTTGAATATAAGTTTGGCTTATCACTCAAAAAATGATGGGAAAACGGAAAGAGTAAACCAAGTACTTGAAGAACTATTAATAATGTATTGCATGGATCAACAGTACAAGTGGGAAGATTATCTGCCATTAGTTGAGTTTGCATACAACAATTCTTATCATTTTGCAATCAAGATGGATACATTTGAACCAATATATGGTAGAAAATGTCGCACTACTATAAGATGGGACAAGCTAGAGGATAGGATAATTCTTAGGCCAAAGATGTTATTGGAAATGGAGGAGAAAGTATGAATTATTAAGCAAAGGCTAGAAGAAGCCAATGATTAACTAAAAACCTATGTAAATTCTAAGCGAGTACCTAAAAATTTTGTAGTAGGAGAAAAGGTCTTGTTAAGAGTGAAGCCTCATAAGAGTCTCATCAAGTTTGGAAAGTTGTCTAAACTAGATCCATGCTAGGTAGGCCATTTTGATGTTCTAGAGGAAATAAACCTAATTGCTTATCAAACTGCATTACCACTAGCTCTTTCTAGGATGCAAAATTTATTTCATGTCTCATACCTTAAAAAGTATATACCAGGGGATAACCATGTTAATGATTGGAATGCTTTACATGTACAAGACCCATGATTGGTAACAAGCGAGCCTCTCAAGGTGCTCAAAACATGTAAGATTGACTTGCGTAATAAAGAGTTTCTACAATGCAAAGTTTAGTGGGACTAGTATGCAAAATATTTTGCCACTTGGGAAGTGTTGCAAGTATGAATGAGTATGGTGGTGTTGCCATTAATGTTGTCATTGATGTCAATACAGTATAGGTTGTTGTAGAGAAAGAAAAGAAGTGATTGCAGGTGGAGCATGTAAAGTTGAGATACTATATAGAAGCTATGAGTAGATGAAGCTATCTTTATGGTGTTTTAGGTGCACTGATATGATGAGTTACCAAGTGCTTTTGAGAAAATTAATAAATAGTGAAGATAAAATTATATGTGTGTTCAGAATGTGCTCCAAATTTCTTTCGTGTTCATCATATTCTCATGGGGATTTGAAGTGTTGTTTAAGGGTATCCTTGGGTGATATATCTTGGATTATAGCTTCTGGTTTGATGAAGAGTGAAAATTGAGTTCACCGATTTGTGAACTGGTCTAGTAGAGTTGTTTGTCTATGGATTGGGAGAGATGTATCTAATTTTCAATCCTCTGCTAGTTTTTTTTAGGTCTTATGGATGTAGAAGAAGGCTTGTAGTGGTTTTATCTATGTTCTATCAAAAAATTTCATGGTCTAGTGCTATAGAAGATTAGTTTTAGAGTTACTATGTGTGTTTGTACAATCTGTATGGACTGATGGAAAGTGTTTTATGTATGAATATTGTTTTAGTAGCTGTGAATGAATTTGAAGGAATCTAATATGTATTATAGTGTATGGTGAAGGATGTTATCTTCTTGTTGTGAAAGTGTGTACTTCAAAGTTCATTGGTGTTTTCATTAGCTTTGGTTGACTTGGTGTTTACACATCATGTGAAGGATAAGTATCAATTAAGGAAGTGTGTGATTGATCCAAGATGTTGTTTTGGTTCTTGGTTAAGTGTTGATTTGGTCCACTCTCATTCTCATCCACCGCAGGAATGTTGAGTTGCTAACCTAATTTGAATTTGTAAAATTAAACGTGTGTAGCCGACTTTGGAGAAAGTTCTAAAGGTTGAAGATGGTATAAATACAAGGAAATATGTTAAGGATTGGATGCCACAAGTGAGAGAAGAAAGATAGATGTGAGAAATTATGCAAAATTAAGTTGAGGTAGCAAGAACTTCAATGTGTTAGATTCCTGAAAGTAGTGAGTTGATGGTGTCTATGATTCTCTAATCAAGGTTGCAAATGTGTGTAAGTTGTTGTGGTGGATCTTTTGTTGCACTAAGATAATGTTCTCTATGTAACCTTCTTCTTTTTATGTTTTTGTATCTATAGGAAGTGAGCCTCCCTTTTTGGATATTGAGTCCTTTTTGGACAGTGAGTCCTATCTTAGGCAGTGAGCCTTTTGGTAGTGAGCCTCTTGTGAATAGTTTTGCAATTACTCTTATATTGTGAGTTGATCCTCACCATGGTTTTCCCCTTATTTGGTTTTCCATGTATATCTGGTGTTTCTTGTGTTTGCTTTCTATTATTTTCTCTTCATGCTCATACTTAATAGAAAATTAAGGTGGATGTGAAATTATTTAATATTGGTGGTATATGTGATTGGTGACAACTAATTCACCCCCCCTCTAAGTTATCTTGTGCATTTAAACAATTGGTATCAAAGCTTTGGTTCTTCATTGAATAGATTAACCACTTGAGGTAGATCAAATGGTTCACAAATTGACAATCCCTATGTTTGATGAATTTGACTACAATTTCTAGAAAGTGCAAATGAGAGGTTGCTTGATCTCTCTTGGCTATAAGACTTGGAAAGCTGTTGAGACAAAGTATGTTTAGCTAGCTAATGGTCCTTCTTCTGTTGGTGAGATTTATGCCTATGAAGAGAATTCAAAAGAAAGGTATGCAATCTATAGTGCTTTATCTAAGATTGAGCTAACAAAAGTTATTTCATTAGGAACTACTTATGAATTTTGGGAAAAGTTGAAAGATATCTATGAAGGAAATGATAGTCAAATTACCAAGAAGTTAATAGCTAAACATAGATATGAGAACTTGAAAATGGAAGAAGGTGAAGAAATTGCAAGCTACTTTCAGAGGGTTAACATTGCAGTAAATGAAGTAAAAAATAAAGGTGGTACTCTAATAGATGAAGATGTAATGGAGAAGATTTTGATGACCCTACTAGAGAGCTACAGTGACAAGGTCTCAGCCATTGAAGAAGTTTATGATCCAAAGAAACTCACTAAAGAACAAATATTGGGAACCTTGATAGCATTTTAAATGAGGAAATTTGGAAAAGAAAAGGAGAAAACAAAAACAACCTTCAAAGCCACAAAGACTGAAGATGATCCAGATGGTGATAGTTTAGAGGAGTTGGAAGCAAATTTTACAAGGAAATTGAAGAAAGATACTAGCAATTACAAAGGTATGTTACCTTTTAAATATTTTAGTTGTGGAAATATTGGTCACTTTGATTCAAGATGTCCAAATAGATCCATACACAAGAAGATTGAAGACAATAAAGACAAAAAGGACAAAAAATTCAAGAAATTTTATTATGTTAGAGAAGATGCTGAAATTTTTGATGATGAATTTGATTTTCAGGTTGATAAAGATGAATTCTTGTTTCTCGCCTTAGAGAATAAATCAGTGTCTACTAACCATGGAAGATGTGCAAAGGAATGTGGTCCAAAAAGCAAGAAGGAAAAGATGGAAGGTACTTTAGTTACTTCCTTTCATGCTAGATATGACGAATATTATTGGGTAATTGATAGTGGCTGCTCAAATCATATGACCAGAGAGAAAAGTAAGTTTACTAAGCTTGAAAAGTATGATGGAGGACTATTCATGTTTGGAGGTGATTCTAGTGCAAAGATTGTTGGAAAAGGAACAATTAGTTTTGATGGAAAACACAATACTAATGATGTCTATTATGTTAAGGGCTTAAGGCATAATCTCTTGAGTGTTGGAAAAATGTGTATCAAAGGATTTAAGCTTGTGTTTTAGGATAATACTTGTGAGATTAGAAAAGGGTCTAGAACTATGGTAGTTCTTGGAAGAAGAACACATGGAAACATTTAATACCTTAAGGGTGCTGATGGTCATTGCTTTTTGTCTCAAGTTAAAGTTGGCTATGACAACAAAGGATGGGACATGTAAACTTTAACAATATGATCAAAATTAGTTCAAGAGAAGCTGTCAGGGATCTGCCTAAAATCAAAAAGCCTATCAATACTATTTGCAGAAGTTTTTATTTGGGGAAACAAAAAAGTTGCATCTTTAAATAAAAAGAACAATCAACTTCCAGAATGTTGGAATTGATTCATATAGATCTTTGTTGTCCTACAAGAACAAGTAGTATTAATGGTGATAGGTATTTCATGATTTTAATTGATGATTATTATAGAATAACATGGGTTGCTTTTCTTAGGGAGAAGGCTCAAGCTCTGGATAGATTCAAGGTTTTCAAGGCTATGGTAGAGAATAGAGTGAACCTGAAAATAATATGTTTAAGGTTTGATAGAGGTGGAGAATTCACCTCCAATGAGTTTAATATGTTTTGTGAATAGCATGGTATAAAGAGGAATCTGTCTGCTCCTAGAACTCCTCAACATAATGGAGTTGCTGAGAGGGAGAACCAAAAATTGCAAGAAGCCACAAGGATTATGATGGAGGAGAAAAATGTACCTGAAGTATACTGGAGAGAATAAATTCACATTGTTGTTTATATTCTTAACAAAGTCTAAATCAAAGGTAACAACACAAAGACTCCCTATGAACTGTGGTATGGAAAAATTCCTACTGTTAAGTACTTTAAGGTGTTTGGATGCAAATTTTATATTAAAAGAGATTATGAGAACCTAGGAAATTTTGACACAAGATGTGATGAAGGTATTTTACTTGGATATTCAACCAAAATTAGAGCATATAGATGCCTCAATAAAATATTGAGAAGGATTGTTGAAAGTGAAAATCTAAAAGTTGATGAAGATATGCACAGATTAGTTGAAATAAGTGAAGTTGAACCAAATGAACCTATCTATGGAAAAGAGCAAGAAGAGAATACAAAAGAAGAAGAATAGATTGAAGAAGAAGAAGCTCTGGAATTTTCTCCTAAGACTCCAAAATATGAATAGAAAAATAATCCAGAAGAATAGATAATTGGAGACAAAAGGGAAGGTGTAAAGACAAGAAGCAAAGTGGTAGTAGCTGAGGTAAATTTGTGTTTACTTTCCAACATAGAACCTAAACTAGTGTGTGAAGCATGCAAAGATGAAAATAAGGTTAGAGCAATGAAAGAGGAATTACAACAGATAGCGAAAAATCAAACATGGGAATTGGTTCCTAGACTGGTAAACAAGAATGCAATTGGTACAAAATGTGTATTTAGGAATAAGTTGAATGAGAATGGTGAAATAGTAAGAAACAAAGAAATAGTTGTGTGAAAAGGTTATTCACAGGTTGAAGGAATAGAATTTGAGGAGAAATTTTCCCCAGTCACAAGAATGGAGGCTATTTAGATGTTTTTGGAAATTTCTACTCACAAATATTTTAGGGTATACCATATAGATGTTAAGTCTGCATTCCTAAATGGAGAATTGGAAGAATAGGTTTGCATGGAACAACTAGAGGAATTTCAGTTATCAGAACAATCGGACATGGTCTACAAGGTTAAAAGGGAATTGTATGGAATTAAATAGGTTCCCAGAGCATGGTATGAAAGGTTGGACATGTGCTTGACTCAAAAAAGGTTCAAAAAAGGCTTGAAAAAGGCTCCACAAATAGTAATCTCTATTTCAAGGGTGAGATAATTTTTTTTTTGACAGTGGTTGTGTATGTTGATGATATTATCTTTGGAAGAAATGAGGGTATATGCAAGAAATTTGTAGAGGAGATGCAGAAGGAGTTTGAAATGTCTATAATTGGTGAGTTTAATTTCTTCCTTAGGCTTCAAGTGAATCAAATTGATAAATGTATATTCATTTCACAATCAAATTATGTTAAATAATTGCTAAAGAAGTTTGGAATGAATGACTCCAAACCGTTTTGTACACCTATGGTGACTGGATACAAACTAAGGATGATGGATCTCCCTTAGTTGATCAAAGAATGTAAAAATCTCTGATTGATGGACTATTATATCTTACTACTACTAGACTAGATATCATGCATGAAGTATGTTTGGTTGCTATATTTCAAGAAAAACATAAAGAAACACATGTTACAACTGTAAAAAGGATAAATATTCAGATATCTAAAAGGCACTTCAGATTATGGTTTTTGGTATCCTAAGGATACTAATTTTACTTTGAGTGCTTACACTGATGCAAATTGGGTTGGTTGTGTAGATGAATAGAAGAGTACAAGTGGTGGTGCATTCTTTCTTGGATGCAAGTTGGTTTCATGGATAAGAAAGAAATAGTATTTAGTTTCTTTATCCACTGTAGAGGCTGAGTACATAGTAGCAACATCTTACTACAGATAGATATTGTGGATGAAACAAACATTGAAGGATATAGGAGTGATGTGTGATGATAATATCCCTATATTTTGTTACAATACAAGCACAATAAATATTTCAAAGAATATGATAATGCATTCAAGGGAAAAGCATATATCTATCAGATATAATTTATTAAGAGAGAAGGTATTGGGGAATAAAGTTAGGCTTGAATATGTGACTATAAAGGATCAGATTGCTAATATATTTACTAAGGCTCTTCCTAAGGATACTTTTGAGTATCGCGGGGATAAGTTGGGGGTTACTTCCCCCCCTTCTTTGAACTAGGTGCACATAGAGGTGCATCAATCCAGTGAATCTATGAATTCATCATTTGTATGGGCTAATGATTGGGGTCTACTCATCAAGGGGAGTAGCAAGTATCATTGTTATAGTATGAGATGTGTGGGTGCACTCCTAATGGGGAGTGATCAAAATTATGTAATTTTTTTTTGTTCTTTTCCATTGATTTCAAAGGGGGAGAGAGAGTCATGTGTTGCCATTAATGAAAAAGGGGGAGATTGTTGTAAGGATGAATGAGTATGGTGGTGTTGCCATTAATGTTTCCATTGATGCAACGCAGTATAGGTTGTTTCAAAGAAAGAAAACAAGTGATTGTAGGTGGTGCATGCATAGTTGAGATACTGTAGAGATGTTGTGAGTATATGGAGCTATCTTTATGATGTTGCAGGTGTGCTGATATGATGAGTTACCAAGTGCTTTTGAGAAAATTAATAAATCATGAAGATAAAATTGTGTGTGTGTTCAAAATATGCTTTGGTATGTGTTGCACATTTCTTCTAGGTTAATCCTATGCTTGTATAGATCTGAAGTGTTGTTTAAGGGTATCCTTGGGTGATATATCCTAGATTATAGCTTTTGGTTTGATGAAGAGTGAAAATTTTTGTTCACCAGTTTGTGAACTAGTCTAGCAGACTTGTTTGTCTGTGCACTAGGATAAATTTATCTGCTCCGCAGTCCTCTGTTGGTCTGTTTCAGGTCTTTTAGATCTAGAATAAGGCTTGTAGTGGTTTTATATGTGTCCTATCAAAAGTGTTTGTGGTTTGGTGCTCTGGAAGATTAGTTTTAGAGTTACTATGTGTGTTTGGATAGTCTGAATGGACCGATGAAAAGTGTTCTATGTATGAAGATTGTTGTAGTAGCTATGGATGAATCTAAAGGAATCTAAGATGTATTCTAGTGTATGGTGAAGCATGTTATGTGGTCCACATGTTATCTTGTTGTGGAAGTGTGTACTTCAAATCTCATTGGTGTTTTCATTAGGCTTGGTCGACTTGGTGTTTACACGTCATGCAAAGGATAAGTATCAATTAAGGAAGCGTGTGATTGATCCAAGATGTTGTTTTGGGTCCTATTTTTGGTTTGGTCCACTCTCATTCTTATCCACCACTAGAATGTTGAGTTGTTGACCTAATTTGAATTGTAAAATGAAGCGTGTGTAGTTGTCCTTGGAGAAATTTTCTAAGGTTGAAGATGATATAAATACAAGGAAAGATGTTAAGGATTGGATGCCACAAGTGAGAGAAGCAAGATAGATGTAAGAAATTGTGAAAAATAAAGTTGAGGGAGCAATAACTTTAATGTGTTAGACTCTTGAAAGTAGTGAGATGGTGGTGTCTGCAATTCTATGATCAAGGCTATGGATGTGTGCAAGTTGTTGTGGTGGATCTTTTGTTGCACTGAGATAATTTTCTCTATGTAACATTGTTCTTTCTATGTTTTTGTATTGGTAGGAAATGAGCCTCCCTCTCTAGAAACTGAGTCATTTTTGGAGAGTGAGTCTTATCTTGGGTAGTGAGCCCTTTGATAGTGAGCCTCTTGTAAATTTTTTTGCAATTACTCTTATATTGTGAGTTGATCTTCACTGTGGTTTTTTCCTTATTTGTTTTTCCACATAAATCTAGTGTTTCTTGAGTTTACTTTCTATTATCTAGTCTTCATGCTCATACTTAATAATAGATTAAAGTGGATGTGAAATTATTTAAGATCGGTGGTGTATGTGATTGGTGACAACTGATTCACCCCCCCTCTTAGTTCTCTTGTGCATTTCAACAGGAAGACTATGCTAAGATTAAGCAAACGTTTCCTCATGTCTTACTTGATTTTTTTTTTTATAGTTTGTGTCTGTGTCTACTACTTAAAATCATTGAGGATGATGATTCACAAGGGGGGGATATGTTACACCCCATCATGTTACTACTTATTTACTTTTACCTAGTTGGGTGAAATTACTTAAAATGAGTGTATTTATGTTTTATGTGCTTTGGAAATATGAAGAATTATGGCAACAAAAAATGTATCCCTCTACAATTTTGTGCTTTTTTAGGGCCCTCCTTGTTAAATTAAGCACAATGTTTCTTTGATTTAGTGTTGTAATGTGTTTAACACATTCACATTAGGTCTTGGGCCCTTGTAAGCTAAATGGAATTAATTGTACCTTATTTAAGGTGTTGTAAAGTTTTGTACCACACTTTCTCACTAATCTACAATTTTCATTATTAATAGGGCTTCTTTATTCCTTTCTGGCCTTATTTTGCATCCACAAGCCTTAGTGCATCTTTCCATGGATAATTGCGACATAAACCAGTATCCAATCATAATTCATATCTTTTTGAATTGTATGGCACAAATTTAGTGATCTAGGACTCATATCCCACTTTGGGTGTATGGTTCCCACCTAAGTTTCAGGGTAACAATTTAGATTTCACATGAATCCAAGAATTTCTTGAAAAATTTGTTCAATTGCTTAGCCTAATGGGACTCATACACCACTTTTGGTGTATGAGTCTCGTGTGACTTAAAATTAAACTAAATTCAAATTATTGGTTGGATTTTAGTCTCCTATATTTGATGTCAGTTTGTAGTGTTGTAATTTTGAGAAATTTAGCATAAACAAGTATAAATATAAGGTCATTTCACTCATTTTTTCCTGAGAATTTCATGAGAGCATTATTTATAGCAAGTTTTAGTTCATGAGAGCTTTCAAGATCTTACAAGAGCATTCAAGGGATGATTATCATGTGTTTTGGAGCATTATTCAAGTATCAAGAATCATGTCAAAGTCATCATGCATCATGTTTGTTTTTGAACTAACATTTGTGATGAAGGGTTTCATGATTCAAGCAAGTATTCAATTCAAGATCTACCACATTCAAGCAAGAGTCAAGATCTACATCCATTGGAGCCATTTCATAAATTTTTTTTGCACTTTATTCCTAGGGTTTGGTGAGTTACACATTATATTTTGTTCATTCATGATTCCTCCTATACATTTGATTTCATTACAAGGTTTGATTAACAAAGTAGGGTTTGACCAAGGAAAACCCCTTTCTACTAACAAAGAATTTTTTTCCCTCTTTAGTGTGTGATTTGTAGGTCTAGGTTGAAGAAACATCAAAGAGTAGGATTGGAGAAAATTGGTCAAGTTGCAAAGTTATCCAATTTGTCACCTTATTTAGAAGATCTTTAAAAGGAATCTACAGAGCAAAATCTAGTAATTCAGTTCCAAAAATTAGGTTGACAAGACAAAATAGAGATTGAAGAGAAGATTCAGGTATTGATCCTCTAGAAAAGCCAAGCAGGACTAATACACCACTTTTGGCATATGAGTCTCAGTCTAGTGTTTTTTCAAGGTTTCAAGTGTTCCAAAATCATATTTTCTAGATTTTCATTCCTGTCTAGAATCCTTAATCTAGGACTAAATCACCTAGCCTAGAATATGAGTCCTATTTTGCATTAAATTCAACTTTTTCAATGTTTCAAATCCTCATCCAAGCTACTACAAGTTTCCAGGTGCCTCTCTTTGCTTCTGTAGTCTTCTATGATGTTTTACATTCATTTCTAGGTCATTTAGTGAAGTTTTGCATATCATTAGGTTTTGAGATTAGGTTTTGCATGTTATTAATCTTTCCAAGCCCTAGCTTGGTGGCGAACCCCTCTTTAGTCTCTAAACATACTGTAGGACAACCTTTAGCAGATCTCTTTCCTCCATTCGATCCTTGGATTAAGATCTCTAGGGTTTCCTCAAGTGAAACAAGAGTGTGAAATAGGAACCCTATCTCCTAAAAGATAGAGAGCCCACCTCCTATTTTTGATGTTTCATTTTGGTGAACCTACATTTCAAAAATTTTAATTGTTATTTAGAGTGCATCGTAATCCTAGATCTATCTTGCATTAACTTTGCATTAGGTTTTGCATTAGTTAATTGGTATTCTAGGGTTTCTAAATCTTGCATTAGTGAAAGTGCATATAGGTTGCATTTTTGTATCTTGCATCATTGAATTTCATCTAAAATATGCATTTTTACTTAGCTTAGACATCATCTAAAAAAAAAAACATAACATTAACACAAAATTCATTGAAAAAGGTGCAAAAACCCTAAACTAGGACTCATACACCCCTCTAGGTGATTTAGTCTTAGTACAAGGGATTTTACCTGATTTCTAGGTATTTTGTGTTGATTGTTATTCATTGTTTTGTAGTAACAGAAAAAGTATCCTTTTTCCTTACTTGATTTGCGAATAATTTTCATTGAATTAACTTAATTTTTCTTAGGTCTAATGTTGTAATGTGTTGTAACACATTCACATTGATCTTGGGCCCCTTTTTAATAAAATGTAATTAATATGTACCCTATTTATGGTGTTGTAAAGTGTTGTAACACACTTTCACACTTATCTATGGCCCTCTTAGTTAATTGTGGTTAATTAGAGTTAATTATCCTCTTTAATTCAAATTTAAGCCTTATTTGTGACACCTTTCGAGGATCTATCCTGAAACCCATAATTCAAATTACATAACATTTAATTAGGAAAAATTGATGTCCTAGAAATTAGTGTTAGGACCCATTCACCCTAGGTGATGAATGGGTCCTCCCTCTATAGGACCCCCCTTTTCTGGCATATTCTACCTAGGTTTTTGATGTTCTTTCATTCCTCGAAGGAAAGGTCCTGGAAAACAGTGCCAAGACCATTCACCCTAGGTGGAAAATGGATCCTCCCTTAATGAGGACCCCCTTTTTGAATTTCATTCTAGTGGGAATTTAATAATGTTTGTTTCTAGATTTGATTTCAACTTGAATTTTTTGAATTTTGAGGTTAACCTCTTAATTTAATATAAATAGGGGGTTAATTCACATTGTTTCTCCTAGCAAGTTTTATGAAGCATCCTAGCAACTTTACAAGAGAATTATAGAGAATTTCCAGAGAATTTTCAAAAGCATCTCAAGACAGAGAATCAAGAGTTTATTGCAGCAATTCAAGTTCATTTCATCATGTCAAGGGTTTAGTGCATTCATGCATGTTGTTGAGCTAAGAAAGTTGATGTAACATTACAGATCTATTCAAAGAATTGTTCACATCTATTCAAGGATCAATATCTACATTCTTCATAGATACTACCTGTTAGATTACATATAATTTATCTTCCAAGACAACATCCAATGTATCAACATTGCATCATTTCATGTTCATGCTTCAATTTCATTATATCATCATTTGGTTTAATTACCTACAAGGAGTTTGACTTATGCAAACCCCTATTCACTAAAAATAAACAAGTTTTTTGCTCCTTGAATGTGTGTTTGGAGATTTGTAGGTTGAAGATCAAGTGCATAAGAAGTTTAGAGAAAAATTGTCAAAGTTGTCAAGTTGCAAGATTGATCTTTATAGTGCGAGAACAAGGAATTGAAGCTACAAAATTAAGTATAGGTTTTTGGGAGTTTAGGAATAGGAATATGAGAGTGCAAAATTCAAGGAAAATAACCCAAATCTTAGTTTCAGAAACCCTAATAGGGACCCATTCACCACTAAAGGTGAATGAGTCCTTTGTGCCCTAAAAATAGACTGCTTGCAGTAAGGTACACACCATTTTAAGCTTTAAAAATTCCCCTCATAATTGTTATCACAATTATGGTTAGTTTTTTATTGTTATTTTTTTCTTATCATACATATAATCACATGTTTAATGGTGGAAGATTAGTGTTTCATCATCTTGTTGATTCATTTTTGATGCAACCCCTATTCTCTCCACCTAAACATTTTGGTGAACTCAACTCATTGAACATTGTAGTTTTCTGATTTTGAAGTCTTTCATTGCATTCTAGGTTAGATCTTGCATTCATTTGCATCTCATTTGCATTGAATTAAGATATCACTTAGGGTTTCTGGCATTGCATTCAAAATTGCATCTCATTTAGGGTTTAGATTTGCATTATTTTGCATCTCTCTAAATCTAAAAAATTAAAAAAAATTGGTCATTGTGCATATAATTTGCATTTGAAAATTAAAAAAAAATTGCATTTCAACATAGGTCTCTGCATTCATCTTTTCATTGCATTTTCACATTGCATTTTTTGGAAAATATGAAACTAATACTCGCTATCTCAAACTTGGAATTGAAAAACATTACCAAAAGCTTGCAAATCATTCAAAAACAGTTTAAAAATACCTAACTAAGACCCATTCGCCCTTACTAGTGAATGAGTCCCTAATAAGGTTAAACTTGAACCTTCTGGCATATGAAAAGGCATTAAAAATCACTTTGAAATCCACAAAAATATCTTAGAAAAGCTTAACCAAGACCCATTCACCCTTACTAGCGAATGAGTCCATGTTAGCTATTGTTCTACATTTTCTAGAAATTAAAATCTTAGTTTTAGGCTATTGTTTGCTGCTATTACTTTCCTATTTTAGTTTCTTGATTTTCTATTTCATCAAATTCAATGCATTTAGCTTAAATGTATTCATTTTAGTGCATTGTTAAAATTCAAAATTTCATTCAAACATTTTATTTTTACCTTATTGCATTGTGTAATCAAGAAATTGCATTGCTTAGAATCTAAAAACTGCATTTCATTCTAGATTATTACATTGTCCCTCTGCTATTTTAGGGTTTGCACACTAGGATTGTAAAACTTGGATGAGCTTTACATCTTGGTGTCCTATTCACAATACTATTATAAGACAGAGTTCAAGGCTCATGTCATCCCATGATATCTCACTCACCATGGATCTTGGGTTTTCTAACTCTCTTTTTTATAGTGTTGTTAATCAAGGTTCCCATTATACAAAACCTAAGGAAAGTGCTTAAAACTAGAAATGGAACAAAATTTTTCTATCATCTTAGTCACTTAAATCATAACTATTAGAATAAGGAAAAAAATAATGATATGCATGCCATAGTCAATCTTCCTAGTGAAACTAAGAACAATGTTAACGTGGATAATGATAATATGGAACCACGTCCTATAGATAAAGTGATAGAATTAATCGAAGTGAGACCTCGTAAGGGCTCAACTAAAAAGCATCTTGGAATTGCTTTCTCACAAAATGACATAATTAAATGTGCACCTAATGGTCCTCTTTACATAGCAGGCCAAATCAATGATAAGCCCACTAATGGGATATTAATTGATTCCATCTATGGAGAGAATGTGATCATTGAATAATTCTTATATGTGCATGAACTATATCAAGATACATATGAAAAACCGAAAGTATGGATCAAGATGCATAATGGGTTTTCTTTCCCTACGATAGGCTCAATAGATCACCCTTTAAAAGTGGGATTGAAAACATTAACTATCTCAGTTTCCATTATTCTATAATCAAACCAATTTTGTGTGAAGCTAGGCTATCCATGGGTTCACTCTATAAATACCATCCCTTCAGTTGTGCATAAATGTCTAAAGTTTCCATTTGGAAATTATATCTTTACTATGCATCATAGTGGATTTAATCTTGCATTATCTTGAGGGAATTTTTCACTAGATTTCATTTGGCTCGAGCCTATGGAACTGTTGTTCCCATAACACACAAACCCCATTCAGAATGAGGACTCCCCTTTTTCGTTATGCTCTAGCTGGTCCATTCTCGCTTTGCACCTCATTTTGCAAGCCCCTATTTCTAAGATTAAATTGGTCACATGCATTATAGTCATCAAATTCCCTTCCACCGAAATCACCTATCCAAGATTCACTAAGTCTTTGCTAGTTGGAGGCCTTGAGTTGCAGATTTCCTTTTTCCTTTTTCCATTACTTCCATCCGGTGCTATGGATTTACACATTCAGGTCTTCGCATGTGGACCGCCACTTTCATTTCACTGCTAGGCAATATTTAATGCCTAACATCCACTAGCATGACAGGTCCCACATCTACAATTGTGTTGACACAAGTTTCCACACTTTACCTACCCACCTTCCACCATACCAAGGGGTTAATGCATGCATTAATGATCAAACCACTTATAAATAGACCATGCCTCACTTGTCATTTTCACCATGTAGTTTGAATTTCAAAGAGAAAACAAGGAGCCCTTGTGCTCACAAGATTCTCTGAAGGATTCAAGCCTTTGTTTCACTTTCCTGCGCTAATTAGAGGTAGGAATTTTCATACCTCTTCTTTGTCATGTATTTAAATTGTTACAATTATATTTCTACCCATCAAATAATCTTCAAACTAGATGTTGTTGAACCTGAGTACATTTTCTCTACATTTAACATTTTAACAAATTTGAGAATCTCCCTAACTCGTGAACATCGTGTATGAATCTGTCTATCCATCATTGCTCTTAGTGGCAAAACTCGTGCGACCGACCTCACTAATCTCATCATCCCTATTTTTCCATCACCCAAAGGCATTGTAGTGAAAATGGCTAAGTTCGCGATTCCATGCGGAAATCCCCATACGAGACTCCACCTATTTGTAGCCCCTATCTCATCACTTTTCCATTAGAAACTAAGTCTTGGCATCCTCCCACCATGTGGGCTCCACCTGTGCTATCATTGCAAACAAACGACACCCAACACTTGGAAATTTTACTAAGTCCCAACTACCCTATAGGTTGCTTCGTGTGGCTTGTCGTCACTCCATTGTCATGGATTTATGGGGGGGGCTACCATGTCACCTTGCACTACAAACTCCACACTTGCTACTTACTACCTCAACCTCAAAGTCTTTGATAAACCCCTAATTCTAGAATGAACTTGCAGGTTTAACGTTGTGGGTGTCCATCATCGGGAAGCCATTCCCGTGATGTAGCTATCTAATTGCCAAGTGTCCATGCCCTTCCATTGTGTGGGTGATGCAGGCCTTATTTCCTTGATATAAAAAAAAAATTGTATCAAGGAAGGAACTTGCGGGTTGGCCCTTGTGGGAATCTAACTATGAGACATTGCCAACCTAGAGTTGTTCTTTAATTGAAAAATCAATGTGTCACTTCACCATGTGGGCCTCGAGCCTGATTTTTTTGTTGTCGGTCTTAAAGCATGCAAGTCACAAAATTTTGAGTGAATCATTCCAGTGGGTTTTCCCATGTGGGTCATGGTGGTTGGAACTCTGCTTGCCCATAGTTTTTCTTTAACGAAAGAACCCCAACGACCCTCTACTCATTGGTCTCCGTATTGCCCAGCTTGTCAACATCCAAAAAGATAAACAAACCTTGGAGGGAAAATTACCATGTGGTTTCCACCATGTAGAACTCCACATGTGGAATTCTATCGAACCTTCATCATTCCTCTAATGACAAAATGTGAACATCTATTGACCCTACATCGCCTATAATCCTTGTACCCGCATGACCTACAAAAGACCAATTTAATAAAGGAAAGCAACTAAGGTTTCCTATCATATATTTTCACACATGCCCAATCCCTTCACAAGAAATTTTCCCATCAAACACACCATGCAAGAATCCTCTTGTGGGTGGCCACTTGTGAATTTCCTCCTTTCCTACATTGTTCCTTAATGGCTTGCTTGACAATGGCTTCCACCAAGGTGAAACCTGCACTACCAGGCCCGCACTTGCACAAATAACCCAATCGAGCTCCAAACGCTAAACCATGATGAATTTCATGATCTTCTTAGGGTACATAAACAGATATAGCTAAGAATTTGAAGTGATTTTTGACTAATATTTTCTTTGTTAAGTTGTCATAAAACTTACTACACTTTTTGCATGTAGGATTTATGGAACTAGCTGAGGGACCATTAGGGAAGCCCACATAAAAAGATGATAAAGGAAAGAATCCCACAAGAACCACAAGGTGAAAATAAGAAAAGGAGAAAAATGAAGTATCAATTTCATAGGGTAGAGTGCACCTCTAAACTTACATCCAACTGGGACACGGTCTTCGACACAGACCTCAGCCATGTGAATATAGATGAGTTCAAATAGAGGTTCATGGTCAACCCCACCACAAAGGATGAACAAAAGATAAAGGGAAGTGGCCTTATGAAGGAAGTTGGCTTCCCTCCTACACTGATTGCTCCAGAATTAGTCATGGTCTATCAAGAATGCTACCAATCTAACAACAAGAAAATAATTGCCAAATATGGGAGGGTATTAGCTAATTTATCTACTAAATCTATTGACAAGACATTTGGCAGTCTAACCTTCAAAAAGATGGAGGTAGAAAAGGAGTTTGCTTAGAAGGTTTGGAAACAAGATCCCTTGGGATGTAAAATAATGTTCAATCAACATTGGTTAAAGGACAAGAGGGGCAGTGCCAACAAGGTTCCTCAAAATTTATACATGAGTGATTTCTTTGAAGAATATCATGATCTAGTCACTCTCTAGAGAAAGGTGATGGGCCTACCTACTACAACATTCTTTGAAGAATGGATGTTCTACTTTGTAGAGGAGATCCTCCGTGACACCACTAGCTTTCACTAGGCCAAGATGATAAGTGACACTACTGTATTTGACTACAAATTCTAATGAATGTTGGATGACATATCGACAAAATACTGTCAACTTACTAACACAACACTAACTTAAATGTCGTTTCTTTACCGACCAATTTTTATACGTTGAAACCAAGACTCAAAATTGTTGGTTAGCACCACAAAAAATGTTGGCGGTGTCCATTGCAAAATCAACATAACTTCATCCATCTATCAATGCAAAAAATACAAAATGTTGCAGAACGCCCATTTCAAATCGTCGAAAAAACACCAATCATTCGTCCATTTTTTGACAAGGTGGATAAAACCATCATTGCCATTATGATGAAAACTACGTCGCGTGTACAACAACCTCATCTCAAATTTTTGTGGTTTGTCAAGCTATGTTTGTCAAAATTGTGATGAAACCCTGTAGTTTTTTTTAAAAATTATTCATTCAAACATCTTCCCTCCCTAACACGGTTATATGTATGGGTTTTGTTCTTTGCATGAATATTTTGGCCAATGTATCTTTTGGTATAAGTCACTCCGACAAGTATTTATCTTTCCCTCCATCCTTTATTGGTGTAGCTTATCTGATGAAATCCTATCAGAGATACTTTGTTCTATTAGGCCCAAAGTTATTCATTACTTCTAATGGTGATACTCCCACTAATGAATTCCATCGGCATAACTTTCACTAATGGTGCCTTATTTTATCCACTATGTCGGCGTAACTTGAGATATGTTCTCCCAACTAAATGTTATCAGTGTTAGATGTATCATCGAGTGGTCCATTTTCTATTGTTTCGATATCAATGTGTTTCTCCAATGAAATATATCGGTGTACCTCATGTCGATATCCCAAGTGACTCTATCTTTTACTTTCTTGAATAACCCATTGGTAGAACAAAAAGAATGTGTCCCTGATACGAGCCTTTTATCTTCATTGAAGTAGTATATGAGATTGGAATTGTCACTTGCTAGGCTTCCCCTCGTTGATGAGTATTTTTTTGTGGAAACTTTCATGAGTTATGTCCATATGAATTTCTTATGGTGCTACATTCTCTATTTGTCCTTTTTAATCAAAATATACATCCCAATTTTTTTTGTCAATAGGTATGAATGCAATGTGCCTATGTCAATATGGTACAATGTGCTTCCTCGTTCATGTAGGCCATTCCTACAATGTTTTTATCAGTGAATTTTACTAGTTGTTGTGTCGATATATTGTATCGTGCCAATTTATAAACATAAAACATGATTGGGGTAACATAGATACTGCTTGGCTGATATGTTATATCTCTTCAATTTGAAATGTGTGAACAATGGGTCTTGGATACATATAGTGAGTAAATAGACTATAAGAACAATGGTAGAAGACCCAACAATGAAGACTTGGGAAAAAACCACCATAGAAATTGCTAGATACGTCTCACATGACCTACAATAATGCAAGTCCCAAAGCATATGGGCATAGTGTTGAAAACCCACACATGGAAACTAGGGACCAAAATTTGTGTCTTAAGGTTGTGGAATCCCTACAAAAACCCTCATTAACTAATCAAAAAGTAAACAATTGTCTACTAATTTGAAAGGATTAATCACAAAATTGGTTTTAATAGTTGAGACAGGTGTGAATGAAAAAATGGAAGACTTATGGTAAAATTTCAAATATGTGAAGATCTCCTTGGGAAAAAATCTAATAGTCACCTTCTTCTCTCATAGAGGAATAAAGTAAAATATGTTCTTAACATTTTATAGGAAAAATTTAGTGTAAAGAAAACATACAAGTATGTTGATGACATCATTGAACTACACACCAAGCTCACAAATCAAAACAAGTATTGTTCCCACAACGTATGAAGCCCACTTGATTCAAAATGAGTTCAAATAGAAATTAAATCCACAACTAATGATTTCCAAATAGTACATTCTATTTTTGGTCAGTTGTGTGTGTGAGAGATTGAGAAAGTGAGTGTGTGTGTGTGAGAGAGAGAGAGAAGGTCACTTTTGCGATGGATCTCTAGGAAAATATATGTGTGCTTTCTCATATGATACCTGGGGAAATAAAAATAATAGTTAAACCCAAACCAAAAACCAAACTAGTAGCATATAATACATAACTGTATTAATTCTATCCAATGAAATTAATTTATAATTAGTGCATGAAGCACATGACATGCAATTACTAGGAGCAATCCATCCACTGACTTACTCCATTGGTCACTAAATAAGAGAATAATCTATAAAATTGCTACCCAGATTGAAAGGTTCCCCTCATATGGATCAAATGGAATGTAAGCAACTAGAGATGATTATTGGGAGAAACTCAGAATCAATAACCTACCAAACAATGGTATGACATCATCAGTAACTACTCATCACATAGTGAATTGTGGATGATTTTAGCATTAGCAACATAATTACAATATTTGTATGTTTAATGCTTTAATACTAGATGTGTTACAAGGATCTCTCCTAGACCCCTCATACCCAGAACTAGTTTGAACCATGTACCAATCTCAAGCCAATTCTTGTGCTGAAATGGTTGGGCTCTTCTCTTTTGTTTTTGTGCTACATGAGTACATCCCAAGTTTGTCTAATCCAAACTCATATATCCCCAGATGCAGGATCCATTCGTGGATAGCTTTCCCTACAAAATTTGTCATCTAGGGTAACATATGAGATGTGTTAAAAAGTAAAATAAGTACAAAGGGTAGCATATTGAAGCAAACCGAACTAATGAAAATCGCATAAGCTTAAAAGTGCAACATAATGAAATATTAAAAAGTGCATTACCTTATTGAGCTTTTATTTGTTTCAAGAATAGTTTAATATTCTCTACTTAACAAGGCTAACATGACGGTGGAAGCTCATTTGGCCCCTACCCCACCTCACATCACTCTCAATTCCCCATACTCGATCATATAACATTAATCATCCATTCATCCATTAATAACATATAGCATTCATTCATTAACATATTCATAGTCATTCATTAACATACAACATTCATTCTTTTAGTTTTTACATATTATAAAAAATATGGTTGTCAAAAATATCATTTTTTAACATTCATTAACATATTATCAAAATATGGTTGTCATAATATGATTACAATAATTTTTTTTTTGTTTCTTTTTTGTAGGTTAAAAAAGAATTGGAGTACCATTTTCTAAATCATTTGTTCCCCCTTCAGTTGTTTTTCCCTCTACTCATGATCTTAATGTATGCCTATTCATGTACTCACGATGTGGAGGCCGCCGCAAGGGGGATCTACTGCAATAACAAATAAATGTTAAATTGCTATGTTTTATTATTATTGTTACATGTATTTCATTAATTAAAAGAACATTGGAGTGGTGCTCTTTACTTGATGGGGCCACATCATGTTCTTGATCTTGTCTTATAGCCTCATGCTCAACATATTGAACACCCTCTAAATCCTCTAGAGTTGAAACATGAAAGGCTACATTAATTAATACACCAATTGCAATTAAATATGTTTAAAAGAAAATTAGAGTGGTCCTCCTTACCTAATGGGGCCACATCATGTTCCTAATATTGTCTAGCCTGATCATTCTCAACATGTTGATCACACTCTACATGCTCTAAAGTTGAAACATGAAAGGCTACATTAATTAATACACCAATTACAATTAAAGATCTTTAATTGTATTAATCCATACTGTGTTTTGTATAGCACATGAATACATCTAGTACTAGGATGCACACCATGACCTTCATCTATAGGTTGTGCTCCACCCTCACCAGGTTGGATTCCAATGTCATGTTTAGTATTATCATTGCTTTCATGTTTAAAAAAAATAGGCACATAATTACTTTATGGTGGAAATTAATATTGAATAGATTGCACAAGTATTCAATTTTTAAATAAACTTCACTGAGTTTATTTACTTGCATGTCAGATGCAGTGGAAGCTTGTGTTTTCCTAGTCAAGAGTCTTAGGCGTTTAGCCACGCCTCCATAGCCTTGTTGGAAGGAAATATTCAAGTCCTCTTCTATGGGCACTTTGTTGAATTCAAAGCCCTGCATTTTTGCATAAGATCATGAATTTTTCTTCTGTGGTGTGATAAAACCAAAATTGTTTGCAATTTATTATGTGGATGCAATAATTCATTTATTGATACTTACAATTTGTGTGGCTAATTTCATATAACTACTAGAGCCAAGTTTGTGGTGCCTGTATTTTTCTAGTCTTTCCTTTGTTGCCTTCGATGTATCAGGCAGCCTATGAAAAGTTTGAAATATGTTAGATTATGTAAAAATAAATAGTAATCAATATATAATTACATTGTTCATAGTATCACATACCTTCCTTGGCTTGGTGGTGTCTTTCCTTTTTTCTTTTTAGCCGTCCCCATCTGATATCGGGTCCTTCCACTCCCTCTCTAAAATCATGGGGGGACACTTGTAATTTTTGTTCTTCTCTAAATGTGACTTCTATTGGTCCCTCACATACTTTAGATAGATACCAACTTTCTTAAGAACCTTGGTTTGGTTGAATGTGTTATTACTGAACAACACAACTAAATGGTTATTGAGATCATCTTTTAAATCTTGATTTTTTCCATTCCACCATGTACATGTGGTGGTCCTGAAGAACTACAATGTAATATCATTTAGATGTTTATAAAAAACATCATTTCCTGCAAAATGATCATGAGATCATCAATCTAAAAAGAGTGATCAATAATTAAATTTCAATTGGATTATATATAATAATTAAAACATTTTAAAGTACCTGGGACCTTCTCTATCTTTATGGGAACAAAATCCTCGATCACCACAAATGTGACTAGCAATGTTCTCATACTAGTAATATGGGAAGATCCAAGAAATGATGCTAAAACATCACCAGTACTAGTGGCCTCTACATCCCCAAGTACATGTCCTGATCCATGTTTTGGCATGTGTTCCTTGCTAGAGGGTGCACTACTCGATGCCTACATGCTATGTGTTGTCAACATTTTAGTTGAAAATATAGGCATAGATGATGGGGTTGGATGATGTGATGTATGCATAGGAAGATCAAGATTGACACTTGTACCAACCCCTACTCCCCGGGCAGCACTTGCAATACCCTAATCATGGCCAACAACATCATGAGGATGCAAAAAATACTATAAAAAAAACACATATTTAAGTTCATGACATAAAAGAGTACAAAATATAAAACCATGAATGAACTTATGTTATAATTAAAGATCTCATGATAGCTTACTTGCAAGTTCCATGCTCTCTCAATCAATATTTTAACCTATCTCATATGTTTGAGGCACTATGAATAACAGCTAAAGGATTTCTTCATTACATTTTTTTGGGGTCTTCCTTATCATATCCAGAGGGTTTGTGTTCACATAATAGTGACTACACCTCCATATGGATGCTCTCCTTTGCTGTCGGTGCCTTTCCCCAATCATCTGATTGCAACAAAAATATTAAAAACATTATTGAAACTAACCCAATAAACTTATGAAAAAAATATAATAATAAAACATTTTTCTCGTATCTAATTTGTACAATTACAATGAGGTAAAACTGTTAGGTAGAAGTTCCTGAAGATGCATCATGATCTGTGCTTTGGGCTCGAGCCTTCCCCTTATGATTAGTGTCATGCTATGACAAAAGATTAAATATAAAAAAACATTACTGAAATGAAACCAATAGACTTACGAAAAAAAACATAATAATAAAATGGCATATTGGAGTCATTAATTGGAGGTTGGGTAAAATGGTATATAGTACATACCACCCCCATAGTAATTGTGTTTTTATCTATTCAATTCATTGTAATTGATTAGAAACTCTTCCCCTACAGTTATTGATTTTATCACACATACGAATACATGGTTTCCCTCGCGTGCCCTGAATATGCAATTGGGTTGCTTATTTTTTGACCCAAGTTGTGTACTATTTATAAACCCTACAATATTCCTTGATGTTTTTTTCCTTCCATAAATGTACATAGCCACTCCTTTATTTTGATCATTATCTTTTAGTTGTATATAATTTGCTGATAGTGCATACCTACATATACTTCATGTATATCGCATCAGCTGCATCCAATCTTTGTAACTGTAATAGGGTCTGACATACTCCATCAATTCAGTAACTTTTTCTTAACAAACCTTTATGCCATCCATACAAAATAGGTCCAAACCATGTAATGACAATGGTGCTATGTGATATATCCTCTCATTGACACAAAAATGAGTATTTATTGGAGGAAGTTCCTTGGGTAGCCATTTTTTTGTAGATGTTTGTACCTCAAGGTCACCTCGATGTCGCCTATGCTCTCATCATCATAAGAACATGGCACCCTTCAACAAGAAAATATTCCATGCCTTTATGGAATTTTCATCTAATCTTTTGACCTCTAGTTGATCTCCCTCTTTTAGACCTACTACATGTCTCACTTTCCTCTTCTCTTCCTGAATTTCCCTCACTCAAGGAAGATAGATCTAAAAAATACCTATTTGGTGGTAACTACACTCATAAGGATGTTGGATGAAGTTCTTTCATGGTGATGTGATCCCAAGGTATGGGGTTGGAGGATTAAAATCCAAGGTTGTCACTACTAGTCAAATGCATGTGGAGGTAACAATAGTTGTGAATGTATCAATAAACTAGTGTAAGGGTCTAACGATTAGAGATCACTTGGTAAGCATGGGAATGGTTTGTAGGGTCACCAACCTTGTGTTTTGAAGCCTTGGGTTTTGGGAATATCTACAGGAGTCATTGTCTTATTTCTTGGAGGTTGATTGGGTTAGTTGGTGGAAGGTTGCTATTACTTTATGTACCTATCTATGAAATGTTTTAGACCACCTTCTTCAAAGATAATAGTCCCTCTTTGGTAGTAATGGTGTTTGGTTAGTTAGTCTATGATTTTTTTTAGACCACCTTTGATGTGAAATAGCCCCTCGTGCAACCATCCTTTCAGTCTATTTCTAAATGCATAGACCCCTTGCCTTTAATGATTAAGCTCCATAGGTTTCTACCCCTATGGTTTTTTGGGTCCCCCAAATAAAATAATAAAAGATGGTCCCTACTTAGAAGAATCCCAAAATGTATCAAAGTTTTTTTATTTCTTAAGAACCCAGTTAAAGAGGCTAATTGGGTCCCTCCCTATCCAACATCCCTTCACCTTTTTCTAGACACCCAAAACATCTTTGAACCATTTATACTCTTCTGGAACTTGAAAAAAAAAAGTCCACTTTCATTAGTGTTCTCTTTTAGGCTTTCCCTAGTGTTGGCATTTGTACTATTATTTTGGAGGTTTGGTTGAGTCAGTGAAATATTTAAATTTTTTTAATGGCTCCTTATCTTTTTTTCATCTCTTGTACTGGTGCAAGAGCACCTTGGCATAATTAGGCCTCTATGAAGCAATGTTTTAAAATTTGATTCAATTTTATTGTTCCTACTTTGTAAATCATGTTATTAGAGTCATGTTTCATATATTTGAGGTCATTTTGAGGTCATTTGGTGTTTATTAAGTCCAAAAGTGAAAAAATGAAAACAATGTAAAAAATTGTCAACTTAATCAAAAAGGAAATATTAAGAGATGAAGAGTCATTAGGGTCAGCTAGAGGCAGTTAGAAGGATAAAAGCTAGTTTTTTTTCCTTTAAAAAGGCTCTTGTATCTTTTAGAACTTCGAGGGTGGTTGAATAAAGAATAAGTTTAGGGAAAATCTCTAATTTTTAATCATTTTCCTCAAAAATATTGCATTTCTAGGCATTGTATAGAAATGTATGGCCTTGAAGGCATGGTAGAAAGGTTGGATATGGTAATAATCTCAATCACCTTCTTGTTACATCAAATTTCATGCATTTTAGTTATGATTTGTGTGAGTTATTGTGGATTTACTTCAGACTACTAAAACCCTCAGTTAGGGTAAGCAAAGACAAATAATTATGTTTCTCCTTTATTAATTGGTGGAATCTTCTAGTTTCTTGTGAGATTATCCTACTATGAATGTTCTTTCATGTTTCAGTGGATTTAGGGAAAAATCATAAATATAAGATGTGAGGGAATGAAGTTTCTTGACTGAAAAACTGTGTATAGTCTGTAAACAAAGTAATTATGAAGCTTAAGCCCTTAGGGTTTTGTGAAAATACTTTGTAAATAGAATTTGATGCTTTGAAGAGAATATTCTAGTCAAACTAAAGATGTCACAAGCACTAGACAAGTGTACTTTGGTCAGGAGTTCGTAAAGCAACAAACCCTTATGCAAATTAGGCCTAATTAGGCCTAAATATGTTTGAGACAACAATGTTTGAAGCTTGTGTTGTAAAAGTTTTGATACCCGTTTTGAATATGTTTTAGATCTATAAAGAGGGAATTTAAAAGTTTGGATAGACTTGTGTAATAGTGCTTAGATTGTGAATGAATCCCTGAGAAATAGGTTGGCAGACCTACAAGCGTTGCAAACAGGCTATGAAGGAACCAGTGACAATAAGAACTTTAAGGGCTTTTGATGATTAAGTGTGAGTTCTTGGTTGTTTTGGTTAAGAGATTACCAAGGTATAATTTGATCTCATTTGATATAATGTTTGGTGTAAGCATGAAGTTAAAAATTCCATTTCTTTGACTGATCTGTCTAATAATAGCCCTGTTTTGGAGACTAAAATGAAAGTACAGTATATGATTTTGTTAAATTGTCAAGAATAAAGGATGGGAGATGGTTAAAATTTGTTTGAAGTGAAATGGAATGGAAATTGTGTGGTCTATATTAGCCTAAATAATCTTTTTGGTTAGATTACTTTATGTTGAGTTGAAATTGTGAAGTTTAGGATAGTCATAAAGAGAGTTAATGGTAAAATGAAAGGGCATACTAGGTAATTGTTTTTTTTTAATCAAGATGAAGTTGACTAAGGTGTTTGAAGGTATGGTAATGGTTTGGAACTCTAAAGAAAAATTTGAGTGTTTGTGTTGAGTTTTGTGAAGGGAAATATAGTTGAATAAGTGTGTCAATAGAAGGAAAGTTCAAGATTGTTTGTGACTTGTCAAATGAGATTGTGTGAGTTTGTTTCCTTCCTCTGACTCTACATCATGTACTTATATATGTTCTCTTATGGAAATGCACTAGGAATTTTTCATTGCACTCATGGACCATGTATTGTTTTTAGCCCCTTCGATCATTTGTGGACCTCAATATGTAAATTTATGTCATCAAAGTTTAGAAATTTGAACCCTAATGAACTTCATGTGCTATTATGTGACGAGAATTCCTATCAATCTTATAGTAGAAAAAATATGCTAAGATAGATAAAAAAAATATAGTTCATAGACCAAAAATGGCCACCCAACTGATTGAACATCTCAAAGCTTGGTTGTTCAAACTAACCAGACACTAGTACTAGGTAGTACTTGGGTTTGTCAATGGGACACTGGCTCGAATTGACCAAAATATAGCATGAAACACCTTGATGGGAAAAAATAGATTCTAAATCACCATACTTGCAACAAGATTTTTAAATGTGGGGGAAAAATCACTTACATTCATTGTCCCTTGGTCGATGTTCTCTTTCTGAGTGCCCTCACCTCTCGCTCTAGATTTCATCCTACCAAATGGTTCCTAGTCTTCCTCCTCAACTGAATGGCCTTGCAACACTCATCTAGTGAAGTCTTGCAACTCTCCACTTAGAGGTTGGATGCAATGGTTCTCGATGCAACTCTCCAGTTAGGGTCTTGGTGTAGTATTCCATGTCGTGCTCCTGCATGCGCGGGGCCAAAATTCAAAATATATAATTTATATATATGCTATGTCAACATATAGTTTATTTTATTTTCTACAAAATATAATTTTTGTATGGTGGCTTGCTGAGCTTATATAGTTGGTTTTCTCTTTCTTTATATTTTTTGATGATTTATTTCCTATGACATGATTGAATATTATCTACAGTCCTAGTGATTGTTAAAAACGCTTATGATATGTGATGTTTAATGATGATGGATGTCTAAGAATTTGTGATTGAAATACTACTTGACAAAGATTGAGCTATCTAATATTTTTTCATTTAAACATCATGGAAGAAATTATTGCTATCAATGTCTTATTAATGTAGCCTACAAGGTTTCTTTTCCTAGTCTTTTTTGGTCCTATTCTTGTTATGACTTATTTTTTTACATTGGTCTATTATAGTAATGGGGAGCATATCTAGTGAATCAATTCTTTTAGTCTCTTTGATTCTTATCCTTGTGCATAACGAGTTTTCTTCTATCCTATGATTCATTGATTGTTGGTTTAAAACACTCATTACAACTAACATGGATATGAATTATAATGTGGGTGTGAGAAGGGATTGTTGAATATGAAGGAATGGTTTAGGAAAGGACTCCTTAATCCAAATGAGTAATTTTCTTGTCATGGAATGTGTTAAGAGACTTTAAAATTAATATAATCAATCTAGTTAATATTGACACATCTAAAGCATGCCAAAGGAACTTCAGATAAATGCTATGACATAAAGAAGATTGTTAAGGTGATGTCAAGTATTGATCCATTAGGGTAGGAAAACATAGATGCATTGGTACAAAAGGTTCCATTCAACTTGGAGGAAATGGATAATTACCTAAGGGGATAATGTGAGATTGGACCAAGTTTATATTATGATACAAATAGCTTGGCAAAAGGGATGATGAAATGGTTAAGTATGGGAAATTGTAGAGATTAATATAACACCAAGGGAAGAACACTAGAACTAATTTTAGCACTATGGATTAATCCAAGACTCAAAATTCCACTAAGAGGCATCCCTTACCTCTTAAATTAATTCCATAGGTGGGTTTATCCTCCAATATAGTGCCATTGGTTAGCTTATCATGTGAACTTCCGCTATAAGTAGGATTACCATACACTTTCATAATATGCATGTGTGGTTTCAAAAGGTTTATACGTTCTTGTGAATTTGAAAGAAAGGCATGTTTTGACTTTTCCAATAGGTGTTAGGGTTAATTTGACTTGGTTTTAGCATTAGAGTGACAAAACTTGTGGTTTAGGCTCCATAAACAAAATAAACTCATTTTTTTAGCTTCCTCTTATCATCTTTATATTCAATGATATTTTTAAAGATCATATAAATATTTATTGCTAATGAAAATGCACAAATTGATGTGTAATAAATCCAAGGTGAGGCTCAGTGAGCCTCATTTTTTGAAACCATTAACCAAAGAAATGCTAAGAACAATATATGAAAGAGATGAAGAATAAGGCAACTTGTATTATTAGGAAGGATGAGATGCCTTTATATAGCATGACCTCATATATTTGAGTCTTAAAACCCTCCCATGTCATCAACATATGTGTCTAGGCTAACCATGTCAAGTTTCACTCCATACAAGCACAAATTGACAACATTTCAACGTTGGCCCCATTCACATGTCACTGTGCAGGGTCAACATGAGGAAACACTATTTTTTTGGTAATGAAATAACCAAAGATATGATCAAATAATATCTAATCATAAATAGTCGTAAAGTAATTAGGATTTGAGGAGAGCTACAATAGTTGTAACATCATGAATTAACAACATTAAAAAGAACATCATGAATTAATTATGTAACCATATAAGTCAAATATAATTCTATCAAGAAATCAATATCAAATAGATAATATAATCGCATAACTCATGCATTTCAATGTCATTGATCTTCTTCCTCATCCAACTCTTTGTTTGTATCATCCAATCTAGATTTGACATTGTAAGGATTGGTCATATCATCATCCACATAGACATCATCTTCATGAACATTAACTCCTACATCATCATGATCTAGTTCCTCTTCTTTGACATCTTCTTTAGGCACATCATCAACTAATTGTTGATCCTTATAATCATCTATATCATCTTCTAGTTCTTTGGTATCTTCTTCTTCCACCACATTATACTTTATCGGCCTTCCTCTTGGATCATGTCTAAAAACAAATGACCAACCCGGTTTACCTAGAACCTCTGAGTAAAATACCTTTTCACATTGGCTTGGAAGAACATAGGGATCATTTCTAGCTCACTCGAATGACCTTTTATTAACCATGGTAAATCCAGTATCATTTTCAATAACAATTCTCTCAAGATCATTTTGGGTATGTGCAGGATCATCATGGAAAAAACAGACCCTTAAGTGGCAAAAAATTCAGAAAAACCAAAGTTAGACAACATGACATAAAAATTTGAATAAGTTATCTATATTATTTCAAAAATATGTAAGAATAGAATATGTAGCAAATTGAATGTAGTTTCAAAACTACTAGGTTTATTTTATAAAAAAATCTATTTGGTGAAAATTTGAAATTTTAATGCAGTAGTACTTAAATTTTTGGGAAAAAATAAGAAGTAGGTGTCTGTTTGACCACCCTGACCGCAATAAAATGATAATTTTTTTTTACAAGATTTTAGATATAAGTGGAGGACTCATGCCCCGATGTGATGCATATTTTTTTGTAATTTTTTTCCAAGTAAATAATTAATTATAAATTTGTTATTACAACTTTTAAAAATATAAAAACTCGTATGTCTAACCACCTTAACTTGGTCAAAACTTCATGATTTTATTTTTTTTAATCCTATAGTATACAAATCATAGAATGTGATGCCTGTTTTGAACTAATAAAATGTGATACCATTTGAAATCTATAGATTTTTTTCAATCATCCTATCAATCAGGACTTTATTTGTAATTTAAATAGAAAATGAATAATAATTATTTATTAAATTCAAAGTAAAGCATAATTTATATTGGTGGAAAGCTAAGAATATCCTTTAAAAACCCTTGTTGTTTCATCAATTTTGGGTAAAAAAAAGGTCGTCAACCACATGGGCCATCATCACTTACATATCACCACTTTTTGGCCCATCATGATCCTGCACATACCCTTTTCATTCAATCGTAGCCTATACCAATGGATGATGAACATAACTAATTTGAAGGACTTAAAGTCATGCTCAAGCATATCATCCAAAATCCCATAGTATCAATTTTCTAAGACTTCTGGATGTATGTTTCTTCTAGATGAAACATTAGTCACCTAAAAGACTGTAGTTATCCCAAAATCACAAGTTTTCTTTGTGTCATCCATCTTTTTGATTTGAAATTTATGACCATTGCACCACATAGCATTATGGTGTATAACTTGCAATATGTCAAACATGTAAAAATTATTGCATCGTCAGTTGATAAACATATTTATTCTTGGTTGAATGTATGCAAAGAAAAAAAAACTCAACATATATATACATTAATATAATTGAAAATAATTAAATAATAGGGGTGATTAATATATTTATATGTATGTTTTTATCTCTTAAACCATATGCTGAATAAATTTCCCTTGGTGTAACATTGGAATCTCCATTACAATGAGCTTCTTTAACCAATGAAGCCACACCTTCCCATGTTAATGTGTGGCCAGATTGTTGATCGTTCAATCCATACCATCATCCAATCAAGATTATTTGTGACATACAAATGTAGTGCATCCCACTCTCGACCAATTGTATAAAAAAAATTTGAAATTCACAAATGACGTATAATTAGTTAATTACTATGGTATACGACCTTAATTTATAATTGATGTACCTAAAGACCTATCATCCCACTACCAATGATCTTTTTATCTTTTGTTGTTGGATGAATTCAAATTAAAGGAGTATACACAAAGAATGAATTACGACCTGAAGGGTACATACACTCTTGTAAGAAATAGAAAAACCTTAGTGGATACACCCATGTTCCTATACCAGGGGAAGATGTTTTTAAGAACAAAGAAGACAAAGAAGCAAAGGAGGTTACATAAAATTTCATGGAGTTAGAGAAAAAAAAGAAAAGGTTGCAAGAAATGGATGATTCATCTGAAGAAGAATCTCCGAGAGAAAATGAAGCACAATCATAGTAGAGAACAATCTCTCAAATGATGAATGATGAATATGAAGAACTCCTTGATAGGGACTTACAAGTAGCTGAGGAATTGCATGTAGATGAAGATGATAGGCTTACAGCCTATGAATCCTTTATTTCTAATAATGAGTTTTTCAAGTAAAGAGAATTTAAATCTTTTTTATATAATTACAAAGGAAAAAGGTTGAAGAAATCCATCCCAAATATTACCCTTGAAAATGAATAACAATTGATGAAAAGGTTGAAAGATGATATAGATAGTGAAGTGTAGAACATGATCCCTAAATGGGGTAGACAGTTGTTACTTGAAGCTGGTGTAATAGTATTTCCTAGTTGGGAGCTTAGTGCCTCTTTAATTTTTGATTTTTTTTTGCATAACAAGGAAGGGGAATACAAGTTAAACATAGAGGGTGTGAAGGAAATTTACATAGGGTCAAGATTCAATCCTGATGAATATTCAATGTTGATATGGGAACTATACCCACCTCACAAAAGGCAAAAGATCATTGATATCAAAAAATACTTTGGACACATGATGACCCTTAAAGTTGGGGAAACTGACCTTGGGGCTTCAACAGACATGGGAATAAGCATTGCCAAGTTCAACAAGGCACAAACAATATAGTTGACGAAAGAAATAAATTATTAAAAAATAAAAAGTGAAAAATTAGATTTGGAAATTACTGCCATGAAAGATGCTAGAATGAGGATCACCTCTGGAACTGATACAAAGTTGCAAAGTGAATATGAGCAGTTGCAAGAAGAACATCAACAACTAGTATAAAATATGAAGGACCTTCAGTTTGACAATGTGGCCCAATGATGTTGCACAAGAGATTTACAAACCTAAAGATATGCCTTGATGATTTTTGGCATGTTCACAAAAATAACTATGAAGCCATTCTTGAGCATGGGAGAGTGAAAAATAAATTGGGTACTAAGAGAAATGATATGCAACTACATGAGGGATCCAACACCAATTCCATCTTGGCCATTGACACAATCATGAGAAAACATGAAAATATGATGAATACTTACACTCAAAAAACACAGGGTTTGATGACACTATGAAGTTGGGATTACCCAAATTATGTGATAAGAACGGGTTTCTAAAGGAATGAGATTATTGGATGGATGAATTCAATAGGATACTTTAGGAAGCATTGGATACAGTCAAAGCAAAAGGGCTATTTCTAGATGGAGCATGCAAACCTATGGAATTGATGATAAAACTCGAATATGAAACCCAAAATGCAGTGCATGACGTGAATACCCATACCTTGGAGGAGTACAAAAAACATCTCTTAGCAGCTAAGTCAATGTTAGGAGAAGATTAATTTGTTTTATAAGTTTAATTAAGATCAATAGTTTAATTATTTTCCAAAAGACAATCTAAAGAGACACCTTTGTTGGGTCTGTTGGAACTATAAAATTTTGAAAAAAATGCATTCATAATCCCTCAAAGAAAACAAAATATTGATGAAATTTCTTGTGATCACAACCAAATTTTATCCCCAAAAAATTCTCTAAGTAAATTTTTTTTGATCCATATCGGTAAGAGTTGGTGCAGATCTCCCCGATCTCTAAGCCACGGTTTTCCAATGATGGTGTTTTTGGCATATCGGCAAGAAATCCAAGTTGTCATATCGATCAAAGTGCCTAGGCAAATACATATTAGGTAAACACAACTCACGGTTTCATTGACACAGGGGATCATTGGCAAGACAAATGATATCGGCATGATATCTATCATTCAAAATGAGCTTATGAGTTTCACTGATGAAATATATCAGCAAGACATTTATCGTCTCACACCAATGATACAAAGGAAACTACTCATCAGAAAGACAAGAATCATTAGAGTGAAGCCAACAAGTCATACCGAGCAATTATTTCTTACCAATGAATTACCATCAGTAAGAAGTTCATCATGTCTCATCGATCAGGCACAGAGAAGCATACTGGAAAAACAAGAAGCTATTGGTGTAAGTTCGAAAGGTTCTCTCGATGCTCCATGTCATGTTGATGATATCAGCAAGAGTCTTGGTGACATATTCAAGATTAGAGGAATGAACATTGGGGAGACTCATAGCATCATAGAAACTACATAATGTCTCAACGAAGCATGATCTCTTGCCGATGAAGCTGCAAATAGATCAAAAGATCATTAGAGTGACTTTTGGCGACATTTACAAAGATCAAGAGGATAAATTGTGTATCAGTGAGAGAGATATCATGTTTCTCTGACCAACAGGTTGTTTGGTGAACGTTGGAAAAAACCAAATATAAAGAATCACCCAGAATTCAAATTATCTTGTCAATACAGAGTACTTGATGTGATAGTGATAATTTCAAAAAGATTGTGAAGTTATGCTCAAAGCTGAAACATTAATGGCAGAAAGAACACAAAGAGATAGATGATTTCTTGAATTGAATAGCAATAATTGAAGAAGTTATTGAGTGGAATTCATAGTGAAAGAAACATGACAAAGGATGAAGAACCAAAGAACCTTGTGGCTGAAGGATTTTAAACAGAATTTGTGAGTTTTCTGCAATTTCATTTTCTAATTTTGTCATTTTAAAAAAGGGTATAAAGGAGGGAACGAGCTTAGGGAAAAGAAAAAATAAAAAAACAAAGTGATAGTAGTCGCCCCAGGAGTAAAAAATAGGAAATTGAAGCTAAAAATGAACTAGGGGGAGTTGAAAGAAAATTGAACTAGGACCTAATTGATCAATTGCCCAACTCTAGACCTAGGGCTAGGTTCTTTGCGTAGCTTAGGGTGGACGTAGAAAAGTTAGAAGATAGGTGAAAATAGATAGGAGATGCATGGACCCCAATTAGGGGACATGAGTTATTCATCTTCTATTACCACCGAAGGAACCAATATGAACCAATGTGTAACCCCTGGAAATTTAACCTAGGAAAGCTAGTCTGTCCAAATGTGTTTGTAGATATGGAATTGATAAAAGTGTTAGCTGCCAATTATGACCCCAAGCTAAAAGCTATTTTCTACCCTTCTATAAAACCATTCATACACATATTAGAGGTTGTAGTCTATGAGGTTTTCAATTTAGGAGTGTGTGACAAGAAAATTGTGTATGAGGATCTGGACATAAAATTATGAAGATTGGATACTATGAACAAGGGTTGGAGGTTACCACTGCATAGATGTAAGAAGGATGGAAATGTGGCCCATTAGATGATGGTGATGGTCTCCCATTTCATGCCGACCAATTTGAACCATACCTAAAGTACACCTATTTCTTAGTGTGCCAAGTGCCAGGGGTGGATGCCCCTGAATACATGTCAATTGTGTCGATGGTGATAGAAGCAGATGTCAAATGCCATAACTCTCAAATTTTTGATTATGCCACACATATTTTCAATGAAATCGATGTAGGATTGATGGTGATAAGGAATGGCTCCCCTATTTTTCATTTGTGGCATTATTCAATCTTGATGCATATGATTCTTTACTATGGGAAAGAATTGAAGATGTGGCCTGATAAGCTAAGGGTTTCACAATTTGATAAAGAGGGGGGGTTGTTTCTGGTACAACTTTGGACTATTATTTGGGATAGTAGATTTTCCAATTCATGCTTCATACATTTTGAAGAATATTCTATGAAGCCATTGTATAAATTATATAATCACCCTTGTGAATATCTGTTGTCTAATGAGATAAAAAGGTTCCTCAGACCCAAGGACTTTAATGGGCCTAATAATCACAATTGGGGAGATGAGTACTATTTGGAAGATGCAACAATGATCAAGATATATGGATTTGAGGATGCACCCTTTATTCTTCCAAAAATAGTACTTTACATAATTACATATCTTGAAATTGCCAGGCAATTAGATTATTCAGATTTCATGAATTTAAGCTCTTTTTGGAAAATACAAATTTATGCCTAGCACACTTTGTTTCGTTGATTTCACTATGTTGGCAAGGGAGGGATATGATTTGGTTTTGAATAATTTTTTTCAATATAACATGAAGAAAGTTCTACCTCTAAAAGGATTTGATCTAGAGGGGTATATCAATTTTGCAAGGGAAAAAATAAACTTGGGTGGGTATGATCATATACCCTATCAATATGATGATTTGATCAAAAATATGGAAGAGGAGGAAGAAGAAATACTAGTTGATGAGTACAATAGAGGATTTCTAGATGTTGGGATGCTATCTTCAGAGGAGAAAACACCTGGTGATAACATGCCTCACAACACAACTGACAAAATCTCCAAATCAAGAACTCAAGCTTACAAATGTCTTCCTAGGGAGATAGAAGTTGAAGAGAGTTCAAATATAGATGCAAGATAGATTGCATAGAGATAACTTGTAGCTAATGATGAATTTGTTAAAACTCTAGAGTTTAAGGCTTTCTTGTATAAGAAAAAAGGGAAACAAATAAGGGAATCAATTGGAAATATAACACCAACTAATGAAGGACAGTTGTGTAACCTAAAAACAAGTGTGGATAAAGAAATGGAAGATATGACTCATAAGAAGGGGAGAAATATGCTAGAAGATGCAAGAGTCATGATTTTTCCTAGGTTAGATTTGAATTCTACCTTAGTATTTGATAGTTTCTTGAAGAACAATAATGCCACATATAAGCCCAACCCTGAAGGTGTGACAGAGATATACATAAGATCCAAGTACAATCCAGATGAAGGGTCACTCATGATTTGGGCCCTCTATCCACCTCATAGGAAATCAGTTGTGATTGATAGTAAAAAGGAATTTGGGCATGTGATTACCTTAAAAGTTGGAGAATTTGATCCCATAACCACAACATATATTGGCATTAATGTTGCTAAATTGAATAAAGCACAAATTCAAATGTTGAAAAAAGAAAAAGAAATGTATAGAATGAACAATGAAAAATTGGTTAGAGAGAATGATCATTTGAAGGATATGGTAGGAATAACATTAGGAACCACAAAGCAATTAAATCAAGGAAAGAGTTCTCATACAAAAGATCAGTGGGTATGATTAGATGCATATTCACATGGAAAATATGATGCACTCATTGCAATGATAAGGAAGAGGCAAGCTAGCTTGATGACTTGGTTGAGTAAACTTTGGGGAGCAGATTTGAAAAAATATGCTACAAAATGAGAACATAAGAGGATTGATGGGAGAATCCATGAGAAACTCCAAGAAATAAGTGAAAGAGATGTTCTAGATAATGTAGCTATTGATATTTCCAATCATTTCATAAAGATACATGAGGACTTTCAAGAAGAATTGCAAGGGGATGGACATGGGATGATTGATGCTAGTAAGAAAGGATTACCAATGCTATTCAAAGACAAAGGAGAATTGAAGGAAAAAGACAAATGGATTAAGGAATGTGAATCAATGCTGCAAACAATTATGGAGGTAGCTATAGGATACAATTCAACATTGGATGGGGCTTGTGAGTAGAATGAATTAATGGTGATCATGGAGATAGAAATTCATAATGCACTTGGAGATGTTGGCACACATGCATGTCAAGATTACCTTGATCATTTGTCAAAAATACATTTGTGGCTAAATAGAGCCTAACCACTAGTTTATTATTGTTATGCAAAAACATTTCTGAAAGGATGTGTCGTTTCATAGTTTGTTATATTTATACCTATTTTATGTGATCAGGGAGGAGATAGATAGATAAAAAAAATAATACTATAAATAGTTTTTGTAATGATGTTTTCATCAAAAATACTCAAATACATGCATGAAGTTTGATGAAGTTAATCAAGATATATGAATTTTTGGCTTAGTCTTTGGTATTAGCTATCTATGGAATTATACAGTTATTTGATTGTCTCAATTTTGATGCTTTTCTATTTTTCAAATTGTTATATCAAGCATATATTAGTTTTTTTATACATATTTGTTATATTTGTGTGATTTGATCATTTGGTTCTTTCAAGTAAATATTATATCCTTATAATCAATCATAGTAATTGGAAAGTATTAATTGGATTAGTAAGAAGAATCAAATAATTAGGGTTGTCATCCCATCTCAAGTAGAGTTGTCGACCATTTAATTGCACATTTGTACAAGTTGCAAACTACATTTATGTGTCAAATAGTTTGAATTATTTCCATCATAGATTACACTTTTCTAGATCTTCATTAGACTCCATATACCCAATGAGGCACTGGTCTTACATACTTAATTTTAGTTCATCCATTTTATATTTTACATATGTTAAATGAACATATTAGGATTAGTCTTGATATTTCTTATACAATCTATACCATAATAAATATTCAATTTTCCACTCCCACTTGCCATTATGGATAAATTGCTTGAAAAATAAACACAAATCAAGTTTGCTTCATTCATATAGGTATACGCGCCTAGGTCTAGCAGCACTTGAAGAGAAGGTATAAACTATTTGGCCTTGTATGTAACCCCGAAATGTACCAAGAGTTTGGCAACCTCTTGAGGAATTTTTTCTACATTTTTGAGAGCTAACAAGGTCTTCTTCTTATATATATGAAATTTGAATTGTAATATTTAATCAACACTTTTTAATATTTTAATACTTTTCAGTAGTGAAAGACTTATTTTTTGGAGTATTCTAATTAATCTACATGACCATCTTATAATTACCTCTCACTTTCCTCAATCTACCTTTCCCCATCAGGTACTCCCCTCTGAATTTGTTAATGGAGTTGGGATCCCAAATGTGCTCTACATGGATCTTTGTTGTGAACTTAGGAAGATATTCAATAATCTACACCATGGTTTGGTATACCATATATCTCTCCACCATAGAACCCTCAGGATGTCCTTTTTTTCTAACCAAAGCCTTCAAAAATTTCAAGTGTCTCTCAACCAACCACATTGACCTTGTGTGTACAGGTCCACACAATTCAATCTCCTCAACTTGGTGTATGTGGTAGTGTTCTTGTGCATTGAAAAATGTTGAAGGTAGACACTTTTTCATTTCACACATTAGACGGGGAATTTTTCTCCTCCAATAATTTATATCTTCTTTATGGATTTCTTTAGATGACATCCATCTACAAGTGATTCAAGGTGCAAATATATTAACGATATTTAACAAAAATATACAATATATTACATAACAAGTAAAACAAATGAAAAATATAAGATCTATACAACAAATTGAATAAATATCGCCACTTACCTCACGTATTTTTCAAGATCATATATAAATTTCTTGAAATTGTTGTTGAAGTTGTCTGGGAGAGATAGAGGTAGAACATACTGCAACAGCTATAAAATGATCTTGCCATTATTTTTCCAAAACTAGTAAACATAATACACTAAAAGGTACATGCAATATACAAATATATATAAAATATACTAGAATAATTACCTTAATGAAGGTATGTCAATCATGTGTTTTCATCCTTGACGCAAATTCAGCTTTCTTTGTTATGATATTGTTTATGTTCATAGTAAATCCTATGGGAAATCAACTTTTTCGTATGACTTATTTTATAGCATTGCTTTGCTGCTCCATTAATAACTAAGGAAGGGTCTTTATATTAATTTGGTCTCCATTGCTATTTAATTGAATGACATTTTTTATTACATGATTGGCTTCCTGAATGTCAGTACAAATTTTGACATTTTTTCTTTGTCATGCCCTCCATCCAATATTTTCCATAATGTTTTTGTTATGTTCTTTCTGATATGCATTGTATCAAACAAATTCACAATTTGTAGCTTCTCATAGTAGAGAAACCTACTAAATTGTCTTGGATAACTTTTCAGTTCTTATGGAAGCCGACCATTAATGCCTTGACGACCTTCATGAAGCATATAAGTTAAACAAACTAACAACAACAATCATTGTCAATTATAGCATGAGTAAAAAAAACACAATATAAAAACATAAATTACAAACATATCATATATGATAGATAAACAATTTGATCCGATGTATAACCTTGACAATTAATTCTATTATAATCCAACTTCCATTGGTGAGGTGTCATTCTTCGTGGTTTTGATATACTCTCTTCTTTCCCATTGAAAATATTTTTTTTCAATAGTTCGATACTTATGATTTCCATGGAGGAAGTTCCTATACTCATAAAACACCTACTTTCCTAAACTTGTTGAATGATGAGATTTCATCTTTGGACCACAAACTAGACATGCAAATTTTCCCTTTGTTTGAAGACCTACAAGATCATATATAATTGGATTAAATATGTCAATTTTTATAATTATATATAATGAGTAGATTATTTAAAAACCATGCATGATGTCTACTTCATAAAATTAAATATCATTAAAGTACAGTCAAACATTATAACATACCACAAAAATGTATTAGCCCTAGAGCATCCTGAATTGTCCATACAAGCATTGCATGGAATTGAAATTTTCTTTGTCTTATTGGTCTAGATATGTCATACATAGTGACGCCATTCCATAATTTTTGTAACTTGTCAATAAGAGGCTCGATATATACATTCATATCTTTAACTTGGTACTTACCTAGTTGAATGAACATAAACATTTCATAATTATTATAACTATTTTACAACAATATATATAAATTAATGTACATGACTATTAAATGAAAAAAAAAATGTCATTATGCAACAGATAAGACAAATGAGATGCTACAACATTAAAGAAAATTGATGTAAACAAATATCTAGAACAATCATTGCCAACATTATGTGCTCTCTCTTTATTGACATCCATGGAGGAATGTTACTGTTGATAACAAAAACAAGCCACACTGAGTAAATAGATTACAAAGTTCTTCTTTAAAGTGTGGCCATTTTTTCTCCATGTCCCTAAATGCATAACCATCTGTAGGCATTCGAAGAATGTCATCTCCACTTCTATTCTGTGCATAGTAATCCATAAACTGCACTAAGCTTTCACACATAAATAATTGTTGCATACATGAAATAATGGGAATATAAAAAAGAACCTTGTGAGACACCTTTTTTGTTAGTTGATCTATTCTATATCTATTGATATGGCATTCTAGGAATTCTATTGAAAATTCATGTTGTTTATGATATATAATATGATCATTGGGACATGCATCTATTGCTTGATACTCCATTCAAATATATTTCATAATGGTAGATAAATTTTGGTATGAGCGAGGTAAAATATTTGATGGTGGTAACAAAAATTCACCTATCAATCTACAACTTTCAAAAAAAATAATTTGTTAATATAAAGAATATTACTGGTACATATTTCATCCTTTATTTACTAGTGATGAACTAACAACAAAAATAGATGAAAAAAGATGACATTTATGACATACCTTAACATCCGTGAGATTGCTATGTTGGATAAACCATTCATAACCTTCAAGTTCACCAACAACAATACAATAGAGAGAAGAGTTGTTTGGGAGCCTTCATAAAGGGGCTTGTATGCCTTCTCAAGTATAGGTAAATCATGAACATCATCAAAGTCATCTCAACCATCATGATCAGCTGTGCCACTAAATGTGTTATGGATCAATGTATTTGTACCATCATCTTCAACTATGTTTTCTAGTGCATGATCATCTTCTTTCATAGGATCATTAACTTCACCTTTGATATCACAACTCCATGTTCCTTTGCTTACACAACCACATTCTCCGAGCCGTGATAATTCATATCATGTGCCCTAAGGCGCCCCACCTTTACAATAATGATCGACACAAATAAACCATGATCATGATCATGATCAAGTGATTTTTTTTATATATAAAAAATGTTAAAATGATATAAACATTTACAAATTCAATCAATATGAAGACATATAATGAAAAACTTACCAATGGATGATAATCATGCCCCCCTTCAATGTGACCATGTTTCCTACAATGTTTCTTAGTTGTTTTAATTAAAAGTCTTCTCATCTTTAAGCCCTTTCAATTATTGCAAGGACAATAACATCTTCCATCACCCTTTCTTTTCAATCTAGCCCACAATCTAGCAAGTGTCTCTTCTTTTTTTTCTACACTAATATTATCTGACATGATTTTTCTTTACCAAGCTCGAATATTTAGATCTTCAAAAAATATCAAATTCACACTCTCCAAATAATTTTTAATCATAGAAAGGTTACAAAATATAATAATTTTGATATTTTGCACCAAAAAAATTTGGCCTATAACCTCCACAAACTGTCACAAGTATAGAAAATTCGCAAGTATAGAAAAAAATTGTCGCAAGTATAGATAAATTGTCGAACTCACTTTTATTTATTAAAAAAAATTTGTTAGAACCCCAACGAATGCTAACCATATACCCATCGGCCCACAAATGAGGCTAACCATATCTCGGCCCACAAATTGATGGAAGGGGATGGTTGACTTTAAGTGTGTGTCAAATAGCGACGAAAATCACAAAGCGTCGTAATTTCAATGAACGTTGGGCATAATTTATTTATTTTTTGAAAATTTCACATTAAATACATAGGTACACGATGATACATCTAATTATACATATTTTGTCAGAATATTTCATCGTATTTTGGAGTCAAATGAGTTAGTGTGACAACCTGCATAATCAACTCATGGTAGTGAACAATACTTCCTAGTTTTACATGACCTCATATATGTTCTATCTCCTTGTAGTGAAATTCCCATACAAAGGACTCTTCTATGTAGGAACATTGGGGACCAAGAGGGGAGAACTCAAAGTTTATGACTACCATTCCCAGTTGCAATATAGGAATTTTAAAAGGAAATACAAAAGAGTAAATGATGCCTTTGTTAGGCATATTGTCACACTCTTGGGAGGAGATTTTAAAAGAAGAGTAACACACAATTCAAAAGATTTTATAAAAGGTTTTGGTTATTGTTGACGATGATTTCACTCACAAAAATAGTGCAGATAAAGTCCTCACAAACAAAATGTGAAGAACCTATCTTTTTCAAAGACTTAACTAGGGCAACCTCGAGGTGTTTTTGTTATAGGAAAAGGTTTACTTAGCTCAATCCCAAGTCTTTGGTAGTCAAGTCTTGACCTACTAGGTTCACTCTAGGGTATGATGTGATATTGCTATTAATCTCAAGGGGTCTATGGTTATTCTTGGTTTCATTAAGAACATCTCCAGTTTCGTTAAGAATCATAAGCATTAGATACAATATTTACAGTTTGATCATAAAATAATCTCATGAAATAAAAAGATTTGTAATAATATTTCATGAATTTCAAACAACTTTACTATCACTTAAGTAGATTTAGCTTTAAGCATTCAACAATTTCATAGAAAATGAAATATTTTCAATACATTTCCATTCATTCATCTATTTTTTGGATAATTTTCAAGAATTTAAACATATAATCTAAAATAAGCATAAAAAATACTGAAAAGGTAAAATTTCTCTCAATTATTCTCCATGCATGCCCCAAGATTTAATCAAATCAAAGTAAACCGCTTTATACTTCACTAGATTGCTTCACAACTAGGTATTAAATGGTGTGACCTTTTAAAGAAGGGGATTTTAGTTTGGACACGGAGTAGGTTTTGTATGCACCCTTAAATGGCGCAACATACAGTCTTATTTGGCTGAACTAACAAAACTAGCTATAAAAATACATGAGATAGGTAGCTATCAAGTTGGCTTTGATATTGATTAAGTTCTATGTGCATACAATTTTTTAGTATGGAATGATTTAGAAAATAGGAAAAAATAACAAAACTTAAAGAATTTTTTTGTTCTTTTGACATCCACAGATTCTGAACTTAACTTAAAGAAAAAGGTATCCCTTGGCCTTTTCTAGAAGTAAGACATAGGTAGGATAAGACAAATACATGAAAAGAAATACAAGGGAAGAATCACATCAAGGCACATGGAATGTGGTGACTAGTAAGAGAATTGTAAATGAAGTCAACAAAGATCAAACCTCTGTCTACATGCTAAAGTCCTTCAAGTTTTTAATTTTCTTTTATTGTCGGGAAAGTAACTTGAATCAGGATAGTGTGTATGAGATTTCCAATATATTCAGAATGATTACTTTATCATCCTATTCCTACACTTTAGTTCTGCCTCGGGATTTCTACTCTCAAGAATGAGCTTCCTCAAAGAATGACACTTTCTGTTGCCATATGTGAAATACCGGGATCCCTAGTATTCTGGTGAACTCAAACCCCTCTACATATAACTTTCCAGAATATGCGGCCCACTATGGATATGATTTTATCCGTGATTCAAATTTTTCTGACCGTCCATACCCAAACTCTACATTGTAATCTACTTCTCCTATAATCACAAATTCCATCTATTAAATCCTTTTTAAAAAAACATTTATAAAAATATCATGTAAATAAAACCATCATTATTTTTTTATCATATAAATCCATCACAAATAACACACTTTCAAGAAAATCATAAATTCTTGCATAATCATCCTTTTATGTATTGGGTTACCAAACTATCAGGCTTCTTAGATAACCTTAAAATTTTAGTACTTTGATTTGCATCATTACCTTGTACCTAGAACCTGGTATTCAACTTTACCCATGATTTTCTCGTACTTCAGTTTTACCAGAACTTCTATCTTTACTAGACCTCGACAATTAGACTAGAACACTTTGCTCAATACTTGCATTACCTTTTTCCTTTTTAACATTCCTAGCTCCTGGTACCTAGAACACTTGAATTACGAAGTAATCTTTTAAAAATATTTTTGTTTTCTTTTCACTTCCAGTGATATTTTCAACTAGCCTTCTCCTGCTAGAAGCATTAGTTTTCACTTAGTGTCCCCAAGTCTTACAATCTTGGGGTGTGTTGTGAGACCACACAATAATTTTCAACTAATTAAACCAAATTTAAACCAAAAATTCGGATTAAATCACCAGTCATAAATTATAATTTATGCATATTTTGAAATAATAACTCTTTTCCTTTACCTAGATTCTAATATAAAAACAGTAAAATTCATTCAAAAATATTCGTGTGTACTTTGATTAATTCAAGTTTTTGGAACTCAATAAAAAAAAAATAGTTCATTGACATTGAACTACATAATATTGTAATCATCCAAAGCCAACCCAGGATAAAGCCTTGTTGCCAGTCAAGCATCCATAGCCCAGACAAGGTTATCTGTATAATTCCCCCAAACATATCTCTACTACCAACTAGGTGTCTATAGCCCCGGTAGAGATATTTGGATATCTCATTTTTCTTTTGATATTTCAATTGATAGCTCATTTCAACTTGCAAGCAATGAAGCCTACTATTAGGTTAGGAATTATAGTGATAGCAAAGGTTACCTTTTGATTTTTCATTCAATGCAAATCCCTTCATCGTTTCACTATTTCCCAAAAACTCATTTAATAATTCCCTATTGGTGTGTATTTTTGATTAAACTTTACCACTTTTATGCCAAATCTTAGCTAACTGCAACTCGCTATATGTTAGAAGATATGCATAAATTAAAATTTAGTAGAAATCAACTTAATCACCAAATTTAATTCTAAATTTAGAAGCATTAGTTACCACCCTTCCAATCAAATTTATGGAAACTACTAAATACTTGGCTAGTAATTCTGATTTGACAGTACTGCACTACATTAATGGATCAAAATGTAATGATGATACTTAAACCTAATCGCATTATTTTGCATTAAATTTGTATGCCTCAATGCACATTTATCATTTCTTTCAAATTTCTAGGTAATGACGTGTGTTACCTTACTGGCTTAATTTTCCTTTCCATTTTACACACATAGGCACCTTCATGATTAATGTCAAAATTAAATGACTACCATTAATTTCAAAATCTTTAACTTACTTGATTTGTAATCTTCATAGTGGTTGAATTTGAAGCACATTGTCACCAATTGCGTGTAAAAATCAATTTGATTTAACTTTCTACTTTGGAGAAACTCATCTAATTGCCACCATGCTTATGATTTCCAAGACTTCAATCCAGGAAACTATGTACCATAACCTCTTCACAGTTTTCTATAAATTTGGCACTTCTCTTGAATTCTTCACACTTTTACTTTGTCTTCTTTTATTTTATGCATTTTCTTGTTCTGCTCCTGCTTGTTTGCTTCCAGGTCATGGATACTCCAATTTTCCTGACTAGCTCTCACTGCCAAAATATTTTCTTGGGTTGTATCAAAACTCAAAGGCTTCATAATTTTTTCTTCATTCAAAATACCAGTTTCACTATGCCAAACTTGTGCTTAGTCCTTGGGGAACAATATGTGGAATCTAGAGCTTACTATTAGTTCTATTTTGACTTAGATTCTCACTTTGTAGCATCGCTCCTAGATATTGGGCTTCCTATTGAAGATGTTTGCTTAGCTGTGGAGTGGATAGTGCGGTCTAAATATTTGGAGAATCTAGATATAGTTTGTTTATTGCACATCCAACCATTGGAATCCATTCCATGGATGATATTCCTTGATTCCTGGAACATGGGGAAGTGGTTCCACTCTGACCATTTCTTACTGACCTCCATACTCCTGACTTTGAAGTTCACTGAGAACTTTCCTACGTAGGATATTTATCCCTAATGGATGAGGCATCCTAGATTGACTGAATGACTACTCCTATCTACAACTCAACTCCTTTTTTCTTTTTTTGATCTTTTTACTCTTTTTACAACAAGAATTTTTATACTTCCATGTACATACATGATATACACACATATATATAACTTTATCGAACATTTTAAAGCGTGTATTTATTGTGTGTGATTTTATCATTTTACATTTCACAGCACAATGTTACAAATTTTTGAATTTTCTCTCATGTGACTTATAAGTTAAGCAAAATTTTCTAATGCAAAGGGCCAAACAAAAAAGGAAAGGAAAAAGAAAAAACAAACCCTATAAAAGTAAATTAACCCTAACTAACCAAAAATATAATCCAATAAACAACTAACCCTAATAAAGAAATTTATTTTAAGTTCAATAACTATTTCCATTGTTGTTTTGGCACGAATTACAATAGGTTTATCTTTAAATTCACTTGAAAAATTTCAAATGTCGTAATGTAACAATGAATTTTTTTAAATTTTTTGTGTTTAACAAATGTAAATTCAAAAGGCGTACTTACCAATAACTTGGCTCATATGTATGAAAATGACCCCATTGAAAGTTGATTGCACACACTTCCTCTGATTCAACAATACTCTACTTTATTTCAACCCTAGTTCATGGTTTTCCTCTACTCTATCCAATTCCATGAATGGTTGTGTCCGTTTCTTGATTTTCTTCTCTAAAAATTTTCATGTCCTTGGTCCTCCCTTCAATTTGAACTTGTTAGACCAAGTGACATCACAATTTATATTGTTATTAGAGAGAGAAAAAGGAAAAACTTGATACTCTGTATCTTATATAAAATTAGGAAAATTTCCTTTCTTAGCTTGCAAAATTTCAATTTGGATCAAAAAACACATGTCTCCTGCTCTATTTTCCCACTCCTTCTCTTCACATACATTTTCCATGTATGAAGAGTATGATAACTCATTAATGTCATTTCCTTCTCTTTGATGCAATTTTTTTGAGTCTTGAGATTCTCGCCTATTTTCCTACAAAACCTTAAGATTTTCTTTATAACAATTGCAATTATCAAACTATTTTGGTTTAACATTTTCAATTCCACTAGGGTCATACTCTTTTTCATGATTCAACATATTCCTCATTAACAATCCCTTTCATCTAGCAATTAAAACTTCTTTTGTTAAAAAAATCACCTTATACATAGTCAAACTTACCCCAGTTAAAAAAATTTCACAATCAAGTTCACCATGATCAGTTGTATCATGAATTATACACTTGGTGACTCTACCAAAGGTGAATAAACTCAAAGGATGTAACCTTTGATTAAGAATTTTCCAAAGTTTTTCAACTTCCATTTTCAAAACACCATCTTTCCTATAACTTTCACCTTACAAGCTACCTTTTAAACTTGGAACCAATATATATTCCTAAACAAAACACAAAGATAAAGATATAAAGAAAAAAAAAAGATGACCTTCCTTCTAGTACTAGTTCTTGTTGATGATGATGTCACTCACAACAATAGTGTAGATAAAGTCCTCACAGAAAAACCACAAAGATCCTATCTTCTTAAAATACTTAACTAGGGAAATCTCAAGGTGTTCGTGTTTTAGGAAAAATTTGACTTAGCTCAATCCCAAGTCTTTAGTAGTCAGGTCTTGACCATACTAGGTTCACTCCAAGGTATGATGTGATATTGTTGTTAATCTCAAGGTGTCTATGGTTATTCTTGGTTTCATTAAGAACATCTCCAATTTCATTAAAAATCATACGCATTAGATGCAAGATTTATAGTTTGAGTATAAAATAATCTCATGAAATCAAAATATTTGCAATAATATTTCATGAAATTCAAACAACTTTTCTATCACTTAAGTAGATTTAGCTTTAAAAATTGAACAATTTCATAGATTTTTTTTTTTCAATACATTTCCATTCATTCATCTATTTTTTGGAACATTTTCAAGAATTTAAACATCTAATCTAAAATAAAGCATTAAAAATTCTAAAAAATAAAATTTCTCTTGGTTATTCTCCATGCATGCCCCAAGATTTAATCAAATCAAAGAAAACCACTTTATACTTCACCAGATTGCTTCACAGCTAGGTGTAAAATGGTGTGAGCTTTTAAAGTAGGGGGTTTTAGTTTGGACATCGAGTAGGTTTATATATGCACCGTTAAATGGTGCATCATATAGTCTTGTTCGGGAATGCGCAGGATCATCATGGAAAAAATAGGTCCTTAAGTGGCAAAAAATTCAAAAAAATCAGAGTTAGAAAACTTGACGTAAAAATTTGAATAAGTTATCTATATTATTTCAAAAATATGTTAGAATAGAATCTGTAGCAAATTAAATGTAGTTTCTAAACTACTAGGCTTTTTTTTTTTTAAAAGAATCTATTTGGCAAAAAATTGAAATTTCAATGCAGTGGTACTTAAATTTTTGGGAAAAATAAGTAGGTGTCTGTTTGACCACCTTAACGAAAATAAAATGATAATATTTTTTTATAAGATTTTAGATATAAGTGGAGGAATCATGTCCAGATGTGATGCATATTTTTTTGTAATTTTTTCCAAGTAAATAGTTAATTATGAATTTTTATTACAACTTTTAAAAAATATAAAAACTCGTATGTCTAACCACCTTAACTTGGTCAAAAATTCATGGAATTTATTTTCTTTTTTTAATCCTATAGTACGTGAAGCATAGAAATGTGACATGTTTTGGATTCAAAAAATGTGATGCCATTTGAAAGCTATAGATGTTTTTTAATCAGCCTATCAATCAAGACTTTAGTCGAATTCAAATAGAAAATTCATAACAATTATTTATTAATTTGAAGTAAAGGATAATTTATATTGGTGGAAAGCTAAGAATATCCTTTAAAAGCCCTTTTCGTTTCATCAATTTTGGGTAAAAAAAAGTCGTCAGCCACATACCCATCATATCGCCACTTTTTGGCCCATCATGATCTTGCACATACCTGTTCAGTTGAACTAACAAAACTAGCTACAAAAGTACATGAGATAGGTAGCTATCAAATTGGCTTCGATATTGATTAAGTTCTATGTGAATACAAGTTTTTAGTTTAGAATAATTTAGAAAACATGAAAAAAGAACAAAACTTAAGGAATTTTTGGCTCTTCTGACATCCACAAACTTTGGACTTAACTTAAAAAAAGGTATCCCCTAGCATTTTATAGAAGTAAGACACAAGTAGGATAAGAAAAATACATAAGAGTAAATATAAGGGACAAACCACATCAAGGAATGTGGAATATGGTGACAGGTAAGAGAATTGCAAATGAAGTCAATGAAGGTCAACCTTCGTCTACACATTGAAGTCCTTCGGGTTTTTTATCTTTTTTTATCGCTAGGAAAGTAATCTGAATTGGGATAGTATGTAGGAGCTTTCCTATATATTCAAAATTATTTCTTTATCATCTTGTCCTACACTTTGGTTCTTCCTCGAGCTTTCTACTCTTGGGAATGAGCTTTCTCGAAGGTTGGTGCTTTCTGTCACCATATGTGAAATACTAGGATCCCTAGTATTTTGATGAACTCAAACCCCTTTGCATATAACTTCCTAAAATATGCGGCCTAATCTAGATATTCTTCTATCCATGATTCAAATTTTCCTGAACATCTATACCCAAACTCTACATCACAATCTGCTTCTCATGTAATCACAAATTTCATCTATTAAATCCCTTTTAAAAAAACATTTATAAAAATATCATGTAACTAAAACCATCATTAAATTTTTATCATATAAATCCATCATAAATAACACACTTTCAAGAAAATCATAAATTATTGTGTAATCATCATTTTATATACCAGGTTACCAGACTAGAAAACTTCTTAGATAACCTTAAAATTTTAAAGCTTTTATTTGCATCCCTACCTAGTACCCAAAAGCCGGTATTCAACTTTACCCATGATTTTCTTGGACTTCAGTTTTACTAGAACTTCCATCTTTACTGGATCTTGACTATCAAATCAGAACACTTTACTCAATTCTTGCATTACCTTTTTCCTTTTTAACATTCTCAGTTCCTGACATCTAATACCCAAAACACTTAAATTATGAAGTACTCTTTTAAAAATATTTCTCTCTTTTCACTTATGGTGATATTTTCAACTAGCCAACACCTTCCATAAGCGTTAGTTTTCACTTAAGGTCCCCACGTCTTACAATCTTGGGGTGTGTTGTAAGACCACATAGCAGGTATCTATTTATTCAATTCCAAAAATTGACCTATATTAGGGTAGAAAGGTTCTTAGGAAATCCCAACTAGTTATTTTGCTTCCCAAATGATCAGATCATCTTGTTGGAAGCTACTCAGTAGCTGCAAACTACACATACCCTACTAAGTGACAAGCATTGAGCTAAGGTTCCATATCCCCTAACATTTAGGCAAGGAATGTACTCTTGCCTTGTTTCCCAGTGTGCTAAATACTCAAAAAAGGAATTGGCAGAGTACCACTTAGACCTACACATCGATAGGGGAAGAGTGGATCCTCATTGCAAGCTAAGGAAACAAGTTGGAAGACAATATGCGAATTGACCTCATATTGAAGAATTCTAGGCCAACTTTGGAAATGAAAGGGAGGTGCAGATGAGATACTACATGAGGATGACCTCCCAATTTGTGAATTTTTTCAATCTATTTCTAGTGCCTGATCAAATCTTCAAAGACAAAAATATTTTAGATGAAAGATATATTACCTTGGCTAATAAGCCTCTACTAGTCATTGATTGGGCCAAGAGGTCACCGATCTTGAAATTCTCACCCAACCCATTGAACACAAAACCAAGCAATGGGTGGATGCACAAATCACCCAAATAAGGGAGTAGGGTGTAGAGCTTACATATGGGGGGCTCAAGGAAGAAATAGAAAGTGAAACAGACAATAGTGTAGTTGCTTGTTCATCAAGAAAAGCTCCAAGTCTTCGCTCATTACTAGATATAAGAAGAGGAAGGATGCACCTAAGCGTAAGCCCAAAAAAAATTTGTATTCCAGGAAGGCTAAAGAAGGCTAACCGTCCAAAAGGGAAAAAAGAGTGGGGACATTTATGCTTGAAATATCAACAATTAAGGAGGAGGAGCCTCAACACAAAGAGGAAGAAGAAACTGAGCAAGCCCACTCACCACCTACCACCTCCAAATCTTTTCTCATCTCATCTCTACCTATCGTGGAAATATCAATCCATTTCACCTCCACCTTGCATACTACTCTAATCATGGTATTAGACTATTCCTCTTCGAATACTTCACCACTTTCATCTTCCTCGCTCTCACCTCCACTACCTAATTTTTCCAATCTTCCACCTTCCATACCGTCAACATCTATGGCACCACTCATCTTGTCGTAATTTTTCATAGAATATATGCAAAACATTCACATTGAGCTCTCTGGGGTAATCCTTGAACCCAAAGTCCAAGCACTAATGGCCCAACTTGTTGTTGCCTTACCCCTTCTCCCACCACCTACCAAGCTACCAAAAATGGAGGACACAATGCAGATCTTGGAAGAAATGGAAAGACTTAGCACATAGTAATACAAAGAGGCTACGAGGGACATAGCTAAGGAGCCTCAGGATTCTAATAAAGACAATTATTTTTAACATCTAGAGGGTGGATTAAGTATAAACTTAGGAAAGGTGGCCTATGATGAAGAAGGGTCACAAACTTCTCAAGAAGGTGCTAAGGGTCTTGATGAGTACTATGTAGTGGAGACATCGGATCAGGAGCTAGAAGAAGAGACATGCCCAGAGGAGCACTACTCCAAAGAAAGGAAGATAGACACAAATCTAGATGTTGAAATAATTGAGGAACCTCCATAGACTAGCCAAGATAAGGGCCTGATGTAAGAGGAAGTGCCTCCAGCAAGGAAGGAAGAAAAGGATAAAGAAGAAGAGAAGATAAAAGAGAAGAGCATTAAACCCAAGCATAAAATTGAAATGAAGCATGAAGATGAAGAGAGGGAACTACAAGAGGAAAATATCATTGAAGAAAATGTATCTTCCATTGACCCTAATATAGGAAGGACTACACTAGAAAAGGAGACAAATTAGGAGGGAAAGAATGACAAAAAGGATCCTAGTGATGAAGAAGATCAACCACAAAAAGAAAAAGAAGAGGAAGGTGATCATGAATCACTAAAGGGTCAAACAGAGGTTCTCACATGGCTAGAAAAAAAATTAAAGAAGGATCGAGTGGTCACCGATCCGAAGGAAAGATTAGAAGCAATTTTGGCCAAAGCATAGAGGACCCAAAAGGAGAAGCAACCTAAAATCTGATCCCACATCATAGTTGATGCCTCTGGATCCAAGACGCTACAAATTTCCACCCCAATATTTGGTAAAGATGTGATAACCTTGCAGGGGAAAGAATACTAGATATCCATGATCAACCTAGGCCCGACCACCCATGAATAGAAAATGGATTATCTTCAAGTATTAGTGTCCACCATCATAGAACAAATGAATAAGGAGTAGTCCACTAAGGAAGAGATGAAAGAACAAGTGCTAGAACTCACCACTTACATTTAATAGTGGAATTCTACAGAGGAAGAGATTCCAATGGAATTACCTACACCTACTCTCTTGTCCAAGGAGGAGCTAAATAAAATGGAAAAAATGAAAAACTGGACCAAGTCCACTGTAGACTAGTTTCAAAGGGTAGTATATAATGGAGATATGGGCATCTAACATGTAGCTAGAATGTTCAATAAATTTTGAAAGATGCAAAAAGAAGTGGAAGACATGATAAGCATCTACAAAGAGTTCCTTGAGCTATATAGGATCACCTATCCTAAGCTCGAGAGCATCCTCAAACTCTCTCAGGAAACATGGGCAAAGGAGCTAGAGTTGCAAGATCAATGGTTGGTTAAAACATGTCAAATGAATCTTGATTATAGGAAATAAATTTTGGAGAGGTCCTTGCACGAACTAGAGCTTGATCATGAGTGGATTGCCGAGCATCAGACGAAAAATGGAGATTATCTTAAGATGATGAAATACTATCAAATGCCCACTTTGGAGCTAGATCCAGAGAAAATCAAGCCATTATTTCACAAAAGAGATAGAACAGGGGGTTGGAGACATACTATCTTCAGATTTCATGGATTTTTTTGTAGGGGCTTTCACTCAGTCAGAGCAAGTTATAAAGGCTACACCAAAGTGCACCAAGCACTGGGATAAAATCACTAACAAGTTTAAGAAGATAGCATTTCAGATCCTCAAATCCAAGCTATCTGAAGAGAAGCTCATAGGTATGATAAAAAAATCGTTGAGTATGCAACAATGCAGAAGGAGGTTGGGAAGCCTATCATCAATGATGAATACTTTTTGAAGTAGTTATAAAGGATGAAAAGGAAGCTACAAGATAAAATAGACTAGAGGATGAAATAGGAAAATAGACAAAGTCTATTTTTATATTGTAATATATTGGGGGTAGGTGAAACCCTAAGTGAAAATGAATCTTCACCATGTTGGTTCTCCAAATCAACAAATGCAATGAATCCTAAAGAATAACCACTTTCTTATGTTTAGACTCAAAGATGGATTTGTCCAATTGACAGGAAATGAGATTGAAACACATTTCCCCTACACTTAAGGCTCTATAGGACCTAGGTGGGTGACCCTTTAGCAACATCTAAAGATTCAAACAAACATTTAATAGGATATTGCTTAAAAAATGATGCTCTCACAAGAATATGCTAAGAAAAATAAAATATCACTCAACATTGGCTAAGACATTGGGTGAATTTCATTAACCAACATGGAGAACATGGCAAATACAAATAACTCAGAAAATAGAATTGAAATGGTTTTTGATTTAATAATTTGGGACCAAATTGAAAATAGAAGATGCATAAAGATTGACCAGTGCCAAGAAGAGGGCTACAAAGTCATATAACCAACACTTCATCCTATAGTGTTAGACATGTTTTGAAGATCTTTGAAAATGTTATCACATTATGACAACAAGGCCACTGAAGCTTTATCAGACAACCATTCTTACAAATCCACCTAGAAACATAACACTCCTATTACATTCACTAAAGAAATGACTCCATTCTTTGAACAATAGGCATAGTTGACATTCATTAAAATAGTTACATCATTCTGTGAATAGAAAGCAATCACAATTGCAACTCAAATGCAACAAATGTGCATGAAAAAACTCAGATAATATTTGATTATTGAATTCAAAAGAGTATTAAATTTCAGCCATGGAGACAATCATAGAATAAAATATAAACATGAAGCTCAATTTAGAACACCATAACACTTCAGATTAGTGACTAATAGTAATACTTAACCCTAGCTTTACAATTTACCCAAAAAAATTTCCTATTTTGTAGAACTTTCAGAAAATGGAACCCCTTACAATGAGAAGAGAATCAGAAGATAAAGAAGAAGAAAAAACCCTAAAATACATCCATAGTTGGAAACTAGAAACCTAATCTCCATCTGATCTTTAATAGGAAAAATCCCTTCTCTTCTCTCTTAAATTTCAATAAAACCACTTTGCCTCTGAATTTTTCCCTCATTCTTCAATAGAAAATTTACCTTTAGTGAAAAATCAACACCACTTTCACCCCTGAAGTTGAGAAAAACATCTGCTCCTGTGAAAGCTTTGTTTATTCTTATTTTATTTGTTGCACTTTATAATTTCAATTCCCAGCAAATAGATTTTTCCCATTTTTATAATAGAGCCTTTAATGATATGTTTGCATCGGGAAATATATTTCACCCTTGTGTTTTCACATGCATTTTACCACTATCCTCATCCAACAAAGAAAATCCTACATATAGCCAATATTTTATTCATTTCATGAAATTATCTCCCATGCCATTTACCCAACAACATTTTACATTTACATGCCCACCACAAAAAATATTCAACTTTAAGAAAGGAGCAATATAACCCCTTTTAGCTTTCACAATGCCCACAATATTTTAAATATTTCATTTAAAATAATTTCCCTTTAACATTACACTTCAATTTTACCTTCTTACTCAAATTTTGTTTTGTGAGGGCTTTTGAATATTTAATATGGGCTTAAGAACCTTACCCGTATAGTTTAATTCATTCACAAGCCCACCCCACATCTTCACACAAGCTTTACCATCCGGCATCACTGTTAAGATGAAAAAATAGAAAGAGCTCAACTCGTGATGAGCAATGATGCAGCAAAAGTTGAAATTTATCGAGAAATACTATAATTCCCTATATTTTATTTAAAATATGAAAACATTTTGAATGCTTTGCCCATGCCTTTTGATTTCAAGGTCCCACCAAATGCTTCTCTTGACTCACATTGCACATTGTGTGAAGTGGAAGAAATGAGAGAAATCAACACATGATGAGCGATGAGGAAAGTACAACATCACTCATCGAGTTTTCATCTAGGAAATAGAAAAACTAGCATGTGATGGGCAATGGAAAGCAAGTCCATCACATGTTGCATATTGGAATGGAGAAGCCTTCCCACAACAGTGATGGAGACATGTTGTACCTTGGAAACTCTGCCAATCATCTATAAAAATTAAATGGAAAATCTTCTAATTATCTGTAAACATTAAATGGATCTGTCAAATCAAACATTCATCTCTGGAAACATTGCATAGCTAAAATCTTGACAGGGAAAAACAAAGCTTTGAGGCGAGTGGTGATGAGTTTTTTCATGCAAACATGAAATTCGTGAAAGTCATGTCTAAACCAATCAAAGCTAAGAATTAAACTTGTTCTAGTACAAAAAAAATTGAAATTCACTTTATATTTGCACAATATTTAAAAGGAAACTTTAGAAAATTTGTGACTTCTAATTACGCTTGTAGGCCATTTGAAGGAAATTCATTGCATACAAACCGAGACACCTGGAGCCATGATTTTTTGTTTGTGATCATAATAAATTATTTAAAGAAAACCCATTTCCTCAAATTTTTCCCAACCCTTAAAATTCTGGTACCTCCTTTGTAAAATGGCCCTCAGGATGTGTTCGCTACAACAAAAGTACATTAAAATATGTATCAAATGACCTCCATTTTAATAAAAATGGAAATGTAGAGGTTTTAAACCAAAAAAATAAATGGGAACCTTGTCCTTATATTTTTAAACTTTGACACTTTCCAGAATACCATTTTTGGCCATGTCGCGATCAAAAAGCAATTAAATAACCCATCAGAACTTATCTTGGAGGCACAAAATTGAACATGCATGTAAAAATTTGACCTAAGAATGTAGTGCAAGAAACATCTTGGAAAAATGGATCCTGAGGTGAAAGATATTAATCAACAAAGTTTCCCACTCAAGCATTTTTGCAACTGCACCTCTTTAGAACCAATCAGGGCTCTCAAAGTCAGCACTTTGAAAAAATATCAAAACAACTTCTAGGGGGCTTCCACTGGAAACATAAGCTCATTTAGGTACACTCAGTATGTGTGGAAGAGGTATTTGTTTCAATCATCAATCTTCATGAGATATTAGGGGTCAACGTTGACCACCTTGAAACATTATTAGCAATGCAGATGTAAAATCTAAACAAATTGCATTTACTTTTGACCTCAAAAAAATAGAAAATCAAATCATGAGACTCTGAAATAAAATAGGGGAGTACATGAATGTATGGATAATGGAGAGCAACAAACCTTTTGTCTTTAAAATCAAAAAGTTCCAAATTATGATACTCCAAAGTAGGTCATTTAGGTAGTTTTTTTGGTGCACTTTTGAGAGTGCAGAGGCAAAATTTTCAATATGGGCACTTCAAATTTGAAAAATTTGAAGGTTCCACTAGATGCTACGACTAGGGATGCATGCACCCTATGGGAATAGAAAGAATCCATATCTCTGGGGAGTAGACCAAATGTTGAGTCCATTGGGCATTCTGAAATTGCTTCTTTATTCATCCTCTTTTCCAACTTCACTTGGTGACCTCGGGCCACCAAATGAAAAAGGGAATTCAATTCTTACCTCTGTCAAACACCAATCTGTTGAAGGAGCTGATCTCCCTCAACTCATGCTTGTCTTTGTCACACCACAAGATGAGTGACCACAATTTTTCAAAAAGAAGTATCAAGTTGCTTTTGTTCAAATGTAAACTTGCTCCCTATTTAACTTTGTTGTCACATGGCAGCCAAATTACATAGGCCACATCATTGCCACTCTCTTCATTTTTTGATTCTATATCAAGTGGCAACATATGATGATAATGATCAAGACCAGATGAAAATATGGTCTTATCACATTTACTAACCCCCTCATAATGGTTATGCTCAAAGAAGATATCATGCCTGAAAAACAATGTGCTATCCTCCCGTGTATTGAGCAAAGAATGCTCACACATTTCCAACATGTTCAACTAAATTGCATCATAGATAGGTTTATATTTATCCCAAAAACACAACCCAAACACATTGTCACATGCCTCAAGGTCCTCATATGCATCTATATGATAGAAAAAATAATGCTCTTCATGTACAAATTCATCATGAAAACTGTCACTAGCTATACCGATATTTATCTCTACATTTGCACTTTCATGTACATCTACATAAATGCTTTCCTTGAATGAAAATATTTAGTGGTGGCCTCAAAGGCAGCAAAAGGAATAGAATAAGGTAAAACATCAAACAAACAAAAAAGTTCCTTGTTCATCATTATCAACTACTTGTACTAATTCGTTCAATACATCTCTCACATACATATCTTCTTCATTCATATTTCTACAACAATCAACAAGGCTACCTTCTTCATTGTCAAGCTAAAAACCATCAACAATTTCTTCATTGTAACTTATTGTATATGATGTTTCTAACTAAAATTCATTGCACACTTCGTCACTTGTAGTTGATATAATGATGCTCTCAAAAGCACTCTTCAAATCTGCAAGCTCCTTTGTTTCATCATGAAAGCCTTCATCAATGCTACATACACTTATAAGAATGGTACAACCAAGTGCATCATAATACTGTTGATTATGCATGTCTTCTTCAAACATGATATTCAGTTCATATCCATCATACTCTTGTTCTTGTGATTCTTTAGAAACATTGTCATCATCTTTATTAGAATACTTTTCACTCTAGGATATTAATTCCATCTCCTCCTCTTGAAAGGAATCACAATTACTAGGGTTGCAAGTAGAGTTGAAGTGTTCTTGATCACCCATACGAAGATGCTTTTCAGTTGGCTGTAAACTTCCACCTACAACACCATTGTTCTCATCATGAAGATGTGAAACTCCAAAATCAGCCTAATCTTCAACTATATATTCAAAATCCATAGATGAGAAAATAATTTTAGTATCATCTGCATCATTGCAACCTTCATTTGCTACATAAAAATTGCTCCCTATTTCTATCTTTTGAAAACAAATAGAAGAAACTTCAGATGTTTCATCTATCTCTTCATGGCCATCATGGCTGCAATCTTCATCTATGTATATTTATTCTATAGGTTGTTTAAAAGAAATTTCCTCATCACCTAATGATACATCATTATTGTCTTCTACTATACCATTTGCATCCATTGGACTAATTCTTGAAAAAAGTACCATTACATAATTGAGTTAGGAGATTACTTCAATATTTATCTATCATTTCTTCAATTATTGAAAGCCATTGATATATGCATTTAAGGCTAGGGGGCTTCAAGTGATCCGGCATAGTAATCCAACCTAAATCAAGTCTCTTACAAAACAAATCAATGCAAAATGATTCATCAGGTTTTTTTTATTTTGGTATAACAAGAAGAAATTTCATGAATCTATCATGAAAATCATAGATGGATTCATCCTCTAATCTTTCTATATCACACAATTTATCAATATATGATATGGACTCAACCTTTCTTGCAATTTTCTCTTCAAATTCTTCTTGAGTATGTAGATTTGTTTCTTCAGATAAGCATTCATTATTCACTATTGACTCTTCTTCAAAATAATCAAGGAAACGTATTATGAGCTCATGGCATGAATCTATGGAATGTATTGGTAAGCAAGTAAACCAACCTTTAACCATACCTTCTAAAGTTCTTCTACAAAAAAATTAATGATAACATCTTCCTCTTCAATCTTAGAATATTCCATAAAATCAATGAAACACTGTGCATTTCTTGATGTTGATTCTTCAAAATCATCTCTAAACTTAGGAAAATATTCATTAATTCTTCTTGGGAGAGAATGTGGGTAACCTTGGATTTTACTAAAATCTAAAGGGTCATATCTTCCACTAGTGAACACCTTCCTTTGAGGATAGGGTTGTGTTCCATGCATGATATTATAGCTTGTAGAGGGAGAACTAGGACAACAATACATATTGCAAATGAAAATTATCCCCTCTACAACTATTCAATTACAATATTCAACCTCCCTTGATTGTAGTGCTCAATTTCACTAAATACAAGAACCGAAGTTTTCTAGGACTTCAAATGTCATTCTCATATACATATTTATCTTTCTTGGAAAAATGAAAATGAGAAATACCTAGATATGTTGCAGCTATTGCAAATTTCCCTTCCTGACTAGAAATATTTGTAGATCTGACACTTTTTCCACATCTTCATCAGGTTCTTTTGATAGAGTCACCACCTCTCTTCATAGAGGATGGAACTTCAAAAAGTATGAAGCTCTTTCACATGTAAATTTATTTTTGAGTTCCTTTCACAAATAGAGCACCACAGAGTATGAAACTTTCAGGTTCACTACAACAATTTCTTTCTCAAGGTTTGAATTCCTTCAATATTTGAACCAAGTGTTCAAATCAGCAAATAATTGACTCTTTGCAAATGATATGGCTCTATAATAGAACATTCTACAACTAGAGATTCAAAATTCTCTCTAGCAGAGTCACCAATCTATTGCTTCTCCAAATTGACAGATGCAATGAATCCTAAAGAATAGCCACTTTCTTATGTTCAGACTCAAAGATGTATTTGGCCACCTGACAAGAAATGAGATTGAAACACATTTCCCCTATACTTTAGGCTCTGTAGGACCTAGGGGGTGACCCTTTAGCAACATATAAAGATTCAAACAAACATTTAATAGGATATTGTTTAGTAGATGATGCTCTCACAAAAATATGCTAAGAAACATAAAATATCACTCAACATTGCCTAAGACATTGGGTGAATTTCATTAACCAACATGGAGAACATGACAGATACAAATAACTAAGAAAATAGAATTGAAATGGTTTTTGGTTTAATAATTTGTGACCAAACTGAAAACAAAAGATGCATAAAGATTGAAAAGTTCCAAGAAAAGGGATACAAATTCATATAACTAGCACTTCATCTTGTTGGATGATGTGGTTGTGTTGCTGATATGTCGTTGTCATTAATGTCAACACTATTAGCATTGATGTATTGAAGGTTGTATATGTTTAGGATATTGAGAAAATTGTTAAAGAAAGAGTTGTAGGTTGCTAGGGGAATAGTGAAGGTCATGAAGGTGTCTTTCCCAGTACATTAATGATCAATCATTGTGGACTAAAGGGTTTATTTATGAAAGTATCTATTTTATCCAGTAAAAGTTTTAGAGGTCTGCGTGAAGTTTTGATCATGTTATGAACAATTGTGTTCTAACAGTTATTTTGTGGTTTCAATTACTATTCCTGAGTGAAGTTGATGTGGTTCTAGTAATTTTAGTAGCATCAGATGTTTATCTATTGGTTCTTGTTTCTTTTGGATGCTTCTAGATCATTCTCTATCTTTTTTGCACATTTGCATTGATCGGTGTGTTCGTGGTCATAGATTTTTCTCATGTGTGTTTGGGTTTTCATGTTCTTGGCCAACATGGTGGTTGTAACATGTTGTGGATCCTTGAAGATTAAAATTTGAATTTTTGGCATGCTCGAGGATGTTGTTTTGGGCCATAACACAATATTGGCCAATGGTGTTTGATTTTCATTGAAAATTTATTTGTAAATTAGGGCCGACATTAAAAATATGTTTTATATTTTGGCTAATAAATTTGTTGATGTAATTCATGTTGTAGATATATAAGAGTGGTTGTTTGTTTGAATTGAAGTATTCTCAATGTGCTCCTATGTGTGTATGTGTGAATATCATTCAAAGGTAGAGCAAAGTGTGATGAAGTGTGTAGAGGAGTGAAAAATTGTGCTTAACTGGAACTATAATCAAGATTTTGAAGAAGCTACTTTCTCAGTTCAAACTCTGGATGGTTATAATCTAAATCTCTATGTAAGATAGTGTGTCTTACATTGTATTTGAGTAGTGAGCTATAGGTAGTGTGCCTAAATTCATGTGCATTCCCATTATTATTCTTTATACTTTTAACAGGGTATAATATTGTGGACTAACATCCACCGTGGTTTTTCCCATAACAAGGTATCCACGTAAAAATCTTGGTGTTCTCTGTGTTTTTGATGTGTTGATTGTTTATTGTTTATTGTTCTTGCATCAGATCTAAGATTAAGTTAAGTTTGAAAAGTTTAAATAATCTATGACAACTAATTCACACCCCCTCTTAGTTGTTTGTCCTTATTTTTCCAACAATTGGTATCAGAGCAAGTTCCTCTGAAGAAGTTTAAAAGCTTGACGTGATCCGAGATGGCATCATATAAGAAGGACAGTCCTAGATTCAATGGAACAAAATTATACTCATTATGGAAATCCAGAATGGAATGTCATTTGAGGTGTTTAGGTGAATCCTTTTGGAAGATTACAAAGAATAAATATTCTATTCCTTAGAATGGTCCTTCCACTCCTAATGAGATTAAAGAAGCTAAGAATAATATCAAGGCTATGGAAGCTTTGTTGAGTGCTTTGATGGATTCGAAAATGATAAATGTGATAGGTCTAAAGATAGCTCATGAGATTTGGATGAAGCTAGAGACTCTTTATGAAGGAGATTACATGTGAAGGTAACTAAGCTATAGAGTTTGAAAGGAAAGTATGAAAATTTGAAGATGGGTGAAGATGAAAATATTTCTTTTATGCAAAGAGTAAATGAAATTGTGATGGATATTAGATGTTCCAGTGGTATTCTATATGAACTAGAAATTGTAGCTAAAATGCTCAGATCATTGCCTCCCTCCTACAAATCAAAAGCTCGTGCTATTGAAGAGTTCAAATCAATAACAAATGTGACAAGAGAATTGTTGATTGGTAAATTGCTACTTTTGAGTTGAGTGAATTTGGCGATTCTACCCCCAAGACTATATCTGCATTTAAGGCTTTTGTATCCAGAAGAAACATGCAAAGATATGATTTAGGAGAAATTTCTAGAAAAACCTTCAAGTATGAGGAAGAGATGAAATATTTTTAAGAAGAAAGAGAGGTTGAAGAGTTGGAAGCATTGATTGTGAAGAAAGAAGGAAAAGGACAAGGTAAGTATAAAGGAAAGTTTCCTATTAAATGTTTCTCTTGAAGTAAAATAGGTCATTTTTCTTCAAGGTTTCTTAAAAGAGTTCCTAGGATTAAACCTTTTAAAAGAGGTGTTATTTTTTTGAAGAAGGTGTGACTGATGAAGAGTTTGATAAATAAAATGGAAATGAAGATGAATGGGTTTTCATTGCTATCAAGGAAAACGGTCTGGTGGCTACTGAATCTGCTAAAGTTGAGAGATCTCTTACAGCCCGAATTGAAGAGATGGATGAGTGGGTTATAGATAGTGAATGCTCACATCATATGACTAGTGATTTGTAAGCATAGAGAAATATGATGGCGGGGTTGTAAGATTCAGAGATAACAATGTTGGTGTGATCTATGGCAAAGGATCTATTTGTCTTGGTGGTAAACATAACACTGATGATGTCCTTTATGTTGAAAGATTAAAGCATAACCTGTTGAGTGTTGGACAAATGGTGGAAAAGGGTTATGATCTTTAGTTCAAAGATGGAATATGTAGGATACTTGGAGGTTCTGGAAATATGATTGCTTCAAGTACAAAGACAAGAGGTAATATTTTTCACCTGAGTGTTAGTAATGTAAGTTGTTTAATTGTTCAGTTTAATTGTTCAAGTAGATGAAAGCTGGTTATGGCATAGGAGGCTGTGTCATGTGAATTTTGATAACATTGTCAAGGTAAGCTCCATTCAATCAGTAAGATATCTACCTAAGCTAGTGAAGCCTAGTAATACAATATTCAAGGAATGTCAGATGGGTAAACAAACTAGAGTTTCTTTTTGGAGTAAAAAGCATCATTCTAATGGAGTATTGGAGTTGGTGCATACTGATCTATGTGGTCCCTCCAGAATCAAAAGTCTACAATGAGAAAGTTACTTTATGCTACTTATTGATGATTAATCTAGGATGATATGGGTTGCTTTCTTAAGAGAAAAATGTGAAGCGTTGGAGAGTTTCAGAAGTTTCAAAGCTATGGCAGAGAATGAGACAAGTCTAAAGATAAAATTCCTAAGGTCAGAAAGAGGTGGTGAGTTCACTTCCTGGGAGTTCAATTATTTTTGTGAAGAGCATGGAATTAGAAGATAGTTATCTTCTCCCTGAACCCCTCAATAGAATGGAGTTGTAGAGAGAAAGAACAAAACAATTCTGGATGTTACTAGAACAATGATGATTGAAGTAAATGTGCCTCACATCTATTGGAGAGAAGCTATAAACACTACTGTGTACACTTTAAATTGGGTAAATGTTAATGGTATTTTTGGTAAGACTCCTTTTGAGCTATGGTTTGGTTATAAGCCTACTTTTAAATATTTCAATATTTTTGGAAGCAAGTGCTACATTAAGAGAGATGAGGACATAGGAAATTTTGATGCAAGGAGGGATGAAGGAATATTTCCAGGTTACTCTACCAAGAGCAAGGCTTACCATGCTATAATAGAAGATTGAGAAAAATGGTTGAAAGTGCAAATGTCAGAGTTGATGAGGACTCTACTAGATCATCCATATACTGTGGATATGATTTAGATGACCAACCAGATAGTTCAGACAAAGGGAAGAATTATTAGACACAAAATCAAGTTAAAGTTGTTCTGGTAAATAAAAAAAGTCAAGGAGAGACAAGTGGAAGTGCAGAAGAAAGAACAAAAGAACCAAAATTGTGAGATTGCAGAAGAGTATTTCTTGATTTCCAAAACTAAGCCTAAAAATGTTAATGAAGCTTGCAATGATGAATACTAGATGGAAGCTATGAAGGAAGAACTGACGCATATTGAAAAGAATGATACATGGATTCTTGTTCCTAGACCTAAAGATAAAAATGTGATTGGAAATAAATGGGTCTTTCATAATAAGCTAAATGAACAAGGTGAAGTAGTCTGAAATAAAACAAGATTGGTATGTAAAGGGTATTCACAAATGGAAGGCATTGATTTTGAAGAAACCTTTTCCCTTGTTGCTAGAATTGAAGTTGTAAGATTATTTCTTACTTATGCTGCATAAAAGAACTATAAAGTCTATCAAATGGATGTGAAGTCAACTTTTCTGAATGGTGAGTTAGAAGAGGAAGTATATGTTGAATAGCTAGATGGATTTGAATTGACTGACAAGGAAGACATGGTTTGTTGGTTGAAGAAAGCTCTGTATGGGCTCTGGTGTGATAGACTGGACAAATACTTACTGAAGCTTGGATTCAATAAAGGTATTATTGACATCAACTTGTATTTTATGTTGGATCATGATAAAGAGTTGATTATTGAAGTCTTTGTTGATGACATTATTTTTGGAGGAGATGATGATTTATGCATGAAGTTTGTTGATGAAATGAAAAGTGAATTTGAAATGAGTATAATTGGAGAGATGAAGTTCTTTCTAGGATTGCAAGTCACTTAGTTAGACAATGGTATTTTCATATCTCAGTCCAAATATGTGAGAGAGCTGCTGAAGAAGTTTGGCATGGAAGACTCAAATCCTATTGGTACACCCATGGTAACTGGATGCAAGTTAACAGAAAATGATGATTTTCCTAAGTTAAATCAAACAAGATATAGGTCAATGATTGGCAGATTGCTCTACTTAACTTAGACTAGACCAGACATCATGAATGTTGTATGTATGGTTGCTAGATTTTAGGATAATCCAAAAGAATCTCATGTGACTATTGTAAAGAGAATCTTCAAATATCTAAAAGAACAATTGATTTTGGGCTTTGGTATCCTAAAGATGATGATCTTACATTGAGTGCATATATTGATGTGGATTGGGCGGGAGATGTAGATGATAGGAAAAGTAATAGTGGTGGTGCTTTCTTCCTAGGGAAGAAGTTTGTGTCTTGGTTGAGTAAAAAGCAGAATTCCATTTCCCTATCTACTATTGAGGTAGAGTATATTGTTGTTGCAAATAATTGTACTCAAGTGATGTGGATGAAACAAATGCTGAAAGATATCAGAGTAGTATATGATGAACCTATTTCCATATACTGTGACAACTCAAGTGCAATAAACATATTGAAGAATTTAGTGCTACACTCTAAGACCAAGCATATATCAATCAAGTTTCAATTTTTGAGGGAGAAAGTGAATGAGAAAGAAGTTAGATTGGAGTATGTGCCTACCAAATAATAGGTTGAAAACATTTTCACAAAGTTGTTGCCAAAGGATACTTTTAAGTATCTTAGAGGGATACTAGGGGTGATTACCCCTCCTAGTATGAACTATAGATGCATTTACTTGGATCAATCCATATGCTTTAAAGCTATATTATGATCCAGATTGATGTTTTTGTGGCTGCTACTTAGGGGGAGTAGTTAGATGTGCAAATATATGGTTCATAGCTTGTATGTAGGAAGATAATGTTTATCTTTGCCATTGATGTCAAAGGGGGAGAAGATTCATGTGAAAAACTATGAATTATTTGGGGAGAAGAGCCTTGTGGGGTGAAGATCATGTAGAATAAGTTGCGGAAAAATCCGAGTTAGAATCTAAGGGGGAGTAAGTGCTGATTGAGAGTTGCTTTGATGGTTTTTTTCACTTCATATGTTTGCATCAATGCCAAAGGGGGATATTTTTGGATGTTGTGGTTGTGTTGATGATATGTGGTTTTCATTGATGTCAACACTATTAGCATTGATGTATTGAAGGTTCTATATGTCAAGGATATTGAGAAAATTGTTAAAGAAAGAGTTGTAGGTTGCCAGAGGAATAGTGAAGGTCATGAAGGTGTCTTGCTTAGTACATTGATGATCAATCATTGTGGACTAAAGTTTTTATTTATGAGAGTATCTAGTTTATCCACCTAAATTTTTAGAGGTTTGCACAAAGTTTTGATCGTGTTATCAACTGTTGTGTTCTGATAGGTTTTTGTGGTTTCAGTTAGTATTCCTGAGTGAAGTTGATGTGATTCTAGTAATTTCAGTTGTTGCAGATGTTTCTCTATTGGTTCTTGTTTCTTGTGGATGCTTCTAGATCATTCTCTATATTTCTTTCATGTCTGCATTGATCGATGTGTTCATGGTCAAATATTTTTGTCATGTGTGTTCGAGTTTTCATGTTCTTGGGCGACATGGTGGTTGTAATGTGTTATGGATCCTTGGAGATTAAAATTTTATTTTTTTGCATGCTCGAGGATGTTTTTTTGGGCCACAACATAATATTGGCTAACGGTGTTTCATTCACATTAAAAATTTATTTGTAAATTGGGTCCGACATTGAAAATATGTTTTATATTTTGATCGACGAAGTTGTTGATGTAATTCATGTTGCAGATATATAAGAGTGGTTGTTTTTTGAATTGAAGTATGCTCTATGTGCTCCTATGTTTGTATTTGTGAATATCATTTGAAGGTAGAGTAAAGTGTGATGAAGTGTGTAGAGGAGTGAAAAATTGTGCTTAACTGGAACTATAATTAGGTTTTTGAAGAAGCTACTTTCTCAATTCAAACTCTGGATGGTTATAATTTGAATCTCTTTATAAGATAGTGTGTCTTCCATTGTATTTGAGTAGTGAGCTCTAGGAAGTGTTCCTAAATGCATGTGCATTCCCATTATTATTCTTTATACTTTTAATAGGGTATAATATTGTGGACTAACATCCATCATGGTTTTTCCCCTAACAAGGTTTCCACATAAAAATATTGGCGTTCTCTATGTTTCTAATGTGTTGATTGTTATGGTTTATTGTTCTTGCATTAGATCTGAGATTAAGTTTGAAAATTTTAAATAATCTATGACAACTGATTCACACCCCCCCTCTCAGTTGTTTGTCCTTGTTTTTCCAATGCATCCTACAGTGTTAGACATGTTTTGAAGATCTTTGAAAATGCTATCACATTATGACAACAAGACCATTGAAGCTTTATTGGATAACAATTCTTACAAATCCACCTAGAAAGATAATACTCCTATTACATTCACTAAAGCAATTACTCCATTCTTTGAAAAATAGGGAATACCAAATGCATATGACATTCATTAAAGGAATTACATCATTCTCTGAACAGAAAGCAATAACAATTGCAACTCAAATCTAGGAAATGTGCATGAAAAAATATAGATAACATTTGATTATTGAATTCAAAAGAGTATTACATTTCAGCCACGGAGATAGTCACATAATAAAATATAAACATGAAGCTCAATTCAAAACACCAAAACACTTTAGATTGGTGACTAAAAGTCATACTTCACCCTAGCTTTACAATTTACCCAGAACTTATGCCTGCTTTGCAGAACTTAAAAAAATGGAACACCTTACAATGAGAAAAGAATTAGAAGATAAAGAAGAAGAAACAACCCCAAATGCATCCACAGTTGAAAATTGGAAACCTAGTCTCCATCTGATCTTTAACAGGAAAAAAAACTCTCTCTTCTCTCCTAAATTGTAATAAAACTACCTTGCCTCTAAGTTTTTCCCTCATTATTCAATAGAAAATTTACCTTTAGTGAAAAATCAACACCACTTTCACCCTTGAAGTTGAGAAAAATATCTGCTGCTATGAAAAAAATTGTTTATTCTTCTTTTATTTGCTGCACTTTATAATTTCAATTTCCAACCTATAGAGTTTTCCCATTTTTATAATAGAGCCTTTAATGATATATTTGCATCAGAAAAAATATTTCGCCCTTGTGTTTTCACATGCATTTTACCACTGTCCTCACATTTGACATTTACATGCCCAACACAGAAAATATTCAACTTTAATAAGGGAGCAATTTAACCCCCTTTAGCTTTCACGGTGCCACAATATTTTAAATATTTTGGTGCCACAATATTTTAAATATTTCATTTAAAATAATTTCCCTTTAACATTACACTTCATTTTTACCTTCTTACTCATTTTTATTTTTGTGAGGGCTTTTGAATATTTAATATGGGCTTAAAAACTTTACTCGTTCAGTTTAATTCATTCATGGGCCCACCCCAAATCTTCACACAATCTTTACCATTGGGCATCACTAGTAAGATGAGAAAATAGAAAAAGCAACTTGAGGGATGATGCAACCAAGGTTGACATTTATCAAGCAATACTATAATTCCCTATATTTTATTTAAAATATGAAAACCTTTCAAATGCTTTGCTTGTGCCTTTTGATTTTACAAGCCCAACAAATGCTTCTCTTGGCTCACATCACTCATCGTGTGAAGAGGAAGAAATGAGAGAAACCAACACTAATGATTGATGAGGAAAATGTAGCATCGCTCATTGCATATTCATCTAGGAAATAGAAACACCAACATGGGATGGGTGATGGAAAGCAAGTCCATTGCAAATTGCATATTGGAATGGAGAAGCCTTCTCATGATAGGCGATGGAGACTTTTCATACCTTGTAAACATTAAATGGATCAGTCAAATCAAGCATTCATCATTGGAAACATTGCATCACTGAAATCTTGAGAGGGAAAACACAAGATTTGAGGTGAGTGGTGATGAGTTTTTTTGTGCAAACATGAAAGCCCTAAAAGCCATGTCTGGATCAATTAGAGCTAAGAATTAAATTTGTTCTGGTCCAAAAACATTTGAAATGCACTTTATATTTGCCCCTTTTTATTTGCACAATATTTAAAATATTCAAAATATTTTAAATACTAAGATTTGAAACTTTAGAAAATTTGTGACTTCTAATTACACCTGCGACCATTTGGAGGAAATTCACTATGCACAAATCGGGACACCTAGAGCCATGAATTTTTGCATGTGATCATAATCAATTATTTAAAGAAAAACCATTACTTGAAATTTTTTCCAACCCTTAAAATTTAGGTACCTCCTTTGTAAACTGGCCTCGAGACGTGTTTGATGCAATAGAAGTACATTAAGATAATGTATCAAATGACCTCCATTTTTAATGAAAATGGAGTTGTAGAGGTTTTAAAATAAAACAAGAAATGGGTTGTCCTTATATTTGCAAACTTTGACACTTTCTGGAACATGATTTTTTGCCATGTGATTAGAAAGCAATTAAATAACCCATCAGAACTTATCCTAAAGGAAAAAAATTGAGCAGGCATGTAGATATTTGACCCAAGAATGCAGTGCAACAAACATGTCAGCAAAATGGATCTTGAGTTGAAAGATATTAATCAACAAAGTTTCTCACTTAGGAATTTTTACTACACCTATTCAGAACCAATCAAGGCTCTGAAAGTCACCACTTTGAAAAATATCAAAACAACTTCTGGGGGGTTTCCACTAAAAACATAAGCTCATTTAGGTTTACTGAGTATGTGTGCAAGAGGACTTTGCTTCAATCATCAATCTTTACAAGATATTAGGGGTCAAAGTTGACCACCTTGAAACATTGTTAGACATGTAGATGTAAAATTTGAACAAATTTCATTTTCTTTTGACCTCAAAAAAATAGAAAATTAGGTCATGAGGCTCTGAAACCGAACTGGGCAGTACATGAATTTAGGGAGAATGGAGAGAAACAATCCTTTTGTCTTGAAAATCAATAGGCTCCAAATTATGACCCTCCAAAGTAGGTCACTTACGCAGATTTTTTAGGTGCAGTTCTGATAGTGCAGAGGCAAAATTTTCAATATGGACACTTAAAACTTACAAAATTTTAAGGTGCCACCAAGCCATTCATTTTACTTTTTGAAAACTATAAATATGGGCATCCTCTCATTTTCAAAGGGAGAGATGAGTTGGGGTAAAGACATGTTGCTGCAAAAATATATGAGAAAAGCATTTTTTTTATGGTTTCTTGTGTATTTATCTCATGTACATGCATGATTCTATCTTCAAGTACTAGATTTTAGCTTTTTTTTTAATTTTTAAGTTGCTTTCAATTATTAGATCATGTTGTGCTTTAATGGTGAAGTATGCTATGGTGTTTGATATCTTCCTAGCTCATAATTTTTGTTGTTTATTGATGATAAATTTTTGGGTAAAGTTAGTCTAAGCTCCCTTTCTATTGCTACACTTAAGTTCAATTAGTATTCATGCTTTAATGGTGACTTAATAATTTGGAAATCTCTAATGACCCTTTGAAGATTGCACTAGTTTAATGAGGCTGCAGGCTGTCATTGGTTAAGTGGAACTCAATTTTAGGGAGTCTTCCCAATGTAGCATCCTCCATTGTTATTGTTCAACATTATTTGAAGGTCTAGGAAACTTCTATCCCCTTTTCCCTTTTACCTTTGTTTTTAATATGAAGTGAAAAAAAAGTTCCAAGATCATTGTAAAGCCAAATTTAATGAGAAAGGAGTTTTAGCTTATTGTTTTGAACTTGTAGCAATTGTTCATTCATTCCCAAAATTTATAGAACTTGCAAATCCAATTCCCCATGCTTAGTGAACCATAAAGGTCTCTTTGTGATTACTATAAAATCACATCAATCAATTGAACTATTCCAAGCATTGTCATGACCTAACACCTAAGAGACTTTGGGGTGATTTCTAAAACTTAGTTGCAAAAATTACCTTTCAAGAGAGATAGTATACTTGTGTGCTATCTATGTTGAGAAGTGCAAAAACACCCATCAATAAGAACCTATCAAGCCTCATGAGGATTTCTTTTTCAAATTATATCAAAAGTTCAAAGCAAATAAAATAGCAAAAGTATCCCTTTGAAACATGGCTCAACCTATACATGAAACACCTATCCTTGATGAAGATCAAACCAAAATCCCTTCCAAACATACAAGAGCAACATTTAGAAAAACCTCCCACAATTTCCTACAAGAGACCATGAGATAACAAAAATAGTCTCATCATCCCTCCTAGAGTCAAACAAGTTTACAATATCAAAGAAACAGTGGTCGAACAACCTACTGTTGTTTCTTCTATTCCTCCCAAGGAAGAGATGGAACCTATGATTCGAAAACCTACTCTTACAAAAACAAAAATTGACAATAGATTGAAAAGAAATCAAAGTGCTAGAGAGCATAGGCATAGGTGATGTGCTATGTCTCAAACATTAAAAACTCAAGAAGAAAAGAACAACATAGAAAATTAGAATCCAAACTTACTTGATGCAATGGATGATGACTTTATACCCTTGTTGCACCATAAACAAGAACATTCCATGGACATTGTCATTCGACCTTCTGTTGTGATAAATCTATATGATGACATTGACATTGCAAAGATTGATGAACAAGTGCATGATGAGTTGAATACATTGTTTTCTTCTTTTATAAGCTGGGTATGTGGAAGATCATGAGGGGCAAAAAAGTGGCAATATGATGGGTATTTGTAGGGTATGTGGCTGACGACTTTCTTTTAACCCAAAATTGATGAAATGAAAAGGGTTTTTAAAGGAGATTCTCAGCTTTTGACCAATATAAATTATGCTTTATTTTGAATTTAATAAATAATTATTATTCATTTTCTATTTGAATTATGACTAAAGTATTAATTGATAGGCTAATTGGAAAACATCTATAGCTTTCAAACGGTATCACATTTTTTGAATCCAAAACATGCATCACATTCTATGCTTCGTATGCTATATGATTAAAAAAATAAAAATTGAACTTCATAAAGTTTTGACCAAGTTAAGGTGGTCAAACATATGAGTTTTTATATTTTTTAAAAGTTGTAATAAAAAAATCATAATTAATTATTTACTTGGAAAAAAAAATGCAAAAAAAAATGCATCACATCCCGACATGAGTCCTCTACTTATATCTAAAATATTATAAAAAAATATTATCATTTTATTGTGGTTAGGGTGGTCATACAAACACCTACTTCTTATTTTTTCCTTTAAATTTAAGTACTACATTGAAATTTAAAATTTTTACCAAATAGATTTTTTATTTAAAAAACCTAGTAGTTTAGAAACTACATTCAATTTTCTAGAGATTCTATTCTTACATATTTTTGAAATAATATAGATAAATTATTCAAATTTTTTGTCAAGTTTCCTAACTCTGATTTTTTTTAAAAAATTTCCACTTAAGGGTCTATTTTTTCCATGATGATCCTGCACATACCCAGCTTAGATAACAAATCTCCTAAAAAGAGTGTTGAACTTGGCACTTCCCCTAGTTTGACACTTTCTCTTGTCCCTTTAGCAAGTTGCTTGTCTTTTGTTTATACTGACCAAGATTGGGATGTAGATGACCTACTTTAGGTTGACTCACATGTGCCTTGCTAGTCTTTTGCATTTTCATATTTTTTTTTTGTGATTGCATATGTGTAATGTGATCCCTCGTGATGTTGTGTTTGATGTACCTTTCTCTTTTTTTTCAATCCTCTATATGCACCCTTCATTCTTCTATATGTTGAAATCATTTCATTTGTATTGTGTTCTCCTTTTGGGGATGACACAAGATGTTGATACATTTAGGTATCTTCCATGTTGACCCAAAAGTGTTTCTCTTATCTTTTTCATGTCCTTGTGTTTTCATTTTGGGGATGATGCAAGGTTTCAAGACATTTGGGTCTCTTCCATGTTGACTTGGAAGGATTTTTCTTTGTTTTTTCTCTCTTTTTGTCATTCTTCCAATTCTATGATTATTCGGGGAATGATGACAGTTCCATGCTCTATGATGAAATTGTAGCAAATACATACTGACCTTGAATCCATAGATCCCTTATGTATTTTTGGAGGCAACCCTTCCTTCCTATTTCATGATGCAACTTATTTTAGAAACATATGACTTGGCATAGGGATTTTTGAGGAAATCTCTCATGTCTTAGGCAAAATATTTGGCTACTTTAAAGAAATTGCTCATAGTAATGGTGTAGCAACCATTTTAAAGTGGGGGAATACAACGATGACATATTTTGACAAAACTTCATGGTACATGATTTTTCTTTTTTCTTGTGATGTGTCCTCTTCTTGGTGGCATCATTGGGTTTGACGTCCTCCAACAGTGTATGATCTACTATCATGGCATGATGTGAATGAGGCATCCCATGAGTGATGATTTGAAACCCTTGACTTGTCCTCTCTTCAATACATTAGGCACAATGCTCCCTAAGAAGAAGACCTTACAAGAAAAAAGAAAAATCCCCTTTAATAAAATTTTACATGACATTACAAAAACATTTACAAAATAATTACATTGTGGCTCCTTATCAAAGTATTTAAGAGGATAAATTTGGTATGGTGCGAGAGGCTAATATGATTCTCTCATTTTCCACCTTGTTGGGATAACTCACTTAGTGGACACACTGAGGTTCCACTACCCCAGAGTGAGCATATACATATTTGGGACAACTCACCTAGTGGGAAAACTAAGGTTCCACTACCCCAAAGTGAGCAATGCATGTTATAGACAAAAAACCTTGTTCCACATTGTGTTGGGACGATTGTCCTTGATCCTTTTTTTTTTTCTTTTTTTTATTGGCCTTTGACAACATATGATTATGCATATTTGTTATTGCTACATACTTAAGTGTATTGAATTCCTACTTAATTGTGAATTTGACATGGGGTCATCCTCTCACTAAAGTGGGGAAAAAATTTAGTAACAAAAAAAGTATCATTTTTCCTTGATTTGCGAATAATTGTCATTGAATTAAACTTATTTTTTCCTAGGTTTAATGTTTTAATGTGTTGTAACACATTCACATTGATATTGGGCCCCTTTCTAATAAAATGTACTTATTATGTACCCTATTTATGGTGTTGTAAAGTTTTGTAAAACACTTTCACACTTATCTAGGACACTCTTAATTAACTATGGTTAATTAGAGTTAATTATCCCCTTTAATTCAAATTTAAGCCTTATTTGTGACAACTTCTGAGGATCTATCCCAAAATCCATAATTAAAATTACATAACATTTAATTGGGAAAATTTGAAGTCCTAGAAATTGGTGCTAGGACCCATTCTCCCTAGGTGGAAAATGGGTCCTCCCTCTATAGGACCACCCTTTCTAGCATATTCTGACTAGGTTTTTGATGTTCCTTCATTCCTTGAAAGAAAGGTCCTAGAAAACAATGTTAGGACCCATTCACCCTAGGTGGTGAATGGGCCCTCCCTTAATGAGGACCCCCTTTTTGAATTTCATTTTGGAAATAATTTAATAATGTTTGTTTCAGGATTTGGTGTCGGCTTGAATTGTTTGAATTTTAGGGTTAATCTCTTAATTTAGAATAAATAGGAGATTAATTCGCATTGTTTCTCCTAGAAAATTTTATGAAGTATCATAGAAACTTTACAAGAGCACTATAGAGAACTTCAAGAGCATTTTCTAAAGCATCTCAAGGAAGATTATCAAAATTTTATTACAGCAATTCAAGATCATTTCATCATATCAAGGGTTTAGTGCATTCATTCATGTTGTTGATCTAAGAAAGTTGATACAACATTGAAGATCTATTGCAATAATTTTTAACATCTATTCAAGGATCAAGATCTAAATTCTTCATGGCCACTACATGTTAAATTGTAGATTTATCTTCCAAGAAAACATCCAAGGTATCAAAATTGCATCATTTCATGTTCATTATTCAATTTCATTATTTCATCATTTGGTTTAATTACCTTCAAGGGGTTTGACTTAGAAAAACCCCTATTCACTAACAATCAACAAGTTTTTCTCTCCTTGAATGTGTTTTTGTAGATCTACCTAGGTTGAAGATCAAGTGGAGAAGAATTTTAGAGCAAAATTGTCAAAGTTATCAAGTTACAAGATTGATCTTTATAGTGTGAGAACAAAGAAATGAAGCTACTGAATTAAGTACAAGTTTTTAGGAGCTAACAAATAGGAATTTGAAAGTACAAAATTCAAGGAAAATAACCTAGATCTTAGTTTTAGGAACCCTAATAGGGACCCATTCACCACTAAAGGAGAATGAGTCCATTGTCCCTAAAAACAAGCTTCTTGCAACAAGGTAGACACCATTTCAAGCTTTAAAAACTCCCCTCATAGTTGCTATAATAGTTAGGGTTAGTTTTTTATTGTTATTTGTATCTTATTATACATATAATCACATATTTAATGGTGGAATATTAGTGGATCATCATCTTGTTGATTCATTTTGATGCAAACCCTAATTTCCCCACCTAAACATGTTCAAACCCCTAAAAAACCCTAATTGGGACTCATACACCCCTCTGGGCGATTTTGTCCTATTTCAGATTTTAAACTAAATTTTCCAACATTAAATTCTTTATTTATGTGTTTTTGTTTGGTGTTGTTAGTTATCTGTTTCAGTTTGTATATTTTTTTGTTTTCCTCAATTCATTGCATCTAGCTTCATTTGGTTCATTGCATGTATTTCCTTATTTTACTGTATCACATTTCATCATGGATATGTGCTTTAGTAAGCTTTGGATGTCCTTAAAGTCCTTAGTGGATGTGTCATGTTGTGCATTTGGAAATTACCCTAATGAAATTGAACTTATTCATGCTCATTCAACTCATAGTTGTTGGGAATAAGGTGTTTCAACCTTAGAGTCCAAACATTGAATTATTTAATGCATTACTTGATTTATTTGTTTTATTTAATTGTGTACAATGTCATGTCATTAATTGGGACCCACTAGTTGGGTGTCATCCCTGTTGGAGGTGTCTGCATGACACATCTTCATCGCATGTAGAGGTAAGCATCCCATCCTGGAATCATGGACCTAGGATAAGTAGTGTCATTTTATGACATATTCTATGACACATCATAAGGTATATTTTACATGGAGAAAGTGTGGTTCCTTAGTGGGGCATGAAAAAAGTGTGAAAGAATAAGTTTGATATTCATGTTTGACTTATTCTTTGTTTTTTGAATGTTTTATAATTGTAACAAACAATTATGGCACATGTTATGACAATTTCTATGACATTTTCCATAACCCACTATTAGCATGAACCAGGCGCCCAAGCTTGGAGAGAGGTTTTTCATGTTATGACAACTGTAAGAGGTGTAAGAGAATGTTGTACAATTTTCCAAATTAGGCATATGGTGTGATATATTATTTCCACAAGGGTTTGGGCACCTAAACTCTTCTAGAAGCCTCTACAAGCTCGTATCTCCTATAAATAGGATGCCTTGCATTATAGAATGCATAGTTTGTTTGCAGGTATTGAAGTACAAATGGTTTGACTCCTAAAAAGATGTTTGGTGTGAAGCATTTGTTGAAGAAGCATTGTGCTTTGGGTGTATTGTAATTCTTCTTTGAAGTAATGCATTAGTATTGTGCCTTTTGAGGGTGGAGATTTTTACTCGAAAGGGTTTTCCACACGTATATCTTGTCTACTTCTCTTCTTTCTATCTTTATTCTATTCTTTGTGTTTCTCATACCATTATGCTGCTAAAATTATCTTAGATATGAACTTACATCAAGTTGTTCTATTTCACTATTCCTATGTGTTTCTCATTACTATAACTGTTTAAAGGTGTTAAAATGAAAGTTTTTCTATGCATTCTTGCTTAGATTAGTGTAGGCAGTTTCTTATGTGTACATGTCTTCCTTTTAGTTTGTATTAGAGCTTGGCCAGCCTTGATTCCTTTGTTGGCTTAGAAGGGTTTTTTGTAGTGATATTTGATTCAGAGGGTGTCTTGTAGAAGGGTGTTTTGTGACCTTTGTTGGAAGGAAAGATGGAAAACACATCTAGAAGGATAGAGATGGAAAATTTTAATGGAGGAAACTTTGAGCTTTGGAAGATAAAGATGGAATACATGCTTGTAGATCATGATCTATAGGCCACAATTTCATAAACCAAACCTACAACCATGAAACAACAAGATTGAGATTTCTTTGATCGGAAAGCCAAGGGTTTGATCAAACTCTATTTGGTTGATTCTATTCTCTTGAATGTTCATGAGGAAAAGACTACTAATTCTTTATAGAAGAAACTTGGAGATGTTTATCAGGCCAATTCCTTGGTAGACAAGTTGTTCTTGAGAAAGAAGATGTACTCTCTAGAGATGGAAGATGGAGGATTTGTTGCAGATAATCTAAATGCTTTCAATATGTTGGTTGCTCAACTAAATTCCATTGGAGAGAAGATTGATGATCAAGACTATTGCATGCTCCTATTGTGTTCATTACCATATGCATGGGATCACCTAGTGATGGATATTGGAAGCACACCAACCACTTTCAAGATGGATGAGGTGTTTGTTTCATTGTTATCTGAAGAGATGCAAAGAAAATATTTTGAGATGGCTAAGGAGGCCCTTTCTATTCATGGTAGAACAAAGGAGAAAGGAAAGAAGAAAGATAAAATATCTAGGTCTAATTCTAGGGAGATATAAATCTCTTGGTAAGAAGTCCAAGGAAAGATGTTGGAATTGTGGTGAATTTAGTCACATTGAAAAAGATTGCAAGAAGGAGAAGGAGAAGAAAAAAAAATATTTCTCTAAATTTGAATTTGAGAAATCATCCCAAGATGATGGAGAAGCTTTTATTGTATCCTTGGAAGCCCATTCATCAAATGATGTGTGGTTGATAGATTCGGGCACATATTTCCACATGACCTCTCACAGAGATTGGTTCTCAAACTATGAAGAATACAATGGTGGAAAGGTGTACCTAGGTGATGATTCCTATCTTGAAATTGTTGGTGTGGAAGAGTCAAGATTAGATTCCCTAATGGAAGGGTGAAGAGGATTGATGGTGTCTTGCATATCTTGGGTTTGGCACGAAACCTACTTTTTGTAAGTAAACTAAATGATTCAGGAGTGCGAGTTGTTTTCTCTAGTGGAGGATGCAAGGTGACAAGAGGAGCTATGGTGTTTGCTAAGGGTGTCCATATGGGAACTTTGTACCAACTAGATGCATGTTCATTTCAATGCAATAGTTCTTTTGATGTATCAAAAAAGAGACCTTTGGATTCTTCATCCTCAACATCAAATCAAGTAGAGAAGAAGTGTGTTGCATCTACATCTAATGATCATGCATTTTGGGTACCTAAGGGTGTTCATTCCATGGAAATGAAGTTTCCTACATAGAAGACAATGTTATGACACTAATGGCTTGGTCACATTGGTGAGAAGGGTCTTAGAACCTTGAAAAATAAGAGCCTTGTTGAAGGTCTTTATGATTGTAATCTCGAGTTTGAATTTTGTGAACATTGTGTGTATGGTAAACAACACCTTGATTCTTTTTACTCTAGTTCTCATAAGTCTTATGGGGTTTTGGACTATTAACATTCAAATATTTTTGGTCCTATAAATGTTCCTTCTTTTTCAAAAGTTGTATATTTTTTTTCTTTTAAAGATGACTGCAGTAGAAGGACATTTTTTTATTTTCTTAGAAGTAAAGATAAACTCTTTAGTTGGTTTAATGAGTTTAAGTCCTTGGTAGAAAAGAACACTAGTAGAAAGATTAAGTGTTTGAGGATTGATAATGGTGGTGATTTTTTTTCAAAAGAGTTTGAAAAGTTTTGTAAAGAGCACAAGATTGAGAGACATAAGACTACTCCCTACACTCCACAACATAATGGAGTTGTAGAGAGGATGAACAAAACATTGATGGAAAGGGCTAGGATTATGTTGAGTGGTTCTAGCCTTGAACAAAAGTTTTGGGCTAAAACGACAACCACTTCATGTTTGTTGATAGATAGATCTACTACATCAATGCATGTTGAAAAGACACCCATGGAGGCATGGTCTGGAAAGAAGCATTCAATGATGCATCTAAAAGTATTTGGTTGTGAATCTTATGTTCATGTTCCAATTGAGAAGAGGTATAAGTTGGAGAAAAAAGTTGTTAAGTGCATCTTTATTGGCTATGGTGTCGGTGTGAAAGGGTACAAGCTTTGGGATCCAAAAGCTTAGAAAATTATCTACAGTAGAAGTGTGATCTTTAGAGAGATGAAACCTTCCTCTATTAAGCTGCAACTAGAAAAAGAGGAGAAATGGAAGGAGGTAGTTCAAATTCCACCTACTCTAGAGAAAGAAGAACTATGTACTCTTGATGTATTTGATGATGAGGAGAGCTCAAGCAGCTTTGAAAGTTCTGAAGAAGAAGGAGAACCTCAACCTCAACCTTTGAGTTCTACACAAGCTAGGCGGCAACCAGAAAGGTTTGGTTATTCATTGTTGGATTCGAGTTGCATTTTTTCCTTGATTACTAATACTGATCAGCCTAGGATATTGAGAGAGGCAATATTAGGTATGAATGATTTAGATTATTGGATGCAAGCCATGGATGAGGAGATGACTTCATTAAAAAAACAAGACTTGGGATCTAGTACCTTTGCCTACTAGATGTAAACATGTTGATTGTAAATGGGTTTTCAAGAAAAAGTGTGGTCCTGATCATAGGCATTAAGAGGTATAAGGCATGGTTGGTTGCTAAGGGGTTCTCTGAGGTGGAGGGAATTGATTATGGTAGATATTCTCTCCTATAGAAAATCTAACATCCATACGAATTTTGTTATCACTTGTAACAACACATAAATTAGAAGTAAAATAGATTGATGTGAATACAACATTTCTTCATGGTGATTTGGAGGAAGATATATACATGTCATAGCCAGAGCACTTCATTGTAAAAGGTAAATAAAAATTTGTTTGCAAATTGAAGAAATCTCTTTATGGTTTGAAATAGTCTCCCAGAATGTAATATCAAAAGTTTGATACTTATGTGTTGTCATTGGGGTTTCAAAGATCTAAATCTGACCATTGTGTATATTTTAAAACTAATAGTGGTGACATTCTCATTATTGTTCTATACATAGATGATATGTTGTTTATTGGGAATGGTAAAAGTATGATTTCAGATTTGAAGTTTCAGTTGTTAGCACGGATTGAAATTAAAGACCTAGGTGTAGCTAGGTACATTCTAGGAATGGAAATAATGAGACAGAGCTAATAGAAAGCTTTGGTTAAGCTAAAGCAAGTATGTGAACTCAGTGTTGGAGAGATTCAACATGGTAGATTGTAGATAGTTAGTTTTTCCTATGATGAAAGGGATGAAGCTTTCTAATGGCTCTTTTGAATTTTTCAAAATTCTAATGTGTTCATGTTAAAACCCTAAGAAATTCTACCTAAAAATCTTTGTTACATCTATTGTAGGGTTCTTATATGAGATTTAGGGTTATGTTCATTTTAAATCACATGGTATTCCATTTTTTCATTTACTGGTATTACCTATTGTTAGTCACAAATAATCCTTTCACGCACTTCAAATATCATCATGTGACTGGCCTTTCTCATGTCTAGGTTTGAATCACCCAACTTTTACATCCATTGTATTGCATGATTCATAAGTCTTTAGCCTACTATTCTCATGTCATCCTAGGGAAGTCCCCGCTTTTAGAACAAACTAATGAGCACATGCTTAAAATTTTCCCACTTATGTGCTAATGAAATTCATAGTTGTATCGCTCATCATTGATTTTTTCATTGATTCACACCTTGAATTAGCGATGAGTGATGGATTGATGTTTTCCCTTTCATATCGCTCATCACTAATGGCTTTTGAGCCTTCAACATTGTAATAGGGATGAGTGATGCTTTTGAATTTATGTTCTTCTGGCTCATTGTGGGTGGCCATAAAAGGATAAACTTGTAATAGCGATGAGCGATATGATGTGATTTTTTGTATATCACTTGATCACAAATATGTTTTGAATATAAAGTTTCGCATCAACGATACACGATGGACATTAAAAGTTGTAAATCTTCTCATCGCTAATTGCTTGCAAAACATATGAGGAGAATTAGTGATGAACAAAGGACTTATGTAATAAAATCATTGATCATCATGGATTTGTTTTAGAACTTGAGTTCTAAATTGGCGATAAGTGATGGATGTCCTCTAAAGGGTTTTATCTCTCGCTAATGTGATATGATCATATGAGCGATGTCTTTTGTGAGGTTTGTTTTATGCAAGTTGATCACTATTTCATTGACACTATCTTTTCAGACTGTGGAGGAAATAAGGTGTGTGTAGTAGAGGTGATTGAGGTTTCCTAAGTAGAGTGTCAGTGTTTTCATCTTGAGATAATTGGTATGAGATTAGGTTCTCTTGTCTATTTGGGATTTTTTTTGCTCGAGTTTTTTGCATTTTTTGGGATTGGGGTGCTTCTCTTGTGGGTCTTAAGTCAAGAACATTTTTAATTATCTCTCTACTAGCTCTAGAGAAAATGAGAAAAGTTGGTACATCATTTCCACCTATTAGGAGGTCTAGCCGGCTAAGTGTGTTTGAATGTTGTGAAGACATAGCTGAGCAAGAAGCCATGGCTTCTCCTAAAATTTCAAAGGTGAAAAGGAGGGCTAGGGGCCATAAAAAGAAGTCAATTGTGTAGATTACATACTTCCTGAGGAATAGGACTCTTCCAAGTGAAGTGGTCGAATGCAAAGGCAAGGAACTGACACTACTAGTGAAGAAGGCCAGAAAGAAGGAGAAGAGTCATACGACTTGCCTAGGTAAGTACAACTCTCCTATCATGCTTTCAGACTCTCCTTCAGATGCTAAAGATGATGATGATTCATACTATGGCTAGTACCTACATTCCCTCATGCCATATGGGAGTTCTAATTACAACATGTTGGTGATACCTCCAATTGAATCGAGGACAAGGAGTGGTTGGGTATTTTCGGATGCCAACGACTCTGAATAGGGTTGCCTCCTATTTTAGTTTTTTTATGACACCATGGTATTTGCATAAGAGGTATTTGTTTTCATATGTTTGTGGTTTTTCTTTCATGCTGATGTGGATGGTCTTCAAGATTGTATGAGCCGAATCCTTTTTGTTCCAAACAACAAATGTTGTGACAATGACTCGACTAATATCTTGCACATGTTTTTTTCCTTTTGTCCTCCCTTGTTCTCAAATGATTACATATGAAACCTCCTGGGAAGTCCTTCAAGGAGTTAGTTAGAATTAGGTTTTTGAAATGAACTCAAATGAAAGTGAAATTGTAATTCAGTCAGGTGCTTATTGCTCCCTTGTTTATATAAAGGGGATTTCATGGTTGAAAAAAGAGAAAGTTAAGAATTTTGAGTCTAGACATGGTCATAGTAGTTACTAAGCTCTAATAGCAAAATAGAATGTATATAGATACTCTAGTAGATATATCAGAAGCAAGTCTAAGATGAAAGTTATACTATTTATGAATCTTAAATATGTTTTACAAAGAAATATCAAAAATTGAAGAAGAATTTTAGTTTTAGAATATTGCTCTCCTATGTATTTTCTTCCAAGTTATGAATGAAGATTGTTAATGATAACTTCATTTATCTTTTGTCATTTGCACATAATGTATGGATTTTTATTATGCTTTAGTTCAATGAATTGATTAAATGTTGAAGCGATCTCATTAGTTTGTGAGAAAATAATATAGGATTTAGTAAGGAAGTGATATTTTGTAGGTGCAGTGAGTTAGATGTTACAAGGTGACACTCTAATGGTCCACTAATTTCTAAGCTTCAATAAAAATTGTATTACCAATTGATTACAAGTTGTAACTTATTTTTTCCTTAGATAAATAAATAATTATCTTGTTAGTTTATCTTATGGTCAGTTAAGCTAGTGTTGAATTGGGCCTAGGATTCAAGATGAAGAATGATTAAAAATACTTTAAATTACAATGTCCCAACTCTAAGTATGAAGGAACACTCCTTGAAAATAAGTAACACTTTTATCTAAGGTTTTTCAAGCTTTTGATAAGGCAATTTTCATGGAATGGTGCATTTGTGTGAAGAAATACTCTTGACCAAGTGTAAAACATTATGAGTATATATGGGATTACCCTCCATAGGTCTCACAAATCCCAAAGAGAAGAAGTAAATTACTAATTACTCTAATTAAGTGTTGGCCAATCCTCAACCTAGCTGATAATTGGGTCATGGAAAGCTCATAGGTTAGGACTAAGATTAAGTTTGATTCTAAAAAAAAAACCAACAAAAATGGTGACTCCATTGGGGACACATTTGTATGCTTGATACAAATGTGTCAAAGACCATTTAAAAGGATTCCAAACAAAATGAACATCTAGTTCAAGTGTTAAAGAAGTTCTCAATCTAAAAATTGATTTTTTATAGCCCTAAGGTGACTCTGTTGGAAGAATTCATATAAAGATATCCTTGCTTCAAAGGTTTTCCTCTTGTTGAAGAGGTGGCGACTCCGCTCAGAAAATTTCTACACATGAAGGGTTGTTGTTTGTTGTTGTAATATGAAAAACTCTATTCAAAGTTGTAGTAACTGGAGGTGTGAAGGTACATAGTTCTATGCATATTTTCATTTATTGAACCTATTGTATGGATTGTGTAGACACTTTAAAATGTCCTAGGCCTGTGAGTTCTATTTATACCACTCTCATCCTAACATAATGTCCTTAATCTACATCCGACTATTAATTAAATAATTCATTATTGTTTAATTAATTCATGGCCTTTTATTCTTCATGATTATTAAATAAATAAATCTTATTTATTTAATACGTCGTTAATTGTCTTAAGTCTTCCGGTGAATTCTTCCTCCTCACTAAATAAATGAATTTCATTCATCTAGTTAATATGTCACTAATTATCACAATTAAATAAATTCATTGATTTATTTAATTTCTAAACCATATTTTCTAAATTGAATAATTATGTTTAATTATTTAATTGTCTGAATTAACATTCCTCTCATTTTAAATAAATGAAATTATTTAAAATGTCATCACATTCTTAATTAATTGTCCATTTTGAATAAATAATCTGAAAAAGGATTATTTATGGTTTTTAAAATCCACATTTTGGATGAACTTATTTGTTTATTCGACTTATGAATTAAATCATTATTTAATTCATAAGTGGACATTCCACCTTGAATTTATTAATTTGCATTATTCTCACCTTGAATCTAATAATGTGAATTATTTCCACTAACTTGTTTATTTATTCCCACTAACTATTTACTAATCCCACTTTCATTTCCACCAAAATAAATAATTAAGATAATTATTTATTAATCCCCCACTTATGAATTAGACCATTATGTAATTCATAAGTGGACTTGCCACCTTCTATCTTTGTGATTATTTTTAATCTCACAAAGTGGGTCACCTTCTCTTTTAATTTTAAAAATCTTTATTTTTAAAATTAATTAAACTACCCATTTTTCTCCACCATTGATTTGATTGTCTCCAACTAAATCTCAACCCTTCATTTCAAGGATTTCCCTAACTTTGACCTAATTTTTCCCTAACCCTAATCCTCCTTATGACATTGATTCTTGGCCTTTGATCTTAGGGCTTCACCAAATTTTAATCCTAGCCATCCATTCTCAATTTGGAATTCTTTAAAATGCCCTCTTTCAAGTCATTTTGGGGGACACATACACAAGTTATATACAATAGGCTTGAGAGCTTTTGAGTACTTGAGCAATCACATTTCTTCAATATTTTGCTTGGCTTTGGTGTAGGTTATTGTTGCACTTCAAATCTGAGGGCAATTATATCATTTTCAACAAGATGGAGAAGGCCAATGGAGGTCATTCAATGGAGGCTTGAAGACTAGGTGATGTTGCTTCATCTTATTTTGCTTCTTGCTTTTCATTATTCTCCATTGTTATTGGGGATTTAGTTTTATGTTGCTTACAATCTAACATTGAAGAAAATTTTCCTTAATACATTTGGTGAACCCGACTCTTTCTGGCAACCACTTTTCATTATACCTACTATTTGAAATCGTCTCTTTCTTTAATATTGGTTTTCCTATATCATGTATCAATACTGGTTTACAGGTTTACAGATATAACGATGCCATCTTGGTGATGTTAATGCCACACTTCGTTTAAAATTCTATGATAGGAAGTAATTCTGATGATTTATTGTTGCTCACACTGCAGATACGAAGCGTCATAATATGAGGTTTATATTGCTCTAAATTTTGAAAATCTTTGGATAGTTCATGTAGTCTAAGACCCTGACCTATTGGGAAGCTTCAAGTTTGTGTCCTTTTGAAGTCAAATGTTTCATCTTTGTCTCAGGAATGTACTATGTGTCCCAAATTACCGCACGATTTTGAAGAGACAATATCTAATTTTACATTTTGTAATCATTGAAATCTTTGTTCAATTTTCTGAGCATTTTGTTATTTGTTCAATATTGGCCCTGTCTTGCGAGGTCGACTTTATTCTATGTCCTAGCTTGATGCCAATTCCTTAATAGCTTGATGCCCTTTAGAGGTACGCAGGTCCCTGCCTAGGCTATTGGTTGCTATGCATGGCCTCTCTCCCCATCACCGAATAATCTCATAATAGGATGCACCTCCGAACATGGGTCCATCCTCAATGGTTGAACTCACGCTATCCTTGACAAGAATGGCTGCATTACTCACCGCACCCCACTCCTATTTCAATGCATGATATCCCCACGATATCTCCCTCCTTCATTCCCTTTCGTATTCACTGCACTTTTGTGATTGAACTCATTCCCACCATATCACTTACTCTGTCTTTTACACTCAGTGACGTCTCCATTCTACCCTCTTATCGATGAATCAAATTTCTATTGTCATTGAATAAACGTTTAAAGAGGATTAGTCTAGCAGATCACTGAAGGTTTTAGATACTAAATCCTTTATCTTAACAAACCGACTATAGAGTCTAAAAGAGCGACTGATTTATCTGCTCCTTACTAAGCAAGGTCGTTTTTAAGTGAGGAAATCACAATAGTGAACTTGTCAAGATTTTCAAAATGGTCTTCTTAATTAGTCGTGTTCCTCGTGATTTTATTTTTTTGTTTTGATCCACTCGGATTTGGGGATTCTAGTTCAAAAAGGGGGTATTAGAGAGGTCAAACTACAGTGATACGGTACTTAATAACTGAAGATACGAAGATATAACATTGATGACTTTGCTGCTCTTTACCTCCAGTGGTGTGTCAGCTCTCTCTTCTCATCATCTCCGCCACGTATGAGGGGGTCCACTCTATCTTCTTCTCATAAAAGCCCTGTGTATGAGGGCTTGTCGTAGCTGAAAGTTGAGTGGACACAAGGAGTGCATTCACTGCACCGAATGTTGGTTGAACCCACCACTTGCTTTCATTTATTCTACATGACATTTTTTCTTTTGAAGTGTGGTGGCAATAGATCTAATTGAAACTATTTTTTCTTAAATGTGATTGACATTTTTTTTCACTTTTGAAGTGTTGCAGTTGAAAACTTTTGCCTAACCATGCCAACATCACAACTTTTCCTCGGTAGCTAAGACAAGTAGGCGCTATTGTCTACTTTTTGACGGCTTTGTTGTCCCTCACAAGTCGATGCTATTTCTAGCTTTGGATGGCTCTGGGGCTCTGCTCGTTGCACACATGCTTGAAGAAGACATATTCAAAAACACATGCCTGAACTAAAGACTGGACGTCGTTGATAGAAGCTTCTGTCTTAATTGTTTTGTCTGGCAGCTATTGAGAGAATCTTCTCTTTTTACTGTTAAGCGGCAAAAATTAGTACTCTCCAACAACCAGCACCAGAGAGTCCACATAAAATCTTCTGCTGCAGCATGTGAATATTTATAGTCATTAATCTGCAACCTTACATTATTCTTATCAAAGTCATGGCTGAAAGTTGGCTGGAGTACATTCTTTTACATTCGCTTTTGTTTAGGTTTTCATTTAGGTTTTAGTTTAATTTACTTCCATTCGCTTTAGATTTTTCTTTTAAGTTAGTTTAGAATTTGTTTTTATGATTTTCATTTAGTTTAGATTTTTCTTTAGTTATGTTTTAGATTTAAGTTTTTTTTATAATTTAGATAATTAGATATTTAATTTTTAGATTTTTACTTAAAATTTAAATCTTTAATTAGATATTGATTTAATTAGATTCTTGATTAGTTTTAAATTTTCAATTATATTAGATTATTTAATTAGCTTTAGCTTTTTAATTAAATTTTCATTACTCTAGATTTTTAAGTAATTTTTTTTAATTTGATTTTAATTTAATCTAGATTATGATTTTAGTTAGATTAAATTCTTAATTAGAGTTTTCATTTTTTAATTAGATTAGACTTTTTTTAATTTTGTCATTAAATTTTAATTAACTCTTCAATCTTTAATTTCATTTAAATTTTAGATTTTCAATGTTTGAATTTTAGATTTTAGATTAATTAGTTTTAGGTTTAACTTTTTAGATTTAAATCTAGATTTTTTAATTTTTTTTAATTTTTAGATTTTAGACTTTTTTTACTTAGATTAATTAAATTTTTAGACATACTTAATTTTGTCTCTTAATTAGAGTAATGCGATTTTCTTTTTCTAGTTTAATTTTGATTTTTGTGACTAATCTTTGACATTTTTTTTGTAGGTTTGAATGCCCACGAGTCAACATTTGCAACTTCAATTGTCGCTTGTCAAAGATTGAGATTCAAAACTACTAATCGTGTTTTTGCAGGACTCTCGCTTTAGTTTTGCTTTATCTTGAGTACCTTTTTCACATAGAATGATTAGTGGGCCTAAAAAGAACTTGTGTGCTTGAGTTGAAATCATAAGATTGGATTAAAATAAACAACTTGTATGATGTGTTTTCCTCACACTTCAATTTGGATACTAAAATGAACAAATGCTTTCAACTGGTGTAACCTTTGATTCAATAATAGGAGTATCCTCTCCCCTTGCGCACTTGTGCAATCCTGGGTTCAAGAGAAATTGTTATTGACTCTAGGAAATTGGGCCTTCTTTGGTGGGAAAAAGTACTCACCCCAAGGCGACTCAGACCGGCAATGGAGCTCTTTGGCTGAGCTACCCCCAACCGGTATATAAATGTGAATCTTAAGGGAAAACCTAAGATTACGAGTGCAGATGTGTCATACAGACGAAGTAGTACTCCCATAAACCCTGTTGAGCTTAACCTCTTCAGGCTAGAGTGCCACCTAATCAATGATTAATCTCTTGCCACATGTATGACCACTCGAATGGGGGTCCTGAACTAAACACCTTTGTGTAGTAAGCCAAAAACCTTCTATTTGCTAGCGCAACACCGGTTCATGTGAAGGCATCCACACTTTCACAATTTGTAGTAGAGGTGATCAATCTGCCATGGGAGTTTCATGGGGGTTGGAAGCTTGGTTGGCATGAGAAGAGAGTGCATTGTAAGGGGTAGCCCATGCAACCAAGCTTTTGAATTCACACGCTACAGATATGCGGTTGGGGAAACCCAAGTGGAATCTAGCAAATATTGTCATGGCCTAACCATAAGATTCATGCTTGTCTTCTTTGCAATTGATTATACGTTCAGAACATCATTTTTGCCAAATGTTTTCTGAATATTAAACAAACAACACTCAAATTTGGAAAACTAGACCATTAACTTTAGACAATTCTGACCTTTCATCAAAACATCACAAAAGTGAATTCGAATCCGACAATTTCACCTACTATCCAACATCTTTTCTAGAAGTCTTTGTTAGAAACCAAAATTGAGAGTGCTCAAATTTTTCAACCATTAGCTTGCATTTTTACCTTAGGTTCAACCTTGTTCATTTTAGTTGCATTCCCTAGGCTTCATAATCATACTTTCCTACATAGACTTTTCTTTAGACTTTGGATTAGGCCACCTCACCACACTTTGCAAAATCATTTCCTTCAAGAGTAGGTTATCTTGGGACTTAGTCAATAATCTCCTTTTTAGTCATTGTCCTTTTTTGTGAGAATTTCCAACTCAACAGTCTAGTTGGGAAAACTCACTAGTCATTTTGACCTTGTCACTTAGTCCCTTTAACAAGTCCTTGGATAACCAAAATTAAGACATAGATTAAGCTTAGAGTGGTTAGGCAAACCTTTCTCCACATTGCATTCATCTTAGTCCATACTTTGCATATTTTATGTCTAAAAATCCAAAAATAACCAAAAATATTGTTCACCCTAGTCTTCATTTTGCACCTAGACAATTTCTCTTACCTTGCATTAATCAACATTGTCACCTTAGGCATCAGTGTTGCCTTGACCTTTGACACCTTTTTTTGGTAATCTTGTCATCTTGCATAAACCATTTCCTTAGAAAAACATCGTAATCACCTTGCATTGTCATCCTTATCACAAAAACACCAAAAACATAGAATAGTTGTCATAATCATCATCCTCATTTAAGCAATTCTCTTTTATGGTCGAAACTAGACTTTAAAGAAAGAAAAGACAAATGGAAAAAATTGGACAAGACTTCAATACCAACATCAACACCAACACCTATGATATGAACCAAGACATGACTTTTAATGATCCATTTACCAACACAAACATGCAACATCCCGTTAACCTACCAACATCCTCTCAAAATCCATTTGAACCATTCATGCAAAGAGACCACAATGGACAAGTATCCATTGGGGATTTAGAGGCTGCAGCCCAAGATCCTGACATAGCTTCATTTGTAGAAGACTTGGTCTTGAATGATGCTGACAGATACCTTGCTATGCTCCTAGACCAAGGGGAAAAACTACCAAGAGGATTTGACATTAATACTATAAGACCTTCTCCTCTAGACAACACGACACCTCAACAAAACACGAACAATGCCCCCAATGATAACACTATTGTCACCACACAAATTCCTACAAACACCATCAATGTTACACCTAGGGGCACCATAAATCAAAACACCTCCAATTCAATCAATGCAACATCTATCAGAGGAACGACCACCATGCCACAAACAATATCACAATCCATGCCTGCAATGACAATGACATCTTCACAAATAGTTGGAACTACCCTAGGGTCTACACCAATAGGGGAAAATTCCTCAAACCCCATATTTGGGACTTCATCTATGACCATAGGGACAACATCATCCGATCCTTATGTCGGAACCTCATTCAACCCCTTTGGAGGAACTAAATGACGCATGCTTCTTAGAGGCCCCCAGCCAAATGTTAACACATAATCACAATTAAACATCAATGCCTCACAAGGATGAAATACCAACATCCCGCATGGACAATTCCAAGGCTATAATACCAACGTCCCGCAGGGACAATTCCAAGGCCATAATAACAACATCCTACATGGACAATACCAAGGAAAAAATACCAACATCCCACATTGACAATTCTTCCAATATGGACAAAGCACTCAAATGACACAACAAATGAATACCCTTGGGCACCAAAATAGGCAAGGTTACCAAATTCCCCAAATATCAACAAATATGGCTGGATCGCACATCCCCACATATTCATCACAGATCCACACACAACACGTTCCTCATCAAAATTGGCAATATCAACAACCACAAAACCAAGACATGTCATACATGTCACAACAACAAATGTTACATCCAAATTCGAACATCCTATCACAATCAACAGGGATTCAGGGGATACACATCACTCCCATGTGTGATGTGACCAATAATCCCATAATAGATGCCTTGACAGTGAGGATGGAAGACCTCCAAAAATAGATGGAAAACATGCAACCATCCAACAAAACACCACCAATGTCATATGACCTATGTCCATATCCTTTTGACACAACTTTATACATGCCACCATTTCCTTCTGGATATGTGGCCCCAAACTTCACCAAATACAAAGGCAAGACAAATCCTATTGAACACGTTCGAGAATTCACAACCAACTGTATGGACATCGCATATGAACACACTTACTTGATGAGACTATTCTCCAAAAGCCTAACAGGACCCACACTTGAATGGTTCTCCACTTTGAAGGGAATACAAACATGGAAGGAACTTGTAGGAAAATTTATAAAAAATTATGACTATAACATTGACACAGACACCTCCATTACTAGCTTATGTACACTTACACAAGAAGATGTTGGTGAAACTTTTATCCCATTTTTCCAATGATTGAGAGGCTTAGCAAGTCGCTATTTCATAGACATACCTGAAAAGGAGAAGGTTGACATGTTTGTACAAACGCTCCTAGACCCATTGAGAAATGGCTTGCGAGTTCGTTGTTGTACAACCTTCGCAGACCTAGTCGAACGAGGTGTCCAACTTGAGAAAGCTCTTATTGCTAAGGGAAGATTAAAATATGGTCCTAAAAACACAAATGCAAGTCCAAATCCTCCCGCTGACAGGAATAAGTACTGGGCTAAGAATAAACATGTCACCAATGATGGCATTGTCGACTCCAAGGCAGTGAACACTATGGGTCCTGTACTGGGTCTAAAGGGGATTCAACCAAAAAACACACTAATAGTGATATCAACACCCCCTATCCATGTACCTTCAAAAAACCAAGGAAACCAAAATAATCAAGGACAATACCGTCAAATAAGACAATTCCCTAGGGGTCACACATACACTCCCTTAGTGGAACCCATCGAAGAAGTCCTCAAGAAATGCATCCAAAATGGGGTCATCACGCTCCAAGAACCCAAATCATATGACCCGGGACAATTCAAACTAGCATGGTGGAATGATAATGCATTTTACGAGTATCATCGAGCAAAAGGACATACAACCTCAAACTGTCGACAACTGAAAAATCTGGTACAAGACCTTATCGAGAATCGTACCATTGAGATAAGTGGACCACAATTTTCATCTAATTCAGACCATATTATACACAAAAAACCACTGCAAGACCATGGTTCTAATAACCCTTCCACGTAAAAAACCAATAACAATAATTGAGCCAAACATGCCTGTATTGCATATGACTATTCTGGTGGACCCATCATAAGCCATATTGGAACAGTTGCTAAACATGTCAATACGGTTATTGTCAAAAAGGCCCCTGAATGCAATGTCACTACCCGTGGGGGAAAATTCACCATAGCCAGCCCTCCTCTTCCCAGACAACCAAAGATAACAATAGCTAGCCTATCCACCCAATAATCATAGTCTCATCCATTAACCAAACAATCCCATCCTAAAGGACATTTTAACCTTATTGACCAACTTGGGAAGACACTCGCACAAATTTATATACTTGATTTGCTACACATTTCCCCAAAGCATAAGGCTATACTCGACAAAACATTACAAGATTCTTTTGTTCCCCAAGACATTGATGTCAATCAATTTGAGGCCATGGTGGGCTATCTTACCACTGCCCACCATATAGCTTTTTCGGACCAAGACTACTCATCGTCTAAATCCAAGCATAATGATGCCCTTCACATAGAAGTCTTCATCCATAAGCATAAGGTCAGATGAGTGTTAGTAGATGGCGGAGCAGGACTAAAAATATGCTCCTTAAAATTGGTTAAGGCTCTAGGATTTTCTGATGCTTGTGTGGACACTACCAAGAGCATTGTTATCAAGGCATATGATGATGAAGAACATACCTCCCGGGGAATAATTTCACTTCCAATTCATATCGGACTGGTCATTGTGGACACCACTTGTCAAGTCCTAGATCTAGAACTTCCATACAATATTCTACTTGGTCAACCTTGGATTCACACTTTGAAAGTTGTCCCTTCCACGTACCACCAGTGTTTGAAGTTTCCCTTTGAAGGCACTGAGATTACCATATATGGAGACCCTGACCCATTTCAATATTGTACCAATTTGAGAGGTGTTTTGGAGTGCCAAGTTCCTATCAACAGTGAAGCTTTGACATCTTCATCCTCTAAATTCCTTGACCCATCAACACTTATAAAGTCTCCCACATCCACCGCCACAACATCCACTTCTACCTCTTTGGCAACCATGACCACCTCCAGGACATCTACCACTTCACCCATCACCCCAAGCATCAACACAAGTATTAAGATCCAGGACCAAGGGTGTGGAGAGTATAAGCTGAATACGGCCTATTGCATCACGAGGATGCCCAAGTCTCCCCAGGTCTACGGAAAGCCTTGCTTCATGCTAGAGTCAAAAGAAATTTTTAGGGTTCCTCCAAAAGTAGTATTCATAAAGTGGGGTGAAATGAGTCAAGAGGACACTAACAACGTGTTATCTTGGATTTATAGAGAACCAGAGGATACAACTCCCTTACCAGTAAAAATGTATGGTAAAGGATATGACATGATAAAGGAAAAAGGCTACGATGGAATTAGTGGCCTCGGCAAGCACAAGATAGGAAGCCAAGAACTTCTAGCACCTAAAGGAAGACCTAAACATCTTGGGTTAGGGTTAGGACCAGAAGAATCTGGCAATCATAGTACCAATGCACTTTATAGCGAGAGAGTAAATGCTTTAGACTGTGTCAAGACATTTGAAGATCCCCTTTCTGAAATTGACTCCCACGAATGGGAATTTGGCTCCCAATGATCCCTAAGTGACTATTTCCTGGATGACTTATTCCTTGAACCTGGAGAGTCTACATTTGAAGAGAGATTCTATAAAATGTTCAAAATTGACATGACACCAGACAACACCAAGTTCAGAGCCTCTTCTACTCCTATTGACCATAATCCCGACATACTCGTCTACCCTGCCGAACCTAATGATCATCATTTGGATCCATCTGAATCGCCACATGACACTACTAACCCTGACTCCATGCCCTTTGTTCCTTACTTTGCTGATGAGGATGAATCAAGTGAGGAGGAGTACTGGATAGAATCCGATATAGAGCCCGACGATGACAATATCATCTTTAACCTCTCTGAATCTATTAGCATGCTTTCCGCTTCCTACCCACCTTTCACCAATACTGAGGATGGTATTTCCTTAGTCTACCCACAACTAATCAATTGGGATCAACAAGGCCCTCTAGTTATGGACATATTTCAAAATGATGAGGCCATTGCAGAATTCATGGGACTGCATGAGGGTATACCAAGTGGAGACCACAAGGCTGGATTTTCCATTGACCTAGATTGTGCTGCTTACTTTGGGAGACTACTCCATCCTCTAGTCGCAAAATGAAAAGTAAAATAAAGCAAAAAATGACACATCTTTAGGTGAGAACAAAGAGGCACCTTCTGATGATAAAAAAATAAAAATAAAGGACATATCCGAAGGTGAAAACCTCTCTGGGGCACCTAAGGATGGAGGACTGGACTTTCTCCCTGTAACTCAAGAAAAATTGGCCATGCTCATAGAAGACACTATGGAAATAAATATATCCACAACAGAAGATCCTAAGATGGTCCTCTTTGTGACATCTTTGACAGAGGAAGAGAAACCTGAGTTCCAAAAATTCTTTTTGGAGCGTAAGGTCAACTTTGCATGGTCTTATGCTGATATGACTGGGTTGGATACAGAACTTGTCTTGCACCATTTTCCATTATTTCCAGATGCCAAGCCAGTGAAACAAAAGCTGTGAAAGATGAACCCACAGATCGCCTTATTAGTCAAAGTAGAACTTAAGAAATTGTTAGATGTGGGATTCATATGAGCCATTGACTATGCCGAATGGATATCAAATCTAGTACCAGTCACAAAGCCAAATAGTCAGATCTGCATCTACACAGATTTTCGGGACCTGAACAAGTCTTGTCCAAAGGATGACTTCCCATTGCCAAATGTTGACATCATACTGGACCTTATGACAAGATATGAGATGTTGTCCCTCATGGATGGTTTTTCTAGTTATAACCAGATTCGTATTGCCCCTGAAGATCAACACAAAACAGCCTTCACATGTCCTTGGGGCACATACTATTGGAACGTCATGCCTTTTGGTCTTAAGAATGCAGGCGCCACATATTAGAGAGCCATGACAACCATATTCCATGACATGATGCATTAGATAATGGAAGATTATGTAGATGACCTTTTGGAAAAATCTTTGACACAAAAAGACCACTTGAAGGTGTTAGACAGAATTTTCAAGAGGTTGGAAGAGTACAAGGTCCGCTTGAATTTGAAGAAATGTGTCTTTGGCGTGACATCAGGAAAACTTTTGGGATACATTGTTTCTCGTAGAGGCATTGAAGTCGATCCTGCCAAGGTAAAAGCCATATTACACATGCCCCCTCCAAAAGGAATAAGTGAACTCAGGACATTACAAGGAAAGCTACAATCTATCTGACGCTTCATAGCACAACTGGCAGACAAGTGTCATCCATTTCAGTATCTTCTACGCAAAAGTATCCCTTTTGTATGGACAGATAAGTGTCAAGAGGCCTTCGAACAAGTAAAAGACTATTTACTATCACCACCTGTTTTAATGCCACCAATTGAAGGTAAACCTTTGATTCCGTACATTTCTGCAACAACTTCATCACTGGGGGCATTACTAGCACAAAACGACCATGAAGAAAAGGAAAGGGCCATATACTATATCAGTAGGACACTGGTTGGATATGAGCTAAATTACACAACCATCAAACGTGCTTGCCTAGCAGTTGTATTTGCTGCTCATAAATTAAGGTACTACATATTGAATCATCAGACACATTTGGTGGCGAAGATTGATCTCGTGAAATATCTCCTCAGTCGTGCAGCATTGACAGGTCGCCTAGAAAAATGGGTAATGATCTTGAGTGAGTATGATATTCAGTATATGGAAAGAAAGGAAATAAAGGGACAAGTGATAGCACATCAAATGGCATATGCACCTATAGAGGGAAATCATCCACTAGTAGCAGATTTTCCAGATGAGTCAATATTTCATACAAAACCGAAGTCACCTTGGAGGCTATACTTTGATGGATCTCATACTAATCATGGCTCGGGGGTAGGAATAATGTTTATCACCCCTCAAGGAGACTCCATCCCTACGTCCTTCCGCATTTCTTTTCCTTGTACAAATAATGTGGCAGAATATGAGGCACTTGTCATAGGACTCAGAATGGCCATCAAATGGAAAATTAGAACACTTCATGTCTATGGAGATTCTCAGCTAGTCATTAACCAAGTCAACAATGACTATGACACTAAGGATGAGAAATTAATGCCTTATAAATGAATGGTTGATAGCTTCCAAACATATTTTCACATGGTGACTTTTGAGAAAATTTTGAGAACACAAAATAAGGCAACAGATGCAATGGCCACAATTGGCTCTCTCTTAGACATTCCTAGTAATGTACCTCAATTGGAATTCTTGGTAGAACAACTTTTGGTTCCTGCATATGACATACCAGAATCAGAGATGGTTTACGAGCTTGTTGGTCCCAATTCTCCATGGTATCAAGACATTTATGACTACCTCAAGTCCCAAACCCTTCCCCCCAACCTATCCAATAACCAACAAAAGTCCTTTATCCAAAAATCTGCCAGATACACCATCCTCAGTGACACCCTTTATCGTCGAAGCTTTGATAACTCCCTTCTTCAATGTCTTGACACTAATGAAGCACGAATAACCTGGCGAGAGGTACATGAGGGTATATGTGGATCCCATTCAAGTGGTCCTACTTTAGCCAAAAAGATAATGAGACTTGGGCACTACTGTCCGACCATTGAGAAAGATGCACTTGAATTTGTCAAAATGTGTCGCCAATGCCAAATGCACAGTGACTTAATTCATGCACCGGCATAGGACCTTCGACCGATTACCTCTCCTTGGCCTTTTTCCCAATGGGGACTCGACCTCATGGGTAAAATTCATCTGACCTCGTCCAATGGCCACAAATTCATTATCACTGCCACTGAGTATTTTATGAAATGGATCAAAGCCATCCCTCTGACATACATAACCAAAAAACAAATATCCAAGTTCATCCTTAACTACATCATTTTCTGGTATGGTCTCCGACAATCCATCATCACTAACAATGGACGTTCGTTTAAAAACAAAGACGTTCGAGAGTTATGTGAGTGGTTTCATATCCAACATCATTTTTCATCTCCATATTACCCACAAGGAAATGGTCAAGCCGAGGCGTCAAATAAAACAATTGTAAAAATCCTCAAAAATATTGTCAATGATGTTGGTCGTGACTGGCATATCCAACTCAACCCTACTCTGTGGGCTTACCACACAAGCATTCGTACACCTACAGGAGCTACTCCATTTTCCCTGGTCTTCGGGGCTAAGGCTATCTTACCTATTGAAGTTGAAATTCCTTCTTTACGAGTCTCCCTAAAGGGTCTAACAGATGACGAAGATTATAGACAGTCATGCCTACACAAGCTGGAAATGTTAGAAGAAAGGAGGAAAAATTCTTTGAACCATCTACAGGCATATCAAAAGTGTCTCTATCGCAGTTACAACAAGAAGGTTATGGTCAGGAAATTCGACATTAGCGACTTAGTTCTCATGCAAAACCCTAAAAACCAGGTTGAAAGAGAAAAGCTAGGCAAGTTTGAACCCAATTGGTTGGGTCCAAACATCATCACCGCGTCATTTGGTTCTACGCATATCAGTTGGCTACTCGAGATGGTGAACAATTGTTAGAGCCAATCAATAGTCTACATTTACACAAGTTCTATACATAGCATCAGAAAGTCTAGCCGACAACCAAATAAAAAATAAAATAAAATAAAATAAAATAAAAATAAAAATAAAAATAAAAAATGACAAAAATAAAGAGAAATAATTCATCCAATAGTGAAAACCTAGTAAATAGGCAATTTGGATAAGTACCATGGTGAAAACCTAGAAAACGGGCGCTGTGTGTAGTCGGTCATTGCTTTGACATCTACTACCACTCTATCTACCTTAGTCCATAATAAACATCCATTTTTTCTGACATTCGTCACAATGTTTCACCCTGACATCATGACATTTCTTTCCATGGCCGACAGTGGTTGACATCAAAGTCTTACGCATCGCCTATCATCCATACCAGTCATGTCCTTTCTATTAGCTTGACTAGGGGAAATATTTTATCATGGTACTACAGTGGGTATCGCACATGGTCTTGCCAATCAAAAAAGTCCTAAATTTTTTTTAAAAACATCTCAAAATGTCCTAAAGAAAGACCAAAAACATCGCAAAATATCCTGAAGAAAGACCTAAAAATTGAAAAAAGTCCTGAAGAAAGACCAAAAACATCGCAAAATGTCTTGAAGAAAGACCTAAAAATCAAAAAAAGTCATGAAGAAAACCAAAGAAATTGAAACATGTCAAAAACACAAAAACATCCAAATCAACATCAAAATACTAAAAATGGAGTCAAAGTCAGTCATGTCAGTCAATCCATGTCATTGTCCGAACTACGTTGTCTCTGCGCATTTGCTATGTAGGCAAGACTCATAAATAAGTCCCCAAGACATTAGGTCAATCCTGGTAGGTCCGTCAAAATAAAATCATGGCACAATATTTTGTCATCAAGACAAACTCATTGGTCATGTCAAACTATGAGGTCTTTGAGTGCATGGCATAGGCAAGGCCATCTATCGATGAGCCCCCGAGGCCGCACTAGGTCAGTCCATTAGGGTTCATGGCACTACACTAGCACACACGTCAAAATATCTTCAAGGAAAAGCGAATCATTCCCTAATGGGTAAATTCCTAAAAACAATTCATGGCAACCGGTTATTTCAATATGACAATCTCATCATGCCTTAGGATGTGTCCTTCCTAGGAATCATCACTGTCATTCGACATTTTGAGGGATCCTCTTGACATCTAAGGATCAATCCCCCTTGACATCAGTATTCTTTAGATGTGTCCTTCTGAAGAACCAACTGTGTCTTTTATGCCTTAGGATGTGTCCTTCCTAGGCATCGTCATCATCACTGTCACATGGCATTTTGAGGGATCCCTTTTGAAATTTAGGGATCAATCCTCTTGACATTAACATTATTCAGGATGTGTCCTTCCCTAATTCGACAATTTTTGACATTTGTTGTCTTAGCATCCTCAACGCTTTGACACTTTGGCATCTCATCATCATCAAACTTGACATCTTGACATCAGAACATTGGATATCTAGACACACTTGGCAAATACTTGACACGTGTCTTTTAGCTTTTATCATGTTATTAGTTTTTCAGCGAGATCCCAATGACAAGATTTAGAGAAGCAGTGATGTATCATGATGATTGACACGCATGACTACTAGTTTCTCAGTGAGGTCCTGATTTTGGGATTTAGAAAAACAACAACGTATCATGATAAGGACTTTATTTGTATATTTTTGCAAACATGTTGCTAGTTTCTCAAGGATGTCCTGGAAACATGATTTAGAGAAGCAATGATGTTTCATGATTTTTCTGTCTTTTTGTACTTGTAGTTGATTATGACAAAAATATTGGGGCAATCATGTTCTAGTATGAGTCATGATCATCCTTGTCTGTGACTACTTGTCTAATGTGATGGTATGACCTTGCACACCTAGATCTATGTCATAGCATGGTGTTTGTTGGCCATGACAACATTTTTCCCAATGATGATTAAGAGCAATAGATATTAAAGTCCTACTGCAAGTTTTGAAGGATTCTTTCATCTAGTCTGCATCTTCATCATCCATATCTTTTGCACTAACATTCCTTTGTCTCTTCATATTCTAGTCTTCTAGTCCATTTTGAGAGCACACCCACATTCTTGGAACCTGTATGTTCTCTCGAGGGGGCATACCGCTACCCTCCTCATCATTCTTCCTCATCTTATTTTACACTGGGGCATATTTCTGACTTATTTTCTTTGTCACAATGCGACATGCTACATTATGACAAAGAGGGGCAAAATGTAGACACTTAAAAATGTCCTAGGCCTGCGAGTTCTATTTATACCACTCTCATCCTAACATAATGTCCTTAATCTATGTCCGACTATTAATTAAATAATTCATTATTGTTTAATTAATTCATAGCCTTTTATTCTTCATGATTATTAAATAAATAAATCTTATTTATTTAATACATCACTAATTGTCTTAAGTCTTCTGGTTAATTCTTCATCCTCACTAAATAAATGAATTTCATTCATCTAGTTAATATGTCACTAATTATCACAATTAAATAAATTCATTGATTTATTTAATTTCTAAACCATATTTTCTAAATTGAATAATTATGTTTAATTATTTAATTGTCTGAATTAACATTCCTCTCATTTTAAATAAATGAAATTATTTAAAATGTAATCACATTCTTAATTAATTGTCCATTTTGAATAAATAATCTGAAAAAGGATTATTTATGGTTTTTAAAATCCACATTTTAGATGAACTTATTTGTTTATTCAACTTATGAATTAAATCATTATTTAATTCATAAGTGGACATTCCACCTTGAATTTATTAATTTGCATTATTCTCACCTTGAATCTAATAATGTGAATTATTTCCACTAACTTGTTTATTTATTCCCACTAACTATTTACTAATCCCACTTTCATTTCCACCAAAATAAATAATTAAGATAATTATTTATTAATCCCCCACTTATGAATTAGACCATTATGTAATTCATAAGTGGACTTGCCACCTATCTTTGTGATTATTTTTAATCTCACAAAGTGGGTCACCTTCTCTTTTTATTTTAAAAATCTTTATTTTTAAAATTAATTAAACTACCCATTTTTCTCCACCATTGATTTGATTGTCTCCAACTAAATCTCAACCCTTCATTTCAAGGATTGCCCTAACTTTGACCTAATTTTTTCCTAACCCTAATCCTCGTTATGACATTGATTCTTGGCCTTTGATCTTAGGGCTTCACCAAATTTTAATCCTAGCCATCCATTCTCAATTTGGAATTCTTTAAAATGCCCTCTTTCAAGTCATTTTGGGGGACACACACACAAGTGATACACAATAGGCTTGAGAGCTTTTGAGTACTTGAGAAATCACATTTCTTCAATATTTTGCTTGGCTTTGGCATAGGTTATTGTTGCACTTCAAATTTGAGGGCAATTATATCATTTTCAGCAAGATGGAGAAGGCCAATGGAGGTCATTCAATGGAGGCTTGAAGACTAGGTGATGTTGCTTCATCTTATTTTGCTTCTTGCTTTTCATTATTCTCCATTGTTATTGGGGATTTAGTTTTATGTTGCTTACAATCTAACATTGAAGAAAATTTTCCTTAATACAGATTGCAATTATTGTTCCACTTAAAGTTTTATTCACAAATCAACAAGTATGGATGGTTAGAATGAAGTAGTATATCTCAAGGATTACTATCTATTTGTAGTTATTCTTCATATTGGTATAGTTGTGATTGTGCATCATTAGTTAAAACCAGTTTGCATACATCCATGGATTATAAGAGAGAAATAACCATGCGATTAGAAACTTGGATGCATATTGTCAAAAAGCTTCATAAGTCTACAAATCCTTAGATAGTTGAAACCCCAAAGTACAACAACCTAAGCATGAATAAGCCTATGATAAGGCTAGAATGGAAAGTTGTATTCAAAAGAGGAGTTAAAGAGTTGAACAAAAGGAACCTAATGGCTATAGAAGCCCAGTTGAGATATACTCATACTAGATCTATTAGCCAAGTTGCTGCACCTTTTTTCAATTCATTTGACTCATTATATGACCAACTAGACTTGTCATGGATTGATTATAAGGTTAGAAGTATGCACTAGTCCCTGAAATTTTCAGACCTAGTATATCAAATTGCATTCATTTTTATTTTAAAGCTTTTGAGGAGAGATCTAGTGCACTGATTAAAGATTTTGAAATTTTGAATATGCAAATGGCTTACACATGTTTAGATAATATGGAAGAAATGAGGAATGAATATGTGAAAAGTTTATTGTCTTCAATTGTGGGTAAACATGTTGATGAAACTAGTAGCTGTATGGATGCAAATGATCAAATGTCTTCAGTTTTAAATACATACAAGTGCATCCTTGCAAAAAAAGAAGTTAAGAGTATTACAATGTTCACCATTGATGCTCCTAATAGTGAAAATGTCTCTTTATTTTCAAGAAAATATAAATGGTCAAATCAATGATAAAACCCAGTCTATGAATTTTCTAAATTTTGATAATGGTAATATCTTGGTATGTCCTGACTTACAACTTGGTAAAGCATGTTTTTCTATTGGAGGACAGGAGGAAGATATGTTAAAAAAATGGATCAAAACTCTAGTCTTTTAAATAGTGAACAAATTTCAAGTTTATTAACAATTGAATATCAGAAATATGCACATATGAGTAACCCTCAGTTATTGTGTAATGCTCATATTGATTTTGACAATGATAGTAATTTTTAATTATAAAAGATATGAAAAATGGGTATCTAATATTCCTTCCATTTATGAATAGGCTTATCGCTATGGTGATAATTTGGGTAATAAGAAACAACTATTTGATTTTAATGATGCAAATTCAAAAACTTGTGTTGATGAATTGAGAACAACATATAATCATGAAGTTTTTATATCTAGTAAACAAGCTTTTGTAAGTTTTAATGTAGATTTGGATAAGTATATGTTTCCTGATTTAGATGAGCCTAGTTATGAGTCTTTTCATGTAGATATGGATGCTAGCTTCAAAGAGAAATCATATTATCTTTTGGAACCAAAATCACTCACTTTTGAACAAGCTTTGGATTTCGAAGATGTTAGTATGATGTGTTCAGAATATTTCAAAGAAAGTAAAAATAAGGATAGGGTAGAGATTCTTGATGATTCTCTATGCCAACATGTTGAGGCATAGAAATAGGGTGTGCCAATTATATATGAGTGTATTTATTTGCATACACTTGGAGATACTTTGCATAATATGCATAATATTTTGATTGGTCCTTGTAATCATTTCACTTTTGATATGAAAACTACTAATCAAAATGAGCTTGATGATCCCAGATATATGGCAGCATATGAGTGCCAATTTTTTCAGCTGGATGGAATTTTCTTACAATGTGGTGATGAGTGAAACATCAAGGGAAGTTGTTTTCAACTTTACAATATTTTGAATGAAAAAACTTATGAATCATTGCCACATAATAATCAATATTTTAAGGGTATGCTTGATTCTTAGATGTAGGGTAATTATGAATCTATTCATAATGTTGTACTTGCCAAGTTATTAAGAGATTCCAACATATTGAATTAGGCATCTTGTAGTGATGTCTTCAAATTGGATTCAATGAGGTGTGATGAAAACTTTGTCTATGATAGTGGTAAGAGAAGGCCTTCAATTTTTGGTGGCCTTGGGCCATCAAATATAGCTTGACTTATCAAGCTAAAGCAGCTCGAGGGTAGAGATGACTTTTTGATTCTGTTACCCAATGGAGTAGGCACTTGGTTTGCTCCTCTAAAGGATTTGAATTCTCGCTCTATTCACTAAGGAACAAACATCCCTAGAAAGAGCCACTAATGATACTTTCAAATTTTGCAACATTCTAACGTGTTCATGTTAAAACCCTAAGAAATTTTACCTAAAAAATTTTGTAACATCTGTTGTAGGGTTGTTATATGAGATTTAGGGTTTGGTTCATTTTAAATTGCTTGATATTCCATTCTATCATTTATTGGTATTACCCGTTGTCAGTCACAAAGAATATTTTCATGCACTTCAAATATCATCATGTGACTGGCCTTTCTCATGTCTAGGTTTGAATTTCCTAACTTTTACATCCATTGTATTGCATGATTCATAAGTCTTCAGCCTACTATTTCTCATGTTGTCCTAGGGAAGTCCCCTCCTTTAGAAAAAAATAATGAGTGCATGCTTAAAAGGTTCCCACTTATGTCCTGATGACCATAGTTGTATCGCTCATCACTACTTTTTTCATTGATTCAAACCTTGAATTAGCGATGAGTGATGGATTGATGTTTTCCCTTTCATATCGCTTATCGCTAATGGATTTTGATCCTTCAACATTGTAATAGCATTGAGCGATGCTTCTAAATTTATGTTCTTATGGCTCATCATGGATGGCCATAAAAGGATAAACTTGTAATAGCGATGAGCAATATGATGTGATTTATTGTATATTTCTTGATCGCAAATATGTTTTGAATATAAAGTTTCACATCAGTGATACGCGATGGACATTAAAAGTTGTAAATTTTCTCATCGCTAATTGCTTGCAAAACATATGAGGAGAATTAGTGATGAACAAAGGCCTTATGTAATAAATTTATCACTCATCATGGATTTGTTTTAGAACTTGAGTTCTAAATTGGCAATAAGTGATGGATGTCCTCTAAAGGGTTTTGTCTCTCACTAACGTGATATGATCATATGAGAAATTTATTTTGTGATGTTTGTTTTATATAGGTTGATCATTGTTTTATTCACACTGTCTTTTCAGACTGCAAAGGAAATAAGGTGTGTGTAGTAGAAGCGATTGAGGTTTCCTAAGCAGAATTGCAGTGTTTTCATCTTGAGAGAATTGGTATGAGATTAGGTTCTTTGGTCTATTTGGTATTTTTTTTGCTCGAGTTGTCTACAATTTTTGGGATTGGGGTGCTTCTCTTATGGGTCTTAAGTCAAGAACCTTTTTAATTATCTCTTTGCTAGCTCTAGAGAAAATGGGAAAACCTAGTACATCATTTCCACTCGTTAGGAGGTCTAGTCGGCTAAGTGTGTTTGAATGTCGTGAAGACATAGTTGAGCAAGAAGCCGTGACTTCTAAGATTTCAAAGGGGAAAAGGAAGGATAGGGGCCATAAAAAGAAGTCAATTGTGTAGAGTACATACCACTTGAGGAATAGGACCCTTCCATGTGAAGTGGTCAAATGCAAAGGCAAGGAACTAGCACTGCTAGTGAAGAAGGCTAGAAAGAAGGAGAAGAGTCATAGGGCCTACTTTGGTAAGCAGAACTCTCCTATCGTGCTTTTGAAATCTACTTCAGATGATGAAGTAGATGATGATTTAGACTATGCCCAGTACCTGCATTCCTTGGTGCCATATGCGAGTTCTGATGATGACTCATTGGTGATACCTCGAATTGCATCGAGAACAAGTAGTAGTCAAGTATTTTCAGATGTCGATGACTCTAAATAGGGTCACCTCTTATTTTAGTTTTTGATGACACCATGGTCTTTGCATAGGATTTATTTTTTTTCATATTTTTGTGGTTTTTCTTTCATGTTGATGTGGATGGTCTTCAAGATAGTATGAACTAAATCCTTTTTGTTCCAAACAACAAATGTTGTCACAATGATGGCTAATATCCTACACATGTTTTTTGCCTTTTTTCCTCCCCTATTCTTGTATAATTAAATATGAAACCACCTAGGGAGTCCTTCAAGGAGTTAGTTAGAATTAGGTTTTTGAAATGAACTCAAATGAAAGTGAAATTGTAATTCAGTTGGGTGCTTGTTGCTCCCTTGTTTATATAAAGGGGATTTAATGGCTGAAAAAAGAGAGAGTTCATAATTTTGAGTCTAAACACGGTTATAGTAGATACTAAGCTCTAATAGCATAATAGAATGTAAATAGATACTCTAGTAGATATTTCAGAAGCAAGTCTAAGATGAAATTTATATTGTGTGTGAATCTTAAATATGTTTTATAAAGAAATATCATAAATTGAAGAAGAATTTTAGTTTCAAAATATTACTCTCCTATGTATTTTCTACCAATTTATGAATGAATACTTTTAATGAGAGCTGCATTTTCCTTTTGTTATTTGCACAAAATGTATGAATTTTTTGTATACTTCAGTTCAATGAATTGATTAAACATTGAAGCAAACTCATGAGTTTGTGAGAAAAGAATATAGGATTTAGTAAGGAAGTGATATTTTGTAGACACAGTGAGTTAGATGTTACAAAGTGACACTCTAATGGTCCACTAATTTATGAGCTTCAATAAAAATTGTATTACTGATTGATTACCAGTTGTAACTTATTTTCTGCCTTAGATAAAACAATGATGATCTTGTTAGTTTATCTTATGGTTAGTTGAGCCAGTATTGAATTAGGCCTAGGATCCAAGATGAAGAATGATTCAAAATACTTTAAATTACAATGTTCCAACTCTAAGTATGAAGGAACAATCCTTGAAAATAATTAACACTTTTATCTAAGGTTTTTCAATCTTTTGATAAGGTAATTTTCATGGAATGGTGTGCCTGTGTGAAGAAATACTCTTGACCAAGTGTAAAAAATTATGAGTATATATGGTATTACCCTCCCTGGGTCTCATAGAGCTGAAGAGAAGAAATAAAGTAATAATTACTATACTTGAGTGTTGGAAAATCCTCAACCTAGCTGATAATTGGGTCGTGGAAAGCTCATAGGTTAGGATTGAGATTAAGTGTGGTTCTAAAAAAATAAGTAACACTTTCTATGAATTATTGTCCAACATCTCCTACTAAGATGGAAGACATGGCTAGAGCACCATATGTAAGTGTAGTTGGCAGTATGATGTATGCAATGGTGTGTATGAGACAAGACATTTCCCAAGCAGTGGGATTCCTTAGACATTTCATGGCTAATCCTAGATAGATGCATTGGGATGTGGTTAAGAGAGTGTTCAAATTATTATGAGGAACTTCTGAGTATGCCTTGTTTTTTCATGGTTACCCTACTAGAGCTCAAAATTTTGTGAGAATTTGAGGATATGTGGAGTCAGATTGGGCAGGGGACATTGACAATAGAAGATCCACCAGTGGTTATGTATTTATGATGTTTAGTGGTGTTATTAGTTGGATAAGTAAGCAACAGGATGTAGTCACTTTTTCCATGACAAAAGCAAAGCATATGGCAGCCACTCATACTTGTAAGGAATCCATTTCACTTAAGAGATTGTGTTATAATATTGGTTTAGATGTAGGAAAAATTACTTTGTTGTGACAGTCAAAGTGCAATATGCTTAGCATAGAATCCTACCTTCCATGCTAGAGCAAAGCACAATGATTTACAATAAAATTTTTCTCGTGATATGATAGAATATGGAAAGGTGAACCTAGAGAAGGTTGACACTTTGACAAATGTTGTAGATGCATTGACAAAACCAGTGAGCATGGAAAAGTTTAGATGGTGTTCTGAATCTATGGGCCTTGGGACCCTAAATTGTTGATTTAATATGAATATTGGGAGGTCTTCAATAAGTGGGAGAATGTTGTTAATAAGGTATTTCAACCTTAGAGTTCTAACATTGAATTATTTAATGTATTATTGTATTTATTTGTTTTATTTAATTTCCTGCAATGTCATGTCATTAATTGGGACCCACTGGTTGGGTGGCATCCCCATTGGAGGTGACTATATGAAACATATTCATCACATGTGGAGGTAGGCATCACATCTTGGAATCATGGACCTAGGACAAGTGTCATTTTATGACATATTTTATGATGTGTCATAACTTGTATTTTGCATGGAGAAAGTGCACTGCCTTAGTGGGGTATGACAAAAGTGTGAAAGAATAAGTGTGATAGTCATGTTTGACTTATTATTTTAATTTTTTAATGTGTTGTAAGTGTGACAAACTATTATGGCACATGTTATGACAATTTCTATGACATTTTTCATAACCCACTATTAGCATGAACTAGGCACCAAAGCTTGGAGAGAGGTTTTGCATATTATGAAAACTATAAGAGTTGTAAGAGAATGTTGTACAAGTGGCCAAATCATGCCTTTGGTATGAGATATTATTTCTGCATGGGATTGGACACCTAAACTCTTTTAGAAGCCTCTACAAGCTTGTATCTCCTATAAATAGGATGCCTTGCATTATAGAATGCATTGTTTGTTTGTAGGTATTGAAGTGTAGACGGTTTGACTCCTAAATAGATGTTTAGTGTGAAGCATTTGTTGAAGAAGCATTGTGATTGGGGTGTATTGTAACTCTTATTTAAAGTAATAAATTAGTATTATTCCTTTAGAGGGTGGGGTTTTTTTTCCTAAAAGGCTTTTCCCCACGTATATCTTGTCTACTTCTCTTTTTGTCTATCTTTCTTCTATGCTTTGTGTTTCTCATACCGTTATGCTACCAAAATTATCTTAGATTTGAACTTACATTAAGTTGTTCTATTTAAATATTCCTATGTGTTTCTCATTACTATAACATTTTAAAGGTGTTAAAATGAAATTGTTGCTATACACTCCTGCTTAGATTAGTGTAAGAAGTTTCTTTTGCGTACATGACTTCCTTTCAATAATGTGTGCCCTCCTTGTGATGTTGGAATTATTGGAGATGATGGTGACAACATGAATAAATTTCTAAAGGATCGCCTTAATATCCTTGACAACAATGCATCCTTCTATCTATCCATGGAACAACCAACACCTCTATAATACCACCACTTGAGATGTTTGACTACTTACATCTTGAAATTGAGATACAAGTTGAGCCCAATTTCCCTACAATAGGTGATCCTAGTTGCTCTAGTCAAGCAAACATTCAACCATTCTATGTTAACAAAGTGACCAACACTCCTATCAATATAGAAGAGACATATAGAAAATGATTCATTATCTTGAGTAAATAAGGATGTGATATAACAAGTGAACATAAAGTTCATCAACTCTTAGAGAAAATTCCAACTGAAGATACTAAAGGGTTAGGATGTGAAGATCCTCCTCTCAACATAGGTGTCCTTATTCCTAAAGACCAACCAATGCCTCATAATGATGATAAGGATGATAGGATCATCGTAGGTCTAGCTCCTCAACATTCAACTCAAGAAATTGGTGAGTCTAGCAAGCAACAAAGACCTTATAAACTAAATAGTATAGAGTTCCCTTGTCTACCATTTGCAACTGAAAGAACTTTACACATAATTATAAGTCAAGGACTTATTACATTACCACCCATGCAAGAAATTTTATTTCCAAATCCTAAGAAAAAAATCACATCTCATTGCAAATGTTATAGAATTTTTTGGGCATAGTACTCATGAATGTCGTGCTTTGAAACAAATATTTAAAAAAGTTTGATATCATAGAAATAGTCCCTTAAAGTGGTACCATCACACTCCTTTCCATGTAATGGTTGTAGGATAATAATATTCTCACTATTACATGACTCACATTCACTGAAAATCATTTCAAAATGAAAGGATCTCTTTCCCATCACCTACCTCGGCTCATTCTTGTCTTGCACACAGTGGGGGAAAGAATTAGATAGCCTTGTCCTAGTAATACATTTGTTGTTGTCCCTTTGGCTAGTTTTCTTCCTTCTATATACGATGAACAAGATTGGGATGCAGACGACCTACTCATAGGTTAACTTGCATGTGCCTTACTAGTCTTTTGCATTAATTTCCCATTTGATTGTATGTGAGTAATGTGATCCCCTATATGTTTTTGTTTCATGTCTCTCTCTTTGTGTTATTCCTCTATTTTTACTTATACTTTTCTCTATGTCATAAATCTTTTCCTTTTTCTTGTGTTTTCCTTTTGGGGATGATGCAACGCATAAAGACATTTAGGTATCTTCCATGTTGACCCAAAAGGATTTCCTTTTTTTTTCACTCTCTTTGTGTCATTATTCTAGTTTGATGAGTATTTGGGGAATGATGACAATTTCAAGATCTTTAACAACATTGTAGGAAGAACATACTGACCTTGAATCCATGGATCCCTCATGTTTGGAGTTCCATTTTGGGGGAAACCCCTTGTATTTTTCATGATGTAGCTTTATTTGGGAACATATGTCTTGGCATAGAGCTTTCCAAATAATCTCTCATGTCCTCTCTATTGTTATAATTTATCATTTTCTACTTTAAAGTAATTTCTCATAGCATGGTGTTTAGAAATTTCATTAAAGTGGGAGCATACATTGGTTTTCTTTTACATTTTTCAATTTATGTTTCATGGTGTACTCTTCTTACTTCTTGTGATGGGTCTTTCACTTTTTGGTAACATTGGGTGTTATGTCAACTTGTAGTGTTGATTTCAAGAAATTTAGGATAAACAAGTATAAATTTAAGGTTATTTCACTCATTTTCACCTAAGACTTTCAAGCGAGCATTCTTTATAGAAATTTTTAGTTCATGAGAGCATTCAAGAGTTTACAAGAGCATTGAAGAGAATTCAAGGGATGATTATCAAGTGTTTTGGAGCATTATTCAAGTATCAAGCATCATTTCAAAGTCATCATGCATCATGCTTATTTTTGAGCTAACATTTGTGATGTAGGGTTTCATGATTCAAGAAAGTATTCAATTCAAGATCTACCACATTCAAGCAAGAGTCAAAATCTATATCCACTAGAGCCATTTCATACATGTTTGCAACACTTTATTCCTAGGGTTTGGTGAGTTACAACATTACATTTTGTTCATTCATCATTCCTCTACATTTGATTTCATTACAAGGTTTGATTACCAAAATGAGGTTTGACCAAGGTAAACCCCTTTCTACTAACAAAAAACATTTCTCCCACTCTTTAGTGTGTGATTTGTAGGTCAAGGTTGAAGACACATCAAAGAGAAAGATTGGAGAAAAGTTGTCAAGTTGAAAAGTTATCCAAGTTGTCACCTTGTTTAGAAGATCATTAAAAGGAATCTATAGAGCATAATTCAACAATTCAGATCTAGAAATCAGGTTGAGAAGATAGATCAAATATTGAAGAGTAGATTCAATTCTTGATCCTTTGAAAAATCCAAGCAGCACTGATACACCACTTCTGGCGTATGAGTCCTAGTCTAGTGATTTTTCTAGTTTTCAAGTGTTTTAGAATCATCTCGACAAGATTTGTGTTCCTACCTAGAAACCCTAATCTAGGACTAAATCACCTAGCATAGCGTATGAGTCCTAGTTTGCATTAAATTCAGCTTTTTCAGCATTTCAATTCCTCATCCAAGCTACTATAGGTTTTCAAGTGCCTCTCTTTTCTTCTCCAGTCTTCTATTCTATTTTACATTCATTTCTAGGTCATTTTAGTGAAGTTTTGCATATCATTAGGTTTAGAGATTAGGTCTTGCATGTTATTAGTCTTTCCAAGCCCTAGCTTGGTGGTGAACCCCTCTTTAGTCTCTAAACATACCCCAGGATAACCTTTTTAAGATCTCTTTCCTCCATTCCATCCTTGGATTGATATCTCTAGGGTTTCCTTGAGTGAAACAAGAGTGTGAAATAGGAACCCTATCTCCTCAATGATAGAGAACTTGCCACCTATTTTTGTTGTTTCAAGAATAAATGTTGATTCAATTTGATGTTATGAAATTATTTTGATTATGAAATGTTCGATTCAAATGAATGTATTTTTTTCAATTAACTACTATTGTAATGTATTGAGTTAGATTCAAGAACTTAATCAAGCCTATTGAAGAGAGGGGAAGTATCACTCAAGGAGAAGAACTTGGTCTTGTAACCTTCAATAAAGACCTAAACTGAGATTTCACACACACACTTCTTGTTTGGTCAAGTTGGCATAATAGTTGGGAAATAGTATGTTACCTTTAGTCTTGATTGTGGTCTATTTGTGAATGTTCTTGTTTAGGGGTTTACAATGTTGAGTCTTTTTGTGATTAGTGAGTTCTTCTTTATGTGTTTCTATTTAATCAATCGGATATATATACATAAAATTAATGTATATGCATATGTATGTGTCAACAATAAACTCATACACATGAGTAATTACATACATCGGTATACGTATATAGACATATCTACGCATGCTCATGGACGGATTACCCATATCATCGAAATATCAATGGACAAGGTGACACACACACACACATATGTATGTATGTATATATATGTATGTATATATAAGTATATATATATATATGTATATATATATATATATGTCTGTATATATATGTGTGTGTGTGTATGTATATATATATATATATATATATGTATGTATATATATTTCATGTATATACATTGATTGATATGTTTGTGTTAATATATGTTTAAATATCAAACTATGATAAATATAGTATGTGAGCATATATACATATATACATATATATATATATATATATAAACATACGTCTATGTATCAACGTAATGGAAACATCCATACAAGGATATTGATATATATACACATATATACTTATATACATATTAATTTTTGATGTATATATGTATATAAGTATATGTAATATATATATATTATATATTAATTTTTACTATAGCTCCGAATTATCAATATAACACATTGTTTTAAACATAGTTTATGCTAAGAATATCAGACAACATATTAACAATGGAAATAGCACTAAAGTAAGTGTACCATAGAAAAAATGCAACTTGCTTGATTTGGGGAATAATTGATGACAAATTGGACTTAATGAGGCCTTGATTTGGTATTGTGAGGTGTTTTTCACATCCACACTAGGTCTTGAACCCTTTCAAATGCATGTAATGATGTCTTGTAAAGGTGTTGTAAATTGTTGTAAAAGACTTGCATGCCTCTCTAGACTTAATGAACCCATTTTCCCTTAATTCAATATTATAAAATGTGTTTAATAACATTATCACACTAATCTAGAAGGCTTGTAAAATAAACTTAATGTTAAACTAGTGTTGTAATCTATCTTGCACATTCACATTGGTTCTTATGCCTTCCTAGGCTATGTGGACCTCATTTTAGTGTTATAAAGTGTATTTAATCACACTTTCACATTGAGTTATGTGTCCCAAGCCCTAATTGACCTTTACATAAACAATTAATAGGCCCCTATTACCCCATATTGTGCATCCTAGGGGAATATTTGATGAAATAATTGATATAGACATCATAAAACCCTATTTTCTTATCTCCCAATAACCCAGCTAGAAAATGGGCCCCACTGGGAGTAATTCACCACCTGTGGTGAATGCTTCCCTACCAGGTGGGAGTGATTTTCCCAAGGTGGCGAATGAGTCCCATTAGGGTCAATTTTGGCCTTTGAGTAGGAAAAACTAAAATTTAAGTTTATTATATTTACATGTCAGCATTAAGGATCCAAATTATAGGCTAATAAGGTAAATTTCCTATAAAATCAACTCTCTAAACCCTAAATCATAACCATTCTTCATTATTCATTCATCATTCTTCCACCTCAAGTCAAGCAAGTTAGGGTTTCATCATTTCAAGTCATTAAGATAGCAGTTTTCAGACATTCAAGGGAAAATTCTTCATGTTTTGTTGTAGAAATTCAAGATCAAACATCATGGAAAGGTAATCAATTCCATTATTGCATGTTTCATTACATTATTTCTCTATTTTGGTTAATTACCTTAGAAGGGGTTTGACCATGGGAAACCCCCATGCCCTAACATCCAACATTCTCTCTTTTGTCTTGTGTTTTTGCTGATTTAGGTACTTGGGAGACATGGAAATATTTGAAGATTGCATTGAAAAGTTGTTCAAGTCATCTCTTCATTTTATAAGTCAAAACATAAAAAAAAAGTTATTTTCAGGCCCGAATCTGACAATTTTAGAACCAAACACCTGGAGAAGTAGAAAGTGTAGACCAAAGGCTCCTAAGGTTAAACAGGTGCATGAAAACTGAGAGGGGGGTTGAATAAGTTGTCACACAAATTCAAACTTAAAAAATTTATCACTTATCAAATATTCAACCATACTATCTTGTTATTACATATGAGCATGAAAAATAAATAACAGAAAGTAAATCAACATAATGAACACCATATTTTTACATGGAAAACCCGATAAGGAAAAAACCAAGGTGAGGGTTAACTCACTATATAGTATTTTCAAAAAGAGGCTCGCTGCCAAAAGAAGGACTCACTGTACAAGAACAAAGGCTCACTACCTACATAAAAGGACTCATTGTCCAACAAGGAGGCTCGCTGCCTACATAGAATTATAAAAAAATAGAATAAGTTTTTACAACCCTAAATTGAACTAGAAAGATGCACATATTATGTGCTAATACAGTTCTAGATATGCTCACAACTGTTGCCTTTCTAATCACACCTTCACATTCACTACTCGCTCACTATTTCTTTTGTCACAAACTTACTGCACTTCCTCACACACACTTGTGCATACCACACTTACACACACACCAAAATTGTTTGCCACATACCTATATATATACCCGATCTCCATCACAAGCACTAATTAGGTCAACCTAATTAAATACAATTTATTTATAAAAGATATCAATTGTCGGCTCCACAAAATATTTTCAAAATTCAATAACCATTAACACATTGCATTATGTCAGCTTGGACCAAGAAATAGATTACACATAAGTTTTCATATCATATCAAATATATCTTAACAAGTCGGCCAAGAGTAGTCTTCAACACAACCAACAGAAAAATTTCACTTCATTATACGAGTACAAGAACACAAAATAACTTGATCATGCATGCCTTTAACATCCATTATTAGTTTCCAAAAACCACAACCAAAAATTGTCAACTATGGAGAAGTGTGGACTAGAATATCAGAGAGGCACCACAAAATACTAGATCAGCCACAAAAGAAGATAAGTCAGTTATATGCACCAGTTTAAGAGTATCGAACCAAACTACCAACATGGTGACATTAATGACAACATATAGATAACTTAATCATTTTTCCAACAATCTCCCCCTTTTCCATTGATGGCAACATGTAAACAAAAAATTCTCCTTCTTTCCTCAAAAACTTTTAACTCTCTCCACTATCTCCAATATTATCTCTCCATTCCAACACTCTCCCCCTTTGACATCGATGAAAAATGGTACAAAAAATGAGTGTAAACATGGTGACATCAAAATATCAAAATGCTTCAAAAAATTCTAACAATCCAGATCATTTAAACATACAAAAACTAAGTGAAAATGGAATTCTTCACCTGGAACACCTTATACCTTTCTTTGAGTACTGGATACAACTTCTTCCAATTAAAAATAGCAGACTCCATTTTTTTGCATGTACTTTCCAACAATCCCAATACAGTAGAAGAGGGTGACCAATCTTCAACAAAACATTGTTTCTCAACATCTTCTGCATCAATTAGAATTCTAGAAAGATGCTCTAACTAAACTTCAACAATTTCTTTAAGAAGCTAGAAGGTCTTTGTCACATCATCTCTCTATCTTTGTGCAATGATTAGTTCATCCTATAGTTCACCAACTCTTATCCTTTTCCTCCCTTCTTTATCTTCAAATATATCAAAATTATTTCCAATATCGTTCACCTTGGCTTCAATCACTTTAATTCTACTTCTAAAATTATCTATAGTTGTAGGCCACCGAAGACAATACTTGTAAACATCTGAAATTTCTTTAACACGTAGTTTCTTTATTTCCACAATCAATCCAAATAGTCTCTACATATCCTTTTTACATATTTTTTCAACCAAGCTTCCCATATTGCATCCTTTTGGACCTTCAAGTAACATCCTTTCTTCAACAAGCTCAAACATATTTTCTAGCAAGAAATAAAAAATAGAAGATACTTCAATACCCTTCCGAAGTAGATAATCTACCACTACATCATCAATTTTCATTTTTCAAAAAGACTAGACAACATTCCACAGTTAACGAATCTTCTTCATTTTTCCTTCAATTATCATAGACTGGATGTCATTGAGATCAGGGGATTCAATACCAATTAGAGATTCTTTCTCCTTCTCATCCGAAATATTAATGATGTCTTTAGTCATTTTTTTCTCATTTTTTATTCCAGAGGGGAATCACTAATAACAACCTCCATTTTTCCTTTTCCAGAGGAAGATCCCACTTCAAATTGACTTGATGTAGATATACTAGAGCAAGGGTTTTCTCACAAAGATGAGAAATACAATCTACACATATTTTCATTATCTTCCAAAGATTCTAGATGTCTACAAATTTGCTTTCCAATAGGGATACTAAATTCCCACATCACATTATCCTTTCTTGGTAGAGAATTTAGAAAGTAAAACACCAGATATATCAAAAAGGATTTGAGATGAAAGAGATAATTCTTGACCAATGACATTTGAACATTTTCATGAAAATTCTCAAGTAACAAGCCACATAAATCAAATTGTCTATTCTCCTTAACCATCATGTAGGCAATATGTTCGGTAATACCCGATGTTGAACTTTCATGATTTCTGAAATAAATTTTGTATGAGATACCATATGCAACATACCTAATGGCCGAATCAGCAACTGTATCAATCAATAGTGCTCTAAGGTCTCTATTGATGCCAATCAACTACACCACATCTTTATACTTCACAATTTTCTTTCCATGGAGTTCTCCAACGCTGCATAACCTAGTGATCGCTTCGATTACTTCCTTTGAGATCAAATAGGGTTAGTCCAAAACAATGCTTCCATCCTTGAAATAGTTCAACAAGAACAAGATGACCCCTTTATCTATAATCCATGGAAATTCACTCCATAAATCCATCCCTAGGGTTTTTATATTTTGTAATTCAACTTTTCTCAACCCTAGTTCAATTCCTTTCATTTTCCTATGATCATTTTCTTCTACTTCAACCCTTTTTAGGTTTAGAGAGGTAACATTGCACAATCTACTATCCATTGCTATGCTTTTCTTGAAATTCAATGAAAATTCTTTGATTTTCTTCTTTCTTTTCACAAACAGAGAAAAGGTTTCCAAATTACCTGATATAATTTCTTTGAATTCCCTTCAAAAATACTTTGAGAATTCCTTAAGATTTATTCAAAGCACCTCCCAAAGACTTCAGATGCACAATTAACCAAAATACATCACAAATTTTTACTTATCCTCTGATGAATTTTCCCTAAATGTATTAAATGTAGTAAACATGAAAAGTTGCTAAACACACACTTCACTTAGCACAAAAAGACCTAATTCGATCCAAAAATCCGTATACCAATATATTTTTCTCTGGTTCCTTTTCCAACACCTCTAGATTGACATTCTTCATAGTTTAATCACATGCTAGCCTCTGGCATGCCATTCTTCCAGGAATTTTTTATAATCTTCTGATAAAGCTCCCCCTAAGACCATGCTAGGTCTAAATTCCAAATAATTCATCTATACTGAATGAGGGTATAGACACATTAGGAGTCTTAGATTTTTATTCTTCTTCTTTCTTCATCCATATGTTATCCATTTATTGCTTCATCTCTTCTTTATCAATATTTATTGGTTCACTCTTTTCTTCCAGAGCAGACTTCTTTCCTTTCTTATTCTTTCAAACTTTAGATACATGTCCAAGTTTTTTGCAATTATAATAGATCACACCTTTCTAATTAGACTATCCTCCATTATTCCTCGATCTACGCTGATTCGCTATGTGTCCAAATTTATTGTTAGTATAGCAGTAGCCATTAAAAAATTGATTCATTTTTCCTTCATTAAACCTATTCCTCATCATCCTTACTTGAGATATGCATTTTGTAGCCTTATGTCCAAACTTCCTACATTTAAAACAGTTTTTAGAAAGAGAACCAAAAAACTAGTTTATCCTACTCCTGCATTTAGTTCCTCTATGACCATATTTGATATAAGAAAAGAAAATGCCATCAAAAGAGGGGTACCTCTATGCATTAGGTTGTCTCACAAGAAATCTTCTTGCAAAATTCCTTCTTTGCTTCCTCTTGCCTTGATTCTTCTTTGCATCTTTAGAACTTTCACCGGTATCAACTCCTAAGCAACCTTTGTCCTTACATGATTTTTGTCCTACAAGCAGTTCTTCAAGTTTACCGAAGCTAGATCTAAAATTAATTTCATAGATTTTAGCCTTCTCTAGTTCAACTCTTAAGTTTACTATCTCCTACTCGAGCTTGGAACATTCATCAAACTTGTTTTGCACCATTGTATTTAGGCATCCTTCAATCCTCTTCTTTTCTTCTATTGTCACTTTCAATCTAATTATCTCTTGTTTTAGATATTCACCTACTTCTCTATGTCTTTCCTTAAATTTCTTCAATAGTTCCTTTAGTTTCTGAACACATTCATTTGCTTCATCAAGATTCTCTTTCAAATCTCTTTTTTCCCTTTCCACTTTATCAAGATCTTCAATAGCAGTCTAGAGTTCTCCTTTATCATCCATCCAACTAGCCTTCAAGATCCTCCTAAAGTGGTTAAGCTTTACACAAGGAACCAAAAGCTTTGATACCAATTGTTAAACAAGTGTAGGAAAACTAAGAGGGGGGGTGAATAAGTTGTCACACAAATTCAAACTTAAATATTTATCACTTATCAAATCTTCAACCACACTATTTTGTTATTAAATATGAGCATGAAACATAATTAATAGAAAATAAATCAACACAATGAACACCAAATTTTTATGTGGAAAATCCAATAAGGGAAAAACCATAGTGAGGGTTAATTCACACTATATAGTATTTTCATAAAGAGGCTCACTACCAAAAGGACTCACTTCCCAAGAACAAAGGATCACTACCTATAGAAAAGGAGTCACTATCCAACAAGGAAGCTTACTTCCTACACAAAATTATACAAAAATAGAATAAGGATTTACAACCTAAAATTGAACTAGAAAGATGCACCCATTATGTGTTGATACAGTTTCAGATATGCTCACAACTATTGCCTTTCTGATCACACCTTCACTTTCACTACTCACTCACTATTTCTTCTATAGCAAACTTATTACACTTCCTCACACAAACTTGTGCATACCACACTTACACACACACCAAAACTATTCACCATATGCTTATATATATACTCGATCTCCATCATAAGCACTAATTAGGTCAGCCTAATTAGATACAATTTATTTATAAAAGATATCAACTGTTGGTTCCACAAAATATTTTCAAAATGCAATAACTGTTAGCACATTACATTATGTCAGCTTGGACCAAGAAATAGATCACACATAATTTTTTATATCATATCAAAATTATCTTAACAAGTCAGCTAGGAGTAATCTTCAACACAACCAACAAAATAATGTCACTTCATTATATGAGCACAAGAAGATGAAATAACCTAATCATGCATGCCTTTAACATCCATTAGTAGTTTCCCAAAACTACAACTAGAAATTTTCAACTACAGAGAAGTGCATACTAGAATACTAGAGAGGCACCACAAAATACCGAATCAACCATTAAAGAAGATAAGTCAGTTATATGCACCGGTTTAAGAGTACCAGACCAAACTACCAACATGGTGACATCAATGAAAACATATAGATAACTTACTCATTTTTCCAACACCTATTTCCACCTTTTAATATTCATAAATTCAAAAGTGAACTCATTCACCATGGGTGGTGAATGAGTCCCACTTCGAAGCCTATTTTTGGTTTTCTACATTTTTAGACACCTTTTTGTCTAAAACAGGTTCTAGAACAGTTTCACAAAAATGGGATTGATTCACCCAAAACAAATAATGAGTCCCACCAGGCCTAAAAATTGTGATCAATAGCATTTCAAAAGTTATTTCTAGTCAACATCTAATTCCCAGGTTCACATTTTCAGTTTCATCCTTTTTTGTTTAGTTTTGTTCACATTTCTAGTGCATTTTTGCATTACACAATGTGTTTTCAAACAATTTGTATTTCAATAGTTTTACATTCCTAATCAATCAATTTTTTCAAGTAGCTGCAACTAGATCATTGCATTTAGTCATAGTTCCATAATACTTTCCTTTATTCGATCGAACCACCTAGATTTTTGGTGTGGGATCTATCTCTTTCCTTTAGGTGAAAGACACTAATTGATCAAAAGAGACTTAGCATTTCACACCTCATAAAATATATGGTTCATTTTGGTGAACCTTCTTTTTGAATACTTTCTTGACTGATTTGGAGTTCGTCATCATAGATCTATCTTGCATTGCCCTTGCATTAGTGTTTGCATGATTCATTTGCACGTTAGGTTTCAAATTTTGCATTCATAAAAAGCGCATTTAGGTTGCATTGTTAGCATCTAAATTCATTTAAATTTTTTAAAATTCAACATTATTAACTTATGTCTGCATCATAGCACTCAAAAAACATCAACATCACTCAAAAAATTTCTGAAAATTCTAAAAAATGTCCATATTAGGACTCATTCGCCACCTTGGGCGAATCAGTCCATTTTCACCCCTAAAACTGCCTTTTATAGAACTGAAAACCTTGTTTTTAAGCTTCTTTTTGATGCCTTTACCTACCTGTATTAGTTAGCTAAGTTTTTGTAACATGCATTTCACTAGATCTCACTAAAAATAGCTCATTTTATGCATTGCTCCATTTTACATTTTAATTTTTCACATGCCATTTTCCAAATGGTACATAGAGTAGTTAGAAAATTACCTTGTTTCATATCTAAAAATTGCATTTCATTTTAAGTCATTGCATTGCAATTTCTTTTCTTTTTCATCATAGCATGTTTTCTTTCAAATGATGTGGCTTTTATTTGGTTAAAAATAGATTGTATAAATACAACATTCCCTCTTATGAGTTCGATTTTGATTACCACAATGAGGACTTTAAAAAACATGATCAAACCCTTGGTACAATGCTTAATCTTACATTTCCCATTGGTGAGAATGGTACTGTCGACAATCATCACAATCATACTTGTTCTTCTCCTGATACCTCTTCTATTAGTGATGAAGGTATCTTGGTGAAGGAAGGTACAACCATTGAGGGTCATGATTGTCCATCTCATCATTCCCCTTTGGAAGATGTTAAATAACAAGAACATGAGATCATAGACACATTCCTAAAAATCACCTTACCTAGTCTCCATAATCATGACCATCAGACGTGTTTATCTCCTAATATCCCTCCTCTATGTAAAGAGGATAGTTTGGTGTTAGAAGACATCCCTATTAAGAATCATAAAACCCTTGACCTTCCCTAATGCTCCTCCCATTTGGGAAAATCTATTTGAAAGCTATAGTGGTCCTTCTCTTGATGCCTCCCCCACTTGTGATGAAGCTACTTTACCCTTGGATGAATATATTACAAGCTCTCTTTGTAGTCTAGATAATATGGAACAAGAGAATGAGACCTTAAAGATAATGGACAATCAACTAACACCTTCTCCTAATCATCCCCCTCTTAATAATCCCATCATTGATCATTCCCCTATTATCAATAAAGTTATTGTGGAAGAACCAAGCCTTACCTATCAAGAAAATGTGGCTTGTTGTTCTCCTAAACGCTCTCCTTCTAGGGAGAATATCATGGTGCTAGAAAATGACAACAATAATAATGTTTCCTCCCTCAATAAAAAGGTGATTCTAGATTTCCGTTTATTAGAGATACATCAAACCATGACCACTGAGGTTATGAATGCACAAGTCTCCATTAGATCCCCCTTGATCAATGGACCTCACACATACCCCATGGGACATCCTAACAACCCTCTAATTATCTACCCACCTTCGTACAAAAAAAAACTCAGAACAAACTTGAACTCATCCTCTACCCACCTTAGAATAGTGTATCATAGTAGCTGAGTCATAATATTGTTGCACATATGTATAACACTCGAAAAAATCCACAACCACCACAACCAACCCTGACACCATTACCATTGCCTAATCCTATCCCACCTAACCCTTTCTTTCCTAGACACAAGGAGTTTGATCTTGTCGAGCAACTTAAGAATACTCCTACTAAGATATCATTGTGGGACCTTATTCAAGCCTCCCCTCACTATCACAACATGATCCAAACAACCTTACAACAAGCTCTTGTCCCTTCTAATGTGCCACCAACTAATATAGCAGCCATGATTCAAGGACTAAATGCTAACATTGTTTTCCACCTAAGTGAACTCCCCTCTTTGGATGTGCAAAAACAAAATGAAGCTTTCATGATCATAACACAATACAAACAAAAAGCGATAAAGAGAACTCTTGTAGATATTGGTTCTACCCTTAATGTGTGTAGTGTGACCCTTTTGGATAGGCTTGGCATTGATCAATCAACCATTTGACCTAATTCTCTATCTATTAAGGGATTTGAAAATTTCAAAAATAGGCCATTAGGGGTAATCATTATGCCTCTTACCATTGGAGTAGCCAGCTTGAATACACCAATCCATATTATGCCTTATGAACTTTCATACAATCTTATCTTAGGTAGACAGTGAATTCAAGCAATGAAAGGTGTGCCTTCCACTCTTCATCACAAAATGAAATACATCTACAACAACACAATCCACACATTTGATGTTGATCTTGAACCTAATAGTGTCTTACAACTTGAGAAAAACAAATAGAACCCCTTGAACAAATTAACACTAACCACACAAGTGGAACCCACACAATGAAAAGACAAACAACAACATTTTGAACAAGTCATGATGCTATTAGAAGATGATTTGGGTTCCTTGGATTTCAAACATGACTTCATGGGAGAGTAAAAAATCATCCAAAAAGATTCAAATAAGGGAAAAGAAACAACAATAATGACAACACAAAATTCAGTCAACCTTTCGAAAGCATCTTCCTCAACTACTTTAGACAAAGAAGAAAACTACACAACAACCTTTGATGAACACAACAATCAACAACTACTAAGTTCCAAAGCAATGAAGAAAATTTATGGACATGGTTATGAGCTTATGAAACAACTTGGATATAGTGAAAAAGGATGTGGTGCTCAAGAAAAAGGTATCCACAACCCTATAGAGCCTAACACACAACAAACCACTTATGCTCTTGGTTATTTCCCTTTGATAAAGGGTATGTGTGGGATCATGATGGGCCAAAAAGTGGCAATATGATGGGTATGTGTAGGGTATGTGGCTGATGACTTTTTTTACCCAAAATTGATGAAACGAAAAGGGTTTTTAAAAGAGATTCTCAACTTTCCACCAATATAAATTATGCTTTACTTTGAATTTAATAAATAATTATTATTCATTTTCTATTTGAATTATGACTAAAGTCCTGATTGATAGGCTGATTGAAAAACATCTATAGTTTTCAAATGGTATCACATTTTTTGAATTCAAAACATGCATCACATTCTATGCTTCGCATACTATAGGATTAAAAAAACAAATCATGAAATTTTGACCAAGTTAAGGTGGTCAGACATACGAGTTTTTTATATTTTTTAAAATTTGTAATAAGAAAATCATAATTAATTATTTACTTGGAAAAAAATTACAAAAAAATATGCATCACATTAGGACATGAGTCCTCTACTTACATCTAAAATCTTATACAAAAATATTATGGTTGAACCCAAAATCTTGCTCTATTACTCGATGGACTATGGAAAAATCATACCAACTAAAAATATTATCATTTTATTATGGTTAGGGTGGTTAGACAGACAACTACTTCTTATTTTTTCCCTGAAATTTAAGTACTACTGCATTGAAATTTCAAATTTTCACCAAATAGATTTAAAAAAACCTAGTAGTTTAGAAACTTCATTCAATTTGCTACAAGTTCTATTCTTACATATTTTTGAAATAATATAGATAACTTATTCAATTTTTTACGTCAAGTTGTCTAACTCTGATTTTTCTAAATTTTTCACCACTTAAGGGTCTATTTTTTCCATGATGATCTTGCACATACCCTAGAAATTTCCAAGCCTTCAATCAATGTCAACACTCTCACATCACATTCTTCTAAACCAACCTTAGCTATAAAGCATCCTAAACTGATCGAAACTAGTGTTCTTGATTGTTCTCCTTTACAAATCATCCAAAAACTAAATACACATTTTCTTAATGTCAATGTCATCTTGTAACGCCCCATCGCACAAACCCTAAAGAACAACTATGAATGCACATTTTTTTTTTAAACATAAAGAGATGTATGCTAAGATTCCATTTCATATAATATAACTAAATGAATACTAGTTAAATGCCTAAGTCCTTTGGGGTACACGAGTGAACATTACAAATTCTAACCCATAACGAAAAGATAATAATGAAATTGTGAATTGGATTAACATAAACCATTCCACCATCATAAATTCTAATATTAGATCATGCACAAGAGATAAACTAGTTATAACAATATTAAATCAATATAATAACCATACACACATATATTATAATCATGGGAATGCAATAAACATATTTCCACAGATACAGCATGTTTCGAATGGCGATAACGACTATCATTGATCAAAGGAAATACAAAGTACAAATATACATATTATCAGTTTCCAATATATCACATGGATATTTACACGAGTTTACATTATAACTTTCCCCAATGCAAGTGGGAGTAATATATCAACACAAAAGTACATCTAAAGTACAAAGTATACATCTAGCAACATAGTGAACTTTAGATCATCCTGCATCTAGATAACATTGTACTGAACTGAACAACTACTGATTAGGAACCCAATGGGGTGTGTAGCACATTCCACCCAACCACCCTCATGTTAGGAGTAAACAAGGAAGGATCCTCGACCAAGTTCATCCAAATAAAAAATGACAAAACTCAACTCCAACAAGAGAGACATGAAAATAATAAGGAAAAACACAACAACAAAACACTTCCAGAGGCCTGCAAATATTACAAATCAATGGGATGCTAGGGGAGAGTTTCATCACACATTCCTAACATGGGTTATCCTAGCTGCCTTCCTTTAGGTGTCAAGCCCCATCTATGGTTATCCTAGTTGCCTCTCTAGGTGTCGGCCCCATAGGGTGACTTGTGTGAAACCGTTAACCTCTCATGAAGATGAGCTAACCACCTTTCCAACCATGGCCTTCTTAGTCCACTCTTAGTCTGCGAAATCCATAACAAGTGGGTGAGGCATCCTTAATTATCTTGTTATGTTATTACTACCCCAAACCCCTAATTTATTTAATTAAGTTATCACTTATTACACTAACTCTAGCATGGGTTACCCAGGCCACCCCTTTATGCACCGACACCCATAAAGAGCCACTCTCCCTAGAAACCCAAGCCACAAAACCAAAGCTCCAAGGGGTTGTACCACCACAAGAAGTACTGAATCTCAAAACTAAAAACACATGCGAGGCGCAATCATCTCGCTAACATCCATATCCATAGATACTCATGAAAATAGGTACAACCCAAGCATAAACTCAAAAGCACAAATATAATCCTAGTATTGTCAAGTACCAAGTCAAATGAAAACTCAATGAATATCAAATTCTACTCTTTCCTTCAGAAGCCTAAAATTCCAAGTAACCAAAAACTCCAACAGAGGGTAAAACGACCCTGAGGGTTCCCAGATGTCCATAAACTGACTCAGGTAAAAATCAAATGACCCAAGGAAAATTAAAGAATAAAAACAATTACACAACCTCAAGAATCCATTATAAATAAGAATTTCTATTGTCTCAACAAAAAAAATTAAAATAAACTTATTGCACGATTCCTTCCATGAGATATAAACATCAAATTTACCCAATATATTTAAATTAATAAAAATCACTAGATTCAATTTATTAAAAATCCTTACTTTCAATTTAGACAATCACAACATAAAACAGGCATTGCAATTAACATCATAAGAATTTTCATATATTTTCACCGAGTATATATACATGCATATATATACATATATACAGACATATTACTATGTACATATATATGAATATATATATAATATATATATGTATATAAACATTATTTTGAATATAAAAATTAAAATGATTATCTACTAAATCACACAAAGATATATATATATATATATATATATTATATATAATAATTTATTTAAACAAAATTTAAATTAAATAAAAATAAAATTTAAAGCAACCACGAGGAGGCTATGAACCTCCCCATATGGGGAGGCCACGACTAGGCTAGGTTGCACGCAACAATCCTAGGGATTCTCATGTAGAAGTCCCTGGGACTGTTGTGTGTAGCCTGAGGTGCTACTCGCAACCCCTTCACACCGCTGTGGGGGAGAAAAATGTGGGACAGGGGGTACAGTGACAATTGACCCCCTCCAAAAAAAAAAAAAACCTTATTCTGTCTCAAATGAAATATAAATTTTTTTTTTTAAGATTAAAATCTAGCTTTTAGAAAGCTGAAATACTGGCAGATATCTTTTTTTTTAACCAGAATATAATTTACAAATATATATATATATATATATATATATATATATATATATTCTAATAAATAAAAATCCCACTCTCTTAGAAAAATACTGATAAACACACACACACACACATATTCCTTTTAACACATAATATAATTTTATGAATAACTTCTTTTTTGAAGCAAGAATCCAATCTTCATAGGAAAATAAATAACTTTCTCCAAAATAAACACATTTTTTTCTCGAGAAGGATATACAAATTTCTTCGAAGCAAAATTTACAATTAGCAAAATGGATTGGGGAGAATAGATTGAAACAAGGATTTGCATTTAACCAAGCAACAAAATCAAAACATTTCAAGTAAATTCCAACCCTCTCAGTTTTTTAGAAAGCTTAAATTTTCCATGAACACAAACTTCTTTTAAATACGATCACCATTTCAAATATGGAAACAAAACTGGACATTCATTTTAAAATAGACATTAAAATAGATAACAATAAAAGAACCTAGAGTCCTATGCTTGTGAATGGAATGTCGTGCACAACATACTCCTCCTTCCTCTTTCGAAAACAACCTTCATGAATTTCTTTCTCCTTCCTCAGTAATTTTCCCAATCTCTTCTTTGAAACTCAATTCTAATAATTTTTACACAGAAAGACCAGAGAAGCATAATACTTTTGTAGACAAGTTTTCTTCACCCAAAAATTATGAGTTCAAAAACTTCTCCTCCTTTTCAATTAATTAGAAAGAAACTCTTTTCCATTTCAAAAACAAAAATCCATCCAAGAAGCAAGTTTCCATTTCTTTTCTATTTTTCAAAAAGAACTAAACATGCATTCATCCTTTTTCTTCTTTTACTGATATTTTCTCCATTTTGAATGAAATATTTTATTTTTATTTTTATTTGATTTAAAGCTCATAATTATCACATAAAAATTAATTAAAAATCTCTTTATTTAATATTTATTTGCAACTTGATAATGATCAAGTAAATCATTAAATTATTTAATTTCATTTAAAAAAATGACAATTTATAATTATTAACAATATTACTTATTTAATTTATTAATTTATCCTTTTAATTAAATAAACAACATTTAATTTAACAACCTTTTAAAATATAATATTTTAAATTTAACAATTAACTAAACAACATTTACCTACTATTTAATCATATTAATTAAAATAACATTATTAATCTACCAAGAAATATCAAACATAATCATTAATTAAACAACACATAAAATAAAGATTAAAATGAATGAACACAATACCATGTAAAACGAAGACGGGGTCGTGGACAATGACACCGTTAGACACAACAAGAAGGGTGACAAACTTGGGACGAGGAAACTTCCTTATTAACTCCTTTTTAGCAACTTCATACCCGTTGGGTTTGTGGGACACACTCAGACCTGACAAGCATGTGGAGTCGATGTCCAGTACCTATATCCTGCATGAAACCAATGTCAAGTAGCATATAAATCTCCAATATAGACACACAGTGAAAGTTAATCGTAGTGTAGTAGGGCACTCATGAGGGAGTGATGCTACTCCGTCCTTTCACCAAGACCCACTAAAATACACATCATAATCCATATCCAAAAACAAGCATAAAACCAAAACATCACAACATAATATTAATGAAAGAAATAACATATCCAGGTAGTATGAACACGAAAAATCATCATAAGTAGTATCATGTGCATCCAACCAAGCTAAACTATAAATCCACACAAATCAAACTGATGAAACAATCACCATCACAATCTCAATTACACATCTCAACATAAAAGAGTATCTAGAAAGTAACAACAAAACGAGGGGTATTGCACATCTCGCAAGACACCAATTATTTGCATTTGATAGATTTTCCCTCATGTAAGAGTGAGAAACAAATCTCACAATCTAGAGAAACTTGTGTAAGTATGACATCTAATATTAAGCAAGATGTATCTTTGACACAAACCATACGACCACCTTCTACCATTGATCACAAGGGCATCTTGTCAAGACTCCTCCAAGATCATATGATCACTCTTCCCCATAGAACTCAAAAGAAATTCTCTTACAAGAATTCATTTTGTGCCTATCATAAAGTTCATGGCCACTCCACTAATGAATGCAATGCTTTGAGTTGTATAATCCAACATCTTAAGGAGTTTTCCATGCTTCCCTGTGTGGGGGCACCTAGTTCCTCTAATTGATACTACTTTTCACTCTAGCATGCATTTCATTAATCATTTCAGTTCACCCTTGTCCTGCACTCAATGGGGGAAAGGGGTTATGTAGCCTTATCCTCATATGTCACTTGTTGTTTCCTCCTTTGGCTAGTCATTAACCTTTCATGAATACATAAGAGAAAGCTTGGGATATGGATGATGTGCCTTAAGTTGGATCACATGTGACATACTCCCCTTTTTCATGAAGTAGCTTATCAGAAACATATGACTTGGCATGGGGCTTTCTGAGTAAGCTCTCATGTACTCTTCTTCTACTTTAAAGAAATTTCTCACAGTACTAGTGCTCACAATTGCTTTAAACTGGGGGGAATACATCACCACTCACATTTCATTGTGTGATTTTCTTTTTCTTGTGATTCCCTCTCTTGGAAGCATTAAGTACAATGTTGCCTAGGATGAGACATTGCACTTGTCCTCTCTTGGAAAAAAGATGAGATCATTTGCACTTATCCTCTCTTGGATAAATTGAGCATGATGTTCCCTAAGAGGAGACAATATACGAACAAAGAAAAAACACTTTGAACATTCCTTACACTATTTTTCATTAACAATGTCTATGAGTGTCAAGCATACAAAGTTTTGCTTACTTCATAGAGCTCAAGAATCATTTTCCTTTGTGGTTCCTTATTAAAGTTAACAGGAGGTATAACTTTAGTATGGCTGAGTGGGAAGCCGATTCTGAGGCATGACTTTCCCCATAGTCACCTATGTGTTTGTGAGTACATACCAGTTGAGAATACGTTTCTCATCTTTTGGGTCTTCTCACCCGGTGGACTGCCATGTGTTCCGTTTCCCTAGAGTGAGTATGCATTTTCTTTTGGACAATCAACTTAGATTTGATCCACAAGTAGTTGGACAAACGGTCGAAGCTTGATCCACCTTTTTATTTTCATCTTTTTTCTCCTCCTAGTTCTTGCCATTGCATGATTGTGTATCTTGATGGTTTGACTAAGGATCTTGGATCCTAGGGGCTTGACTACCTTCTTGATCTTTGTCATCTACATCTATGCACTTGAATCTCTCTAGAATGTCTACTTTAGTGTGAGTTTGAAGAAAGTTCATCCTCTCACTAAAGTGGAGGCTAAATGTACCATAGAAAAAAGAAAACTTGCTTGATTTTGGAAATAATTTATGACAAATTGGACTTAATGGGGTCTTGATTTGGTGTTGTGAGGTGTTTTTCACATCCACACTAGGTCTTGGACCCTTTCAAATGAATTTAGCGATGTCTTGTAAACGTGTTGTAAAATGTTGTAAAAGACTTTCACACCTCTCTAGACTTAATGAACCCATTTTCCCTTGATTCAACATTATAAAATGTGTTTAATAACATTATCACACTAATCTAGAAGGCTTGTAAAATAAACTTAATGGTAAACTAGTGTTGTAATGTGTCTTGCACATTCACATTGGTTCTTGTGCCTTCCTAGGCTATGTGGACCTCATTTTAGTGTTGTAAAGTGTATTTAATCACACTTTCACATTGAATTATGTTTCTCAATCCCTAATTGACCTTTACATCATCAATTAATAGGTCCCTATTACCCCATATTCTGCATCTTGAGAAAATATTTGATGAAATAACTAACATAGACATCATAAAGCCTTATTTTCTTATCTCCTAAGAACCCAACTGGAAAATGGGCCCCACTAGGACTAATCCACCACATGTGGTGAATGAGTCCCTACTAGGTAGGGTTGATTTTCCTAAGGTGGTGAATGAGTCCCATTTGGGTCAATTTTGACCTTTGAGTGGGAAAAACAATTTTTAAGTTTATTATTTTTACACATCAGCCTTAGGGATCCAATTTATGGGCTAATAAGGTGAATTTCCTATAAAATCAACTCTCTAAACCATAAATCATAACCATTCTTCATTATTCATCCATCATTCTTCCATCTCAAGTCAAGCAAGTTAAGGTTTCATCATTTCAAGTCATTAAGATAGCAATTTTTTAGACATTCAAGGGAAGATTCTTCATGTTTTGTTGCAAAAATTCAAGATCAAACATCATGGAAAGGTAATAAATTCCATTATTTCATGTTGCATTACATTATTTATCTATTTTGGTTTAATTACCTTAAAGGGGTTTGACCATGGAAAACCCCCATGCCCTAACATCCAACATTTCTCTCTCGTCTTGTGTGTTTGCAGATCTAGGTACTTGGGAGACTTGGAAATCATTGAAGATTGCATTTCAATTTTTTTCAAGTCGTCTCTTCATTGGATAAGTCAAAACATAAAAAAAAGTCATTGTTAGGCCCGAATCTGATAGTTTCAGAATTAGACACCTGAGAAGTAGAAAGTCCAAACCGAAGGTTCTTGTTTCCACCTTTGAATATTCATAAATTTAAAAGTATACTCATTTTCCATGGGTGACGAATGAGTCCCACTTCTAGACCTATTTTTCATTTTCTACATTTTTAGACACCCATTTGTTCGAAATGGGTTCTAAAACAGTTTCACATAATTGGGACTAATTTTCCTACAATGGAGAATGAGTCCCACTAGGCCTAAAAATCAAGATCAACAACATTTCAAAAGTCATTTCCAGTCAAAATCCAATTTCTAGGTGCACATTTTCAGTTTCATCCTTTTTTGTTTAGTTTTGTTCACATTTCTAGTCCATTTCTGCATTACACAATGTGTTTTCAAACAAGTTGCATTTCAATAGTTTTGCATTCCTAATCAATCAATTTTGTCAATTAGTTGCATCTAGATCATTTGATTTAGTCATAGTTCCATCATAATTTCCTTTATTTGAGTCAACCACCTAGATTTTTGGTGTGGGATCTATCTCTTTCCTTTAGGTGAAAGACCCCAATTGAGCAAAAGAGACTTAGCATTTCACACCTCATAAAATCAAAGGTTTAGCAAGCAACACATATATATTTGAGTGATTCTTAAAACATATAAAGTACAAATTAATATGAATATGGACACCTCCTTATAAAGCGTATAGTATCCAATGACTTTCAATGTGCAAATATTGCTACCAAGACTTTGTTAAAGCAAAACAATAGAAAATTCTCATGTACGAGAAGTAAGTTGACCAAGTCAAAGAAACAAACACCGACCCATGATAAATGAAATGAATGGAATAATGTGGCATCAACTAAGAATGAGATGAATCAATTTGATGTCTATTTCTCAATATGAATTTCTAGAATGTGAAGCATTCACATGAAATAAGTGGAAATGGTCAAGAGTGCAACTATCTATGTAAATCAACCTGTAGAAGATAAATAACTTGCATTCCTGATTATCTTTCTTGTTGTTCATTTGAGAAGTGTGACTCATTCACCATGGTTGTTTTTGATAAAAGGGGGATAAACGGGTTTTACAGGGACCCGAAACCGTAGAGTATCATTACAAACAAAGACCACAAAAGAGGTCCAAAAGACAAAAAGGCTGCCAGAAAGAAATAAACTAGCTAAAACAAACAGCCATGAAAAACCACAAAAAAGCCATTAAACGGCCAGCAACCAGACAAAGCAGGGCCCAGCCACAGCTAATCCATGGACTTCAAAAGCTCGTCCACAACCTCTTCCAAGTCCACCATATCCTGGACCCCCTCCATAAAGATCTGAGTCATATTAGGGGTGGTCAGGGCTTTTCTTTTCGTGCTGGATCTGGTGCGCTTAGAAATCCCAGCTTCCTCATCCTGGTCTTTCTCCTGGTCAAGGTCGACAATCAGAGCTCTCTTCTGGGTTTTCTCCAATCTTTCGGACATAGCTTTAATGATAACAGAGTTGTGTCTTGCAATTCACCATGGTTGTTAATGTGTTCACTGTGTATCAATTTTAGTTACTACATTTCCTTTAGATAGTTGATTCAAACCATTTGAGTTGAGAAGTGTCATTCCTAATACCCTATTTTTAGCCTTTAGTTATTTATTTTTGTGTATGTAAGGTAGAAAATTGTTGTTACTTATGGTTTAGCACATAGAACAACAATCTTATATACTCCACATTCAATGAAACCTTGGAGATCTCTATTCAATGCTATAGTGAGAGAAAGAGATCTTGCAATAGGGTTGTCATTGGTTCTTATTAGAGACTAAAGGGGGGGTCTAGCACAAAGCTAGGGCTTGGAAAGACTAATGAAATGAAAGGCCTAATTATGAAACTTTATGGTATGCATGACCTAGTTGAATGAGCTATAAATGCAAGTAAATTAGAACAAAAAATTGTAAAATCAAAAGTGTGCACCTGGAAACTTGGAGAGGCTTGAATGAGGACTTGAAATGTTGGAAACACTAATTTTGATGTTGACTAGGACTCATACACTAGTCTGGGAGATATAGTCCCAGGCTAGGGTTTTTGCACCAAAATTGGAATCTGACAGTGTTGATTTTGAATCTCTTAAAACCCTAAAAATTGGTTGTACTAAGACTCGTATGCCCAAGGTGGCATATTAGTCCCAATGTTCTTTTTCAGAAGGTTAAGGTTTGATTCTACTCTCTAATCTCTTCTCTTCCACACTTTTTTTTTGGATATGAAACCATGATTTTAGACCTATAGAAGAATTTTCATGACCTTTCAAGTGAGGAGATAACTCCAACAAGTTCCTTCACACTTGTTACCTAATCTTAAAAGATCCTTCAAGCTCCAAGACACCTAGATTTGCAATTACACATGTAGAGAGAGAAAAACTTGTTGATTGTTAGGGAATAGAAGTTTGCCTTGGTCAAACCCCTTTGAGGTAATTAAACCAAATGATGAGATAATGAAATAAGGACATGAAACATGAAACATGAACAATGATACCTTGAATGATGTCTTGTAAATCTGCAATCTAAAATGAAGTGACCACGAATAATGTAGATCTAGATCTTGAATATGGTCATGAAACAATGCTTGCAAATGGATCTTCAATGCTACATCACAACAACCTGCTTGATGCTTGAAAATATTGACATGATGATGGATCTTGAATTGTTGCAATGATTGATGAATAAATTTTCCCTTGAATGCCTTAGAAATGCTCTTGTAAACTCTCTTGATGCTCTTATGAAGTCTTGGAATGCTTAACTCTTGAGTGCTTGACTTGATATCATGTAGGCTTCATCAAATAGTTATTTGAGACCTTTTTTATATATGAAATCCATCCAAGTTATTGTTGATTAGATCCCAGAGGCTAGCATTCATAAAATTTGAATTTAAAACCTTTATTTCCTACTCAAAACCCTAAAAAGGGGCCAAACGGGACTCATACACCATCTGTGGCACACGGTTCCCACCTGGGTGGGATGCATATGCCTAAGGTGGCGTATGGGTCCCATAGGCCCTTTTTAGAGAGAGAAAGTGTTAGAGAGTTAAGAAATTAAGTCTATTTGTTGATCTTGTTAGGATTTCAGTTGAAATAAGCCTCAAAATGCATAATATAGGGTCTTAGGGGCCTATTAACGATGATATAAAGGTCATAAATGCAAGGGGCCCAAAAATAAATGTGAGAGTCTAAATAAATATACTTTACAACATCAAATTAAGGAAAATTTAGGTCTATTTATCTTAAAATGGCCCTAAATCCAATGTGAAAGTGTACAACACATTACAACACTAGATTAAGGAAAAATTATGTCCAAGTTTCCTAAATTGAACCTAAAGGTGTAAATGAATACAGTTTACAACATTAAATTAAGGAAAAGTTACTTCTATTTAGCTTAAAAGGGCCCTAAACCTAATGTGAATGTGTAAAACACATTACAACACTAGATCAAGGTGATGTGTATGTGAAGGATCATGGGGGTCCAAACTAGGCCTCCAAGAGGCAATGAAAATTCAGAAAATCAGAGTTAGGAAATTTGACATAAAATTTTGAATAGGTTACGAACATAATTTGAAAAATATGTAAGAACAAAAGTTGTAGAAAATTGAATGTAGTTTGTAGGCTACTAATCCTTTTTCAGAAAAAAGTAAATTTGTTTTGAGAAAATTTGAAATTTTAATGCAATGGTACTAAATTTTCAGGAAAAAGATAAGAAGCAGGTGTGTGTCCGACCACCCAAAGTACAAGAAAAACATAATACTTTTTTCAAAAAATTTAAATATAAGTAGAGGAAATATGTCCAAATGTGCTAGATTTTTTTTTGTAATTTTTTTCCACGTAAATAATTAGTTATGATTTTTTTACTAGAACTTTTTAGAATTATTAAAATGTCTATGTCTGACCACCATAACTTGGTCAAAAAATTATGAAATTCAATTTTTTTTTGTCCTATAGTATGCAAAGCATAGAATATGGTGCATCTTGTAGATTCGAAAAATGTGAAGTATTTTGAAAGTTATAAAAGTTTTTCAATCAGCCTATCAATCAAGACTTTAGACATAATGTAGGTAGAAAATCAATAATAATTATTTATTTAATTCAAAATAAGGAAAAAGTTATATTAGTGGAAAGTTGACAATTTTTTCTATAAACCCTTTTCGTTTGATGAAATTTGGGTAAAAAAAAAGTCGTCAGCCACAAGGGTGAACTTTGAAAAACTAAAAAAAAATTCAAAAACATGTTTTTTGGGTTGAATTTCTAGGTCAGGAAATCCCAAACCAAATCCCAAATGGATATTCATTTTGGTTTGGTTTTTACAAAACCAAAACAAATATATGTTCATAATGAATATCCTTTTTTTTTAAATGGATATCCATTACTAGATGGATATCCATTATTATATGATATTCATATCATATTTTTGTTATATTTTTTTTAATAAATAATATTATATAATACGTATTATGTATTTTTAATACATAAAAATATAGCATTATGTATTATATATAATATATTATATAATATATTATATATTATGTACATTATTATATTATATAATATTATATTATTATATTATATATTAATATATATATAGTATTATAATATAATAGATATAATATATTATAATATATAATATTATGTTATATATATTTATTAATATATATAATATGTATTATTAAATATTATACTATATAATACACATTTTGTTATATTATATATAGTATACATATTAGTTATTATATATATAGCATATAGTATATATATCAAATATTATATATTATATATTTATTGATGTGAGGCCAATTCACAAGAAAGAGAGAGATAGGGAGTGGGAGGGACTTGAGAGAGAGGGAGAGAGTCTTGAGAGGGAGATGGGGAGAGGGAGGGAGAGAGGGAGAGAGAGCAAAAGAGACTTAAGAGGGAGAAAGGGAGGGAGAGAGTCCAAGAAAGAGAGAATGTTCTAAGAGGGAGGGAGAGAGTCCAAAAGAGAGACTTGAGAGAGACATAGGGGGGCTTGAGAGTGAGAGGGAGAGAGAGAGAGAGTTGAGAGGGAGAGTAGGAGGAAAAGAGGGAGAGAGAGAGAGACTTGAGAGAGAGAGAGAGAGAGAGAGAGAGAGAGAGAGAGAGAGAGAGAGAGAGAGAGAGAGAGAGAGAGAGAGAGAGAGAGAGAGAGAGAGAGAGAGTTGATCTAGGGAGAGATAGAGGCTTGAGAGGGAGAAAGGGAGGGAGAGAGGAAGCTCTGAGAGACTTGAGAGAGAGAGAGAGCGGCGAGAGGAACTTGAGAGTGAGAGAGAGAAATAGATAGAGAGTTGAAATGGAGAGAGGGATGAACAGAGAGGGAGGGAGAGAGAGGGAGAGAGAGAGTTGAGAGGAAGAGTGTTTTCTCATGTTGGGATAGGCTCTAGAATAAGAAGTGATACAACCATCAAACAAAACCATTACAACTCAATTCAACATTAATGTAATTAAAACCTTCAAGTTTAACATGTCATTAGATCATTCATGTAAAAGACCATAAAATCATCATGAATAAGAATGACTATCTTCCAATCATTGTACATAAACAAGAACATTATGCAACTTTCAAAAAAAATCCTTAGAAGACATCAAGATACATGTTAATTAAATTGTTCATGTGAAATATATACAATGATTATGATCAAAAAATAAGTTATCAGTCAACCATGATGCATGAATAAACACTATATATACACACTATATACATTAACAAACACTAAATTAATAGATTATTTAATATTTATTAATAAATTTTTGTCCCATCATTATACTATTAAATATTCATAAATTCAACACTAAAAATATCTATCCAAGATCAATTTTTTTATAAATATAAGATCATTGTCTTAATAAAGTTTTGCAGCTCTTAGTTGCATCTACTCATTTCTTTGTTTTTTCCTCTTTAGATTGGGGCTATCTCCTTTCCTCTAGCCATCATTGATGCTCATCTAAGTCCACCTCCATGGACCTACATGCATCAACAACAGTTTATATTTTTTATGCAAAACGCCTCAATAATGGGTGAACACATTCTTCATTTTGAATAGTGTCAACTTGATCCTAAATGGTTCTAACATTCACATCGACTTGTTCTTGAAAGCGAGCACCATTGGGTGTAGGTGGTGGAGGTGGGGGGTTTCGAGGTGGAGTGGGTGGAGGTGGAGTGGTTGGAGCTAGAGGGTGTGGATCCGTGATTTAGATATAAGTGAACCTACATTAAATTTGTAATTGAAAAATGTAAGATATATGTTTAAAATCCCCTTAAACCATTCAATATAAATTACTTAATTGAATACAAATGAAAAAATGTGTAAAGCTCATTTATGTCTAAGGGGTCTAAATGGAAAACAAATAATTGTTAAAGTGATGTGAAATCTCATTTAAAAATACATTAAATTTTTTTACCTCGCTGCAATGTGGAAGTGTTAAGCTCCAAATTGATTCAACAAAGGTGGAAGTGTTAAGCTCCAAATTGATTCAACAATGGTGGAAGTGTTACACTCCATATTTCCAATACTAAGTGAATTTGTATACATAGTTAGTAATGGTTAAACAAAACTTGTCCCTATAGCCATAGGGAAATGGGCATAGTTAATGGGTAATAATTGATGGGTTGTGCAGGAGGCTATCATTTGTATATGATTCAATATAATAGCCTCCCACATAGCACACAAATTATTACCCATTCACTTCGCCCATTTCATTATGGTACTAACAATGGATCCAGATTCACCAAGAATTGGAAATTTAGAGCACTTCCAACAAGAATTCTTTCTATTTTGAGAGTTGAGGAGAGTCAAAACAATTAAAAAATAAATAAAAGACAAATTGTTTAGCAAAGAAATACTAATTTAATAATAAGAAACAAAGCAAGAATTTAAGAAACATGAAAATAAGTGATAAAGAATAATGAAAAATAGACAATAATGTAAAACAGTTTAAAAAAATGGAGAAAGGAGCTAATGAAAGTTCTATTTTATGTTTGTTTAGTATGCTAGGTTCAATTTTATATTTTTTTCTAGTGTTCCATTTTTTTTGTTTGATGTTTTTTTTTTTGTTTTCCACTACCTAGGGTTTCAAATTTTGTTGTAACTTTAAATAGAAATGAAAAATTTCAAAAAATCTACAAAAAATGCAAAAAATATCTTAAATTTATCACTAATTAGCAAAAAAAGTTTAAAAATGGAAAAAAAACATACTTGGAGGTCATTGGAGGTCTCTGCTCGACTGTTGTGTCACCAAAATGAGGATTGGTTCATGAAAATGAGGACAAATTCACATTATAAAGTCAAACCATTTTGTAAAACTATATTATATTCCCATGTGGCTTCAATTAAATGGATAAGAAATGGATATCCGTTAATAACAGATATCTGTCATTAATGGATATTTGATTGTTATATCATAAATTTATTGTATATATATAATATATTATAATATATATTATATATTATATTATATAATATATATTATATATTATATTATATAATATATATTATATGATATGTATTATATATTATATATCATGCAATATATATTATATATTATATATTATAGATCATATAATATATATTATATAATATGTAATATATAATATACATTAAATATATTATGCATTATATTTAATGCATTGTCTCCATTTGAAAATGAGACAACAAAACAAATATCCGCTAAAAATGGATATCCATTAAAATCGAATATCTGTTATGCAACACCATATTGATTTTTCACATGGCATCAATATCCAAAGGAGTTAATAACAGATATCCATTTGGAATGGATATTCATTTTTTTAATTATAAATTTATTAAATATAAATATACTATATATTATATATTAAATATATTATAGTATATATTATATATAATATATATTATAGTACATATTATGTATAATATATACTATAATATATATTATTTATATTCTAGATATACTGTATATATATTAAATATATTATATCATATATTCAATACATCGTATCCATTTGAAGTCTCCATCTTCCTTTCAGATATATTGTTTAGGGAGAGAGGGAGAGTGGGAGAGAGTGAGATAGGATTTATAGAGTGGGTATAGGGTTTATAGAGTGGGATAGGGTTTATAGAGTGGGAGAGAGGGAGGCTGAGGGACAGAGTGGGAGAGAGGGAGGGAAAGGGAGGGAGTGGGAGAAAGAGAGAGTGGGAGGGAGGGACGCAGAGGGAGAGAGTAGGAGAGATGGAGGGAGTGGAAAAGAGGGAGGGAGAGATGGAGTGAGAGGGTGGGAGAGAAGAGAGAGGAGAGGGAGAGAGTGGGAGGGGAGATAGAGGGAGTGAGAGGGAGGGGAGAGAGTGGGAGAGAGAGTGGGAGAGGACTAGGAGAGTGAGGGAGAGAGATGAGGAGAGAGGAGAAAGTGGAGAGGACGGGGTTAGGATTGGGAGAGAGATCAGAGAGAGAGACAAGAGAGAGACCAGGAGAGTGGGAGAGGGGAGAGTGGAGAGAGTGGGAGAGAGTGGAGACAGGAGAGAGTGGAGAGAAGGGAGTGGAGAGAGGTGAAGGCATTGGAGAGAGAGAGTGGGAGAGAGTGAGAGAGGAGGGAGAGAGTAGTTGGAGAGAGGGAGAGAGAGATGGAGAGAGAGGAGATGGAGAGAGAGAGTGGGAGAGAGTGGGAGAGAGGGAGGGGGAGAGTGGGAGAGAGTGGGAGAGAGAGTGGGAGAGAGTGGGTGAGAGTGGGAGAGAGTGTGAGAGAGAGCAAGAGAGTGGGAGAGTGGGTGTAGGTTTTAAAGAATGGAATACTATATATTCGATATTTATTATATTAAATATATTAATATAGTATTAATATATATAATACATATTAATTTATACTATATATATTAATATATATAATAATATATGAATATATATTATATTTTAATATATAATAAATATTAACATATAATATTGTATATGGTATATATTATATATTAAATGAATATTAATGTATAATATATATAATATATTTATATATAATATATATTATATAACATATGGCATTGTAATAACACTAGAGGTGATAGATATCCGTTATATACAAATATATGTTTTGTAGGTGCAAATTGTGAAGACTTCGGCCATGTCAATTATATCACATAACGGATATCTATTTTGTAAGTTATATAAAAAACAAAAAAGAGATCGTTTTGAGTATTTCAACGGTCCCTACATTCTTTTTGTTGCAAAAATATTGTGTTTTCTATTTGCATTAGATGAAATTTAGCTTTTGAAAGATTCTCTTACACTTTTTGTAGAATTCCAATCATTTGTGTGTGTTTTTTTGTTTTGTGCAATGGGGAGCAGTAGTCGGCGTAAGAGAAAAGGTAAAAGGAAACTTACAACAGATCAAATTGAAGCATCTAGAGCAAAAGATAGAGAAAGTCATAGGAAAAAAAGACAAGGTATGAAAAATATTCAAATTGAAGCTTCTTCTGAACCATTGAATGTTAATTCAAGTGAAGACGAAATAGGAATTGAAAATATTGAACATCATATTCAAATTGAAAATGAAAATATTGAAATTGAAAATGTACAAATTGAACATGAAAATGTGAACAATATTGAGAATGAAAATGTTCTTGAAAATGTTATTCAAAATGAAATTGTTATTGAAAATGTTGAAAATGAAATTATTTTTGACAATGAAAATGTTGTTCAAAATGAAATTGTAATTGATAATGTTGAAAATGAAATTGTTTTTGACAATAAAAATGTTGTTCAAAATGATATTGTTATTGAAAATGTTGAAAATGAACCTTATGCAACACCTAATTATAAAAGAACCCCTAAATGGTTGGTTGAAATATATGAGAACATAATTGATGATCTTCAAGGAAAAAGGTCACAATGAACGGTTTGTTTGTGGGCTATGAAATTGTTCAATGAATTATTTTCCAATAAGATATTAACCAAACAATGCCAAATTTTTGTGCAATTACTTAATATTTACAAAATGAGACCATTATTAAAAAAATTGAAGATTCATCTCACAAAAAAATAGAAAAAAATAGTCTTATTGTAAAGAATATTTTTAATGCTCTAACCTCTATTGGAAAGACTAGTAAGAAAAAAGATAAAAGGGCTGCTCGAAGAGTGATCACAACCTCACTAGTAAGCCATCATTTGAAAAATGCCCGTTTAGTGAGACAAACGTGTATTGATTTTAACTTAAATTGTAAAACATTGAATAGAGCACTATAAAGAAGAGGAAGAGTCGATAGTTCTCTTCAAAATGATACATGGGATTTTAGTGGGAGGCTTCCGTGTGTTGATAAAAATCTAATCGATAATGTAAAAATGCAAATTGAACAATATTGGAATTCTCACTCTAGAGTATCACCGAATGTAAAGGATGTTTTAAAGTTACAAATTGGCAATTGAGATTGTACACCGCATCCTAAACATTTTTGGAATGTAGACAAATAATTTTGTACAATTTTTTTTGTCAAGAACATCCACATTTTCAAATCTTGTAAAGGGATTTTGAGTCTTGCAAACCATTTTATTGTGTTCCTATTAAGGTTCGTAATACATGTTGTAAATACCATGTTGAGTTTTCAATGTATCATGAATTGTTATGCCATATTTGTTCTACTATGCATACTGACCAAATGTTGTAGGAGTGTCATCTAGTGCAACTTCCCAAGTCATCCAGGGAGTTGTTAGATTCATTTTTAATGCATTAGAGGTGATGGTTGTTTATTTTATAAAAATGATTGTTTAAGTGAAATGTGTTTACAATGTGGTGGTTTATCAAAGTTTGTAACATGCTTTCATGAGGGCAGCGATCATGATTTTGGTAACAAAATTGTTGAAAAAAAAAATATGAGACAATGAAATACACATTTAAGAGTGGAGGTGAGGGTTCTAGATGCGAGTTGGTTGCAAGAGAGGTAATTATTGCTGATTTTATTTTAGATTTTAAGAAAAATATTTTCTATAAGTATGGAAGGCATAACCATAGGTCACAATGGTTGGATTGATAATTAAGGATGCGTAAGGACTCTTTCCCCATTGGAACTATTGTATTTGTAGATGATTTTGTTGAAAATTACACATTGCAACCACAAAATGAATTTCAATCACAATAATATAATTCTATTCAAATTGTTATTTTTGTCCACATAACATGTAAGCATGCTCCTGATAGTCCAGAAGAGGACAGGAAGATAATTAGGGAGTACCATTTTTTACATGAGTGATGATAGATCTCATTCATCTGAGTTTGTACAACATTGTTTTGAAAAAAAAAATGAGTTCTTGCAAGAAAAAGGAATTGCAATGGGTCAACATTTGATTTGGTCAAATAACTACATAGGGAAATTCAAGAATTCTCACATGTTTTATTGGTTGAGCAAGATGCATATAGAGAGGGGTGTACTACATATTTGGAGTTTTTTTGAAGCTAGGAATGGAAAATGTGAGCATGATGGTGTAGGTGCATGTGTGAAGAGAGCTTTGGTTAAGGAACAAATGAAGATTATAGGTGGTGCAAAATTCAGTGATGCATGTTCTATTGTGGATTGGTGTACCTATGCACTATCACAAGGAGGGACACTTGATTCACAAGTCAGTAGGTTCTTTTGGTTGGTTGAGTAGGGTACAGTGGGAGATAGAATGAAATGTCAAACAATTAGAGACTCTTCATAGATGTATTCAGTTTGAAGCTCAAATGCGAGTGCATGGACCATATGGACATGAGAGATGGCTTGTTTTTGTTAGAATTGTATTCAGTGTGATTGGGATCAGTACGAGTCAAGTGAATGGGTAGATACATGGATTCCATAGTACCTAACCCCTTTATCTGTAGCACAATTCTCATTACAAGATGTAATTTAGAAAGTTCACTTGACTACAATCATCTTTCAAATATTGTACAACCAAGACATGTTTATGCAGTTGTAGCACCGCAGGGGAATGAAGAGGGATCAAACTATTGGTTGGCACAATGTGTACAGGGAAAGAGAAAGCTAACACAACCGATGACAGATGATGATGGCTTCATGTATCCTATAGGTTTAGTTTTTGTTTTTGGAACTTGGTTGCGAACATATATGATTAGAAAGAATGGCATACTTACATTTGAAGACTAGGAGAAACACAAAACCATTATGATGTATTTGCACCTTGTTATAGAAACAAATGTTAAGTTATTGAGACATCGTGCCAGACCAAAAACAAAAAAAACTATGGACAATTAGTAGTGTTGATCATGAAGCATTATTGGAAACTTTGAAGGTAAGAGATGGCCCTGGAGGGACACTTGAGTAGTAGATCATTTGTTGTATGGGATAGGTATGATATTATTCATCACATTTTGATATTATTTATCTACTAAGGTTCATTATTTAGGTTGTTTAGAATAATATAGATTGGTTATTCTAAGCATCTTTTATAGTTTGCATTACCAATTCATCATCATTCAGTTGTTTAGAATAATATAGATTTGTTATTCTAAGCATCTTTTCTATTGTGACGATATAGATATCTCATTTGAAGTATATTGTGATGTTCCTAGCATGATAGATCATGGACCTACTGCAACAATAGCCAACTCTGATCATTTGGGAGAGGTATGCGACATATTAGAATAATATAGATTGGTTACTCTAAGCATATTTTATATTTTTCATTACCATTTCATCATCATTTTGATTGTTTAGAATAATATAGATTTGTTAGTCTAAGCATCTTTTCTATTGTGACAATATAGATTTCTCATTTGAAGTATACTGTGATGTTCCTAGCATGATAGATCATGGACTTGCTGCAACAATAGCTAACTCTGATCCTTTGGGAGAGGTATGTGAGAGATTAGAATAATATAGATTGGTTATTCTAAACATCTTTTATAGTTTTCATTACCATTTCATCATCAATTAGGTCTTTTAGAATAATATAGATTTGTTATTATAAGCATCTTTTCTATTGTACATTGTTTGACTACTACCTTAATGGTTTGTATAGGTGGTTCACTCCAAAGCATCAATATGTTGCTTTTGTGGAAGACTGTGTTGACCGCAAAGGCAATGTGAGCTCTATTTCCCTCCCCTATTGGGAAATGACTATGTATTAGGGTCGTTTGTTGTATGCCTACGTGGAATTTTGTAAATCTTATATTTGATGGCAATTATTGAATGATAATATTGTGCATATTGTGTACACTTTATGTGCATTCAAGTGTATACTTTACAACTTATGTGTATACTTTGTCACTTATGAGTATTGCAATGTATACTTTACAACTTAGATGTTTTAAAGCTTATACTGTCTATTCATGTGTGTAGTTCACAACTTAAGTGTATTTGAGTAAATGAATCACTTTTTCACTTACTGAAAATGAACAAAACAAACCCTAAACCCCTTTGCACCTTTACATCACATCCATTTGACCCTTTTTCCATCAATTAAAAACTCAACACCATGGGAAAACACATCTGAGATAGCAAAAATAGAAAGAGGTTATTGTAGAGGATCCCAACATGATCCCATAGCCTCAAATGGAGAGTCTGTAGGCATCACAATTTCTGAGAAATAGAGATTCAAAGATTGTTTCCTTTTAGCACTTTGGACTCTTAAGGGAAATTTCGGATCCGATGTAGCTTAGAGTGATTCGAAGTATTAGGGTGCAAAAGAGGACCATCCCTACTGTACGTATCCATTCAGATCTGCTGGAACAGTCTGTTTGGTTCTACGAGTTATAGAATGAAAGTTGTACCACTTTGCAACTTTACACTACTTGCATCTGACAACTTTTTCCTCAACTCAAAACTCTTCACTACTGGAAAACACCTCTGAGATAGAAAAAACCGAGAGAGGTTATTGTAGAGGGTCTCAATTTGATCCCATAGCCTTAGATGGAGAGTCTATAGGTATCACAATTTCTGAGAAATAGCCCATCAAAGATTGTTGTCTTTTAGCACTTTGGACTCTGAAGGGAAATCATCAGTCCAATGTAGCTTGGAGTGATTTGGCATATTTGGGTGAAAAAGAGGACCATCCATAGCATAAACATACCCATCTGGACATGTTGGAACAATCCATTTGGTCCTATGAGTTGCAGAACGAAAGTTGCACTACTTTACAACATTACACTACTTACATGTGACAACTTTTTCCTCAACTGAAAACTCGTAATTGTGTGAAAATGCCTCTGAGATAGCAAAAAATGAGAGAGGTTATTGTGGATGGTCTCAACATAATCCCATAGCCCTAGACGAAGAGTCTATAAGCATCACGATTTCCAATAAATAGAGATTCAAAGATTGCTTCCATTTAGCACTTTGGACTCTTAAGGGAAATCATCGGTCCAATGTAGCTCAGAGGGATTCGGCATATTTGGGTGCAAAAGAGGACCATCCCTAGTGTAAACATACCCATTTGGATGTGTTGGAATAGTCTGTTTGGTCTTACGAGTTGCAAAAAAAAATTTACACCACTTTTCAACTTTACACTACTTACATTTGACAACTTTTTCCTCAATTGAAAACTCATTACTGTGGGAAAACACCTTTGAAATAGTAAAAACTAAGAGAGGTTATTGTAGAGGGTCTCAACATGATCCCATAGCCTTAGATGAAGAGTCTATAGGTGTCACGATTTTTGAGAAATAACCCTTCAAAGATTGTTTCCTTTTAGCACTTTGGACTCTTAAGGGAAATCACCTGTCCAATGTAGCTCGAAGTGATTCAACGTATTTAGGTGCAAAAGAGGACCATCCTTTTAGCACTTTGAACTCTTAAGGGAAATCACCAGTCCAATGTAGCTCAGAGTGATTCAGAATATTTGGGTGCAAAAGAGGACCATCCCTAGTGTAAACCTACCCATCCAGACGTGTTGGAATAGTCTATTTGGTCCTACAAGTTGCAAAATGGAACTTGCACCTTTACACTACTTGCATCTAACAACTTTTTTCTCAATTGAAAACTTGTTACTGTGGTAAAACGCCTCTAAGATAGCAAAAACCAAGAGAGGTTATTGTAGAGGGTCTCAACACGATCTCATAGCCTCAAATAGAGAGTCTGTAGGCATCATGGTTTTTGAGAAATAGAGATTCAAAGATTGCTACCTTTTAGCACTTTGGACTCTTAAGGGAAATCGTTAGTCCAATGTAGCTCAAAGTGATTCGGTGTATTTGGGTGAAAAAGAGGGCTATCCCTAGCATAAACGTATCCATTTGTACGTGTTGGAATAGTTTGTTTGGTCTTATGAGTTGCAGAATGAAAGTTGCACCACTTTGCAACTTTACATTGCTTGCATCTCACAACTTTTTCCTCAATTGAAAACTCGTGACTATAGGAAAATGCCTCTAAGATAGCAAAAACTAAGAGAGGTTATTGTAGAGGGTCCCAAAACAATCCCATAGCCTCTAACAAAAATTTTGTAGGCATCACAGTTTCTAAGAAATATCTCTTCAAAGATTGTTTCCTTTTAGCACTTTGGACTCTTAAGGGAAATCATTGGTCCAATGTAGTTCAAAGTGATTCAGCGTATTTGGGTGCAAAAGAGGACCATCCCTAGGTTAAGCATACCCATCTGGACTTGTTGGAACAGTCCATTTGGTCCTACGAGTTGCAAAATGAAAGTTGCACCACTTTGCAACTTTCAACTACTTGCATCTCACAACTTTTTCCTCAACTGAAAAACTCGTCACTGCAAGAAAACACCTCTGAGATAGAAAAAACTGAGGGGGGTTATTGTAGAGGGTCCCAACACAATCCCATAGCCTCTAATGCAAATCCTATAGGCATCACAGTTTCTAAGAAATAGCCCTTCAAAGATTGCCACCTTTTAGCACTTTGGACTCTTAAGAGAAATCGTCAGTTTAATGTAGCTTGAAGTGATTTGGCATATTCAGGTGCAAAAGAGGACCATCTCTAGTGTAAAGATACCCATCTAGACGTGTTGAATAGTCTGTTTGGTCCTACGATTTGTAGAACAAAAGTTGCACCACTTTGCAACTTTACACTACTTGTCAAAATTGCAACTTATTGTCAAATGATGGAAGTTCAAGAGTCATATTATTGTATTTCATTGGAAAACAGTTGGAAGTTGTGTGTTCATGGCCCTATTAGGCAGGAATTAGATGTTAGAAGGGTTTGGGAGAGCAGTGGAGGTCAATCGAGGTTTGGGTATGATGCCCTAGATGCAAAAAGTGTGGTTTTTGAGTGAAATTGGGAGGTTTAAGGGTGTTAGTGATTGAAATATATTGGGGTATCAATTTATAAAGGTGTATTAATTATATACAGACTTCTATAGACATGTTTGAGGTGTTGTTTAAGTGAGATAAGTGTGGAAATGCATACTTTCAATTAACCCCCTTTATAATCTAAGCAAAATGAGGGTTACATGATTGACTGACTTAGATGGAATTTACAAGGAAGATAGTTGTGGAATTTGGATGTTTATAGCTTGGTGAGATATTTCCCAAAGGAATCTTGGAGGGGAAATAGTTTTAAAGATGACTTGTTTTGCAAATTTGGGCTAATTGGAGTCCTGTTCGGCATAATAGTTCAATTTTAGTGGGGTTGTTCCAAAATAAGCACATTAGGTTTTGAGATATGTTAAAGAGAAGGGTAATGGGCGTCTCTCACAACCTTTTTTTTTGTGGGTTTGAGTTGATTTTGTGAAGATATTGATTCTTACTCAAGATGATTTTATACCTTTTACATGTTATTATGCTTCAATGAACATTAAGTGACACTAATTTTTATCCAGGTGATTATATTACTTTCAAATGAACATTGTAACATGAAATGTATTTCATTAAGTTGTATCCACTTTTCATTAATTTTAACTTCTTTTGAAATAAAAATCAGTTGCGCACTTCATTACATGAGTTTAAAAAACAAAATAATGTCAAATGTAAATTCATTCAACAAAGCTTGAAATCATGGGGATTGTCAAAATGGGTTTTTGATAAAAATGTGTTGGTATACATGTATGAAAAATGTGGTACAATAGAAAAGGAAATTCATTGTTTTAAAAATATCCTCAAAGAAATAGATGGATTACCAATTGTAATTCATACGTTCTATAAAATGTTATTTCATTAATCTATAACATACATCATCAATCATAACTTTAAACAATTCTAAGATAATTATACATTCCATTTTGAAAATTCAAAGAAGAAAGACATGCACATGAGGAACAAATTAGATTGAATATCAATTCTTATATATCAAATTATAGAATAATTGTGTTTGTGCATATACAAATTTGGCATATGCCTACTTAGAACCAGTTTTACAAATTGTGGAATATATGCCATCTCAAGATCTATCAAACCCTAAGTACATGTCAATCTATATCATATCCTAATCCTGTGTTGGACCATCCAAATCAAGCCTCCTCGAAGAAGTTAGATGCTCTGAAGTTTCCTACACAATAACATTTCAAACCACAAATTAGATTATGTAAATGGTTGACAAGATAGACTAGTAAATAGAAACTTATATACCATCATTTATAAATTACAAATTTAACATAAAAATCAGTATACATGTACTATATTATATCAATAATGCAATTCTTGTTTACCTCAAATCTTGGTCTCTTTTTTGCAAGATTTTTTTGCATGTGATTGTCCCTTAGGATGATGACTCCTCATATAATGTAGTGGTATCTCACTCATCATAATGTTGAGTCAAATAGAGGAATATAGCAAATAAAATAAAAATGATACAAATTATCATATAATTGTTGATAAATAATCATATCTACTAATCACATATCTACTCCTATCTAAACGTAAAGATCTGCAATATAAAATAAACACATACCTATTGTGATGTTATGACACTAGATGGGCTCACAGTGGATGGATCGGCTAAGATGGTTTCCAATATAAAAATGACAAGAATGTAAATTCACATGCACATATAATTATAATGTCGATAATAAAAAAATATATACCTATTGTGCAACTTCATCCAATGGGTTAGACTTAGTCAACAAGGTTGTATAAGAACCAGGTTGTTGCATAAAAAGACAATATTACATTAGACTATCAATATATGTAGTACATGTATTTAAACATAATAGATTTCAAAGATTAACATCTAAAATAACAATTTAAATTATTTACCATGTACTGATTGTCTAAGGAAAATGAAATGGTAGTATGCATAGCCTGTTGCACTTTTGACAACTGCTCCTCTATTAACAACCGTTAAAGATTCCAACACATAAACATATATTAGTATAAATATCCTTCATAAAATATGAAAGAATTTATATAAAACACACTATGAAATTGCTTTAAGACTTACTGGTCCTCCCATATCATCCCTAGAAGTCAATGTCTCTCATGCAAATGCTCCACTCCATGCTCTATGAACTCCTACATCAGGCATATCATGAACCTCAAAGTTGGATGTGTTTATGGGAGCCTTAGTGGATCATCGAAAATGACCAAAACATAAATTGTTGCACGTCATGCAACAATGAGACACAAATATGTCCCAAAGAGGACGGTGTACTAGTGGGAGTTGTTGCAACAGGTGCACCACCATCATGCTGGGATATATTAGGTGCAACACCACTGTGATGGGATGCACCATCAAATGGTTGGGCAACATGATGGCTTTTCCTCACCAAATGATCACTCAACGAATGTAATGCATAAATGCTCAAATTCCACGCATCTACAACAATCTCAGGGTAAGGTAGTGGAGTTGGAGCAACAATAGGTGGAGGAGGACAAACTGGGGTGACTTGGCGTTCCCTAGGTCTATCTTGTGGCATCGCTCTACCAACACCCTAGAAATCTTACATGTCAAAGTAATTGACATGTTTTCCTAGCACAAACTCAACATATAATTTTTAGAGAAAATATTGAGGGACATCAAGATTGTTGTTGGGTTTTTTATCAAAAAACGACCACCAATGTCTCCAAAAATTATCTAATATGCCTCTATGGGTGCACCATTTAATTGAAAATTTTGGTTTTTACACATTAACAAGCTATCTAGTTCTCTGATCTATGAATAACTGGGCTAATTCAGTTTTTTCAATATCAAGAGCCTTCACCTCATCATATGATAACCCATCAACATAAAATTGTCTTTCTTCCTCTCACCACTATGCAAATCTATTATGTTGAGTTGCCAAAGTTCATACATTTACAATGATTGTTTCCAAAAAAAATTTCATATTTGATATTTCATCAAGTGTCTCATAGATTTGACATACTTTTCTTAATTGATCTAAATTTCTATGAATAGACTTGTGTATTGTTGGCACATTTTCATTTAGAAACAATGGTTGAGGTGGAGGATTTGGAGGATATTAATTTTCTGCAGGATTAGGGTTTTTATTTTGTATGGGGGGGGGGTTTCATTTTGTGTAGGGTTAGGGTTTTCATTTTGATCCATTTTAAACCTGTTAATTGATAAAAAAAAAATTAACAATGGTTTTAATCTAATAAAAAATCTATCAAATATACCCTATTTTTTACTAAAATTCAAAACAAAAAAAGAAAAATGAATATAAATTGAATAAAAATTGAAAAAATCAAACATACCTAACAAATTTGATGATTGTTTTGGTAATTTGACCTCTCCCAAATGGATATCTGAGTCACACTTTTGAAACCAACGCGCACACATAGTGAAAATATAGCTCTCGGGTTTTTTTAAGTCTATTTATAATGCAGGAAACAAATATCTGTTTATAACGGATATCTGTTTCCTTCTTTACAACCTTTTTAATTGAATGGTCGGATCTCGGACCTGCCATATTTAACTACACGTGGTATAATATATATTAGATTAATTTTAATATAATACATATTATTATATATAATATATATTAAATATTATTTATAATATAATATATATATATTATATATATATTAGTATAATATCAATATGATATAATAATATTATATTATATTATATTATAATATATGTATTATATTATAATATATAATAATACATATATTATAATATAATATAATATTATATTATATAATATGACCTCTCGGGTTTTTTTTTAAATTATAACACAAAGAAAATATATTTGTTGTATAACAGATATTCATTTTATGATTTATAGACTTTTTAATAAAAAGGTCAAGTCCGAGACCTAACCATATTTAACTACGTGTGGTTTTTTTGAAATATTTCATATTTAATATATATTATATTATATTATTTATAATATAACATATATAGTATATTATATAATATAATATAATATCAATATAATATAATATAATAGGGTTTTTTTTAATTATAACAAAAAGAACAGATATCCATTTTGGTTCGGTATTACCAAATCAAAATGAATATTGTACTTGGGCCTGCAAAAAGTTAAAGGCATGAATCACATTTTTGGACGTGTTAAAAATACCTTTTTTCACATCGCCACTTTTTGGACCACCATGATCTTTCACAGACCTTGACATTAAGTTCATTTTAACATCGATCATCCCAAAATTAAGTGTGAAAATGTTAACGACGACATTTTTCGACACTATAGTGTATAAATAAAGGAGCTCTCTACCTCATTTGGATGCATATCTGCATTCTTGCTGTGATTTTTTTGAGTTATTGTATTCTAATTTCTTGAATTGTGAGAGGATTTTGAGAGGAAGTCTTTGGTTAAGTGGGAGAGAGTTTATTGCAAGTTACATACTATTTTGGGGAGGCTATGTTGCAAAACCAAATCAAAAACTGATCAATTGGAGCATTGCATAAATAGGCATGTTGATTCCTACTCTTTTATACATTGTTTTATTTGTTTGAAAATATTGAGTGACATTGTTTGTTTTGTTTGGGAAGTTAGTTCTATTGCTTATTAGGGAAAGATTATTTTATTATTTTGTGAAATTGTAAGGAAGCTTGTTGTAATTAATATAAAGATCTATTTTACTTGATGTGTTTGTACATATTCCATATTAAGGAATGGGTGGATATAGTGGGAATTAAATACTATATTAGGGATATACCTTACATAGGTAATGTTTAAACTAGTTGTTTCCTAGAGTCACTATGGTTACTTCTAGATGTGTTAGTTAAACATAGAGGTAATAGGTTATTTCTAGGGTTAGGATAATCTAGTGAAGCAGATAGCCTATACATAGATTATGAATGGTCATTTATAAATTGAGTGAGGAAGTTGGGTAAGCATGTGATGTACACTCTGGAATCAAGAGTAATGAATACTTTGGCCAAAGTAGTGTAAGTTTCCACTATTTACACTATCAGTTCATTATGTTTCCAAATTATGTACTAGATAGGGAATGCCATATATGTAGGTTGTAGCCATTGTATGATAGATCTAGAAACATTTAGGACACACCACCAAGCTCAAAAAGGTCTTGTTGTTATGAGGCTACCAAACCAATCTCTTCATCAAAGGGTAGGGCCATATATCAGTTAGATAGATGTGTAGGGGATTGCAGTTAGTCTAAGGTTGGCAAAAAAGTGCTTGAGTGATGCTTCTCCTCATTAGTTGGCGACCAAGGATTGAAAGTAGATTACTTGGATCATTCGTACATCTTTTTCCAGTAAGCTCAATGGAGCCTTGTATATGTATTTTGTATCCATTATGATTGAAAGATTATGGAAAGAAAAATGATATCATTTTATCATGTACTATGTTATTAATATATTGGAAATTTGTAATACTTTGATATAATGCAATGGAAAAGTTTGGAAATTTTTTTATTTCAACTATGCATTTTATCTCTTATATTAAGGAAATTTTTTAATTTCTCTTAATGGATAGATCTGCTTGAAACTTTTACTTGAGGTTTAAACATAGAACAATTACTATGTGGAACAATGTGCATGTTACATGTATAGAGGAATAGGTAGCTAGAGAAAAGTGGAGATGGAAGTCAAGATGGAGGGAGAGGTAGGGATGGAGAGAGAGAGAGAGAGAGAGAGGTGAGAGAGAGAAATAGAGAGAGGGGTAGGCAGAGAGAGGGAGGGAGGGACACATAGGGAGGGAGAGAGAGGTGAGATAGAGAGAGAGAGAGTGATAGAGAGAGAGAGGAAGGACAAATTGAGTGATAGGTAGGGATAGAGAGAGATAGAGAGAGGTGAGAGGGAGAGTCATAGAGAGAGGTAGGTAGAGAGGGGGGTGGAGATAGAGATAAGTAGAGAGGGAAGGAGAGAGGAAGGGAGAGGTAGGGAGGGAGGGAGAGGTATAGAGGGTGGGAGAGTGAGATAGAGAAAAAGAGAGTAGAGAGAGAGGGAGGAAGGGAGGGAGAAGGAGATAGACAAAGGTGATAGAGACATGTGATAGAGAGAGAATAAGAGAGGTAAGGAGGAAGGTGGAGAGATTGAGAGAGGGAAGGAGGGAAGGAATTTTTGGTTCATCTATCCATCTTTAATTTTTTCACAATAACAACATGGTGTCTAAATTTTGACAATTACTCTTTGATGCAAATTTCATCCATGATCAAGATTATGTCCTATTCTCATGGTATTTTCCACAAAGGTCATTAATTGCTCAATTTTTTGCAATATGTTAAGAGGCTTAAAAAACATTTATCCACATTTGTTAAGATTATCCAAGGGTTGCATATCAATTGAATCTTCACAATAAGGATAAATGGTAAAATTTATGTTGCGGGTGTAATTTTAAAGGTTTGTTCAAGTATTATTTTCCACAAGTCTTAATACCTTTAAATCTTTACAATGGTTTAGTAAGTAATGAAAGAGATTATTTTAAGGAAATTTTTAATTTTTAATCATGGAGGTTTAAATCATGAGTTGAAAGGTTTTGAGAGGAGGTTGCAGGCATTGAGTGGAGAAAGAAGTGGCAATGAGCTTGGCTGGGGAAAATATAATTTGCAACACATGGTCACATAAATCAATGATAGTGACTGTGGAGTAGCAACAAAAATAGTTTGAATCCCTACAAAAAGAATAGTTAGGGTTTATATTTTTTAATGGTGCAAGGATTATACCATTTGTTGAATTAACATAAAGAAAGAAATATCATTTAAGGATGGTCTTGTTATCAAAATATTGATTCACAATTCTATCTTTAGTTTGTAGATGACACAACCTTGATGGGGTTGACAAAAATTGATGAGCAAATCAATTTTAGAAAATATTTTTGTATATACTTATCTACCTATAGTCAATAATTAAATGAAGACTATAATATTTTCTTCTTCAATAAGCATGTGCCTTTCCAACACAATATTATATATATCCTTAACTTTCAAATTGAGAATCTTCTTTTGTATTATCTAGGTTTCCCATTTCTATTGGAATGCTAAAGAGATATTAATGGAAAATAATTCGGTATAGATTTTGTATAAGGAACCTTATCCATTATACCTTTTAGAGTGGTTATCTTCTGCTAGAAGATTTATGCTATTAAAATATATCTTGTAGGCTCTTAGAATTTATAGATTTCTCATTCTATCTACTCCAAAGAGCTTTCTCAAGTTATTTGATGCTCTATCAATAAAATTCTTATTGAAAATAAATTAGAAACTCAAAAATAGAGTCTAATGAACTAAGACTGGGTTTATAAACCTTAAAAACTTAGAGATCTTAGGATTAGGTAGTTTGAGCTCAACTATCAATCCTTAGTGGTCACATTATATTAGAGAGTAAAAATCTAGATCAAATTTGGGAAAGAATTTTTTATTTTAAGTGTATGGAAGGAGTGATAGATGTGGGCATTCCATAAATGAAATTGATTGGGTAAAGTTCCATGATTTGGGACATGATTGAAAGGGAGATTTCACTTGTTAAGGAAGGGATTTTCTAGATAATTAATAAGGGAAATAATGATTTTTTTGAGACATACTCCTAGGATAATCATCCCCCTATTCTTTTATCATTTCCATAAATTCAGCCATTGAGTGACATTCTCTTAGAGGTAGGGTGGTCCAAAGTTGGTGATTTTAAGTATACTATTCCTCTAGGGAAGTCTTTGGTCTATCATTAGTGGGAGATCCAAAGTTGTCCCAAAGGGGTTCTTCAAATGATTGATACATTCTAGTTTTAATTCTTGGATATCCTTGCATGGGGCCATGATTCTTAAGCAATCTATTTAGTATATCTTGGCTATCATTATTTAGATAAATTAAAATAAGGGAATGGAGAATCTCCTTGGTGAAGGAGAATTTGAAATAATTATTTTTACCTAAGTGCAAATTTTATGTGGCTATTAAACTCAAACATGTGCCTCGCCTAAAAACATTAGAATGAGAGGATTCCACAGGCCTTCTATTTGTGTCCTTTATGAAAACTTAGTGAGGAATACACTAATTACATGGTGAAATATTTGAAATAGAACATTTAAATTCATCTTAATTCCTTGTCTAAGTTTTGAGCTAATATGGGTCAACCCCTATCTTTTGTGTCCTTTATTATGGATACATATGATATTGGTCCCCCTCTTATCCTTTGGTAGATTTGGTTGGAGAAAAACTATTGAATCTTCCAAGAGTTCCAATGTATAGTAACACAAGTTTGGCCTCATATCTTAAAGAGATTATTAAGGTTAAACTCAACATTGGTGAACCTATTACTTCTCCAAATATGTGATAAGAAAACATTTTGGATTTTTTCCTTTACTTTTCCTAATAGGATCAACCTGGACATAGATTGCAACTCTATAGGAAGGTGAATAGGTCAACTAATGTTCTCATCCTAGTATTTTTTCAAATTAAATTTGATGGTTTTTCTTAGGAAAACCTAGGTGTTTTGGGAATTGTTTGAATTGGTTGAGATGGTGAAGGCTTTGTTCATTTTTTCTTCTCTACTTATATGGGAGTGCACTCTAATAACCAAATAGAAGCTTGGGATATTCTTATGGATTTGGAGAGAGCTTGTACAATGGGATGGAGAAAGGTTATATTTGAAATGGATTCAATTATCCTAGTTTCCTTGTCGAATAAAATAAATTTATAGGATTCCTCTTGGGGGTTGGCTTTGGTGGCTAAGAAAATTCTACATGTAGCCACATATTTTGACTTAATCTCTTTTATTCATATTCTTAGGAAATGGAACAAGATGGCTAATTATTTAGTTAAATAAGATTTTGAAGAGATTTGTAATTGGAATGTTGTGGATTGGGGAGAGTTGGCCTAAGATTAATCTCAAAAGATTATTTATCTTATTTATGATGATCAAGTGGAATAACATATGTTTTTCATTTGGAGAAATGTGAGTCTTGGTTAGAGGCTAGACTTTACTAAGCATCATATTGGGTGGTATTGTAGGAGCCCCTAATGGGTTTCTTAATTATTTTGATGACTATAGCTATTTGAAAATCCATCATGTGTATTTGCATTTAACTTTTTCAAGAATATATTTTTAATTTGTTTCCATATATGTATGTGTATATGTATGTATGTATGTATATATGTATGTATGTATGTATAGAATATATGTGCATAGATATATGCTATACATACATATCTATACATACATACATACATACATACATACACATAAACATACATACAACAAACATACATACATACATATTTTTAAATATATATAAAATATATTTGTATTTAAATTTTTAAGAATATTTTTTTTATTTTTATCATTTTTATGTGTGCATGTGTGCACGTGTGTACATGTGTGTGTTTGTGTCTATTGTGTGTGCATATGTATACATATACATACATACACACACATGTGTGAGCATATATACATATCCATACACACACATGTGCATGCACGTACACACATATGTGTGTGTGCATTTATATATATGTGTGTGTGTGTGTGTGTGTACACACATGCACATGCACGCACACACACATGTATATATGTGTAGATATAACATTGAGTTTTTTAAATTTATAGATCAATTTACATTTAATTTAATTATTTGATTATTTGATGCAACTTATATTACAAATCAATGTAAATATTTTTTTTGAATTACAAATTTAACTAATAAAAAAATGGTTATAAGATGACTAATTAATGTAGAAAAGCATTTGACAATGACAACAAGGATGGAGTATAATGACATGAGTGTGTTAAAAATCTCTTACATTTTATCTTAAATTTAAGACTTGTTTACATGTCAAAATATTAATATTTAATAGTAAAAACAATATTTATAAAATAAACAACACATAAAATTTATACATATAGTAAATAAAATAATTTCAAAACAAAAAAAATTCAAAATTAAATAAATAAAATAATTCCAAATTAATATCTTTCATCCATACAAATAACAAACCAATAATCCATTAAACAATTAAATAAAAACATGATCATTTTGATGATTATCGATTTGAATATGAAATCTCACATATACGACATAGAACACATACAATATTCTTTCACTGATTGTTGGAAGAATATGAAGAGTTTATTTAGATTATTAACAGGCGACCACAAAAACATTAGGGAACTTCATAATTGATAGCAGTAATATATTGAATAATTGGAGTGGGTCACTGAAGGATACGGGAGAAAACATTAGGGAACTTCATAATTGATAGCAGTAATATGAATAATTGGAATGGGTCACTAAAGGACACGGGAGAAAACATTAGGGAACTTGCATAATTGGAGTGGGTCACTAAAGGACACGGGAGAGCTTATATCACAAACTTAAAATTGGCCATGCTGCACGAGGAGATGGGAAATATAGTTTTAACTGTTAAGGGCAGGTGGATAGCCTGAGTGTAGGACGAGCGAGAAGGTCAAATCTCCTGGGCGTGGTGACTCCAAAGACTTCCGTCATATCCAAATCCCCTTCCACACTCCACTCAAAGCAATGAATGAACTGGGCCAAAACAAGGTTCATTGTAACAGCGGCCATGCCTGCCCCTGGGCATCCTCTCCTTCCTGCTCCAAATGGCACCATATCAAAAAAGTCTTTGTCTCTCACAATATCAACATTTCTACCCATAAATCTCTCCGGCCTGAATTCAAGAGGATCTTCCCACACGGATGGATCTCTTCCGATAGCCCAAGCACTGACGATAAGCCTGCTTCTCTCAGGAATGAAGTATCCACCAACTGTGCAATCTTGTGTGGATTCATGTGGAACCAGCAAGGGTGCCACTGGATATAACCTCAGAGTCTCCTTCACCACACACTGCACGTACTCCAGCCTTCCTATATCACGCTCACTTGCTGTCCTCTCTCTGCCCACCATTAACTTGATTTCCTCTTGCATTTTCTTGGCCACACCAGGGTTCTTAAGAATCGAACTCATTGCCCAGTCTAACGTAGTGGACGTCGTTTCAATTCCAGCAAGGAAAATATCCTTCAAAATTTAAACAGCCTTGTTAGATAAAGAAGAAAAAGAACTGCTAATTAAATTGAAAAACAATAATTGGGATTGTATCATAAATAAGAAGTGAATACGAACTAAAACAATGGCTTTAATGTTTTCCCCTGTGATTTCCCTTCCATCGAGACTCTCGATTTCCAAGAGCACGTCAATGATGTCCTTAGTAGCAGGCTGCTGCTCATGCTCCTCCTGCAACTTCCCCTTGCGCTGCTGGTGTTCCTCTATTATTTTCCTTATCACTTGATCTAAGGAATCGTGTACCTTTTTCATTCGTCGCTTCACTCCTTGCAAGTCTAACCAGTCTAAGTAAGGAATGAAGTCCCCAATATTGACAGCTCCCACTGTAGCTGACACCTCTGATGCCAGCTTCTTTATCTCCTCGCTATGACCATGAAAAGAAATTTTGGCACCACAAAGGATACGCCACATGACTGCTAACGCATACGCTGAAAACATGTTGGTGAGATTAACAGGCTCCCTTCCCTGCCCAGACATCTCCCACACTGAACGAACAAGGAGATGCTCCTCTTCCTCTCGTACCCATCTGAAGGACTCGATCCTTTTGCTATTCAGCAATTCTACCACGCACAGCTTCCTCATGTGTCTCCAATAAGGCCCGTAAGGAGAAAATAGTAGATCCTTGAAATTATAGCCAATATATTTTCCTGCAGCAGTAAGAGGTCGGCTTGCAAAACCCATATCGTGGGTTTTCAAGAACTCCTTCGCCATGACAGAAGAAGAAACTACAACAGTGGGAACAGAACCAAATCTCAACATCATAATGGGCCCATATTTCTTACCAAGTTCATGAAGATCACGATGAGGAAGCCTTTTCAGCTGGTTCAGATTTCCGATAATAGGCCATGGGAACGGTCCAGGCGGCAATCTCAATCTCAGTGTATTTTGCCTTTGCACAGTAAATCTATACAAAACCCACAAGAAAACAATGAGTGCACATACTGTAGCTGTTGCTGTAGCATATATACTGTCTTTTATTATATTTGTTGCATGCAAAGATGCACAGAAAGCCATGTCGATAAAAAATGCAGAAAACGCTCTCTTTATCTCAAATTTGGACGTAGATACAGGTCTGTCAGTCAGACGCCTTTGCTTTAATATATTTACTTACTATATAATATGTTGTTTAGTTTGGAGGGCATAGATGTGATCATCAAGATTGGAAGTTGATGATCAAGGGTTGAGACATCTCATCGCATCATGAGAGATGGGTTCTTGGGAACCACTACTCATGAAACATGGATCAATTAATTTGATTCGTCAATACAATATCACTATGTTTATTTTATATCATAACAAATTAAATTTTTGCCAACCGACCTCTTATATTATATCATAATAAAATAAGTTTAAAGACCTTCAACTATAATGAAATGACCTCAATATGTTTCTTTATAATTTTTTTTTTTTAAACTATGCATCCTTTTAACCTCCTTGTGTACGCTTGATACATAAAATAATAAATACCATGTAACGGATCGAAATTGCAACCCGCCTTAGTGCATTGTATCTCGGAAGAAGTGAGAAAACTCAAATTCGGCCATTATATCTTTATAGTATTAACATTATTGATTTAAATCATTGAAGGACGTAGTACACGAGATCATTTGATACATAAGTGAAAGTAACTCATTTTAACGTGAGTATCATGCTTCCATCGCGACGGAAGGCAATGTGAGATTTTAGCGGAGGTGGCGTCATCCCCAATGGCAAGGACGGAGTGTGGCTATGGATAGGGCACATTACCCAATGGCAACAGTCAATAAATATGGCCATTGATAGTCCTGTCTGCGAAGGGGCATGCTGGCTTGTACAAAATCTCAGGCCACCGGGTAACCTGTGGTACCCCGACCTCGACTTGGGCCTTTCCACAGTCAATATCTTGTCTGAACTTGTTGGCGGTTACCTTATTTCCAATCCCTAGTTAGCAAAAAATCTCAACTTACCCACAAGTCATCGATATGACCGGCATCTTTCGTCTTTGACCGGAGCTTCGCCAACGCTGGCTCTCTTTATAAGAACGACAGCGGCTGCAACGCGTGGATTCATCCCCAGTTGTCGGCGTGCCTTTCTACTCTTTTGACTGGTTGGTTAATGGACAGCAGTTAATGCTAGAGCTAAAAGTCCTTGTACTGTTTATATAATGTTCAATATTTTCATCAATATTGGACCAATAGTTCTGACTTTAAAGTTGTTAGTGTTGATGATGACTACCCATAATTAAACAAAATGTATTCCTTTAATCTAAAAAGCAACCAATCATGTGATTACACATCAACGCTCAATAAAAGATGCTATGAATGCACAAGTATTGGTCTCACTTATTTTTTGGGCCTTTTTGGACACCTTGACAAAAAGCATGCTGATGTGGCATCATAGTTGATGATGTAGTCCTAAAACCTTAGTTATAAGCAGGGGACTTGCCAAGTAAGTTGTAAAAAATTGGAAGTGATTTGAAATTTCCACGTAGGATAATTAGAAGCGCGAAGTTAGGGTGCACAACTACTGGATCCTCTCCCCTATTTTACTATTTTGCATTTTTACGTCGAAGGCGTGTCTTTATTTGAGTTCCACAAACTCATTTTGTCTGTGAACGCTACAAAAGCCTCGAGAGGCCTTACAAGAGGGTCAAATGAATCTCCACTATTCAACATTTTTGCCATTTTTTTGGCTGTTTTTTGTCACCATTGCTTATTATTGTTTTCCCTGCCACTATCGGTTTTCACTAATCCAAATTCTTCCTTACTGGTATTGACCTTTCACTCCTCCAATTTGGTGAGTTGTAGCCTAAAAATAAGGTTTCAACGAGGCTTTTAGAGTATGTCCAATACTTATTTGCGAGCAACATATTTTTGATCCCCATAACTAAACATATTTGAGGATGGAGGAAGAATTGACAAAGAGAAAAGAAAGGCTCCAAGCAATGCACATGAAGCAGTGCAAAGCAACATGGACATAGAAAAAGACAAAGAAAGCTCACAGTTTGCTCTGGAGGGCTTCTCTTCAATCCTTTAATCGACTCCTCGGTCACACCCACATCTCACAACTCTTTTAGGTTTGTTTATTACACTGATCCACTTGTTGCTTTCTCTGCTAATAGGAAAAATGGAAGGACCAATCAAAATAATAGCAAAAGTGCTTCCAGTGAAAGCCCTAATGGATACCCTAATAAACCTAAGGTGATGATGTCTCCTATGAATGGTTCTACACCCATTAAATCTTGTACCTAGCAGCAAAATTTTCATCTAGGGAGTCCATTAAGTCCACCTCGAGTGCCTTTTAGGTCTCCTATTTCTAAAATCATTTTTTTCATTGGCCCTCAGTACTATAGTAGCCCTTGTGGGATTTCTACTTCAAGCAATGAAAGCCTTGTGCCCATGTCCCCCATTCCAAGGTTCAATCATCCATCACCTCCATTATTGTGGCAGCAACAACAAAATCAAAGTAGTCCCCAACATAAGGGGCTTCTGCAATTCTAACAATGGAAGTCCCTTGGCTATGTTGCTAGGCCCAAGATTCAATACTTGGTCACAACAATCCAATTCACAGTCGTCACCACACCAGAGTGGCACACAACCTAGATGGTTTTACAATTCAAGCAATGAAAGCCCTGCGTCCATGACCTCTAACCCAAGATTTAGTAACACTCTGTGTAATGCTAATTTTTTGTCCCAACAACTCCATTCACAACAACAACATTAGCAAAATCAAAGCGGTTCACAACCCATGCATTATTCTAATTTGAGTACCGAAAGCCCTATGCCCTTGACCCGTGTTCCAAAATTCAATCCTGTCCCCAACATGGATAGCTTTGGGTCACTAGAAATTCATTCCAAACCATTTCCCTCGTTAGAGTAGTAGTATCGACAACATCAAAGTGGTTCACAACGTAGACACCACAATGGGCTTCCAAGCCCAGGGGGTTCATGGCATGATCCTTGAAGAATCCCAAGTGGTAGAGGGAGCCCTCGTTTGGAACCCCATGGGAATGGTAGTCCTACCTCTAGCTCTAGCAGAAGAGGTGCTTCCTTTTCCAATCCAAGGGGAAGCTTAGGTTGTAGGGGACAAGCTTGGATGGATTCCAGAGGGAGGGGTCGTCGAGGTTTAGGAGGATCTCCTAGGCCTAATCAAGTAAAAGGTGGCATGTATGGTTGGGGATCTCGTGTTCATGCTTCTGCCCATGAAAGAACATATTTATTGGTTAAAAAATCAATGGTTAAGGATCCATGGAAAAATATTGATCCTGTACTAATGGATAGCTTGGTAGCCACTAGAATTGGTAATACTAGAATGTTTAGGAGCAAGGGAAGTTGTTTTGATTTAGATAATTCAAGATCATGCCAATCTCAGCCAATTAGTTTGAAAAATCTAGAAATTTCACAAATAAAATATGATATCCAATCTCATTCAAGCCTTGTAGAATCTCTAGCCCTTGCTTTTTTTGATGCTATTAGAGAGGAATTTTGGTATGAAATTCTTGTACCATATATATTTCTCATAACTATTATTTTTCACAAAATGTTGTTGTGTCTTATGTAGACTAGATTATAATTGTTAGTTAGAATCATTATTGGTTCTCATTTTATACAAGGATTTTGCTCCTTAGGCCACCAATAAGTGAAAGATCTTATAGGTGTAATGGTTGCATGGTTCTTACACATCTCAAGATAGTGATGAATTTTGATTTCCTTTCTAATAAAAGGTCCGCATCTACATGTAATAATTAGTCATGAGCAAATTTTCTCTCTTCATACTATAAGGTGTATCATTAGTAATGAGCAAGCTTTGCTGGTACTGATGGTTCCCCCAGCCCAAGAGCTACTATATATATCACACTGCTGGTCTCTGACCGTAATTTTTTGCTTTTTCATCAGCTTGGACTATATGTACTCATACTTAGATTACATGGGTTGGGGTTTGATTGTTTTTTATTTACCTCTTCTTTTTTTATTTATTTTATATAGTTTTTTGTGTTGAGCTATCTTTCTTTAGCTAGGGTGTTTTTTTCCTATAGTTATTCTAGAACTAGTGTGCTATTTAAGTCTCATTGGGCTATGTTTGGTCATGTTTGTCATTAACATAATTTTGTTCCTTCTTTTGAAAGCTATAAGTTTTTTACGTTGAGTTTGTAGGAAAATTTGCCCTTTCTATCAATGCATTTATTTTTGCTAAAATAATGAAAAAACCATCAATTTTACTTAGCCGAGTGCTAACAATTGATAAGATCCTTTATCTCTTATCTATGTGCGTTTTAATAACACCTTGTTGAAGCTGTAAATTGAATTAATTTTGATTTTTTGCGGACTACAATATCTTTTTTCTCTTGTAGGAAACCCTAGTCATGTGGACATAAGCACTAAGGACCTAAACAATGGCACAACTATCTTGAAAGCAGTGTGGACTCAAAACAAGTATTCCCTTTTAGCCTATAATAAATACCCACAACTTCTTATGAACATTACAACACTATGTATTTCTTTCTATGGGAAAGAGCTAAAAAATGAAGTAAAGAAGAAGCGTTAAATTAGTGTGGCACTAGAACACGGGTTGTGGCTTCTCCATAAGTTATTAATAAAGTCCAATGATAATTTCTCTTACCACTTTCATTTTGATACGACAGAAAAGAAGTTGCTAAGTATGGATATCATAACATATAAACAATATTGTTAGTATGGCCAGGCTAGTTATAAGAGGGTTGAAATTTGAATCATTTCATTTAGAATTGGGTTTAAGTTGCATGGCCTCTCTTTATATACAAAGAGGTCTTTGTGTGATAAAAAGAGAGGATGTTCAAGTTTTAGAAGTGTCGCTTCTAGGAGTGATGAGATTTTGATGGAGTATAGTATGCAGATCAACAATTGTATTGAAGCAATTGTTAAACATGCTCAACATGTAGGAATTGAGCCAATGAAGGGTAATTTGTTTAAAAATTGGATTGGTGTATATGCATTGTGTGTTACTACTATGGCTTTACAAAAAGGAACATTGATGAGCTTGTAAATGTATTTATTTTTCTTAATGTATTCTAGATTCTTTGAAACTAATGTTTAAGGGGTTTTTGGCCTTCAATATTTTGTTTATTAATGTGAACTACATATTTGTTATCAATAATTTTATGTTATTAGTCCCTGACTTGGTAGGAGAATATTTGTTTGTTGTATTCATTTTCTTTGCATCGTATATAGTGTATGACTAAAAATTAAATTGTTTTATACTGGTAGATGTTTTTTTCCTCATTTTCTTATCCACATAATTTGTAATATACAATTTTCATTTTTGCACATAGATTTTTTGGTGGGTCCAACCTTAATGAAAAACACAATAATTTAAAACTATTTTCTTGGTTAAATTTTTTCAACGGCTGAGAAAATGTAAGAGGGGCACATTTAAACAACTACCCACATGTATTAGGCACATATGCTAAGCATTCTACTCTGTGTGTGTTTTTCTTCAAAATGAGAGGCATTTTTAAATCTTCTTGCGAGTTATTTGTAGGTACTAAAAGGATCGAAGTTTTATCTGAAACTTATCTGGGCAATATTTGTGAAATTTCATAAGCATTTGTTGAAATGGATTTCTACTTAACTTTTACAAGAATTTAAGCATTTTGTTGTTATTTTAGGAAAGCGTGTGTGAAGAACAAATCATTGTTAAATGTGTTTCAAATCAAGTATTAAATTAGGTAAAGCTCTTAGCTTGCAATTTTCTTATGAATTTTCTAAAACATTTTTCTTATAGGATGATGATAAGATTCCTTTGATTCGCTTGCAAGTTGTCTAAAAAGTGAAAACCTATTAAGGCATATGGACTTAATTATAATATTATTTCCCTTTTGAATAAATTTCTATGTTAAATTGGTTTTATATTTCACATATATTATGCATTTTGAAATAAATGGAACATGTGTGTGATTGAAGACATTATATAATTTAATGTATACATATTTCATTATAAAGTAATTCCAATATTGCTTTTGATAGTAATCCAAGTCTACTTATTTTATTCTCATAATTTTTCTTACAACATAAATTTGAAACTCTGTTAAACCATTTTATTGACATAAATTTGTCGACAACCATAGGTTAAATAAGTAAAAATTATAGTGGTTGGTGATGGATACGTTCAAAGAACTAATTCATTTTGCATGTTTTCTATTGACTTGGAAAATCTAACACTACTAACTTCTGACTGGTGATCACTAATTATAGACAACCCAATTCTCTCTTCTTTATAATGTCAACAGAATCACCACTTTTCTACCAACTGCCATGTTTATTAGTCATCAAACAACACATTAAGATAGATTTTGTAAGTCCATCTTCCAATGTCTAAGGTCTTGAATATATTTTACTTTCATCTTTTTGTTTTCAATGGTCTAGACATCATTGTAAGAAAACAAATAAATCATTAATCTAATGAAATTTTTTGAACATGTGCTTTTTGTAGGTCCAAATAGGATATGAAGATTCATCTCTTAATACCACTTATTATGTCTCTCCATAGTATCCAAATGCATTTGAATTCTGGTCTTCACCATGTTGTTCAAAATGATATCATTCTTTGTATTGATTCCTTGTTGCAGCTACAACAATTCATGGATACTACCATTCCACCATGAAATAGTGGAACCACCTTTGTAGATTGGAAAATTTATAGTCCACTTGTGACCTCCCTAGAGAAAAAAAAATCACTCCTTGCACAAATGCTAGGTACATTTCTTGAATTGCACAAACTAAAAAAATTGTCATCTCATGAATTGTTCAACAAAATACTTACAAAAAGTGTCATCTCATGGATTCCATTTATTGCAGGATATATACAAAATGGATTTCTAAAATAGATTTACAAACTTTCATGCCAAATTCCACAACCTTCCCCACTATCCTATCTAACTATGCCAAAATGGGAACTTTCGAATAGGGTACAACCATCCATCAAAACATCGTACTATTTAAATTCATATATTTAAACACTACTTTGCAAGGCTCATGGATTTGGTAAGATAAGATGATTAGATAATTTAATGGAGTATATTGTAATATATTATTTAATAACTACAAATTACATTGAAATGAATGCCTTTTTGTTATGAATTCTTTTATAAATGTTGTGTAAGTAGATGCATGGTTTGCAAAAGGAAACTTACTATGCAAACTCTCATTAATATGGACTGTCAAAATCTAATGTCTTTGATTATTTAAATTGTCATGAAAAAATCATAATAAGTGATTACAAAATTTAGTTTTATTTTTGTTGCACAATATTTGATCAGTAGAACAAGGATGCCATTGTCAGCTATTATGTTATGTCTAAAATCAGCTCTAAAAAGGTAAATTATATTTTTTATAAGCTAAGTTTGAGTGACAAACAATTATGTACTTTCCCATTTTTTTGGCCAACAATTTACATTAGGTAGGAGACTCGGTCAGTGCATAGTGTTTTAAAGGAAAAATATAGTTTTTTCCTAGTCTTTCCCATAGCCTTTTAGAAGTCAAAGCTCATTGTCATATATCTTCTTGTATAAGAGTGAATTTGGACCCTAGGTGCAATTCCCCTTTTTTCCTTTATCCACCTTAGAAAACCAAAATCGGAGGCTTAATTTTACTTAAGCCCATTGTTGGTGGTCCACACAACACCTATTTTGTGTGTTGGTGCAGGAGTTTCTATCAGGGACACCTGTGCGACGCACTTACGTCCCTGGTAGATTTTTGTGCCTGAGCTAGCAAAGGCATTACTCTTCTCATTGGCAGTGAAGTAGTAACGCCTCCTTTGGCCGACCAACCCGAAGATGGCCATTTTCTTCCATTCCTCTTCAAATTCATCTCTTGGACAAGAATTTCATCTTCTTCCCATCATTGATCTCACTCTTGACCACTTCAAGCATTCAATCCAACACTTTTAGCAGCATTCCAAGCATCTCATTGCAACAACATCTCACTCCATTAACTCAGTAGATCATGTTTAGGACCACACCATTCACAACAAAGGCTTGAGTTCCTCTCATTTCTCTCCCAAGCAACCTTGAGTGCTCTTGGTGGAGGTGGTAAGATTCCCTCTCCTCTCCTTTATCATTTGGTTGAGTAGCATAGTACTATTTTGTCGTGCTTGTGCTTTCTTTATGTTATTACTTCTTTATAATCTTGTTCTTTTGGTTGTCCATAGTGGTGGAAACACCTAAATGAGAGTTTGATTGAGGCAGGCCCCTATACATCCACCCAACATTTTCCCTCTTGCTATGTGTAGGTGTGTGAGTTATTGAAGGATTGGCTAGTGAACGAGTTCATTGGTGAGATTCTCCTCATTTTCATCACTCTTGCTTATTTACTTTATAATATTAGAGAATACTTTGTTTACTTGCTAGAGTCATTCTAGCCTTTTAGTTGAGTAGCTAGGCCATTAGTCATTTTAGTGAGTTCAACCTTGTCTCTATTGTTGTTTGACCATATAGACTACAATGCAATTTAGAGATTCCAGTGCACTGCCCTGTTGTCCAAAGTCCATGTTGACATCCTCGAGTAGAGAGCTCCCTAAGGAATAGAGTTGGACCTAAAAATTGACTCACCTAGCCCCGCATTAAAACTCAGGATTGTAGAGTGATTACGAGACATCGTAGTCCTCATCATTCTCATCCTCATAACCCTAAATGATACACTTAGTTGAGGTAAGTTAGGGCAGCCTCTTGCGTCTTAACCCTTCATGACCTAGGGTCTCGCACATGGTGGTCCCCCTCTCTTACACTTCTATATATGGATTCTATCTCTGAATCAATGGACAAGAAACTACAATAGAAATCCCTAGTTTATATTGAAAAAGAAATTAAAATTTATTCTAAATTATAGAATCCAATATGTAACCTAAATAGTGAATTTAGTTAAAATTGGGTGGATATGGATTGAATAGATTGTTAAAAATTAAAGATTGTGAATGACTGTAGAATCATTTCTATAACTCTTGCATTTGCTATATCTCTTGAATTTGTTACAATGATTTCACCACTTTCAAAATTTTAATATAATTTGTGTAGAGATTGCAATTTTGTAAATGTTCATCAAAATCATTATCCTATTGATAATGGAGCCTAAATATCCTCCTAATTCAAAGGTTTCGTATTAATTTTGTTTTAATCCTTGTAAGTGAGTGCATAATTGCTAAATGATCTACCATTAGATCTCATGTATTACACAAATATATGCAAAAAAATAACAATTTTTTTCCATAATTAACCTTCCACAGGTCTCTTCAACGTACCCATTGCACACCAAGGTGTGAATGCTAGTAAGTATTGTAATTGCAAGTATATGAACGATCCTTACATTCCAAATTATGTTATTTTTTAAAATGTAGAGTTATTTAACATTATTATGGGTGAGGATTTAATAGATAATTAGCTTCAAAATTCATTGTAGTTTGGTATAGATAGCTCCAATTAAATATGTTATAAAACTTATAAGTTGAAAATATAAAGTCTTGAACTATTGATCGCTCACTTGGGTCCATGTCTTTCTAAACATGAGTACACATTCATTGGAAATTTTCATGTAAAGTTCATAATTAACACTTATAAATCTACATGTATATGTTGAAATATGAAGTTGTCACACATTATGACATGAAAAATCATATTTTGAATACTATAATACAAGTATATAATGCCACATTATGTATTTAAGTCATGTTTTAAATGTATTTTAGGTCCAATTATTTTACACCACCAAACCATTACAGATTACAAGGATAATCCTAAGCCTAACTTTTACCATATATGTGAAACCTCTCTCTTTATGCTCCACTATTTTTCATGATGGGAGTTTGTTTATGAAGCCTCTCCACTTGTTTGTAGTTGTTGACATAGAGAAACACACATACTCATATCTATTGATATTATGGAAGTTCTCCATCATATACATTCCTTGCTAGATGTTATTGGAAAAACCACCATCTATGTGGGATAGATCACCTACATAATTGTCTATTTGAGTAAATATGTACAAACACTTATCTATGCAAATGTTGAGTTACACATGCATGCATATAGCTATGTGTACTTGAATATGTAGCTTTGTATTTGCACATATAACTTTTTATATATGAATAAATAAATAAATATAATTTTCTCACCTATATAGAAGTATATACACTTGTATTTTTTTTGGATAAACTTATCCACAAGTATATACATTGAGACCAAACTAGGAGAAAATAGGGAGACATTTTTCCAACTGAATATACTTCTACATAGGTTTTTATGAAAAGATTATATTTTCTTTTGTATATAATTATTGTTAATGTTTTATTATGGTACAAGTTCATTTAAAATTATGGTAGTATGTCAAAATGGGAAGATAACCTATAAAAGATAGAGATTAAAAATGCCATAGGGACTGAGGTTCAATTCCATAGAACCTATAGATGAAGATACACCTACCACAAAAAAGATATATTGTTGATAAGTCTATAGTCCCCCAAAATCAAATGTAACTATCTACACAATAATTGAGATTAATGCAAAAGATGATGTCAAACTGACATCTGCAACTATACAAGTAACTAGATAAATGGTGACATTGATGTTATAACTGTAGATTTAGAGGACAAACATCTATCCATCAAGACCATAATAAATAAGTGGGGAATTATTCCTTAGCCTTAATAGCATAAATGGAAGGGACCAAAAACCAATTGAATAGATGAGGAGGAGGCTAAATTTATGCAATGGTACAAGGACATGACTAATATTGGCCATTGACTTGTTGTTTAGCAAAATTTTTTGTGGCTCAATTTATGTAGTCTAGGTCAAACCCTTTCACAAATGGGAAGCCTAGGAGGTCATAATGGGTAGGGTTTTGAAAGAGGCATCCAAATTTGACTATTAGAGTTGTACAAAGTGTGGATGATGACAATGTAATAATGATAAGGCCATGCATAGTTTAATAATTCTATGATAACTTGCATAGAATATAAAATGAGCATCAATACATGGGTCAAGTAGAGTTTGGAACTATGATAAGACTAAGTACAAAATATGATTGAAACATGTGGGAACAGGGAAACCTTTAGGGGAGAACTTCATTTTTAGGGTTTAACACATTTTCCTAGGGATTTCATTAGATAGCTTGACAATGGATGATGGATGGTATTGGGGATTTCAAGGACTTGGACAAGGTATAAGATTGACTTACATCCTAAAAGGTGAGTCAACCAACCTTTGACCAAATCTAGGATGATTTTAGGGATGAAATGCAATGATCTAACTAGTCTAATGATGTAAATTACTATTTTTAGTGTAGGAAAATTTATCCCTTTTCAAACTTAATCTAGGAATAACTAATATTAAAATGAGCCTAATGTTGCCTTGATTTAGTGTTGTAATGTGTTTTACACATTAACATTAAGTTTAGGGCCCTTTTAAACTAAATGGACCTAATTGTGCCTTATTTAGGGTGTTGAAAAGTGTATTCTTACACTTTCACACTAATCTAGGGCTTTAATAATTAATTTGGCTTATTTATGCTCTAATTGGTCCTATTTTACATTCACAAGCCTAATTAAATACATTTTTCTATGGATAATCCTGACACTCAACAAATGAAAAATCATAATATGATATTTGTGGTCATGTGTTCCAAAACTAGGGATCTAGGAATCATACGCCACCTTGGGCATATGAGTCCCACCTAGGTCTTGGACCTAATTTCAAATTTCACATTAAACAAGACACTTCTTGGAGTATGTGTCCCATGTTTAAGACATTCAGACTCATATGCCCCAACTGGCGTATGAGTCCCACTTTAACCAAGAGCTAATTTAAATCAAATTCTTGGTGGGATTTTATTATCCTAGATGTAATGCCAACTTGTAGTATTGCAATTTCAAGAAATTGGGCATAAACAAGTAAAAATACAAGGCTATTTCACTTAGTTTCACCTAGAAATTTTGAGTCAAGCACCCTAAGATTTCACAAGAGAATTGTAGAGCATTCAAGAGTATTCAAGAATGAATTCAAGATCAATTCATCAAGCATTTGGAGCAACATTCAAGATTCAAGCATCATTTCAAAGATTTAGTGCGTTGAATGTATGTGGTTTTGAGCTAATGTTGTGATGTATTGTTCAAGATCAATTCAAGTATTCAAAGGTAGTATCTTTCATCAATAATCATGATCAAGATCTAAATCCATTGATGCCACTTCATGCTTGTTTGCAGATCTACAAGGTTTCAAATAAGGTTCTATTGTTTCATCTTATGTTTTATGCTTCATTTCATTCATGCTTAATTTCTCATTATGGTTTGATTATCAAAATAAGGTTTGACCAAGGAAAACTCCCATTTCCTAACAAAATAAACTTTTTTCTCCTTCTATGTGTGTGATTGCAGATCTAGGTGATTTGGAGCTTAAAGATCCTTTGAGGAAAAAGTTGCAAGATTGAAGAAAATTGTCAAAGTTGTCATCTTCACAGAAAGTCACCTACAGGATATAATTCAAACTTTCAGACTCAGAGATGGGACAAGAGAGAAGCTATAGAAGATCACTAGAGTATACCAAAGTTTTAGAAAAACCCTAATACTAGGACTAAATCACCACCTTGGGTGTATGAGTCCTATTATACCATATTTTAGTCATTTCCTATAGATCCTAGTTTACCAGTTGTAGATTCCAAATTCAACTAGAAACTCTAAACTAGGACTAAATTTCCCAGTCTTTCATATGAGTCCTAGTTCACATCAAAAGTCATAATTTTGATATTGTAGAACTTGTTTTGGGCATCTTCAATCTTCTAGGTACTTTTGTGTTTATCTTCAATTTGTTATTCTAATTTCAAGTTCATTTTCTAGGTCATATAGCTATAATTGCATATTGCATTCATTTCATTCTTTCTAAGCATTTTCTTAGTGGTGAACCCCCTCTTTAATCGTGCACCTAAAGAGACCTTGTAGCAATCTACTTTACTAATTGAATCATTAGGTTGAGATCTCTAGGTTTTCCTTGAGTGAACTAAGAGTGAAATAGAGGGGATCCCCCCTTTTGTGTGTTCCATCTCCTAAAAGGTGGAGCACCCTATTTCCTTTGGTTCATTTTTGGTGAACCCGACTTTTGGACACCTTATTTTTTATTTGGAGTGCATTTCAGTCTTAGGTCTAGCTTACATTAACTTTGCATTAGATCTTTCCTTAATTAATTTGCATTTAGGGCTTCTAAATCTTGCATTAGTGAAAAGTGCATATAGGTTGTATCTTTGCATCTTAAACCATTCAATTTCATTGAAAACCTATAATTGAACATAATCAAGACAAAATACAAGTTAGAAACCTTAAAATCAACTTAGAATTTTTTGAATTTGGTTTAAAAACCCTAATCAGGACTCATTCACCCATCTGGGTAATTTAGTCCATGTACAGGTCTTTTTCTCATAATTTTGAGTACTATTTTCTCTCTATTTTTCACTATCTAAAATTTTCAAAAAGCCTAGGTGGGACTCATACAACCAGCTAGGCGAATGAGTCCTTAGAGGCCTAAAAAAGCCAACTTTTTTGAGCTTTCCGGTGATTTTCTATACTTCATAGGCTTGTCGGTAACCTACTTTATTAGTATGGAAAGTTTTAGGAATTGTCGTTTCATGTATCTAGGTCAAACCATCCATTTAGTGTAGTCATTTTTAAAAAAATCATTCCAAAAATCATTTCAGTAGTGAAAATATCCAGATATCTAGGACATCTATTTAAATTTTTGAAGTATTGCATGAGTTGAATAGCTTTCTTTTTCATGTTAGCATGTTTCCTTTTAAGAAATATGGTTTTGATATGGTAAAGAATGGATTGCATAAATAAAATATCCCCTCTTATCAGTTCCATTTAGAGTATAACAATGAGGTCATCACGAAACATGTTAGCCATCCTTCCACCACCTTTCCTAGTTATAAAGACATCTTAGAGAAAGAGAAACAAACCATTGAAACATCCTTAATATCGCCTTTCCTATCACTCATTCAAACTCTACTATCTCTCCCATTTGTGAGGATAATATGATACAAGAAGATACAAGCATAGATAATCATGAAAACTATAATTATTCTTCTCCCAATACCTCTCGTACTAGTGATGAAGGTATCTTTCTGAAATAAGATGCAATCATTGAGAATCATGAAAGTCTTGATTGTATCTCTCCTCCTCCCTCTTGGGAAGATATTATGACACTAGAAGATGAGATCATTGAAGCATTCCTTAACATTACTCTACCTAGTCTTGATTCATCTCCCAACACCTCCCCTACTTGTGAGAATTTTTTGTTGAAAGAGGATACAATCATGAACGATCATGAAAAACACATTTGTGAAGAAGATATGTTGGTGTTAAGAGATCCAATGATTGTGAGCTATGACAATCCTACCTCTCCTACTTGGGAAGACATTATAGGACATGGGGATGTAATTGTAGATAACCATGATAATCACATTTTTTCTTCTCCTAATATCTTTCCTAGTTGTGAAGAAGATAGATTGGTGTTAGAAGATACATAATTTATTGAGTCATGATAATCTTGTGCCTCCCTTACCTAATGCTCCTACCATTTGGAAAGATCTATTTAAACAAAAAATTCCAATCATTGATAAGCAAGAAAATACAACCATTGATAACTCCCTTACTTGTGATGAAGAAATTAGGTTAGAAGTTCACCAAACATTGAATTTCATGAACATCTAGTTTGTAGCTCTCCTAAAAAATCTCCTACTAGGGAAGGTATCATGGTGGAAGAGAATTAGAACATTGACACATTTCTTTCAAACAATGGTGATGCGACTTCCTTAGATGAAGATTAAAAAATCTCCTACTAGGGAAGGTAACATGGTGGAAGAGAATTAGAACATTGACACATTTCTTTCAAACAATAGTGATGTGACTTCCTTAGATGAAGACGAGGAAGTGACATTAGACTCCCCTTCACTAAAAGATCATGAAAATAAGGATAAATATTCTTAGTTATGCACATTAGACATCCCTTGAAGTACTATCCTGAGCCTGAACTTATCCTTTATCCACCCCCACAACAACCACAAACTCAAAACAAACCCATCCTCATCCTTAAACCACCTATGAATAATATGTCACTATAGTTGAATTATAACCGTTTCTCATACATATAACACTAGAAACAACCCAAAACCAAGATAAACACCTTCAACATCCCTCCCATACCTAATCCTATCTTGCCTAGTGCTCCTCATTTTCCTCTACAAAGTGGAAAGGAGTATGACCTAGTTGAAAAACTTAAGAATACTCTTGCTAAGATATCCTTATGGGACCTTATTGGAGCCTCCCCTTATTATCATAACATGATTCAAAATTCCTTACAACAAGTTCTTACCCCCACTAATGTGCAATCAAATGTTGTGGCAGCCAAAATTCAAGCTATAACACGGAACAACTTAGACATTACTTTCCATCAAGATGAGTTACCTCCGCTAGAAGTACAAAAATAAAATGTAGCTTTCATGATAATATCTATCTTCAATAGGATAGGGATAAAGAAAACCCTTGTTTAAAATGGCTCGGTCCTTAATGTGTGTAGTGTAACCCTTTTGGATAAGCTTGGCATGGATAACTCAAGAATTGAACCTGATTCCTTATTGATTCGAGGATTTGACAATGCAGGAAAACAACCGCATGGTGTGATCACTTTTCCTATTATAATTGGAAGGCCACATTACAAACCCCAATCCATGTTATGCCTCACAATATTTCATATAATCTTCTTCTCGGCAGGCCATAGATTCATGCAATGAATGGGGTACCTTCTACTCTTCATCATAAAATGAAGTATGTCTGCAACAACAAAGTGTATAAAATCAAATTTGACCCTAAATCAAATAGTTTTTTCAACATTGAGAAAGGAAAATCTTTTGGAAACACTATCACCAACTACACACAAGAGGAACCCATGCAAGAGAAAGAAAAATAAAGGCATATTGAAGAAGTTACAATGTTATTGGAAGACAATTGGGGTTCCTTAGATTTCACACCTACATTCATGGGAGAATACAAGATCATAAACAAAGAGTCTAAAAATGGAAAAGAAAAGACAGTAATGTGAACACAAAATTTGAAAGCATCCACTTCAACCACTTTAGAAGAATAAACAAATTACACAAAAAAATTTGATGTTTAGCTAATTATGAAAAACCACCAAATCTGAAAGAGATGAAAAAACTTTATGGAAAAGGTTATGAACTTATGAAAAAACTTGGTTATAGTGGAAAAGGATGTGGTGCTAGAGAATAAGGTATCCATTTCCCTATAGAGCCTAACATGCAAGAAATGACTAACGGTATTGTTTATTGTCCCTCAAAAGAAACAAACAATCCTTCACTCAATAGCAACACTATTACGATAGAATCCCCTACACCAAATTTAACATTAGTGCACCCTAAATTGATAGAAACTAGTGGTCTTGGTTATTGTCCTTTGAAAGAAATGAAAGAAACAAAGAATTCTTCGTTTAACATTAATTTCATCATAGTTCATATCTTATTAATGATTGGAGTTTGTTAGAATTTACAACCTCCTTTGAAGGAGAGAACAAAATCTCGCAATCTAAAGAGTATGACATCTTGTACTAAGCAAGAGATATCTTTGTCAAAAAATAACAGAACATCCTCTACTATTGATCAAGAGGGTATCTTGTCAAGACTCCGCCAAGATCATTTGATATCTCTCCCTCCAAGAACATGAAAGAAATTTTACTACAAGAGTTCATTTCGTGCATATCATAGAGTTCATGGTCATTATACTAATGATTACAGTAAGGCTTTAAGTGATAAAATTCAACATCTTAAGGAGTTTGGTGCTCTTCCTTATGTTTAGGCACCTAATTCCTCTAATTGATATTTATTTTCACTCTAACATGTTTCTCATCAATCATCTCGACTCATCCTTGTCTTGCACTAAATGGGGGAAAAGGGTTAGCTAGCCTTGTCTTCATATGGAACTTGTTGCTATCTCTTTGGGCTAGTTGACCACCTTCCATTTATATCTAAGAGAAATCTTGGGATGTGGAGGACATGCCTTAAGTTGGCTCACATGTGACATGCTTTCTCTTTCTATGTTTAGCATTAAATTTTGGGGCAACCCTTTATTCATGATGTAGTTTTATTCAAGAATATATGACTTGGCATAGGGATTTCCAAATAAGCTCTCATGTATTTACCTACTTTAAAGAAGTTACTCAAAATAATGGTGTTAACAACCACTTTAAATTAGGGGCATACATCGAAACTCACATTTCATTATGTGATTTTCTTTCTTCTTGCGATGTGTCCTTTTCTTGGTGGTGTCATTGGGTTTTATTTCCTTCAAGAGCATGATATTTCTTTGAATTTTCCTCTCTTGGAGACATTAGGTGCAATGTTCCCTAAGAAGAGACCTTACATGAACTAAGAAAAGATCCCTTTGAACAAAAACCTTTACTTGCATGTTTTCATAAGCTCAAATTTTCATTTTGTGGTTCCCTATTGAAGTTATCAGAGGGATAGCTTTGGTATGGTTAGCATGATCTAATAAGTCTAAACGTGGGCATGACTTTATCATTGTATAGTGACAAGCCAATACAAAGTAATTAATTTCTCTCTAAGCCACCCTTTTTGGATACTCACCTAACAGACAACTTGAAGTTCCATTGCGTCAGAGTGAGCGTTTGTTTTGGACAAACAACTAAGGCTTGATCCACATCATTTTGGACAAACAGTCAAGGCTTGATCCACCCCTTTTTATTTTGTTTTCCATTTTTTTCTTTTTATCTTTTCTTTCTTTGAGTCTTTGACATTGTATGTTTGTGTATCTTGATTTTGCATATGATACACCTTGTTGTGTCCCTTTGTAAATATGTTGGTTTGACATAGGATCTTGGATCCTGGGGGCTTGACCACTCCCTTGATCTTTGTCCTTCTACACTAGTATCCACATTGGTACACTTGGAACCCTCTTGAATTTCTACTTTAGTGTGAGTTTGAAGCAAGTTCCTCCTCTCACTAAAGTGGGGACTAAATGTAGTGTAGGAAAAAGTATCCATTTTTCACACTTAATTTGAGAATAATTAATATTAAAATGAGCCTAATGTTGCCTTGGTTTAGTGTTGTAATGTTATTTACACATTAACATTAAGTTTAAGTCCCTTTTAAACTAAATGGACCTAATTGTGCCTTATGTAGGGTGTTGAAAAATGTATCCTTACAATTTCACACTAATCTAGGGATTTATTAATTAATTTGGCTTCTTTATGCTATAATTGGTCCTATTTTGCATCAAGAAGCCTAATTAAATGCATTTTTTATGGATAATCTCGACACTCAATAAATGGAAAATCATAATCTATTGTTTGTGGTCATGTGTTCCAGATCTAGGGATCTAGGACTCATATGCCACCTTGGGTGTATGTGTCCCACCTAGGTCTTGGGACCTGATTCCAAATTTCACATTAAACAAGACACTTCTTGGAGTTTATGTCACGTGTTTAAGACACTAGGACTCATACACCCCAATTGGCATATGAGTCTTGTTTTAACCAGGACCTAGTTTAATTCAAGTTCTTGGTAGGACTTTATTATCCTAGATCTGATGTTAGCTTGTAGTGTTATAATTTTTGGAAATTTGACATAAAAAGTATAAATACAAGGGTATTTCACTTAGTTTCACCTAGAAATATTGAGTCAATCATCCTAATATTTCACAATAGCATTGTAGAGAATTAAAGAGTAAATCATTAAGCATTTGGAGTAGCATTCAAGATTCAAGCATCATGTCAAAGATTTAGTGCATCATACATATGGTTTTGAGCTAATGTTGTGATGTATTGTTCAAGATCAATTCAAGTATTCAAAGGAATTAGCTTTCATCAAGAATCATGATCAAGATCTATATCCATTAAGGCCAATTCATTCTTGTTTGTAGATCTACAAGGTTTCAAACAAGGTTCTATTGTTTCATCTTATGTTTCATGTTTCATTTCATTCATGCTTCATTTCTCATTAAGGTTTGATTACCAAAATGGGGTTTGACCAAGGAAAACCCCCATTTCCTTAAAAAATCAACATTTTTATCCCTCTACATGTGTGATTTTAGATCTAGGTGATTTGGAGCTTGAAGATCCTTTGAAGAAAAAATTGCAATATTGAAGAATGTTGTCAAAGTTGTCAATAATTTGTCATCTTCATGGAAAGTCACCTATAGGCTAGAATTCAAACTTTCAAACTTGGAGATTGGACAAGAGAGAACCTACAGAAGATCACTAGAGGATACTAGAGTTTTAGAAAAACCTTAATAATAGGACCAAATTGCTACCTTGGGTGTATGAGTCCCACTATATACCATTTTTCAGTCATTTCTTATAGATCCTGGTTTACCAGTTATAGATTCCAAATTCAGCTAGTCTAGTGTATGAGTCCCATTTCACATCAAAAGTCATAATTTTGGGATTTTAGACCTTGTTTCAGAATATCTAGTCTTCTAGGTACTTCTTTTTTTTATCTTTGGTTTGTTATTCTAATTTAAAAATCATTTTGTAGGTCATATAGCTAGATTTTCATATTACATGTATTTCCTTCTTTCTCAAAATTCTCTTAGTGACGAAGCCCGTCTTTAATCACACCTAAGGATATCATGTAGTAATCTCTTTTCCTAATTGAATCATTAGGTTGAGATTTCTAGGTTTTCCTTGAATGAACTAAGAGTAAATAGGAGGGATCCCCCTTTTGTGTGTTCCATCTCCTAAAAGTTGGAGCACCCTATTTCCTTCGATTCACTATTCTAATGCAAATAAAATAAACACAAAAAATCATGGAAAAATTTGGACAATTAAAATGGATAGAGAAGGACATTGTGACCCTATGGTATGAATCTAGGGATAATTTTGGAGTGTCCCAATACACCTAGTGTGTAAGTGCCCTTGTAGAGGGATTTTAGATTTGTCTTCAGAGTCCTCTAGTGTCAGATTAGAGATTTCCTTTTTTGTCTACAAATTTTTTGGATCACTGACACAAATTTTTGTAAGTTAGATTTTGTGAGTTATCAAAATATAGGGTTTTGATTGCAACAATGAATACTTTCTCTTTAAATTCCTCCAAACTCCTCCAAACCTAGAACCTGGACATTGAAAGCAAGATAAATGTTTGTGCCATTTAGGGGCTTGCCTTAGTCAAAACCTGTGTTAGTGTCTCCACTTCCACAATGGAAATATCAATTGTAAATGGATAAATGATAAGAAGGAATTATGAATCCACAAAGTGTTACAACTCACCACCCTTCAATATATTCTTTGAAGGACTGAAGTCATACGAATCTCTTCAAGCCTTGGATCTTTCTTGCTTGATTTTCTTGAATTTCATGGATACCTACAAAAGGGTTAGCCTTCACAAACAATGATAACATGAACATACGTAAACTCACATATGATTTGACATGATGCTTGGATCTTGAATTTTCCAATAAATATTTTAAATGCTCCTCTCAAACGTTCTTGACTTTATCTTGATAATAATTGATGCTAGATTCTTTCACTTCATGCTAGATAGATTTCAAATGATGCAATAACTAGGTATTTATATGCAATTATTCTAATTCCCCACAAATTAAATCCTGATAGATAACTTTAGACACTTGAATTACAAATAATAAAGTGCCAATACCAACATATTTGAATTTGTAGCCAAAATAGGTGGCATTTTTTCCATGATGGAACCTATACACCATAGGGTGTATGTGTCCTAACCCTATTTTATAGAAATTAAGGTGTTGGGGGAAAAGTATGAGATAAATGCGTTTGTTGATAATTATTAAAAATGGGCTATAGAATGCATAATTTAGGAAACTAGGCGTTCAATTAGGTCCAATAACTGAGGGGAAAAAAAACATAGTGTGAAATTGTCAAGGATGACAATTTACGATGCTAAATTTAGCCCCCACTTTAATGAGAGTATGAACTTATGCTCAAACTCACACTAAAGTAGAAAAAAATGTCAAGAGGGGTCAATGTGTACAAATTTTTAAGAGATAGGATGACTAAGGATTAAGGGGGGTGCATAAGTCCACATGATCCAAGATCTCCTAGAAAACTAACATAAGAATAAAGGAACACACATGTATGTAATGCAACAAGAAAACATACACAAGCATACATGACAATAAAACAACACAATAAACTAACACAATAAATGACACAACATAACACGAACATAACATGATATGAACATAAACAAAAATACAAAACACAAGCTTAGTACATAAATAGATTTGAGACTCTAAGGAAAAGAGACCTCAGTCTTAAAATGTCTCACATACTAAACATCATCCATTGAATAAATTTTAGTAAAAGGAATACCCTCATAAGGACTATCAAGTTGCATTGTCCCAAATCATTCATGAGCTACATGGATCTATTGTCTAGAAAATTGCATTATGCTAGGTGTCCATACAATATGATGGGTTCCATAAGGCTAGCAAGGTACATTATCCTAGACACTCATGGAACACGTAGTTCTACTGTCAAGCAAGTTGTATTATGCTTTGTGGCCATGTTACTAACAAGGGGATTCCATAAGGATAGAAAGTTGCATTGTGCTAGAGACTCATCAAACACATAGCTCTATTGTCAAACAAGTTGCATTATGCTCAACATCTATGTTAATAACAAGGGGGTTCCACAAGTCTAGCAAGCTACATTATGCTAGACACTCATGCAACACATAACTCTACTATCAAGAAAGTTACATTATGCTTGGCGGCCATGTTAATAAGGGTGCTCAAGTTCACGACCCAAAAAGCTCTATTATGTTGAATACAAGAACTATCTTACCAAAACCTCACCTAAGAAGGTGCATAAACTCACCTATGAATACACATAACAAACTCACCTATGAAGGTGTAAAAATTAAAAACTTTCCTATGAAGGTACAAAAATGGAAAACTCACCTATGAAGGTATATAAATGTAGTGTAGAAAAAAGTATCCCTTTTTCACACTTAATTTGGGAATGAATAATTAATGATAAAATGAACCTAATTGTGCCTTACCTAGGTCATTGTAAAGTGTATCCTAACACTTTCACACTAATATAGGGTTTTATAATTAATTGGGCTTATTTATGCCTTTATTGGTCCTATTTTGCATCTACAAGCCTTATTAATTGCATCTTTTGGTGGATAATCCTAACACTTATCAAATAACCAATCATTATTCAATTTTTTGGGCCATGTGTTCAAGATATGGTGAGATGGGACTCATACACCACCTTGGGCATTAAGTCCCACTTAGTTCATGGGACTTGATTTCATGTTTCACATTAAACATGACCTATCTTGAGTTTGTGTCCTAGTTTTGAGCCACAGGGACTCATACGCCACCTTGGGCATATGAGTCCCACTCTAATCAGGACCTATTTTAAAATTAAAATTCTTGGTGAGATTTTATTGTCCTAGATCTAATGTCAAATTGCAGTGTTGTAATTTTAGGAAATTTGGCATAAATAAGTATGAATTACAAGGTTATTTCATATAATTTCTCCTAGAAAATTTCATGATAAAGTGTGATATGAGCTTTCAATCCTTCTAGAAATTCAAGAGAATTCAAGAGTATCATCAATCATTTTGGAGATATAGTCAAGATTCAAGCATCATGTCAAAGTCATCATGCATCATGTTTGTTTTTGAGCTAACATTTGTGATGTAGGTTCTTATGATTCAAGCAAGCACTCAAATCAAGATCTACAACATACAAGCAAGAGTCAAGATCTACATTCACACTAGCCATTGCATACAAGATTGCAACCTTTATTCCAAGGGTTAGGTGAGTTGAAATATTACATATTTGTTCATTCATCATACCTTCATTCTATCTGATTTTATTTCAAGGTTTCATTACCAAAATAAGGTTTGACCAAGGAAAACCCCTATCTAGTAAAAAAACAACAATTTTCCCTCTCTTTGATGTGTGATTTGTAGATCTAGGTTGAAGATCTATTAAAGAGAAAGATTGGAGAAAAGTTGTCAAGTTTTCAAAGTTGTCATCTACATTGCAAGATCACAAAAAGTTATCTACATAGTGCAAAATTTAGTGTTTCAGACTTGGAGATTTGATAGGAGAGAAGCTACAAGAGACCACTAGAGGATATCAGAGTTTTAGATCAACCCTGATACTAGGAATAAATCACCACTTGTGCTGTATGAGTCACAATATACCAGTTTTAGGTATTTCCTGTAGATACTGGTTTAGCAATTCTAGATTCTGAATTCAACCTGAAACCCTAAATAGGGACTAAATCGCCCCTACTAGTGTATGAGTCCCAGTGTGCTTCATATGTTATATTTTCAATATTCCAAACCTTGTTTCAATCCTCTTCATTTTTCTAGGTGCACCTCTGTTTATCTCCAATTTGTTATTATAATTTGAGTTCATTTTCTAGGTCTTATAATCAATTTTTGCATATGATTTACATTCCCTTCTTTCCAAGCCCTTGCTTGGTGGTGAAACCCCTTTTTAATCTTTGATCACAACCCTAGGACACCTTATTGTAGATCTCTTTCCCTCATTTCCATCCCTAGATTGAGATCTCTAAGGTTTCCTTGAATGAAACTTGAAGGAAATTGGTGGTTCTATCTACCAAAACATAGAGCTACAGTTTTATACATTTCAAACAAGTTGCATATGTGTTTTGGCCATGTTACTAACAAGGGGATTCCATAAAACACTCATGAAACACATAGCTCTACTATCAATCAAGTTGCATTATGCTTTACAACCATGTTACTAACAAGGGGATTCCATAAGGATAGAAAATTGTGTTATACTAGAGACTCATGAAACACATAGCTCTATTGTCAAAAAAGTTGCATTATGCTTAGCGGACATGCTAATAAGAAGGGGGTTCCACAAGGCTAGAAAGCTGCGTTATGGTAGACACTCACATGAAATAGATAGCTCTACGATCAAGCAAGTTGCATTATGCTTGGTGGCCATGCTAATAAGGGTGACCCAACAAGCTCTATTATGGTTAATCCATGAACTATATTACCAAAACCTCACCTAAGAAGGTGCATAAACTCACCTATGAAGGAACACAACAAAATCTCCTACGAAGGTGCAAAAATGAAAAAATCGCCTACAAAGGCACAAAAATGGAAAACTCACCTATGAAGGTACATAAAATCACCCATTAAGGCACATAAGAAAAGGAAAAAACCTCAAGGGGTGTTATAAACAACACACTAGTAAAATTTGGAAAATAAATGTCTACGTCACTAAAAAACTTAGTCACAACAACTAAAAATTACTAAATTATAATATTTTTTGCAACTCAGCTATAAATCAGTAAATAAATGACTAATTTGGTTGTGACTAAAAAAATATTTAGTCACAAAAATAAAAATGACTAAATAGTTAGTCATGTATTTAGTCACAATCCATTTGAATAGATTATTTAAGGAATACAAAATCAATAGTGCTATTCCTAATTTTCATTTTAATAAACATACTCTAAAAATTTCATCGAAACCTTATTTTCAGGCACAACCCACCAAAATGGATAATTATAAATGACATAATTTTCATTTTAATAAACATACTCTAAAACCTTTGTCAAAACCTTGTTTTCAGGCATAACCCGCCAAAATGGAGAAGTGAAATGACATGCTTATGTTCTCCCTACAAATAGTTGAAGTTGGTTGGGTTAAATATTTTTGGTAAAGAATGATAGGGAATGGTAAGGAGATGTGCATGATAGGAGGCATAGGATTTATTGCTACTTATCTCATTCCTACTCTGCTCAACAAGGGTTACATTGTTTGCGCTATTGTTTGTAATTTAGGTATTTAATTGACATATATTTACATAATTTCAAATTCCTTCATATGCTTTTGAAGTATCAATGTATCCTATATAGGGTTTAGAATGATTTATTTTAATTTTAAAAAATAAATAAATGATGTATTTTCCTGTGATTCGATAATGTCCTCTTTGGAAATGTATTCATTACTCTAGTTGCTCGGGTTTTGCATGTGACATCTTTAATATCTTCATTAAAGTGGCTTTTAAATAGATCTTAGTCTTTGCTTAAATATTTATCGTGGTAACCCTTCAGTTCCATAATCCACTTTCAATCTCTTCTAAGAATGTTGTCTTAAGTTAGACTGCATAGTATGCATATAAGCAAATCCTTCATACCTACATCATTGTTCCAAAACCATCATTCACTGCCTTGCTTAAAATGTTGCCTCCATAAGCACAATAACATGTTTTAAAATCATGGTTTCTAGTGATTGACCATTAAGGTCACTATTTTCATCCTAATTCACCAGGTTTGAATTCAAATTTGAGTTCAAAAACATTGAAATTCAGATGATAATGTTCTAAAAATTGATACCTTTGTAGCTAGTGCTTCAACATTTGTTTATTTTATGCCTTACACAAAATGGTAATTTTACATTTTTTGATAATGCTTCCCAAGATGGGCATAATTCATCATCCTTCAATATCTCCTTATCTATGAAGAACTAGCCAAGACTTAAATACCAAAGTAAAGTTTGAATCAATGTAAAACCATTGGGTCAACTAGGGGACAAAACTGAAAAGTTGATTTCTCAAAGTATCAGGGAAAATTTTTATTTTTCAACTCCAGATAATAGATATTTTGTTTCTTTGAATAATTCTTCTTGAGATCTATGAATAATAATGTACAACATGGTTTTATATCTCACTCATTACACAATTCTCTTATCATTGTCAATTTATTCTTGAATTTGAGTAGGTAATACATTTTTTATGGTTGATTTTGTGAAAGATTATGAATTTTATTCATTTTAGTTTGTAAGCAAAGAAATTGTTTCCTAGACTCATTAATCCAACATCTCACCATGATTCTCAGTTAATATTGAATCCAATTTGAAGTTGTGCATGGCATTCTTGATTTTCTCAAAATAAGTTATTTGAAATAAATATTTTTCTACCAATTATCATATGAAATTTAACTTCTTTGTGGCCTTTTGATGCTAGTGAAAAAAGGTGGAATTTAATTCTCTACTTTATCTACTTATAAAGATCACCTTTGTCCATGAATTCTTTAATTTTGTTGGAAAGCAATTCTTATTCCACTCGCAATGTTCGTTTCCATCAAGTTATAAGTAAGAGATTGGGTGGAATTTATATTTCTACTCACAATAATTTCTCTTCTTTCCCATATGATACCAAATTTGGGTAAAGAAATATTTTTTAAAATTCTTCAAGGGTAATTTTTGCTTATGTAGTACTACAATTGCAGGTTTTGCTTCTTCTCATGTAATACTATATCTAGGTAGGTATATGAAAATTTCAAATAATTCTAATAGGAATCTAAGTCTAAGTAGATACTTATGCTTTCCAAATTCTAATTGTTGGGAAAATTTATGACTCTAAAGATGACTCCTACAGTGACAATTTACAAATATTAACAAAAAAATAAAATTCTTCTTAGTAAATTCTTTCTCAAATTTGTATCTTCTGAAAGGCTCAATGTCCCTCATGTAAACAAGCATATGCTTAATCTTCTTCTTTGATTGCAGATGTTGTGGCATGTTTGATGGAATACCATAATGAGTTTCTTCAATATACTTGGAGGAATAATGTGTTTTTAGGATATCTATTTCTCCCATTTAATCTAGAGAGGGAAATGATTTGAATGAGCTATGTATGGGATGGCCAAGTTACTTATATTTGTTGTACCTATACAATTTTTTTTGTTTTGAGTCAAATTCTAAGTATAAAACTCGTTTGTTACTTGTAACATGTACTTAAGAGTTTCATCAAGATACAATGATATGTTTTTCTTCTAAGTGAATGCATTATGCAAGATAACATTGTGAATTATTTGTTGTGTAGGGTTTGATTTTCTTGAAAATTTACTACTTTTCTAATTTCCTTTAAGACTGGATATTGCACCCTCAACTACAATCTCAAACAACTCACTCATTGTCACTTGAAGATTCCTTTCATGAGCATCCTTCTATAAAATAAAACTATTCCCTATAGATTGCCTGCTTACTATAGGGGACTCATTGTTTCATGGTATTGTGGGTCTTAAGATCCTTGATCCTTATTGTCACTACTTCATATTCCACAAGGTATTATTCACTATTCTCCCATCTTTGATGAATCTCAAAAAATTTCTCAAACATGCAATCCACTACTTCCATTATACAATGGCTAAAAAGAAAAATTGAACCTATGATTACCACTATTACTTCATTTGGATAGTCATTCCTTGATTGAATTTTCCTTTCCTAACACTCTCAATGGCATTTGAAAAACCCTTAAGGTTAGCAAGGGGGTAAGGAAACTCACTCTTAAAATATCCACTTTACTATGCAAGGTTTGAGCTTTATTATCTTGTCACTACTCAACCTCTTTTTGATTGTCACACGTCAAGTGACTACCATTCTTCTTACCATAGATTGCATTTACCAATGTAATTGAGCTACATATTTTGTTCTTTCCATGAAGGACTATCATAAATCATTGTTATACCTTATAAGCCACAGTCCTTATCATCCCTTTTTCCTTAGAAAAGTCTCTATTACATTCCAAGGGATTGTCATAAGGTCTTATTCTTAGTCATAAAGACTAATCATAGTCATATCAAGGTCAGTGTCATTCTAATATGTTGCATTTAATCATGGTGAAGAATAAACTACCTTCATCTCTTTGACTGTGGTCTATAAGGCTATAGGTCATAAATGATTAATACTGTGACTATGCATTTAATACCAAGCATTTTCATAGTGTTTTCATGTATTTAATACCTCTACCTTATCAAGCATAAGATCATGTTAAACTTCACCATTCACATATGTTGCATCTCCAATCATGAATGATGGGTTGCTTGCCACTGTGACTACATCTTCTGGCCAAAATGTTGTAAGATAATGAAACATACCATGAAATTTTAACATTATTATCTCCACTTTGTCTCCTTGGAAGCTATCTTCTCATCCATAATAAGGACTACAAAACTAGTGAAAAATTATTTCTTAGTCCCTTGCATAGGCTGGATATGCCATAGAAGTCTGGTATATGGTTAAAATTGTGCTATCATAGTCATTCAAGAAATACTTGTCACTACCTCTTCCACTTCACTAATGCCTTTATAACCCTATCACTATGGTTTCCATGCCAAAGAAACTTGAATGAAAAAATTGGTTGTCATGTCAAAGTCCTTGAAGGTTTTGACTACAATAATGAAGAGATTGGCACTTATAAGCATCAAGCTCTTGATGGACTGCTATTGGTAAAACTTAATCTTCCTTATGTAGACAATAAAATTACCATACCTTGATGCAATACTTCTCCCTTTTTTTGTTTCTTTAAAACCCTAGTCTATCCAAGATTATGTGATTCAAAAACCCTACTCAATGCTTAAATTAGCACAGGTTTAAAGCATGAAAACTCTCTTGACCTACTATTGCTTCATTTATTTCATCAAGAGAGTTTTCATGCAAGCTAGGGTTTTAACATTACAAGTCATTCAAGATCAATTTTTAGACATTCAAGGGAAAAATCTTCCTCCATTGCTGCAAAAATTCAAGATCAAACATCATGGAAAGGTAATAACTCCATTATTGCATTCTTCATTACATTAGACATCTTGGATGCTTAGAAATCATTGAATTTTTCATTGCAAAGCTATCAAAGTCATCTCTTCATTGTATAGGGAAAAATATCAACAAAATGTCATTTTCAGGCCCGAATCCAACAGTTTCAGAATTGGACACTTGGGGAGACATAAAGTTCAAAATAAAGGCTCTTGTTTCCACTTGTGAATATTAAAAAATTAAAAATTGGATTCATTCTCCATGAGTGGCGAATGAGTCCCACTTCCAGGCCGGTTTTTGGTTCTCTGCATTTTTAGACACCCATTTGTCCGAAACGAGTTCTGTAATAGTTTCATAGAACATGGACTGATTCACCCAAAATGGTGAATGAATCCTTCTAGGCCTAAAAGTTAGCATCAACAACATTCCAAAATTCATTTCCAGTCTCCATCCATATCTTAGGTGCACACTTTCAATTTCATCTATTTTTGTTTAGTTTTGTTCACATTTCTAGGTGTTTATGCATATCACATAGTGTTTTCAAACATTGCATATTAAACATTAGTCTTACATTCATAATCAATGAATTACATCATTTATTTGTATTTACAACATTGCATTTAGTCCTAATTACATCACAAAATCCTTTATTTGAGTGAACCACTTAGATTTTTTTGGTTTGGGATCTATCTCTTTCCATTAGGTGAAAGACCATAATTGAGAAAAAGAGACATATCATCCCTACACTTCATAAAATCTATGGTTCACCTCTCCATTAATACAATTGAGGAATTATTTGTGAGATATAAATATTTCCTCCATTTTCCTTTTGTTAGTTTGAGAGCTGAGAGCCTCACAAAGGAATGTAAGCTCGAACTGATATCTTTAGTACAAAAAATCCTTCATCTTGTTCTCACTAGATGCTTAGTAATGAATGAGTTTTCCATGTATGAAGAGGATTAGGGTTTGAAGATTGAGCCTTTTTGCAGATGTTTGATGGAGAATAGAGGAATTCTTCGGCAAGTATCATTTTAGGACATAAGGATATCTATAATGTAGTATAACTTTAGCACTTATTTGAATGAGTAGTGGTAGTTCTTGAGCCCCTCTAAGATATTTTCATGGAAGAAAATTTAGTTAACTACTCCAAGACATCAGTTGAGATTATCAAGGAGTTTTAATGAGAGAAATCAACATGTTTTTCCCTTCTATGCCTAGAAGAAGGTCAAGCCAATTGAAGCATTGAAGAAGTCGTTGTACTCCTTGTTATCGTTTTGAAGACATCTTCCTTTTTTTCTCTCACACAATTAGTTACCTTTCTCTTATATCTTGCTATAATTAGGCAGAAGATGGGGAGCAACTAGACTTTTGGTATCAATTTCTGCATATCAAAATTATTACACATTCTTAAGCCTTCACAATAAATAAAATAACTGATTATTGCCTTTCTCTTGTATGGTTCCATTGTATTTTCTTAAATAATTGTAGGTTTCTCTTGTGGATATCAGTTCCTTTCACAACCACACCTTTCTCCTCCTAAGCTTTGTGACAATATTCCATGAGTTTATATGAATGCAGGTCAAATCCTTGAGGTTGTTTTATGATTGATAAGTAGGTCCAAGGCTTCTCATGTTATTGGCATATCACCTTTTTTGTACTTTTAGTCACTTCTCCCTCCTTTTCCATGATGTGCACCTTTTTTAGATTATTGAGTAGTGTTTTTTCATTAGTGTTTATAGGTAAAATATGGATGTCTTGAAAGAGTAGATCCATACGATAAATTTGTGTTGTCTTTGATACTTTGTAAAAATAATATTTTTATCTTGAGTAGGCTCCATTACCATTGGATATTAGAAGATTGTTTGTGGGATATGGGGTTAGCCTTACTTCCTATACAATATGTATCCTTTCTATATAATATTAAAAGGGATGATGTTTATCCTCTGAATATATGGGTGAATCAACATTCATATTTATATAATATAGCTAACCATGACTCATTTTTATAGCATATATAGCATTTTGAGGTTTGAAAAAGGTGGACTATGTTTTTTTTTGGCATTGCTTTTAATTCCCTTATTTTTAAATACTTGGATAGGTTCTTGTCTACATAGTTGAAATAACTCCCAAGAACTTGAGAGGAGCACTCACAAATTATACAAATCAGGTTAGAGTCTTTAATCCACCTTATCCTTTTGTCAGTAGATAGGTGAGAACATGATTAAAATAGATAGAATTATATCAATTAAAAGTTAGAATCTTGAAGCATCATTGCACTTCATTATGCTTAAAAGAAAGTGCCCCTTTCTGCAAATCCAAGTTTCATTGTTGACTCCTCTAACAGTTGTCGATAATTGTCAGTATACTAATAGTATACCTTCTTGGAATGTTGGTGACATGACATGAAATTGCTATTATAGATAATAAAATCAATTAAGATACCACTTGACATGTTTTCATCAAATAAAACATCACAATAAGCAATAAATGTTCTCCATCTAGGTTGAAGTCTAGTAAAAATCATAGTATATATAGGCTTAGTATCATAAATACATCAAAATTGCATTTTTGCATGTGAGGAACTTAGCATTAGTCCACTTATATCTAGCATGAATGGTCTTTATAGGACTTATCCCTTGTTCTATTTTGGTCTTGGGTCTCCTATTTATTCCAGAGTCCCCTAGGTGGTTAGTGAGTAGCTTTTTCATTTGGTAATTTCATCATTTTTTGTGGTTAATATGCAAGCAATTAAAAGAGTGAGTGAAATTAGTATGTTTTGTGGTCCTCTTCCTTTTAGATGTTTTCATCCTTAATCACTTCACCTCATAGTTTTTTTTACTTGTAGTCACTAATCTACCATGTGAACCTCAAGACACTATCATCAAGAATTGACTCCTAAAGGACTGTCTTTGATTGCTAATTATTTATGAACCTTCAAGACTATCCTACCTCTAAATTTGATCATTTTATTATACTTCATAGGTCATTTACTATCACAAATAACTTCACTTATAAATTATAAAAATTCACTTTATCATTCAGAACTTCTTAATTTTGTAGGATTTGTTTCTTTTGTTAAGAAGAGCATACTTATGGCATGTAGTGAGGATTTATACACGGTATTTTGTATATAGGAATTGGGTTTAGTTTTAGGGTTTTTCTTCATTCTATGTTTTTTTGCATGGAATGATATACATTGGCTGAGTGCTTTATGCTAGTGTTTATATTTCAAACTTCTTAAGACTCTATCTTTTTTAATACTATTATCCTTTTAAATATACTAAAACTTCGATCTTATTCAGAAGAAAGAACATCAAGCATCATAATCTCATGTTGACATATTGTTCTACTCCTCGCCTCTAGGGATACAAATTTGAATAATTTAGCCTCTAGGGATACAAAATTTGAACAATATAAGGTAAACAAAAAGAAAAAATCTGATAAGGAATTGGCCTCATGGGCTTCTAGAAGAATGGTCTAATGCTTAAGATTAGACACAAGGTACAAAATTTTAATATAAGGTAAAATGTAAGACAACTCCCTGAAAAATAAATTCCCTTTTTGTAATGTATGATTTTCTCATCAACGAGAGAAAATCTTGTTTTAGAAAATTTGAAGTATAAAAAAGAATCCTTGGAAATAAGTCCTCTTGTGGGCTCAAATTAGCCTTTGGCTTGATAGAGACCTAAAATAGCCTCTAACTTCACCTCCTATTTTTGTCTTTTTTAAAATCAGCCAACACTCTATAATTGCAATGCATGAAATATAGATTGCCAGATGATGTCTCTAACTGTTATTAGTTATGGATAAAATTTTCTAAAAGTCATTTCTTAAAAAATGTAGTCCATTATTGATCAAATCCATATAGTAATTCATAATAAATGTCACCCAAAAATCATTTCTTAAACAACATAATCCATTATTGATCAAAGCTATTTAAGAAGTCATAATAAATATGACCCTTAAGGCAACATAGTACAACTTTTTCCAAACGGCTAGAGATAGTCCTAGAATATTCATCATGTGTAATGTGAGTGTATTATAATTTGGTCAAGTATATTTTGATGAAGTGACTATGACTCTTCAATTCATTAGTAACTTGACTTCCATAGTTTGCATCTGCAATACATCTATACCTTTTAAAACCTTGTCATTTATCTTCTTGAATACCTTTGAAAGAGTTGTAGGTTATCATCTTGGTACAAATATTTGTAATGATTCCTTTTATCCTTTGTCCTTTGAAACTTATTTCATAGCCACTATCTATGCATTTCTCAAAATCAAACAAAGGAATCCTAACAGTCCACCACAACACCTACTAGAAATACATGAAAATGTGGAAGCATAGACAAGGCAAGCGAATTGTTTCAAAAACTGGCTCAAAGAAATCTAATATCATGGAAGGTAGCCTTCCCCTCTCTCCTAAAAAAACTTCAAGTCATTCCAGTGGTGATGCGGGAAATCCTGCCAGGCTTGAACCCGCATCACCACAAGCATGACTTGAAGTGTTTGTAGAAGAGTGGGTGTTCTAGGACCAGGTCGACTCGAAGCTACTAGTTCAACATCATACCCGGTGGTTAGTCTATAGACAATAGACATTAATTAACCGATCAAAGTTGAACTATCACCTGGGGTGGGAGGTAATTCTACTCTTGATGGCCTCCTTTAGTGTTAAAGGCCATGGGTACAAAAAAAATTCTAATGAATTGGAGTGTGCCCACCCCGCATGGATAGTGACAAGAACCAAGAAGAATGGATTCAGAAGATGGATGGCCCAACCCAATTTCAACCCCTTTCCCTGCTTTGCCACAAATACTTCAAGTAATTCCCACAGTGATGCGGGGAAGACTGACAGGCTTTCCCAAATCACTGCGGGCATGACTTGAAGTTTTTGTAAGAGAGCGAGGAAGGTTACCTTCCATGAAATCACATTTCTTTGAGGCATTTTTTGAAATAGTTCTCTCTCCTTGTCTATGCTTCCACATTTTCATGTATGTCTAGTAGGGTACTTGTAACTACAACATATGAAAAAAAAATCCTACTATTATGCTTTGATGGATGTCCCTTAGTTATTACTAGATATCTGATGTAGTATACATTATTATAGTGCAAGCCTATTTTTCAACTTTTTTCATTTAGCATCACCAATATTCTCCACAAGAACATTATCCCTATTTAAAATGATGGAAGTGGTTCACATCTCTCAAAATAATTTCTCTTGCAACAATCCTGGAGATGAATTTAGATGGAGAAGATTTGTGGATTTTGTGTCATCTTTTGGTCATGTAATATAAATCAACCCATGTCTTTTCCTATCAACTAAATCAATGTTGTAGAAAAAAATTTGTTATGCTTGCATTTCACATCAACGTGCAAAGTCACCTCCTTGTCATTTCACGAGAACAACCTATCTTTGAAGCATTGTTCAAAGTTTGATTAAGAGCACTTCCATCTTGCACTTTGAACCCTTACATAGTCATAACATCTTTTGCATAAGTCTGTCCTCATTGTAATTTATTAGATGATGATCTTTTTAAACAAAAAGGATTTAAATGGTGGACATTAAAATTGTATTTATCTCAAATACTTGTTTGTGCAATGGTCATAAAAGAACCTCTATTTAACCACAAAATTTGAGCATGGCTTCATGAAACTGTCAACGAATACCGACTGTCCTAGCATTTGGACCTCATATTGACTGTAGTGTAGAAAAAAGTATCCCTTTCTTAATTCATGAATAATTAATGATAAATTGGACTTGATATCACCTTGATCTAGTGTTAAGCGAGGTGTTTTACACATCCACATTAGGTCTTGGGCCCTTTTTAAGCTAAATTAACTTAACTTTTCCCTAATTTAATGTTGTAAAATGTATTTATTTATACTTTCACATTAGATCTTGGTGGGGGGGGTTGTAAACCAAAGTGGACCTAATCTAGTGTTGTAATGTGTTCTACACATTTACAGTGGATTTAGGGCCCTTCTGAGCTAAATAGACCCAATTTTGCCTTAATTTAGTGTTGTAAAGTGTATTTATTTACACTTTTACATTGTATTTTGGGCCTTATTGAATTTATGAACTTATATCATCATTAATAGGCCCTTATGACCCCATATTATGCATCTTGAGGCATATTTTGATAAAAAAACCCAACAATATCAATATATAAGCTCAATTTCTTGATTCCCCGACACTTTAGGACTAAAAACAGTCCCTATGGAGCCCATTAGCCACCTTGGGTGAATGAGTCCCATCCAAGTGAGACTCGTTCACCTAGGATGGAAAATGAGTCCCATTTGGCCTATTTTTAAAGTTATGTGTAGGAAAAGTGGGGTTTTAATTCAAATTTCTTTCACGTTGGTCTTAGGTATCAAATTAATGGCCATTTGAGTGCATTAACTATATAAACAATCTTTCAAATCCTCATTTCACATAAGAAACATAAGCTTGCATGATATCAAGTCAAGAAAGAAAGAAATAAGCATTCCAAGATCATCAAGAGAGCATTCAAGATCATTTTTAAGGCATTCAAGGGAATAATTCTTCATCAGTTGTTGTATCAATTCAAGATCCATTATCATGTCAAACATATCAAGCATCAAGCATATTATTGAGCTAGCATTGTGATGTAGCATTGAAAGATCAAGCATTGTTTTGTACCTATTGTCAAGATCAAGATCTACATCCTTCATGGCCATTTCATGTTGAGTTACAGATTTGTAAGACATCATTTACAAGACATCATTCAAGGTACTATTGTCCATGATTCATGTTTCATGCCTTCATTTAATTGTCATATCATTTGGTTTAATTACCTACAAGGGGTTTGACCATGGTAAACCCTATTCCCTAACAATCAACAAATTTTATCTCTTTCCTTGAATAATTTTAGATCTAAGTGATTTGAAGACTCATAGATGATTGGAGATTAGGTTACAAGCTTTTTGGAGTTGTCTCCCCATTTGCAAGGTCACAATCTTCACTAAAAGGTCATCTATAGTCCCGAAATCGGAGTTTCAAATCCAAGAACCCTAGAGGAACAAATTGAGCAGACTAAGAAGAGAAGATACATACTTGGGTATGTATAAGATCATCATGGAAAAAATAGGCCCTTAAGTGGCGAAAAATTTAGAAAAATCAGAGTTAGCCAAATTGACATAAAAATTTGAATAAGTTATCTATATTATTTCAAAAATATGTAAGAATAGAATCTGTAGCAAATTGAATGTAGTTTCTAAACTACAAGGTTTATTTAAAAGAAAAAATCTATTTGGTGAAAATCTGAAATTTCAATGTAGTAGTACTTAAATTTTAGGGGAAAAATAAGAAGTAGGTGTTTGTCTAACCACACTAACCACAATAAAATGATACTATTTTTTTATAAGATTTTAGATATAAGTAGAGGACTCATTTCCCGATGTGATGCATATTTTTTTGTAATATTTTTCCAAGAAAATTTAATTAATTATGAATTTTTTATTACAACTTATAAAAAGTATAAAAAAATAGTATGTCTGACCACCTTAACTTGTTCAAAACTTCATGAAATTCTTTTTTTTTTCCTATAGTATGTGAAGCATAGAATGTGACACATGTTTCAAATTCAAAAAAATTGATACCATTTGAAATTTATAGATGGTTTTCAATTAGCCTATCAATTAGGACTTTAGTCGTAATTCAAATAGAAAATGAATAATAATTATTTATTAAATTCAAAGTAAAGAATAATTTATATTAGTGGAAAGCTAAGAATCTCCTTTAAAAACCCTTTTCATTTCATCAATTTTGGGTAAAAAAAAGTTGTCAGCTACATACCCTACACATACCCATCATATCGCCACTTTTTGGCCCATCATGATCCTGTACATACCCCCTTTGAATTTCTAGAAAATCTAAATTGGACTCATTCACCACTGTAGGTGTTTCTTGAAAGATCTTTGCAGATTTGGATACCCATTTGCCTAAAACTGCTCTTGTGTAGAAATCTAGAACTAGGATTGATTCACCCAGAATGGTGAATGAGTCCTAGTAGGAAATTTTTTTAGGATTCATAGAATTCCCAGTCTTGCTTCAAGTCTCTACAGGTTTTCAAGTGCACACTTCTAGTTTTACAACTTTCTATTCTAATTTATAGGCATTTCTAGTTCATTTAATTCTAGTTTGCATCATATTAGGGTTTTGCATTTCATTGTCTTTTTCAAGTTTAGGCTTGGTGGTGAACCCATCATTAGATCATATTCAAACCCTAGGAAAACTCTCTTGCAATATATCTTTCCCTTTTGCACTGAGATCTCAAGGGTTTGTTCTTGAGTGAAAGTGAAAATTTCCCCTTTTGGTCCTAAACCCTAAAGGTGAAAAGGGCTTCCAATTTTCACCTTTTCATTTTGGTGAACCTGGATTTAGAATACCTTCCTTTTTGATTTGGAGTCCATCATCATCCTAGATTTAGCTTGCATTAACATTGCATTAGGATTTGCATCAAGGTTAATTTGCATTCTAGGGTTTCAATTTTTTGTATTAGTGAAAGCTTATATAGCTTGCATTTTTGCATCTAATTTCATTGAAAATTATTCAAAATTTTCATTTGCATCTCAGATCTAGATCATATAGCATAGAAAACATAAAAAGCAACTAAAAAATTTAGAAAATTTTCAAAAAAATCCCTATTGCCAGGACTCATTCACCACCTTGGGTGAATCATCCCCAGTCCAAATTTTGAACTACATTTTACAGAGTTAAATTCCTTGTTTTTGAGCTTCTATTTACTATTATTGCTTTTATGTTTTAGTTTACCTTCTTTCTATTGCATTCAAATCATTAAGAGCAGCATAATTTACATTCATTGCAATTGTGGATAGAATTAGATTTGTGCAAATTTTATTTTCATCATTAATTCATAGTTCACTTAGATCAAATTACATTCAACATTCATTAGAAAATGAAAACAAAAAAATGAAAACATTAAAAGAAACAAACAAAAACAATGGTTAACCTTAACATATAATTTAAACCTTTTAGTAGTGATGACTTTGACATGTTAGATGAAGCCCTTGATGACTTCATCTCACCTATCTCATCCACTAAAGCTTTGATACAAGAGGATGCAAGCATTGACAATCATGATAATCATAATTGTTCTTCTCTCGATATCTCTCCAATTGGTGATGAACATATCTTGGTGAAAGAAGATACAATCATTGAAGATCATGAAAGTATTGTTACTTGTCTTCCTCCCCCTTGGAAAGATATTATGACACATGAAGCTGAGATCCTGGCCACTACTTTACCTAGTCTCCATCATCGCCCAACACCTCCCCTACTTGTGAGAATGCTTTAGTGATTATGGATACAATTGTGAATGATCATGACATACACAATTTTGTGGAGGATATGTTGATATTAAGAGATCCAATAATTGAGCGCTATGACAATCCTACCTCTCCTACTTGGGAAGATATTATAGGACATGGGGATATAATTGTAGATAATCATGACAATCAAACCTTTCCTTCTACTAATATCTCTTCTAGACATGAAGAAGATAATTTAATGTTAGAAGATATCCTTATTGAAACTCATGAGAATCTTATCCCTCCTTTTTCTGATGTCCCTACCATTTGGGAAGTCCTATTTGAACAAAAAATTCCAATCATTGGTAAACATGAAACTCATAGTTATCCTTCTCTTGATGCCTCTCCTATTTTCAATGAACCTACTTTACAACATCTAACCATGGAATGTGATGAACCTCTTGTTTGTTACTTTCCTAAAATCTCTCCTATGAAGGTGGATATTATGGCACAAGAGAATGTGACCTTAGGAAAAAAGGATGAAATTATGGAAAAAAATCAAATTCCCCCCTCTCCTAATATCTCTCCTATTGGTGAAAAAGATATTATGCTATTACAAGATCCAATCGATTAGAATCATGAGGAAAACATTATTGAACAAAAAAATTCTATCATTGAAACACAAAAAGATCTAACCATTGATAACCTCCTTAATTGTGGTGAAGTTATTTTAGAAGAGCCCACCTTTGAATGTCATGAACATCTAGTTTTTAGCTCTCCTAAAAACTCTCCTACTAGGGAAGGTACCATGGTGCAAGAAAAGGACAACATTGAAAAACTTCTTTCAAATAATAGTAATATGGCTTCCTTAGATGAAGATGATGACGTGAAATTAGACTCCTCTTCACTAAGAGATCATGGAACAAAGGATAAGTCCTTTGACATTATGCACATTAGACAACCCTTCACACCAACCATAGAAAAACAAAAGAAAATAAAAGAAGCCACAAAGTTATTGGAAGATGCTTTGGAAACCTTGGATTTCATACCTATATTTATGGGAGAATACAAGATCATAACAAAAGAGTCTAAAAAGGGAAAAGAGAAACCACTAACAACAATAAAAAATTCAAAAAAATTCACTTCAACCACTTTAGAAGAAATGACAACATACATGAAAAACTTTGATGAGGTTGAACATCCACTGAATCCAAAGGAAGTGAAAAAGCTTTTTGGAAGAGGTTTAGAACTTACAAAGCAACTTGGGAAAGGATGTGATGCTATAAAACAAGTTATTTGTATTCCTATAAAGCCTGAAATGCAAAAATGAATAATGATCTTGGTTATTTCCCCTCAAACCAAAAGCCTTCATTCAATGTCAACACTATCACAAAGGATTCTTCTAAGACAAATTTAACTTTGATGCATCCGAAACTGATAGATATCTCATTAAATATGTATCAAATTGACAGGCCTTATTTACTTATCATAATAAATAACATTAGTTGCTACTCCTTTCCATGCAATTGTTGTAGGATCATAACATACTCACTATTACATGTTTTACATTCATCACAAGTCATTCCCTTTTTGTAAGGAGTAGCATATCATCATCCATTCTGGGCTCACCCTTGTCCCGAACTAAGTGGGGGCAAGGGGGTTAGGAAGCCTTATCCCCGTATGTCACTTGTCATTGTCTCTTTTGGCTAGTTGACTGCTTTTCATGTATATATAAGAGCAAGCTTGGGATGTGGACGACATGCCTTAAGTTCGCTCACATGTGACATACTTATTCATGATGTAGTTCAATTCATAAACATATGACTTGGTACATAGGGATTTCCAAGTTGGCTCTTATGTCTTCTTTCATGTTAGCATTTATCATTGGCTACTTTAAAGCAATTTCTCCCAGTGATGGTGTAGAAACAACTTTAAAGTGGGGACATACATAGATGACATCTTTTGGAAAATTTCATGGCATTATTTTACTTTTTTTTCTTGTGAATATGTCCTCTTCTTGGTGGTTTCATTGTGTTTGATGTTGTCCAAGAGTTACGATCTACTGATATGACATGATGTGAATGAGGCATCCCATGGGCGATGATCTGACACTTTTGACTTGTCCTCTCCCAGATACATTAGGCACAATGCTCCCTAGGAGGAAGACCATTACACGAACAAAGAAAAGTCCCCTTTAACAATTTTTTTTACATGAGATTCAAAAGAATTTTCATTGTGGTTCCTTATCAAAGTTATCAGGAGGATAACTTTGGTATGGTTAGTAAGATGGGAAGCCAACACACTGGAATGACTTTCTCATTATATGGTGGGAAGCTAATACACTGGCATGCCTTTCTCACTAAACCACTTCATTGCAACAACTCACCCTATGGATGACTTGAAGTTCTGTGGCCCCAGAGTGAGTGCATTTTTGAAGTTGGATCCACCTATCTTATTATTTTCTTTACTCTTTATATCTTTGACATCATTGCATGCTTGTGTATCTTGTTTTGCTACATATTATACATCTTGTGTGTGTCTTTTCATGCTTATGTTTGTTTGACATAGGATCTTTGATCCTAGGGGCTTGACCACCTCCAATCTTTGTCATCCTTTGTCATCTGTATTGGTATGCTTGGACCCCTCTTGAATGTCTACTTTAGTGTGAGTTTGAAGCAATTTCATCCTCTCACTAAAGTGGGGGCTACATGTAGTGTAGAAAAAAGTATCCCTTACTTAATTTGAGAATAATTAATGATAAATTAGACTTGATATCACCTTGATCCAGTGTTGTGAGGTGTTTTACACATCCACTTTAGGTCTTGGGCCCTTTTAAAGCTAAATTAACTTAACTTTTCCCTAATTTAATGTTGTAAAATGTATTTATTTATACTTTCACATTAGATTTGGGGGGATTGTAAACCAAAGTGGACCTAATCTAGTGTTGTAATGTGTTCTACACATTCAGAGTGGATTTAGGGCCCTTCTAAGCTAAATAGACACAATTTTTCCTTAATTTAGTATTGTAAAGTGTATTTATTTACACTTTCACATTGGATTTTGGGCCTTATTGCAGTTATTACCTTTATATCATCATTAATAGGCCCCTATGACCCCATATTATGCATCCTGGGGCATATTTTGATCAAAAACCCAATAATATCAACATATAAGCTTAATTTCTTGATTCCTTGACACTTTAGGACTAAAAATAGCCCCTATGGGACCCATTGCCACCTTGGGAGAATGAGTCCCATCCAAGTGGGACTCATTCCCCTAGGATGGCAAATGAGCCCCATTTGGCCTATTTTTAAGGTTCTAAGTAGGAAAAGCATGTTTTTAATTCAAATTTCTTCCATGTCAGCCTTAGGGATCAAATTAATGGTCATTTGAGTGCTTTTCCTATATAGAAAATCTTTCAAATACTCATTTTATATAAGAAACATAAGCCTACATGATATCAAGTCAAGCAAGCAAGAATTAAGCATTCCAAGATCATCAAGAGAGCATTCAAGATCATTTTAAGGAATTCAAGGGAAAAATTATTCATCAATTGTTGCAATAATTCAAGATCCATCATCATGTCAAACATATAAATAATCAAGCATGTTATTGAGCTAGCTTTGTGATGTAGCATAGAAAGATCAAGCATTATTCCATACCTATTGTCAAGATCAAGATCTACATGTCCTTCATGGAAATTTCATGTTGAGTTTTAGATTTGTAAGACATCATTCAAGGTATCATTTTCCATGATTCATGTTCTTTGCTTCATATTTCATGCCTTCATTTCATTGTCTCATTATTTGGTTTAATTACCTATAAGGGGTTTGACCAGAGCAAACCCCTATTCCCTAACAATCAACAATTTTTCTCTCTTTCCTTGCATAATTGCAGATCAAGGTGCTTTGAAGACTTGGAGATCATTGAAGATCAAGTTACAAGATTGTTGGAGTTGTCTCCCCATTTTTAAGGTCATAATCTTCACTAAAAGGTCATCTAGAGCTCGAAATAAAAGTTTTAGATCCAGGAACTTGGAGGAACAAATTGAGTAGACTAAGAAGAGTAGATTCAAACTTTGAATTTCCAAAAAATCCAAATTGGACTCATTCACCACAAGTGGCAAATGAGTCCCACTGTAGGTGTTTTTTAGAGATCTTTGCAGATTTGGATACCCATTTTCCCGAAACTTGCTCGTGTGCATAAATCCAGAACTAGGATTGATTTTCCCATAATGACAAATGAGTCCTAGTAGGCCAAAATTTCAAGATTTGCATAATTTCTAGTCTCCATTCAAGTCTCTACAAGTTTTTGGGTTCACACTTCTGGTTTTACAACTTTTTGTTATGATTTATAGGCATTTCTAGGTCATTTAATTCAAGTTTGCATCATATTAGGGTTTTGCATTTCATTTAGCATTTCATTGTATTTTTCAAGTTTAGGCTTGGTGGTGAACCCCTCATTAGATCATATTCAGACCCTAGGAAAACCCTCTTGCAATATTTATTTCTCTTTTACATTGAGATCTTAAGGGTTTGTTCTTGAATGAAAGTGAAAATTGCCCATTTTGACCTCCTAAACCCTAAAGGTGAAAAGAGCTTCCAATTTTACACATTTTTATAGATAATGAACTAAGATGGTCTAACTCCCCATCTTCTAATCTCTCGTGAGCTCACAAAAAAACCATTAGTTGCTTACTTTTATAGGAAGATAATTGATTCGCATCAAAACCCTTCCCCTTTAGTATCATTTGTGTGGCAGTGTTATAATGCTACATGCTTCTCTCAAGGCTAGCTTTGGTATAAGCACTTTATTCACCAAACCTATTCAAGACTACACTTTCATTATGTATATGCTTGATATGATACTCACTGCATTCACTAACTTGCACTTAGCATCATTCATTTAATTTGCACAATCCCATATCCCTGCAATCACCTCATTACAATGTTACAAGTCATAGAATACAAGTTTGACACCATTGTGAAATACTTTGTGGTTCCAAGATAGAAATATATTCTACTACACATCTTGTTACTTCGGTGTTGTCATGAATTCTACATGCTTGCATCTAGTTCAAATGGTGCATTATCTATCAAGTTCTCTACTTCATCTATGAAACTAACTCCCTCAGAGATTTCAATCATTATTGCATAGTGAACCTATATATCTCTAAAAAAAAATTTGATGCAATGTTTCTTGAACAATCAACTTCTAAAATTGGAATTTAATCTAGGCTTCATTTAGAACCATAAAAATTTTCAATACACATTACCATTAAATATTTCATTTCTACAAAATGAATCCATTTCCTTAATTTAACCCCCTCATACCTTGAGGTCTTTGGGTGTTATTTTGAAACCCAGATTAGGCCTAAGACTCGTGGAAACATCTCCCAAATTCTTCAAAATTCTATTCATGTATACCTAGGATCAATAAAATGTCAATATATGCGTGCAAGCCAAATAGATCTAGACAGATTCGAGAAGGCCTAGTAGAAAAGAATTCTAGAATTCCCACCATTTGGAAGTAGAACATGATTCCTCTAATCCAATATTTGTAACATCTAAAGCAACTCTAGTTGGTGCGTTCTTTACTGTCAATTAGAGGGGGAAAGGTGTTGTTTGCAACTATCAATGTTCAAGCTACAATTGTTCCTTTTGTTAGTGGACAGGTGGTTTTTTACATCCTTATATATGTATTTGACTGAAGCTTTTATGCTTTCAATTTAAATCTCTCCATGTATTAAAAAATGTGCTTGTTGCATTTCTCCTTGAGCTTGCTATGAATATTTCTAAAAGATGAAACCTTCCTAGGGCAGAAAATATGGTAAGTGTCAAGAACTGTGATTTTGCATATTTTAGTCCCTAGCTAAAATGTATGCTTTGGAATACATGAGGATCAAGTACCAAAATGTTTATGTACTATTGCAATTTAAGAAACTTCATAATATCAAATTATAAATATTCTTGAGAACTCTAGTATGATCATACACTTGGAAATTATTCTAGTAATAGTTGACATATGTTTGAAGTTGAGTACTTAGACTAAAACCTCAAATAGGAAATTGAGGGGAATTTTAATGAACAATTTCTTGACACTTTTATTTTTAGTGTTTTAGATCATTTTTTTTTGCATTTTTTTGATTAACTAAATAGAATTAATGCATAATTGAACCTAATGGACTCCTCACTAGCATACATTCAATTGGCAAGGGAAATAGTGTATTTTTTATGAAGTGAATTTATCCTCCTTTTGTTAGTATTAGGAATAAAGAATTATATTTCTATGATTGCACTAGCAATATAAATTGGTATCATTATGTTCTTGCAACTTGAAGAAGTAGATGTTGTAATTAAATATTTAGTGTTTTCTATGTAGGTTGTTCAGTGATTCCAAGATTTTTTTCTCAGATGAAGTATAAAGAAGTGGTAGAGCTTGTTGTTGAATCTCCTCAAGGCATTCTTCATACGCTAGACATTGTGGCAAAGTTCCAGGTAGTTTTGGATTTCATCAAAGTTATATTTGTTGGTAGTAGGTCTAGTAAACCACACTTTGCAAATATTTTAAAGTTTGAAAAAGCAAGAAAAATGTCATACTCCTTAGAATTATTATTAAAGAAGCTGCCAATATTATTGTAGAGTGTTCCAGTATAACTAGGGAAAACACCACCTCCTCTCCAGTATTTCGGTACTCTATTGATGAAAGGAAAGTTGAATGCATTTGAGTCTCTTGAAATTTCACAATTAGTTGTAAATTAGAATATAAAAAAACCTTTTGGAGTTCTAATTGGCTTGTCGAGGACAAGTTGGAGTGTAGCAAGGAATTGGGGGATCTTGTGAAGGTTAGATTTGATTCTTTTAGTGTGTAACTAGAGAGTCAAACTTCTATGATGCCAAAAAGAAAAAGAAATTTCTTATGGAAGCAAGACTTTGAGATGCTCATCCATTGATAAATGTTCAAATTTTTTTAAGAGATGCAAGGGGCATGTGCTCACATTGAAGGGCTCCAAGCATGCATTTCCATACTGGCAAATTTTTTTTGGAGAAGTTTCTTTCTTTTCATTTTAGTGCATTGGAACTCAGATTTTTAGTCTTGTGACTACAAATAAAAATTGTAATACTCTATTTCTAAGCATTTTTCAAGCAATATAGTTATTTCAGACTTGTGCAAGCTATAAGAACACCTTTCTTTTAATAAATTTAAGTGTTTTTTCCTTCTCAATGACTGTATTATTGTGTGAAATTGATGATTGATGTGTATTTATGTGTTTTATGTTTAAATCCTCAAATATCGGTCAATTAAAATGACTAAATATACTACCAATTGATAGAAATCAGTGAACAATGAATAAATATGACTAAATATATGACCAGTGAAATCAGTGAATAAAAATGACTAAATATACTACTAAATTGATCAAAATGATGATTAAAATTAATGACTAAATACACTACCAATGGATAGAAATTAGTGAATAAAAATGACTAAATAAGTTACCAAATTACAACAATCAATGACAATGAATAAATCAATGACTAAATATACTACCAAATCGATCAATCAAAACAACCAATAAATGACTAAAAATGGTTTAGTCTTCAATTTGGTCACATTATAAATGATTGACAATAATCTACTAATGGTGACATGACCATGTTCAACCATTTATATGTAGTTTTTAGTAGTTGTTTTAGTCATATATTGTTGCTTCTATACTAGTGACACCACCACAAATGGTGATTTACAAAATAACCAAAAGGGGCATAGCTAAATACATGAAGGGTCACAACTTAGCGAATATCACACATGACATCAACACTAAGAGAAGACAAGTCATGGAATAAAGGACTCAAACCTTAGGGAACATTATCCATAGTATTACCACCAAGGGGAAAATCATATGCTAAGGAAGGTCACACCCTTAGGGGATATCAAGCCCCATATCACCACAAAGGAGACACAACATAGATTGAGAAGGTCACACTTCCTAGGAGATGCATGCTATCATCACTAAAAAGGGACCATTTCTTATGCAAATAATGAGCAGGGGACTATATGCCCCCACCCAATTAAAATGTTAGTGTACTTTCTACACTAATGTTTTAAGGAGATAGAAAGGGATCCCTTGCTAGAAGGAATACACCTAAGACAAGGCTACCTAAATCCTTGCCCCCCAAGTGTAGGGACAAAGATTAGTCAAAAATGGATGATGATGCATTGGTCTTTGTGATATGAAACATTATTGCATGACTTGCTTAGTTTATATACCTCCATGCATGGTAGTAAGTATTGTGTGATACTACAACTACCACATGGAAAGGAGCAACAATGCTATTTCTCATGGGAGAATCTTGCATGATTAAGTGAAGGTCTTTGTGATGTTTTTGTTATTTTTGAAGGAAAATATCCAAGACCTCTTTTTGAGAGAGAGAGAGAGGGGGGGAGGGGTAGGGATGGAGAGAGAGAGGTGAGAGAGAAACAAAGAGAGAGATAGGTAGAGAGAGGGAGGATGGAGATAGAGACAAGTAGAGAGGGAAGGAGAGAGGTAGGGAGGGAGGGAGAGGTACATAGAGGGAGGGAGAGAGAGGAGAGAGAGAGGGAGAGAGATGTGAGATAGAGAGAAAGAGAGTAGAGAGAGGGAGGAAGGGAGGGAGAAGTGAGAGAGAGAGATGATAGAGATATGTGATAGAGAGAGTATAAGATAGGTAAGGAGGAAGGTGGAGAGATTGAGAGAGGAAAGGAGTGAAGGAATTTTAAGTTCGTCTGTCCATCTTCAATTTTTTGCACTAACCATATGGTGTCCAAATTTTGAAAATTGTTCTTTGTTGCAATATTTCAAGCATGATTAAGATTTTGTCCTATTCTCATGTTATTTCCACAAAGGTCATTAACTACTCAAATTTTCATAGTACGTTAAGAGGCTTAATTTTTGTTTTTCCACACACGTTAAGATTATCCAAGGGTTGTATATCAATTGAATCTTCACAATAAGGTTAAATGGTAAAATTTATGTTACGGGTGTAATTTTAAAGGTTTGTTCAGGTGTTATTTTGCACAAGTCTTGTTAACTTTAAATCTTTACAATGGTTTAGTAAGTAATGAAAGATATTATTTTGAGGAAATTTTGAATGTTCAATCATGGAGGTTTAAACTATGAGTTGAAAGGTGTTGAGAGGAGGCCACAGGCATTGAGTGGAGAAATTAGTGGTGATGAGCTTGGTTGGGATGAATATAATGTGCAACACATGGTCACATAAAGTAATTATAGTGACTATGGAGTAGCAAAAAAAATAGTTTGAATCCATACAAAAATAATTAATCTTGTGCTAATTAATGGCATTCCTTCAATTCCTTTTCTAACATCTAGATGATTTAGACAAGGATAACATATATCTCTTTATTTGTTTATTTTAATGGTGGAAGGATTAGACCATTTGTTGAATTAACATAAATAAATAAATATCATTTAAGGATGGTATTCTTATCAAAATATTAATTCTCAATTCTATCTTTAGTTTGTAGATGACACAACCTTGACGGGGTTGACAAAAATTGGTGAGGAAATCAATTTTAGAAAATATTTTTGTATATACTTATCTACCTCCAGTCAATAATGAAATGAAGACTATAATGTTTTCTTCTTCAATAAGAATGTGCCTTTTCAGCAAAAAAATAATATATATTCTTAACTATCAAATTGGGAATATTCTTTTTTGGATTATCTAGGTTTTCCATTTCTATTGGAATGCTAAAGAGATATTAATGGAAAATAATTCTAGATAGATTTTGTATAAGGGTTATCCATTATACCTTTCAGTGGTTACCATTTGCTAGAAGATTCATACTATTAAAATCTATTTTGTTTATGCTCTTGTAATTTATAGGTTTTTGATTCTATCTACTATAAAGAGCTTTCTCAAGGAATTTGATGATCTATCAATAAAATTCTTGTTGAAAAAATTGGAAACTCAAAAATAGAGTCTTATGAGCTAAGACTAGGTTTATAAACAATAAAAGGTTGGATATCTTAGGCTTAGGTCTAGTTTGAGCTCAACTATCAAGCCTTAGTGGCAACACTATATTAGAAATAGTGCAAAAATCTAGATCAACTTTAGGAAATATTTATTTATTTTTAAGTGTATGGAAGGAGTGGTAGATGAGGACATTCCATCAATGAAATTGATTGGGTAAGGTTCCATGATTTGGGACATGATTGAAAGGGTGGTTTGAATTATTAAGGAGCGGATTTTCTAGATAATTAATAAGGGAAGTAATGCTTTTTTGATCCATAATCCTAGGATAATAATCCCCCTATTCTTTCTTCATTTCCATAAATTCATCCATTGAGTGGTATTCTTTTAGAGGCAGGGCATGGTCCAAAGTTGGTGATTTTAAGTGCAGTATTCCTCTAGGGAAGTGTTTTGTCTATCATTAGTGGGAGATCCAAAGTTGTCCCAAAGGGGTTCTTTAAATGATTGATACATTCTAGTTTTAATTCATGGATATCCTTGCATGGGGCCATGATTCTTAAGGAATCTATTTAGTAGATCTTGGCTATCATTCTTTAGAGAAACTAAAATAAGGGAATGGATAATCTCCTTCATGAAGGAGGATTTGAATTTTTTTTTTTGAGCTAAGTGCAAATTTTATGTGGCTATTAGACTCAAACAAGTGCCTCACCTAAAAAAAAATTAGAAAGGGAGGATTCCACGGGCCTTCTATTTGTGTCCTTTATGAAAATAGTGAGGAATACATGAATTACTTTTTTCTTTTAGTGTCCCTTCTTTGTGAAGATTTGAAGCTTATGGTGGAAGATTTGAAATAGATCATTTATTCATGTTATTTTCTTGTTTAAGTTTTGAGGTAATATGGGTCAACCCCCATCTTTTGTGTCCTTTATTATGGATACATATGATATCGGTCCCCCTTTTATCCATTCGTAGATTTGGTTTGAAAAAAACTATTGAATCTTCCAAGAGTGCCAATGTATAGTCACACAAGTTTGGCCTCATATCTCAAAGAGATTATTAAGGTTAAACTCAACATTGATGAACTTCTTACTTCTCCAAATGTGTGATAGGAATTTTTTTTGGATTTATTCCTTTAGTTTTCATAATAGGTTCAACCTGTACATAGATTGCAACCCTATAGGAAGGTGAATAGGTCAACTAAGTGTTCTCATCCTAGTATTTTTTCAAATTAATATTGATGGTTGTGGTCAGGAAAACCTAGGTGAATTGATTAAATTGGTTGAGATGGTGAAGGCTTGGTTCATTTTTTCTTCTCTACTTATATGAGAGTGCACTCTAATAATCAAATAAAAGATTGGGATATTCTTATGGATTTGGAGAGATCTTGTACAATGGGATGGAGAAAGGTTATATGTGAAATGGATTCAATGGTCCTAGTTTTCTTGTTGAATAAAATATTTTTTTGGATTCCTCTTGGGGGTTGGCTTTGGTGGCTAAGAAAATTCTTCATGTAGCCACAAATTTTGAATTAATCTCTTTTATTCATATTCTCAGGGAATGGAACAAGTTGGCTAATTATTTAGTTAAATGAGATTTTGAAGAGATTTATAATTGGAATGTTGTGGATACAAGAAAGTTGGACTAGGATAAATCTAAAAAGAATTTTTTTATCTTATTTATGACGATCAAGTGGAATAAAATAGGTTTTTCATTTGGAAAAATGTGAGTCTTGGTCAGAGGTTGGACTTTACTAAGCATCATATTGGGTGCTATTGCAGGAACCCTTAATAGGTTTCTTAATTATTTTGATGGCTATAGCTATATGAAAATCTACCATGTGTATTTGTATTTAACTTTCATGAATAAATTTTTAATTTGTTTCCATATATGTATGTACATATGTATGTATGTATGTATGTATGTATGTATGTATGTGTATATGTATGTATGTATGTGTATATGTATGTATGTATGTGTATATGTATGTATGTATGTATGTATGTATGTATGTATGTATGTATGTATATACATATAAATACATACATATGCATACCATATACATATGTATGTATACACACACACACACACACACACACACACATATATATGTATATATAAATACATACATACATACATACATACATACAACATACATACATATTTCTAAATATATATAAAATATATTTGTATTTAATTTTTCAATTCAAGAATTTTTTTTTGATTTTATCATATTTACGTGTGTGCATGTACATGCGCGTACGCGCGCGCGCGCGTGTGTGTGTGTGTGTGTGTGTGTGTGTGTGTGTGTATACATACACACACATGTTTGAGCATATATACACATATACATACACACACATGTGTGCATATATATACATATGGAACACACAAATGTGCATGCACACGCACACACACATGTATATGTGTATATAAAATTTAGTTTTTTTAAAAAAAATATAAATCGATTTACATTCAATTTAATTATTTGATTATTTAATGCAACTTATATTACAAATCAATATGAATACATTTTTTTAATTACAAATTTAACCAATAAAAGAGTGATTATAAGATGATTAATTAATGCAGAAAAACATTTGACAATGATAACAAGGATGAAGTATAATGTCATGAGTGTGTTAAAAAAATCTTGTCTTTTATTTTAAATTTGAAACTGTTTACATATCAAAATATTAATATTTAATAATAAACACAATATTTATAAAAAAATTAACATATAAAATTTACACATGTAATAAATAAAATAATTTTAAATCAAAATAAAATAACTTTTAAATAAATAAAATTAATCCAAATTAATATCTCTCATCCATACTAATTAAATAACAAACCAATAGTGCATTAATCAATTAAATAGAAACCTAATCATCTTGATGATTATAAGTTTGAATATAAAATCTCACATATACGACATAGACATGGGGAGCTTATTTACATTATTAAAAGTCGACCACCAAAAACATTAGGGAACTTGCATAATTGGAGTGGGTCACTTAAGGACACGGGAGAGGTTATATTACAAACTTAAAAAATTTGGCATGTAGCATAAGGGGATGGGAAATATAGTTTTAACTTTTAAGGGCAGGTGGATAGCCTAAGCGCAGGACGAGCGATAAGGTCAACACTCCTGGGCGTGGTGGCTCCACAGACTTCCGTCATATCCAAATCCCCATCCACGCTCCACTCAAAGCAATGAATGAACTGGGCCAAAACAAGGTTCATGTTCACAGCGGCCATGCCTGCCCCTGGGCATCCTCTCCTTCCTGCTCCAAACGGCAACATATCAAAAACGTCTTTGTCTCTCACAATATCAACATTTCTACCTATAAACCTCTCTGGTTTGAATGCCAGGGGATCGTCCCACACGGATGGGTCCTTCCCAATAGCCCAAGCACTGATGATAAGCCTGCTTCTCTCAGGAATGAAGTATCCACCAACTGTGCAATCTTGTGTGGATTCATGTGGAAGCAGCAAGGGTAACGCCGGATATAACCTCAGCGTCTCCTTCACCACACACTGCACGTACTCCAGCCTTCCTATATCACGCTCACTTACTGTACTCTCTCTGTCCACCACTGAGTCGATTTCCTCTTGCATTTTCTTGGCCACACCAGGGTTTTTAAGAATTGCACTCATTGCCCAATCTAACGTAGCGGACATCGTTTCAATTCCAGCAACGAAAATATCCTTCAAAATTTAAACAGCCTTGTTAGATCAAGGAAAAAAAAGAACTACCAATTAAATTGAAAAGCAATAATTGTGACTGTTATCATAAATAAGAAGTGGATACGTACAAAAACAATGGCTTTAATGTTTTCCTCTGTGATTTCCCTTCCATCGAGACTCTCCATTTCCAAGAGCACGTCAATGATGTCCTTAGTAGCAGGCTGCTGCTCATGCTCCTCCTGCAACTTCCCCTTGCGCTGCTGGTGTTCCTCTATCATTTTCCTTATCACATGATCGAAGGAATTGTGTACCTTTTTCATGCGTCGCTTCACTCCTTGCAAGTCCATCCAGTCTAAGTAAGGAATGAAGTCCCCGATATTGACAGCTCCTACTGTAGCTGCCGCCTCTGATGCCATCTTCTTTATCTTCTTTATCTCTTCCCCATGACCACCCATATGAGCATCACCATGAAAGGAAATTTTGGTGCCACAAAGGATTCGCCACATGACTGCTAACGCATACGATGAAAACATGTTGGTAAGATTAACAGGCTCTCTTCCCTGCCCAGACATCTCCCACACTGAACGAACAAGGAGATGCGCCTCTTCCTCTCGTACCCATCTGAGTGACTCGATCCTTTTGGTATTCAGTAATTCTACCACGCACAGCTTCCTCATGTGTCTCCAATAAGGCCCGTAAGGAGTCAATACTAGGTCCTTGAAATTATAGCCAATATATTTTCCTGCAGCAATAAGAGGTCGGCTGGCAAAAACCATATCGTGGGTTTTCAAGAACTCCTTCGCCATGGCAGAAGAAGAAACCACAACAGTGTGAACAGAACCCAATTTCAACATCATAATGGGCCCATATTTCTTACCAAGTTCATGGAGATCACGATGAGGAAGCTTTTTCAGCTGGTTCAGATTTGCGATAATGGGCCATGGAAACGGTCCAGGGGGCAATCTCGATCTCAATGTATTTTTCCTTTGCACAGTAAATCTATACAAAACCCACAAGAAAACAATGAGTGCACATACGGTAGCTATTGGTGGAGCATATATACCGTCTTTTATCATAATTGTTGCATGCAAAGATGCAGAGAAAGCCATGTCGATCAAAAATGCAGGAAACGCTCTCTCTATCTCAAATTTATGTTAGTGTTGGCATTACTTGCTTGCTTTGATTGGAGGTCGATACAAGACTTTCAGTTAGACGTCTTTGTCGAAAACAATTAAGTCGCCGTCATTTATGCCTTTGCTTTAATATATTTATTTTCAATATAATTTGTTGTTTAGTTTGCACTAGGGGAGAGGGGCCCATAATGGAGCAGGGTTCAATAGTGGGGATAGAAGTAGTCTTAAGTGGGTCCCCATAGTGGAGCACTTTAATATCCAATTGCAAAACACTTTTTATCCATAAAGTACGCAAAGTGACAAATCATGTGATGCCACATCAGTGCACCAATAAAACATGACTTAGTGCACCACTATCGGTCTCACTTATTTTTTGGGCCTTTTTTGATACCTGAACAAAACACATGCTGATGTGGCATCATATTTGATTATGTGGCTTTAAAACGAAATATATAAGCACATAAGTTGTCAAATAAACTGTTGTACAAAATTGGGAGTGATTTGAAATTTCCACATACGATTTTGAGAAACGCAAAGTTAGGGTGCTCCACTATAGACCCCTCTCCCCTATATTGATTGTTTCCACTTATTTAATTACAAAACACATCTCATAGTAGTATTGTTTTGTTTGGATTCGACTATTATTGAACATCACAATATGCTACCTAGTCAATAAAAATGTATATAGCTAGAATTTAATAAAGCTAGGCGTCAAGGGCACATTATTATTTTTAGTTAAAAGAATAATTAAAAAAGATTTCTTGTCCATTACACAGATATGGAAGAAAATAAAAGAGTAAAAGAATATAGAAGAGGACCACTGTTATTCTTGATGCAATAACCTGTGCTATAAAAAGTCAACCTTAATCTCAACCAATCTAACGTATAAAGTTAAGGCAATGAATTAAGTATAGAAAGTTGGGAGTAGTGGGAAAATAGTAAAACAATATAGGGGAGAGGACTGAGTAGTCGTGCACTCTAACTTCGTGCTTCTAATTATCTTATGTGGAAATTTAAAATCACTTCTAATTTTTTACAGCAGCTTACTTGGCAAGTCCCTTGCTTATAACTTCCGTTTTAGGGCCACATTAGCAAACTTTTTGTCAAGGTGTCCAAAAAGGCCCCAAAAAAAAGTGAGACCAATACTTGTGCATTCACATCATGGGTAGTTGAGCATTGATGTGGCATCACATGATTGGTTGCTTTTTAGATGAAAGGAATACATTTTGTTTAATTATGGGTAGTCAAGTCACAACTATTGGACATTATATAAACAATTACTATCACAACTATTGGACATTATATAAACAACTACTATCACAACTATTGAAACATGCTAAACTACTGGGTCCTCTCCCCTAGGGAATCTAAAGCCCAAACACTCCAAATAAAGAGAATGATGCTTTGTCAAGATGCCATCCATAGTATTGATCTAAATGAGAAAAAACTTCTCAAATTACAAGAAGAAAAATTAAATAAGGTAGAAACTTTTCTCATAAAAATCATTCAATAGCCAAACAAAGATTTTTCATAATTCAATCATAAAAGATCACAAAAAATTATGAATTTTGGAGTAATTAAAAAACTCATAAGTGTAATAATCTAACCACTAAGATCAAATACCTTCCACAAGAGCGGTGCAATAGAGTGAATTGTTATATTGTCAAAAAAATCATACAAGATTATTAAAATACAAATAGATGGTCTTGGTACATAGGCAAAGATAAAAAGCTAAATGAAATCCTAAGACAAATTAAGATCATGACAACTATCTTAATCCTATTGTAGTGTTTAAAATTACATACCCTTGAAATTTCACACTACATTGTATCTTAACTTTAGCCCTTTTATATAGAAACATTTCAACTACAATGTTCGTATGACACACTAGCATCCCATGAAAATTGATGGTTCCAATGGCCATCAAATTGTTACCTACCAACTGACAATTTGTAACCTACATGCAAACAGACCAAGAAAAAGCATTTTGACTTGCCTCTTTTCTATAATTTTTTTTTTTTTTTCAATTTTGTCTGAATCTAGCTCTACAATTTTGGAACTAGAAAGCTATAGTAGCATTGTGCATGCGATTTTCTTGAGCATTCTTTATCGCCATCATAGTGAGAACATGAAGAACAACTAGGTTAAGGAAACAATATTCTTCTTAGGGGTTTGAAGAAACTTCCAAGTGATTTATTCCTATATTATTATTTTATTTCTCCTTATTAACACTATTTCTTGTTTCCATTTGAAAAATTTCAAGTGTTATTATAGTACTATTTTGTATTCTACATTATATTAAAACAAAAATAGGCCACCATTATTATTGTGGGTATATAAATTTGTATACATTGATCGAAACAAATATATCTATGTTTCAAATAAAATTATATATAAACCCATAAGTCGATATATTCAAAAAATAACATTTTAATGACATATTTATATGCAAATATACCTATGTATATGTTTTTGATAAAGTGAGCAGCATTTACAGGGTGTCGTACCCTTCACAGAGAGCCACAAGGACCAATAGAGTTCAAGATCAAAAAGCAACAAAACAAAACACTAAATAAAAAACAGACACGGACTAAGAACACTCGGACCAACAGCAAACCAGTAGCAAACTAGTTGGTATTCTTCCATTTCTTTGACAGAAGCTGAACCAAATCATCACTCCTGGTGGTTAAAATAAAATATATTTTCCTTTTTAAAAAAGAAAAAATAAAATATTCTAAATATATGTATACCAAGGGGGCGGGGGGTTAACTCTTTCATTCAACTGCCCACTTTTCTTTTTTTTATTGAATCAATGCAATGAATTTACAAAAAGAATGACAGCCAAAAGCTGTGCAAAAGAAGTTACAAGACAAAGACCAACTGTCCTCAAGAACACCACAAACTTACAAACATGACACAAACTACAACATCAGCAAACACCTACAAGAGAAACACAACAGACACAAGAACAAAGCACAAATACATTCACTATTCACTGCAATATTCAGATCCTTTATATATTTTCCAACATATGGTATTAGAGCTGTTAAAAGTCATCGTTCTTTGCTAGGCGTGAGGATACTTTGATAATGGATTGTCACAGCAGAGCATAGGAGATGGACAGAAGTTGCGCCCCTAGACAAAAGCATTCTTGACCTCCTCATCGTGGATCCCTGGTACTCCTGTGACTATGGCAGACTTAGAGGATTCTAGTGCTTCTCTTTTGCATTGAAAACCACAGAAGTTTGGTGGAAGATAGATTGTTGCGAATGGCTTGGGTGGTTTCAGGCCTTTTTTAAGTACAGGCGGACTAATAAACGATGTTTTTACTGTTGAAAGATTTATTGTTCGTCAAGAGTGATGAAATGCAAATATATTAATGTGAGAATTTGAAACTATAATACATCGGGTTAAATCTTTGGTAAGCTGCACGAAGTTTTTTATTGGCATGTGCAAGATTGGCATAGAAGGTATTTTAAGTTTGATTGGAATGAGCTTCGAGAAAGTATGAATTCATTGTCTGAGGCGTAAGTTTCATTTCCCTTCAATCTGATTGAATTTTGTGTGTTGCTCATCGTTGTTCATACCTGTTATCGTAAAGGAAATAATGGTGAAGTACATTTGTCGGGTTGGTATTTTAATCTCCATTTGATTTGTGATCTGTTGTTGATGTAAACCATGGCCATCAAGAAAACACTTTTTCATTACTGATGGTGGTGCTTAAAATTTAGTCGAGTCTTGAAATCTGTGGAAAATATGGTGTGGGCTCTAAGATGGAATTCGTGAATTGGGGATTATCTCAAGCACTGGAAGAATGGAGTATGACAAGTGCCTACTGCCATAATGAAGCCATGAGCCATTTTTTATTTTAGTATCTTTTTTATTTCGAGAAGAAGAAGATGCGTATTCTGATGACGGATGTGGATGCTGGTAAGGCTACTATTTTGTACAAGTTGAAACTCGATGTTATCATTACTTCCATTCCCACTATCGGTTTCAATGTTGAGATTGTTGAGTTGTAAGATGTTGTTCTTTTAGTAATTACAATGAATGTTATATGTTGGATGCATATGGGAGATGTGGTTACAGTTCATGAATGTCTTGATGTTAAATATGATCCAAAGAGGGGATTTTTCTTTGGCTATATCAAGGGTCGTTACATTAGAAATAAGAACATTATAAATGACATTCAAATTGGGGCTATCTTTGCAACATCTAATGAGGCCTCCAAAAAATCTTCTAAGTTATCAAATGGATAAACCATAACAAGATCAAACTGGAGGTTGGTCGCACCGAAAGATGGAGGAATCTCCATCATCTCAAGTTAGCTTCTCGCTTTGAGATGATGTTTGTATGAGAAGCATTTTTGGCTCTATTTTCTTTGTTATTGTTGACAAATTTGAAGATACATGTATTGTGAAGTTTTTTTTTTTGAGGCAGGTAAGGGGTTTGGTGAAGAGCTTAGTATGGATTGCTGCCCAAATATTTCACGAGACTGTGACCAAGGATTACACCTTTACGAGGGTCAAGGAGACAACCTGTCAAGGGTGGTTGTCTAGTAATTACGGTTAGAGACCAAGGGTTATACCTTTATGAGGGTCAAGGAGACAACCTGTCGAGGGTGGTTGTCCAGTAACTAAGGTCTATGGTTCGAGATTTTATGGAGGAAGAACTCAAAAATTCAGCTCAAAGCTTCTGGAGGAATTTCACCTGATTTAGGATTTTTTTCTTCAGAAGGAAAGTTTTCTCAAGAATGTATACATATTTTGTAATCACCAAGTTTTGTTATGTAAACCTTAATAGGGGTCCCTTAAAAGGTGAATTAGAGCTTTCAGGGATACAATTGTAGGAGCAATGTAATAAGGGGGAATGTTAGGATTATTATTAATGTGGTTATATTACATTGTGTTTAGTGGTGGGTGTACAGGTGTATACAGTTAACTATCTATAACTATTTCATTCAACCACTCACTTATTTTCCTTATATAAATTCCCTATGATACATCAATAACATTCACTACAATGGAAGATGTGTAAACTTTTGATTAGATTCTTGTAATGGGAATCCTCCGTTGTATGAAAACTTGGATCTGCAAGATATAAGAATAGTCCTAAAAAAGGCTTGGGGGGGAAATTTCTTAGAATATGTGCAATCAAAGGAAGCTTTAACAGGGAAGGTTGTTTGGAAAAGTTCCCCAAGAAATTTGTTAACAATAGAACAGTCGGACCAACTAAATAATTTGCTCAAAGAAAGAGTGGTGTATCTTTCATCAAAGTCAGATAAGGTTATTTGGGTTGCTTTGAAAGATGGGGTTTATTTAGTGAAAGAAGGGTATGTAGTTTTATCTTGGTTAGGATAGAAAATGCCTTCTCAAAGAGCCTTTTCATTTTGTTGGAACTATGATATTCTTCCTAAGGCTAGAGGTTTTGCTTGGCTTGCTTTAAAAGAGAATTTTGACAAGTGATCGATTAGTAAAGTTAAAGATAACTGATCCTTTCAAATGCTCACTTTGTGAAGAAGTACTTGAAACGACATATCACTTACTTCTACAATGTAGCTTTGCTCAACAATGTTGGGGTTTTTTATTGAATAAGTTAAACTTGGTTTTTCCTTTACCAAATTTAGTTTGGGAACTATTCCAAAGTTGGCTTGTTCTATACCAATCATATTTTTTTGCAAGCATTTGGCATGTGGTCCCTATGCTTGTTCTCTGGAACATATGGTGGGAATGAAACTTGAGAATTTTCAAAAAGGTCAAATCACCAATGGTTGTTACAAATACAAAAATTGAAAAGGCTATATCTGAGGTGGTTAATTAACCTATTCAAAGACAAAAACTACAAGCTCAAATTTCACAAATTGGGACGATGAGCTTCTAAAACATTGGAAGGGTTTAAAATTGTAATTTGATGGAAGTCTACATAAAGGCATCAATAATAAAATGGATAGAAGTGTGATAAAGTGGGAGGTTCCACGAGAAGGTTTCACAAAATTAAACTTTGACGGAGCATCAAAGGGCAATCTGGGTAACTCAGGGGTAGGGATTTGCATAAGGGATTCTTCTGGGAGGATTTTAGTGGCTTCTTCAGTTCATCTATTAAAGGAAACAAACAATATTGCAGAAGGTCAAGCCCTTCTCATTGGTTTGGAGATGGCTTTGAAAATGGAATTCTCAAGCTTGCATGTGGAAGAAGATTCAATGTTAATAATAAATGCTTGCAGAGAAAGGAAAATTCACAACTGGAATCTAGGTTATATTTTGCAAAAGGCCTGGTTGTTGTTAGATTCTTTTCAGAACTTTTTGCTAACTCATACATATAGGGAAGGCAACAAATTAGCAGATTTTCTAGCAAGTCAGGGTTGTGATTCACAAGAAACACATATTTTCAGTAATGAAAGTCAATTAAAATCAATACCAGAGTTGGCAGAGTTAGCAATGTAGGAGGCAATTTCTATACAATAAGCACAGTTAAGGCAAGCTAAGATAAAATGAAAGTGGAAATTGCATATGTCAAATTTTGGTTAATTTTAACATTCCTGTTAATGTATGTATTGGGATATTAACTTTAACAACACCAAAGAAGGGTTTTATCTCATCATCTTTAAGTGTGGGTTGCCCAATCTGAGGGTTGGTTTCTCCTTGCTTGCAAAATCAAGTGCATTCTAATGGGGTCCCTTGCTTCGTCCTTTGCAGTCCTTGTCCCTGGTCGGACCCTGTTGTTTCCCATTTAATTTTCAAAACTTCATGAGTATCGTTTTGTCAGGTTTCAAATCTTTATCGGAAATTAGTTTAGGTTCCATAGCTTATGGAACACCCGATCAGCCGATCCTCGATGGTTTCTTGCATCAAAGTCTTTGTTTCATTAAAAAGGCCCGTAAGGAGACAATACTAGGTCCTTGATTATAGCCAATATATTTTCCTACAACAATAAGAGGTTGGCTGGAAAAAACCATATCGTGGGTTTTCAAGAACTCCTTCGCCATCACAGAAGAAGAAACCACAATAGTGGGAACAAAACCAAATCTCAACATCATAATGGGCTCATATTTCTTACCAAGTTCATGAAGGTCACGATGAGGAAACCTTTTTAGCTGGTTCAGATTTTCGATGATAGGCCATGGGAACGGTTTAGGTGGTAATCTCAATCTCAATGTATTTTGACTTGCCTATTTTGTATAAAGAATTTTATTTTTCACTTTCTCTAACTCTAGCTCTACAATTTTGAAGAAAACTTCACCATTTTGCAACTAGCAAGCTATACTAGCATTTAGCATGTGATTTTCTTGAGTATTTTTTTGTTGCCATCAAAGTGAGAATGTGAAGAACAATAAGGTTAATGAAACAATATTCTTCTTAGGGGTTTGAAGGAACTTCTAATTGATTTATTCCTATATTATTGTGTTATTTCTCTTGATTACCATTATTTCTTGTTTTCATTTGAAAATTTTCAAGTGCTATCATAGTATTATTTCATATTCTACATTATATTAGTGAGGGGGTCTTTGTAGATATGTTATTAGCTTGATGGTTTTGAAATTATTTTGAAAATTAATGAGGTTGATTATTCTTGAGAAAATAACCTTGATATACCCCCAAGTGTTAGATGTGTGATGTAGACGTGCTTACCTCTAATTCAATCTAACTCCATTGTCAATTATATTTGGAATATAATCCTTTAGTTTCTTGCATTGAATGGTAGAATATATTTGGAGCTTACAGTATTCACAATATTCACTTGTTGGATAGTGTGTGGGTTCGAGATTACTTTCATCAAATGGATTAATTTGAGGAAATGTGGTCATATTTGTGGTATATAGCTTATGAAACATAGCTTCCAATGGTTCCACTAAGGAGGTATATTTTCTTCTTTTAGGTTCTTCTTTAGATTGGTCTAGAGATAGGGTTCAATACTAGGTCTTAGAAAGACACTTATGACTATTGTTTGATGTTGACAAAAAGCTATATCAACACTTGTGCTTTTGGCATTAGCACCCTAGTTTTCGTGCTCATGAACTATTTTAGGTTTTATGTCCTATATTTGTGCCTCTATTTTTTTTTTTTAACTCCTTTCCTAATATTCTTTTCTTGCATGTTCCTAGTTGTTGTCTTCTCATGCTTATTTTTTTTATTTTCTATCATTTTTTTGTTCTGACATTATGTTTTTGCAAGAAAATTGATCTTTCATGCAGGTTTTAATATCCAACTTACTTTGAAAATTGTGTTACTCTATATCCACACCTGTGTAATGCCATGCTTTTGATTAATCAAACTAGTGCCTTTGTTTCCCTCTATTTTCTATTTCTTTTCTTTATCCTTTCATGATCCAAACCTTTCTATTTTTCTTTTTCTCTTTGTTTTGCAAAAAAACATAACAATTTTTCTATCTTTGTGTAAGTTAGCACTTTTGAAAATGGATTGGTTATGATGATGCTTTTGAATAGGTATGTCTACACATTCACCACAAGTATAATCTTTGGTTGTTTTTGCACTTTTATCATATTTTTTGGCACTAAATTACCTTTTAGTGATTTTGCTTTGGGCAAGTGTAGGAAGATGTGACACAAAAAAGATGCCACTTTTTCTTTTAGCCTAAGTGTTGGTATTTCCCAATGCAATCCATTTGTCTCACCAAATGAAAGTGCATCATTTGGTGAGTGCCAAATTTGGTGAGCACCAAATGTGAATGATGACTTTTTTGAATGCATTTTCTTGAACTTTTTCTTTTTTTTTCTTTGTCTTTGTCTTTGTCTTTCTCTCTCCTTCCCTCTTTAATTTCTTATAGTTTAAGTTATATTTTATGTATATAGTTTCAGAATGTATGAGAGTGGTTTTAGATCTCTTGTAGCTATAGTGCAAATTCTAGTTTTTTGAAGATCTTATAATTTTTTAGATAGTCAAATTACAGTAATCAACATGTCAAATTTCAGTAATTAGGAGATCAAATTTTAGTAATTAGAAAGATGTATCATTTCTCTCTCTCTTGAGCTCTCTATCTCACTCATTATTTATCTTCTATGCTCTAGACCTCTCTCTCTCTCTCTCTTACTATCTCCATCCCTTTATTTGACTCTCTCTCCCTTGTCCTCAAGAACTACCTCTCTTCATGTCAATATCTATCTCTCCTTCCCTCTCTACTTTCTATTTCCCTCCCTCCCTCCTTCCCTCTCTAAATCTCTCTCTCTCTCTATCTTTGCTCTCTATCTCACTTCTCTCTCTCCCTATCTCTCCCTTTCAATATCATAATGAGCCCATATTTCTTACCAATTTCATGAAGATCATGGTGAGGAAGCTTTTCCAGTTGGTTCAAATTTCTGATAATGGGCCATGGAAATGGTCCAGAGGGCAATCTTGATCTCAATGTATTTTTCCTTTTTAGAGTAAATCATTACAAAAGCCACAAGAAAATAATGAGTGAACATACTATATTTGATGTTGGAGCATGCAAAAATGCAGAGAAAGCCACATTGATAAAAAATCCAAGAAACACTCTCTATCTCAAATTTATGTTGGTGTTGGAATTACTCGCTTTGTTTAATTGGAGGGATATACAAGAATCTTATTCAGATGTGTTTGTCAAGAAAAATTAAGTCGGTGTCACATTATTTATGCCTTGGCTTTAATATATTTACTTAGAATATAAAATTTTGTTTAGTTTGTAGAACATTCAATGTTCCAAAATGTTTCTTTGTTCTGTTTGCAACCCACAATACCCTAAATTTCATAGAAAAAGTGGAACCATAATTTAATAAACGCTGACATCAAGTAGTATAGGGACCCATGAATATAATCATACACCTTTTTTAAAACCATCTTTATAAATTTAAATTTAATTTGTGATGGGTGTACTTTAAAAATAAATTCATATTATGGGGTGACATTATAATAGTTTTATTAGAAAGCAGCTCTCCAACTCCCACAATACACCATGGCATCAATGTCCCCCATAGACCATAACCTCAATGACTTAACTATTGTTGAATAAGCTACACAACTTAACTGTTGTTCTATAAACACATCAGTGCCAAAGAAATCAAACAAAATATTCACAAGGAAAAAAAAAGAAGATGAGATAAATATCAACATGCATTCTAATTTCCTTCTTGTTTCTATTTTCTTACTTTATCAGCTATCATAAAGAGCTTTTTGTGTGTCTCTAATAATGCCAAAAAGTACGTCGTGGGAACCCTATGGTAGATTTTCTTCAAATTAGGTGAAGAGAATGGGTTTAGTGGCAATTTCAATTTGTTGCCCTTGCTCCCCAACTTATACAAAAATAAATAGAAAAAGAAAATCCGAAGTCCAATAGTCACGGCCTCATTCAAGGAGCAACTCAGGGACTTCATACCATGAAAGTTGCTAGTTTGCAATCAATTCATTCCAAAAAACTTGGAATGCATATGTGTCGTTCATCACAAATGTAATTTGAGCTGGTTTAGAGAATTCCTATAAAATAAAAGGAGATAGTTGTTCAATAATTTATTGTGAAGTAAATGAAACAAGATTGCATAAATTAAAACTCAAAAAAGAGAAAATTCACAAACACAAAAACACAAAGATTTGTAGTGTTTCACCAATTTGGCTACATCCACTTTGAATTAGGAGAAATTCTTATTAATATCAGTTATTTTCACACATCTCCAATAGTATAACATCAACAATAATCAATATCATTTACATTATCCATTTTGGATAAGTCATCAAATGAGAATATGAAAGAGAGAAACAAAATGGAGGGAGAATAAGGCTGATGGTTGGGCTTAAGTATCCAATAATCTCCCACTTGAAGTCCAATGTTTGCTACAAATCTCTGAGATATTACCCTGCTTCACCCCTATTGTCACATCTTGACAATGTTGAGAGAAGTCCTACAACTTCTCTCAATACATCTATAGATTCACCTTTGTTACAATTTTCTCCACTTTCAGTTTTCCCTCTTCAAGTACATTTTGGATGAAATGATATCACAACTCAGTATGCTTGGTCCAATTATGAAAGGTTGAGTTCTTTTCCAAATGAATGGCTTTTTTTCTATCACAAAAAGAGTAAAAACATTTTTTTGAATTCCATCTTACCCAACAGTTTCTGCAACCAAATCATCTCCTTTGCACCTTCAATGAGTGCAATATATTCAACCTCGTTATTAGAGAGTGCAAGCACCTATTGCAACCTTGAGATCCAATTGATCATTTCCCTAAAAAAATGTGAAAACATAACCAGATGTTGACCTTCATTTGTCCAATTCATTGGCCATATCATAATCAACATAGCCTCATAGTTGTGTATCTCTCCCTCCAAAACACAAAACATAATCTGATGTTCCTTTTAAATACCTTAGTATCCACTTCACCACTTCACCACTTCCCAATGTCTTACCTGGATTACTCATAAATGTGCTCACTAATTCAACTGTATGGGAAATGTCTCGATGAGTTCACACCATTGCATACATAAGATTCCCAACAGTTGATGAATAAGGAATACCCTTCATGTTTTCTTGATCTTGAGGTATTTTGGAACATATTTTAGATGACAAACAAAAATGATCAGCAAGTGGAGTGCTCATTATCTTAGGACCCTTCATGTTAAATCTATCCAAAACTTTTTCAATGTATTTTTCTTGTGAAAAATTGATTTCCCTCTTACATTTCTCCCAAAATATGGTCATACAAAGTATCCTCTTTGTTTCCCCTAAGTCTTTCATTGCAAAATTTTGATCTAACTATTGCTTAAAATCATGAACAACTCTCATGCTAGTGTTGGTGACTAGCATATCATCAACAAAAAGCAACAATAAAAAAAACTCACCGTTATCCAATACCTTGTAGTAAACACATGGATCAAATTTGTAGCATGTGAAATGTTGCTCAACCATGAAAGAGTCAAACTTGAGATACAATTTCCATGTGGCTTGCTTGAGCCCATACAAACTTCTCCACAACTTGCAATACAAATCTTCTTTACCTTGGTAATCAAAACCTTTAGGCTGATGCACATACAAATTCTCTTCTATATCACCATGAATAAATGTGGTCTTCACATCTTGAGTTGTTCCAACTCAAGATCATACAATGTTTCCAAACCTAAAACCCCTCTAATTGTGGTCATCTTCGCAATTGATGAGAAGATTTCACTGAATTATATCCCTTTTTCCTGATCATATCCCTTCACCACCAATCTGGCTCGATAACATTTCCTGCCACCTTCTTCCTCTTTTATTAAATACACCCATCAATTCTTCAAGGCACTTTGATTGGGTGGAAGCTTGACCAAATCCCATGTATGATTTCCCACGAGTAAATCCATTTCCTTTTGTATTGTGTCCAACCATTTCTCATGATTAACATTGTTGCATGCTTCTTTGAAAGTGACTAGCTCTAATTGATCAAAATTTAACAACTAATAATCATAAAAAAAAAATTGAAGGCTGATGCTTCTGGGTAGACCTCTACACTTGAGGAATTAATTCCAACAAATTATCCTATTCCTACAATTTATCTCCAACATTATTCCTATGTAATGGCTGCAACTGTAATGTATTATTTGGAGGCAGTTGAGAAAAAGTTTCATAATAAAAAAAATAGCTAGCAAGTTGTGATGAAGAGCATCCATGAACATGATTATTAATTTTCCTCATATTGTCATGATCAAGATGGTGCATGGGATTTTTTGTTTGAAAATTTTGAGAATTTGAAATAACTAATGGTTGTTTGGAATGTATAGGTGTGGTTGAATTAAAAAACTACGTAGGATCAATTTATTGCTACATGGGATTGGCATATTGTTGTGTGGGATTTGAATTTCCCATAGAGGGCTATAAACATACCTCACATGATGGCAAGGAGGTGGATTTTATGGCAAGGAAGATATTGTTGGTTTGTCCAAAATCCTACATAGAGATATTAAGTGGCTTCTTTGATTGTGAAAATTACTGTGTGGACATTCCAAAGGTAGCATAGAAATAGTTGTCTACATCCCATGCAATGATGAGGGAGCATGAAAAATAGAATGAAAAGATATAAAGTATTGCAAAAAATAATCAATGGGAGGTTGCGTGGAAGAGGCAAGGGCAAGGAAACACAAACCTTGTGTTTGATTAGCAGTGGGCTAGGAGCCATTTAATGGTTGAATAAGGTTGCAAATTAAAACTCTTATTTGGATGTGAAAACTATGAATCATTGCAGCTCCTAATATCATTAATAGGCACATATTCATTCATTGATAGCCCCTATTTTTGTAGACTTGGAAACACCTTTTTCATTGAAGACAACATCTCTACTACAAAATAGTTTGTTTGTAATCAAATTCCACAATCTAAAGCCATAATGTTCTTCTCTGCACCCAATAAAGATACATTGCTCATATTTGAAATCCAACTTCATTCGCTTCTCCTTGGGAATATGAACAAAAGCTTCACAGTCAAAAACTTGTAGATGATTGTAGAAAATTTGTCTTCCTAGCCATCTTTCATTTGAAGTATCAAAATCCAATCGAGATGAGAGGCTTCGATTGATAAAATACACTTTTGTGTTAACCTCTTCTACCCAAAGCTACTTGCCCAAACCTACATTGTAAAGCAACCCAAAGCTACTTGCCAAACCTGCATTGTAAAGCATACTTTGAGCCCTCTCTAGAATCGTTTGGTTCAACCTCTCAACTACACCATTCTCTTGAGGTGTGAATGGAATAACCTTAAGGTGTTGAATGCCACTATCTTCACAATAACTATTAAAATCAAAAGAACAAAACTTGATCCCATTGTCTATTTTCATACATTTGATCTTGTTCATTGTTTGATTCTCAACAATAGCTTTAAATTTTTTGAATTTGTTACAAAATTTTGATTTCCTATTGAACATATAAACCCACACCTTTTGAGTACAATTATCAATACAAGCAACCAAATAATTTTCTCCTCCATAAGAGGTTACCTCTATAGGACCGAACACATCCAAGTGCAAAAGGTCCAAAGGCCTTGTCTTTTTGTTATGTCTAGTCTTTGAAAAACTAATCTACCTCCATTTCCCATAGAGACAATGTTCACATAGGTCCAAATCCACAAATTTCAACCCCAGAAGATGATCCATTTTGAGCAATATTTTTGAGTCCTTTCTTTCCCATGTGCCCAAGCCTTTTATGCTATAATTTTGCTTCACTATCCACAACTACCATCGCAACTACCACTTAAGTTGGACTATCTATCACATATAAAGTACCCAATTTGCTTCCTCTTGCAACCAATAATGCCCCTTTGGTCACCTTCGAAGAATTTTAAGAAAAAGTGATGCTACATCCTTAAGCATCAAGCTATCTAGTAGAAGAAGATTCCTTTTTCAATTTTGGAACATCTTACATTGTGCAATTTAACCATTTATTTCTATTTTTCAAATTCAACATTATGTCACCTTTTCCAATAATATCACATGTCTTGTTATGACCAAGATAAACTTTTCCAAATTTGTCTTCTTGGTAATTTTTGAAGGCTTGCTGAAATGAGGTTGCATGGAAAGATACATTTAAATCCAACACCCGTGAATCAAATGTAACATCATTTTTTGACAAGACTAAATCACCTTTATCTTTTTCGTATGTCATGTTAACTTTGTAGTCCTTTGATTGGTTCTACACCTTTTTATATGAGCAACAATTATTTTTGTGTGACCTTTTTTAACACAAAAACAACAACCTCCATTTCTGCCCTTAGACATTGATCTCATAGATTTTGATCTCCTTCAATGGTTATTTCTACCTCTTCTTGATGGGCACCTCCATTACCAAAAATCAAGGTATCACTGAATGCAGTTCTTTGATTTTTCCTTCGTATATCTTCGCTAAGAAGAGTTCCACTAATATCATCAAAATTGAGTTTCATTTTTCCAAATACAGAGGTGTTGATCGCCATCACTACTCCTTCCCAGTTATTTGGAAGAGAACACAATAATATGATGGCTTTGATTTCATCATCCAAATTAATGTTTACCAAAATCAATTGGTTGATTAGAGTGTTGAATTTGTTCAAGTGACTGGGCATGATGCCTCCTCCTTTCATTTTCAAATTATACATTTTTTTTATAGGATAAACTTTGTTCGAAGTTGAGGCCATCTCGTACATATCGATGAGTTTGTCCCACAATTCCTTCAAAGTATTTTCCGTTGTAACGTTAAATAGGATGTTGTTGGATAGTGGCAATATAATTGTTTCCCTTGCTTTTTGTCCAATCTCTCCCACTCCTCATCAGCCATCATAGCTAGCTTCTTCACTTTTCCTTCCAATGCAAGTGAGAGATCTCCTCTAATCAACAATGACTCCACCTGCACCTTCCACAATCTGAAATTCTGCCTAGAGAAATTCTCTATTTTCCATTTATTTGCTTCCTCTATTTTCCTCAAAAATTATCACAATTCCCTGATCAGCTACTTCACCAAGCTCTAATACCAATTGTTGAATAATTTATTACAAATTAAATGAAACAAGATTGCAGAAATTAAAAATAGAAAAAGAGATCATTTACAAACACAAAAACACGACTTGCTTTTTAATGGTTCATGAATTTCACTACATCTATGGGGAACTCTTTTATTAATCTCAATTATTTTCGCACATCTGCAGCACCATAACATTAGCAATAATCAATAACAATTACATTATCCATTTTGAATAATTTGTCAAATAATAATGTGAAAGGGTTAAATGGAATGGAGGGAAAATAAGGCTGACGGTTGAGCTTCAATATCCAACAATAGAAGCTTCCCATTATATCCATATAAACTTCTAAATTGGAAATACACTATATAATTTAACTATATAATAATTTACATTTGAATAATAAGTTACACTAACTATATATATATAATTTTCAACTGCCACGCAATTGTAGAGTCGACCATGTACTGTCTAAGGCAAAATCTGTTCATATGTATAAAAAGAGGCAAACATTGTGTGCATGCAGAAGGCCTTAGTCTTGAGGTAGGGTCCGCAAATTGCCCAAAATAAATGCCGAATCGTGACGTTCTTTGGACTTTAGAGTAAATTTCAATGTGACATTGAGATTGAAATCTTGGCCACCACACACTAAGTCTGCAAGTGGCTTGGCTTCATCTAGAGCTGGCTTGTATGGCCTGCAACTTGCAACAAAATCAACGTTTTCCTTTTGGCCTTTTCCAGTGCCGGGCGTGTTAAGGGAAGGTATCAAGGGACATATCTCTTCAGATCAGATCATCTCGGCATTATTCAAATGTTATATCGTTTCCGTGCAGATCGATTCTTCTCCCACCACTAAGTACAATCTAATTTTGTGTGCATACAAACACTTTTTTAGGATTTCACAAGGCACTGGCATTGTGAAAGGATAATAGAAGTAAATAATTATAGCAAAATCTGGTTTGTTTTTTTAGCAGGTCATCCATTATATTCTGTGCTGTTTCTTCCTGGTATACGGCAAATTCACCACCACCAATTTACCGACAGAAAATTCACCTTCAACAATTCACCGCGGGAAAATTCACCGTCATGACAATTCACCGCACAAAAAATTAATTGCATGAATTTTTGGCGGTTAATTTTCCGTGACGGTGAATTGCTCGTGACATTGAATTTTCCCGCTGTGAATTGTTGACGGTGAAATTTCCGAAAATGAATTACTGGAGATGAATTTTCCTAGAGTCCTTCCCGTAAAGAAATGGACAATCCTTTCCTGTTATGCTTTACACATCTTCCTACCGTTTTGAAAATTGGTCACCAATTATCTCTATATGGACTAAAAAGATTGGTGTTAACTGAAAAAACATATCAGCTTGGTTTTCACTAAACTAAATGCCCATACTCCAAACTCTCTCTCTAATAATTCTAATTGAATGTAATTTTAATCTTTATTCTCATTTACTTTATATATCATTAAAATTTTGTATTGTTTAATTTTTGTAGTTTAATGAATTAAATATTATTAATATATTTAAATTTAAATTACATTTTATGTATAAGCTGATTATTATGTGTAGAATAATCATTTATTTTTATATTGTTAAGAGTAGCAAATCACGATAATATGTTTATTTTATATTAACAAAGAATAAAATTTGGGTGTATTTTATAATGTATGGAAATCAAATATACCTTACATTAATTTAGTAGTTTAGTTAAATGATTAAATATATAATAGTTAGATTTAAATAAAATAAGTTGAAATTGGATGTAATGATAAACTGAAATGTGTTAGAAATGCTAAATGTTTTGATGATGTATGACAAATATGACATTTTATTGTGATTGATAATAAAAATCATAAGTATGGAATTAGATCTATGTTGTGGAGCTTGTAAAAAATGCTAGCTTAATATCTCATTTGATATAAGACTAGGTTGCAACAACAATCTTATCAATGAACACATTTTTATTATGTGATCTAATCCAATGATTATGGATTCATCCTCTATTGATGCAACATGATAGGTTTCTTGTGTTTGGTATCTTTATTCTATTCTAAGAAACTCCCTACAAAGGAACTTTTAAGGTATGTTGGGTATTAAAGTAGTAAACATATGATTTTATGATAAAATGGGATTAAAAAAAAGCCAAATTATGAGAGATGGATCATCTCTCCTTCTTCTTTGAGGTCTACTAACTCAAAAGGCTATTCTCTTCTAGGTCCTATAACAACAATCAATTCTAAACATATTCAAACTAAGATAAAAACACAAAATATCAATCAATTTGTCATCAATTATATTGAAAATATTTGTCAGTTTAGTTAAAGTCTTTCTAACAGAATTATAAACTCAATTAAGATTTTACTAGTCTCTAATGTGTTAGCTATCCAAAATATATTAAGGGCATTCTAAATTGTAGAATTTTAGATCCACAGATTCCAAAGCAGAAGATAAAATATTTTAAAAAATTAACAATATTTAATAGCATTACATGTAGTGTGGATTAATAACTCAAGTAAATTACTTGCATCATGATTTTCATCTATAAAATGTATTAGGTAGTTATAAATCTCTTGGATTAATGCCTATTAATATGCACCAAGTCAAATATCAAAAAGTAAAATAGCATAGACCATTCATTCATGTAACACATTTGAGTAACCTAATATACTTGGTCTTGTCTTGCAAGACTTGCAGCATCAAATACCACTTAACCCAAAATATTTAAATTCTACTTTATAGTCCTTTACCTATGTTTAGTATTCAACTTTTTAGATTCTACTAAAAGAGCTATTAAATACCATGTGTATGACCTATAAATTGACTCTGAAAGTGAAGAATAAGAGAAAATAAAAGCAATTCAAAAATAAAAATGACAAAGTCACACTAACAGAGCATAGGACAAATTGCATAATAAAGAATACAACAAACCTTCACCACAAATTGCTACACAATAGGCTTAACTTAGCTCCATTATTTGTTGAAGTAAACAAGTCATTATTTGATAATTGATTAATGATCAATTAATTATTAGAGGCTTTTTACTTTAGTTCACTTAAGCTAAACTTAGGAGTTTCTTCTTAATATTTAGTTTGATTCTTATTATTAGATTGGACTAAATTTAGGAAAAGTTATCTCATTGAATGAGATTTGTACACTTGTCTCTATCTTGTCAAATCCACATGTATGGTTTACTTGTGCATTGCTTATATAAGTATGCGCGTTCATTTGTAATATTCATCCAGGTTATTTGCATCAATACAATTCTCAGGTTATTGAGCACAATCTTGCTTGTTGATCTTCTCTATTGTGATAGGTAATTGCTTGCAGGTGGTTCAAGGGAGCCGTGGAGTGAATCTTCAATTTAACATGGTATTAGAGCCCAGATCTACAACCCCCTATTCAAATTTTGAAGAGATTTGTCCTTGATCTTTTTTCTGGTGCATCTTGGAGCAAAATCAACATCACCATCGTGATCAGGAGGTCGATTGCATGAATTTTGATATATAATTCAACTATTCTAAGAGTTAGGAGCAGAAAAAAAGTAATTTTTTTTGGTTCTAGAGGCCATATGGCCTCCAAAACCCTGATCCATATGATTTAATTTAAAAAAAAATTAAAAAAAGATTTTTTTGGGTGCTACCCATGTAAATCAAGTCGCGCCACCAATAGTGGCAGAGGCCATTGCTCACTACCACTAGCAGTGGCCGTCTCAAGCGGCACTACCCTCTTTCAAAAAAATGCCGACATATATTCCAAATGAATATTATTTCAAAATATTCTCTCCACCCACCTGCAAATCACACAACCCCCTCGGGCTTAAACTCCAAGGGCTCGGTCATATCAGAGACCGACCGCCCAAGATCAATCGCCTACCACCAACCAAGCACCCTAAGTGGTTCCATTGGGGACCAGGAGTTCCACCAAAGCCCTTGACCATTTCCCTTGGTCGTACATGTGACCAGGGGCTATTTTTTTAGCCCCCTCTGCTCCCTGAGGGCCAAATTGGTCTTTTTTGAGTAGTTTTAGTAAATCGGTTTATGACCTTTGTTTTTTGCAAACAAGATACCATTGGAAACATGATTCCAAGCCCAATCCAGTGGTTCTAGTAATTTTTCCAAATTTTTATTTTGTTTTTTTCTACATGCCTCTGAAGTCATATCAGTTGTTTCCACTCTGGAGGGCATAACTTTTTCCTCATTTATCAGATTTCAATGATTCAAGTGACATTGCAAAGATGATTCAGTCCTTTACATAGATATCAGGCCTATTTTTTCTAGAAATTTAACCAAGTATTTTTTATTTCAATTAGATCTTAGATCTTCATTTTTTTGTTATTTTCTTGGAAAGCGTGTAATATAGATCAAATTTTTGGATTCAAAGGGGAATTTTTTTGCATTGAGGGGGTCTATACTGTTGCATCAATTCATTACAATATTATTTCATCATGGATCCAACTCATATTACTTTTCTTACTCCATACAACTATTATAGTTGGAAATCACAAATTGAGATAAATCTAAAGAAAGTAGGGCTACACAAAGTTACCATGGGTACAAAACTTGAACCTATAGGTGTTGCTGAGAAGAGAAAGTGGTTTAACAAAAGTGATGAAGCTTTTGATACATTATGCTGGTCTATGTCTCCTAATTATCTTCTCTTTCATGTTGAATATTACACCACACCTAATCACATATGGACTCAATACCACAAATCATGCCTCTCAATTGTATGCTTTCTCATATTTTTCTCTAGATGAGAAAGCACCATAATTGAATGGTCCTCACTCTCATGCATCTAAAGTGGATCAAATATCTAAGGAGAGGTTTGGTCACTTGAACATTTGTGTACTTCCATCATCCACTTTGGTTCTTAATACTTGTGTTGAGCTTCTTCCTCCTACATATCCTGCATCTTGAAAGTTCAGTTCTTTTTAGTAGGATGTGTCCAGTCTTTTAGTTTCAATTTTGTTTGATGACTACTTGCCAGATGTTGTAGAGTTATTCATTGAGTCACACATTTCTAATATTGTGGAAACCATTGAGGATATTCACTTACTCTTTGATGATAGATATGTCCCACCATTCATCATATCATCATTTCCTTTAGAGGTTGTTCTACTTGCATCTCCACAGTTGTTTTATTTAGCTTCATTTGATTTAGACATGTCGACCCTTGATCATTCTTCCATGACATCCATCACGAGATCATTTCTCCAGAGAGAGTTTCTTCTTCACGCACCATTGGATGTGTTTCTTCCTAAGGGGAGGAACAATGTTTATCATTGTTTGATCATCTTCAAAATCCTTCTTCAAGCATTCACTTCTGGAAGAGGAGCTTCTACCTTATGGGGGGATTCATTGATGCATCCTTTCTCTCCTATGAGGATGATCTTGTTTGTACTTATGTGACTGAAGCAACACTTGAGTAAATTTTGAATCCTACTTTTCTTAGTCACATGTATGATTTCATTTTCTTTTATCTCTCTTTTGGAGAGGAGTTTATTCCCATGAGGTTTTCTCCTTTTCTCTAGTTATGAGAGATTCAATTTACTTGTTCATGGGTACCTCATCAGGCCTTGTATCCAGGACCCATTCTACATGCATTTAGCTTCTTTTATCAGTAGTTTAGTTTCTCCCTAAGTTGATCTTAAGGGGGGGTGTTGGAGTAAACAAGTCATTATATGATAATTAATTAATCATCAATTACTTATTAGAAGCATTTTACTTTAGTTCACTTAAGCTAAACTTAGGAGTTGCTTCTTAATCTTTAGTTTGATTCTTATTATTAGATTGGACTAAATTTAGGACAAGTTGTCTCATTTCATGAGATTTGTACACTTTTCTCTATCTTGTTAAATCTGCATGTAGGGTTTGCTTGTGCATTGCTTATATAAGCATGCATGTTCAATTGTAATATTCATCTAGGTTAATTACATCAATGCAACTCTTAGGTTATTGAGCACAATCTTGCTTGTTGATCTTCTCTATTGTGATAGGTAATTGCTTGCAAGTGGTTCATGGGAGATGTGGATTGAATCAGAAAATTTAACATTATTCTCCTATTTTTCACCTTGGAGAAGTGGTGGAATGTTGGTTGCTCTCATATTTTTAGCATGAGCATTTTAGTATAATATGTGTATAGATTTCTTGCAATGGGTGAGAGAGGAATAATATGATGAATGGTAGTTGAATTTATAGATTTTAGGTGATACTAATCAACATACAAGATTTGATGAAGGAATGAGGAGATCAATGGTCCAGAATGGTTGAGAGGAATTGATGAGGAGTTAACTAACTTCTTGATTGGAGCTAACTACTCATATGGGTCAACTAAGAGAATTTATTAAAGAGATAACTGCAACTGACTGATGGTGAAACATAATTTGATTGATTAGATAACTGAATCGATGGAGGAGTGAACACAAAGTGAGTGGGAGTTGATTGGGGAGGTGAAAATGTATGAGTAATTAATAAATAATTAAATAAATCAATTATTAATTTCATGTGCAAAAGGGGAAATAAATAAAATAATTAATTTTATTTATTTTAAAAGAGGATAATGTTAAGAAGAATAATTAGATAAATTAAATAGTTAAAAATAGTTATTTAACTTGAGAAGTGGAAAATGGGAAATGAATGAATTAAATAATAATAAATTATTTAATTAGAAATTAATTCTTTTTCACTCTGCTCTCTTTACAATGCTTGCTTCACCTCTTGCATTACCTCGTATGCTTTCTCCATCTCCAAAAACTCAGTGTCGGAGGCTTGCATACTTGAATGAGGGGGGAAAATATTGTGTTGCTCGACCTTCCTCATCTTTGGAAAACTATGGAACTTCAAAAGCACTCAAAGAAAACAAAAACACTCACACCCATATTTCTTTTATGCACTACCCTTCACAATTTAATAGAGTTGTACTTCACATAGAGGTGTCTAAGATTTGTGTCTAAAATTATGAGGGAGTGAATAATGGATTTAGGGCTTTTCCAAACCATGTTATGTCTTTTGTGATGCCCAATATAGGGGTGATATCCAATGTATGGGATGTTCACCTAATACAATTGACTGCAATGGTAGATCATTCTATTGTAGATCCTTCCAAACCCCTCAAATAGGCTACATCCTCTGATGTCCTTGAATTTGGTGATGATATAATAAAATATGTAATAGAGGGTGAGAAATTTTTAATGAATAATAGTTTGGTTATTCAATTTAATCAACTATGGCCTAGCCTCCCATAGCTACACACATGGATTGTTGAGGCTTGGAGATTGATGTTAACTAGAAATTTGGAGGTATATCCTTGTGCAAAGGGTTTTCCTAATTATATTTTTGATAGTGGGAATGATCAAGATGCCATTCTAAGAGAGTGATGGATCTGGGGGGAAAAATTTGCTCCTTCTCAAACCTTGGTATCCCAACTTCAATCCTCTCTCTAAATTATTTAGAGTAAAACCTATGTAGGTCTAACTCTCTAACCTTCCTCTATAATTTTTGTTCGATTCATTCTTTGAAGCAATTGGTAATTCTTTAGGTGACTTTTTGTGGTTGATAGTGATACTTCTAATTTTACTCACACAACTTTTACCCACATACTAGTGGATTTGGATATTTCTAAGGATCTCCTTATAGATATAAATTTTAGAATTGTCAATCATTTTTGGACTAAAATAATAGATTATGAAGGATTTCCCTTCCGCTACCGATGGTTCTATGAAACTAGGTGCACTTCAGCAAATTGTGCCAAGCCCAAGGTGAAATTGGATTCTCTAGGGTCTTGGTGGAAAGATGCCTTGCCACAACATTACATAGTGGAAAAATCCATTGTGCACTCATAAAATTTGGTTTCCTCAACTCCCAATCCTTCTCCAATTTCTAGTGCTCTCTTTCCTTTGGTGGGGGCTCCAGCTCCTAAAAATTTTATGCCTGTTGATGAGCAATTAATTGTGGTGGCTAAAACAAGAAAGGTTTGGTGATTGTGGTAAATTTTTGTGCTTTTGACTACCCTAGCATATCATAGATCCTCAATATAAAAAAGGATAGATAGAAGTGAAGAGGAAGAAGATTTCCCCTTCAAAATCCACACACCAAATGAAGTTAAGATCAGCCATGAAAGAGGAAAAACCTCAAAATTTAATGAAATTTGATATTTTTCTCCCATGTTAAGATGGGATGGTTAGATTCAAAGAGATGGTTTTTGCAAATTTACCATCTCAAGTGTGATCTAGTAATAGGTCTGGCACCCCCTTCTTAGGCATGCAAGTTATCAAATTTTTTCACTATCAATAATTTTATGGGATACGACTCCCTTATGCCTAAGATTACCTATAAAAAATATTATTTAATTAATATAGTCAGGATGAGTAATTATTAAATTAATTAAATAATAAAAAATATTTAATTAACATAGAGGAAAAGTGATGAAATAGATAATTTAAAATACAAACAAAGGGAAACATCCAAATTTGAATAATTAAATAATAAATAATCAACCCATTTTCAATAGCAAACTAGGGGCTGGCAGATAGCTCATCGTTGTAAAGGTGTTTTTGGGAACATATAAATTATTACCTATTACAATTTATTATTATTATTAATATATCCACAGCCCCCCCGCCCTTTGCTTAAAAAATAATAATTAAATAATAAAAAATATTTAATTATCTAGGATGAAGGGGAGATAATGCTAATTTAATTAAATAATGAAATTATTTAATTAAATGCAGAAGATGAATTGATGAGACTTGATGACAAGATTTGATGACATTTTGGAAGGAATGTGTTAATTAGATTTAGGTGTCGACACCATGTATATAATGTTGAATTTATAGTATGCATTGGATACATGTATGTTGTGTTGGAAGTAAATGCATATAAATTATATACACATGCTAAAATATTAATTATGAAGTCTTGACACTATATATTTACAAATAAAACAAAATATATTTATATATTATTGATTTAATAGAAATTGATAAATGGGTATGTGCAGGATCATCATGGAAAAAACAGGCCCTTAAGTGGCAAAAAAATCAGAAAAATCAGAGTTAGGCAACTTAACGTAAAAATTTGAATAAGTTATCTATATTATTTCAAAAATATGTAAGAATAGAATTTGTAGCAAATTGAATGTAGTTTCTAAACTACTAGGTTTGTTTAAGAAAAAAAATCTATTTGGTGAAAATTTAAAATTTCAATGCAGTGTACTTAAATTTCAGGGGAAAAATAAGAAGTAGGTGTCTATTTGACCACCCTAACCACAATGAAATGATAATATTTTTTTATAAGATTTTAGATATAAGCAGAGAATCATGCCTCGATGTGATCCATATTTTTTAATAATTTTTTTCCAATTAAATAATTAATTATGAATTTTTTATTACAACTTTTTAAAAATATAAAAACTTGTATGTCTAACCACTTTAACTTGGTCAAAACTTCATGAAATTCAATTTTTATTTTTTAATCCTATAGTATGCGAAGCATAGAATGTGACACATGCTTTGGATTCAAAAAATGTGATACCATTTGAAAGCTATAGATGTTTTTCAATCAGCCTAACAATCAGGACTTTAGTCGTAATTTGAATAGAAAATGAATAATAATTACTTATTAAATTCAAAATAAAGCATAATTTATATCAGTGGAAGTCCGAGAATCTCCTTTAAAAACCCTTTTCATTTCATCAATTTTAGGTAAAAAAATAGTCGTCAGGCACATACCCATCATATTGCCACTTTTTGGCCCATCTTGATCCTACACATACCCAAATTATCACAGCAAAACAAAGAAAGTGCATTGCATGTAGATGTGTGAAAATTAGGATACTTACTGAATCTAACTTAATGTATGTATAACATATCAATTAATCACACCTCAACATGAATATATAAACCTAGACATAATATGTAGGATTAAACTTGTAATCCATACAAATGACATCATAGATTATTGACTATTTAGAGTTTTGATTAGATTAAGAATGGAAGGGATAATACTCATTACAAAATAGCCATTGGGGCAAATAAGGGGCTCACGAGAAGTGAAACTCCTAGCAAACTAAAGCAAAAACTTAAACATAAACAGTCTGACTAACAAAAAGAAAGAGAAATGCCACACAAAACAATGACCAACATAGGACCAAAAAGCACCTACAAGTCTCCCAACAACTTGAGACCACTAATAGTCTTCCACTCCTGAGCTAGGAAGTGGAGCTTCTCCTCAAAAGATAAGGGGACTTTCTAAATAGACCAAGTGTCTCGATCGTAGCATCCAGAGCTAAGCTCTCCACCACCTTACCTTTCTTCTATGTGTGACTATCATCACAACCTTCTTGACCACCCATTTTTCATGGATTTTCCTTATCTCTTGTTGAAATATCTAGATGGTGAGAGTGGTGTTCTTCACGGTCTTGTTGTTGTAATTAGTAATAACCTAGAGGCACTACATGGTTTTTCCTGATTCCTATGAATAACATCAATCTCCATTTGTAAATTTGTTTTATTCTCCTCCATGCCCACAAGATCTCTTAGCTCTTCTAGGTCCTTATCCCAATTGACGAAACACTCAATTGACTTAGCCAGGGAGGCTATCATATCCCAATGATGACTTTCCTCCACCTCCCTTAGCCACGAGACCTATTGCTGCAACACCTTATTTTCCAAATTTTGGATTCTTTCTTTGGCAGTTATAAGCTAACCTAGGAGCCACTTGAGGATGTCGTTGTAGACATTAACCATCTCTGAAATTTCATTGATTTTATTGCGAAGAAGGATGATAGAGACATGATTTCCAAAACCCACCCTAGGTTCAACATGGATCCCCTCCAAATTGATCTAGAAATTAAGGTAAGTTTGAAGGATAAGGTTAATAATAGGGGGTGTTGGGGACATCATAACCCTTCGCATGAACAAGAAAGTGCATGGGAGAATTGGAAAGGGTGAGATTATATGTCTTATCATCTGAGTTGTCTGAATTATCAGATCCAGAAGTAGAACTAGCAGTAGGATCTGACAAGGGAACACATTTAAGGGGGTCGAGAGGGGTTTCCTCATTAGCAGGGGTTTTACCATGGTCACGAGTAATACGACAAGTAGTGGGTGGGGTTTCATCTAGGGTAATGGAGAGACTAGTGTCCATAGGGGGTTCGATGGGGTCATGAATGACCAAAGTATTCTTTTTAATAGTGGTAGGGGGCGGTAACAAAGTGGCCTGTTAATGGTAGAGATGGAAGATAAGACCCTGATGAATAGGTAAATTCTTTCTTTTACCTTCTAAACAATAGGATAAAGGGGAAAGGAGTATAATTTCCCACTCTATCTTGGTCATTCAATTATGTCCTAGGAGTTCTAATTGGATTGACTAACAACCTCACAAGGTGAGTCAATTCTCAATGAAGAGGAACTAGGAGGGGTCTTTTTCAGCTTGTAGGGGTTCACCACCAAGAAAATGCTTGGAAAACACAAATGAACATTTATCCTACAAAACCTAGTTGTGCAAGCTAAATGAGAGATGTAAATGATGAAATTATGCAATAGGGAGTTAGGATGTGTGTACTTAGGAAGTTTGGAGATGTGAGGATTCCAGAGATGCAAAGAAGCTACCCAAATATGCCAGGGAGGAAAAAGATTCCGAAGATGGTGTATTAGTCCCGCTACTATTTTTCGAGGAAGATGCAGAGTCTTCGGATGTTAGAACTAGATTTGAAGGAATCTCTAAAAAATATGTCTGGGAGGACTAAGATGCCCAAGATAGCATATTAGTCCCATTCTGAATTTCTAAAAACTTTGAATGTGGTCCTGAACTCCAATGTCTGCACTTGCTTCTCCTCGGATCTTAGGTTTTGAAACTTTTGGATTCGGCCTATAGGTGAGTTTCCATGAAGATGACAACTTTGTAATGCAACTTTACAACTTTTACAACTTTGCACTCCAGATTATCTTCAAGTCTTCAACCTAAATCTGCAATCACAAATATTGAAGAAGGGAAAAACTTGGTGTTTGTTAGTGAATGGTGGTTTTCCTTGGTCAAACCCCTTGTTGGTAATTAAACCTTGAAATGAAATAAAGAAATGAAGGGAAATGATGAATGAACAACATGAAATGCACTACAACTCACCAAAACCCTTATAAAGTTTGTAAACTTGTGTGTAATAGTTGCAATGGATATGGATCTTGAACCAAAGGAATGGTCTTAAATTTCTTGCTTGAATCAAAACCCTACATCACAAATGTTAGCACAACAACACACATGATGCAAGAATCTCTTTGATATGATTCTTGAATCTTGATGATGGCTCCAAATACTTGAAAGAAATGATCATGAATGCTCTTGTGAACTTAATTTTCTATGATGAATGCTCTCACAAAAGACTTGGATTAGAATGAATGAATGAAACTTGTATTTATACTTATCTATGCTTAATATCCAAAAATTACATCACACCAAGCTGACATATGAATTCATTAAATAAAAGAGGCTGAATCGTACCAAAATTTGAAATTAAATCCTAAAAATAACTAAAGGAGGACTAAGACACCCTAGGTGGAATCTTAGTCCCAAGTCATAAAACTTGGGGCACAGACACCAAAAAGGGGCCCATTTAAGATGCCTCAAAATCAAGGTCTAGAGACATTTGGGGGACAAAGACACCCTAGGTCGTGTTTTAGTCCCAACCCAAAAATTAGGGACACTCTGATGAAATAATTAAATTATCATTTGTGCATTGGAGAATGTCGAGATTAGCTAGAAAAAGACATAATTCATAGGGCTTTTGAATGCAAAATAGGACCAATTAAACCATAAAGAAGGATAAATAAAGCAAGAAGGGCCCAAACAAGTGTGAAAATGCAAGGGTATGCATTTTACTACACTACATTTAGCCCCCACTTTAGTGAGAGGATGAACTTGCTTCAAACTCACACTAAAGTAGCCAACAATGCAATCAAGAGGGGTTCAAATGTAAAAATGCTAGTACAAGATAGGATGAAAATAATCAAGAGGGTGGCCAACCCTAGGATCAAGATCCTATGGAAAACTAACATAGGCACAAAGGAACATGCTTTGCGGATGATATATGAAGCCATAACCAGATCGTAAACATACACCATCAAATATAGGAAAAAGAAAGAAAGAAAAAAAAAGTAAAACTGCAACGGATCAAGCTTCAACTAGTCGTCCAACGTGGTGGACCAAGTCTAGGCTATTTGTACAAAAAGGTTTACAAGTGGAATACGTTTTCCACTATGCAAACAAAACGCATGCTCACAAGGGCTAGTGAAGCTAGTCATCCACTAGGCGAGTCGCAAGAGGTCCATATCAAAGTCATACCCCCATGACTATGATAAGGACAAAAATAAAATGCATGCTCACAAGGGATAGTGAAGCTAGGTCTTCACTAGGTGAGCCCTAGGGGACCATATCAAAGCCATACCTCCATGACTTTAATAAGGTACAAAAATTCATGCTCACAAGGGCCAGTGAAGCTAGGTGTTCACTAGGTGAGCCCTAGGGGACCATATCAAAGCCATACCTCCATGACTTTAATAAGGAAAAAAAGAAAAATGCAACAAGAAAGAGGGATGTTCGAAGGGATTTTGCTTAGTTTGTGTGAGGTCTTAATCTTAGGGGACATTGTTCCTAATGTCTCCAAGATAAAACCAATCAAAGGATAAAATATGAACACAACTTAGGGAATGCAGTGTGTCACATCATCGCTAAGAGGAATGTAATATGCTAAGATAGATAACACTTTTGAAGGACATTACTCCCAATGTCACCACAAAGAGGAAAAACACATCAATGAACATGAAAAGGAAAAAATGCAAATAAAATAATGCTAAAATAATGCCAATGTATGCCCCCCCTTTAAATAAATTTCTAACACCATACTGTGAGCAATTACTTTAAAGTAGCCAAAATGAAAAAGGGAGAAGAGAAAAGAAAGGGTTTCCCCCAGAAACACATAAGAGATCTATGGATTCAGGGTCATTATTTGTCTTTGTTGCAATGATATTAGAGAGCTTGAAACTGTCATCATTCCCCAAATACACATAGAACTGGAAGAATGACACAAAGAGAGCGAAAACAAAGAAAATCCTTTTGGGTCAACATGGAAGAGACATAGGGTGTCTCAACACCTTACGTCATCCCCAAAAGGAAAACAAAAGAAAAAAAGGAAAATGAAAAGAAAAAGATAAAGAAAAATCTTTTGGGTCAACATGGAAGAGACATAGGGTGTCTCAACACCTTGCGTCATCCCCAAAAGGAAAACATAAGACAAAAAGGAAAATGGAAAGCAAATATAAAAGATCAATAAAAAGGTGAGAGTATACGACATATAGAAGAATGAAGGTACAAATAGAGGAATGCACATAAAGAGAAACATCAGATAGAACATCATGGGAGATCACGTTACACACATGTAATCAAACAAAAAGAAAATGAAAAAGAATGGTAAGACAAAAGTGAGTCAACCTAAAGTAGGTCACCCACCTCCCAATCTCAATCTGTATAAGTGGAAGGTAGATGAAAAACTTAAGGGACTACAACAAATTCCTTACTAGGACAAGGCTATCAACTTCCTACCCCCATTGAGTGCAAGACAAGAATGAGCTAAGGTAGGTGATGGGAAGGATCATGTAATAGTGAGAATAGATTATTCTATAACTATTACATGACAAGGATCCCACTTTAAGGGATTACTTCTATAATTTCAAGCTTTCTAAATTCTTTTTTTAAGGTGCGACATGCATCGGTACTGTGACCAAAAATTCTTTGATATTTGCAATAAGATGTGTATTTGTTCTTAAGATTTGGAAAATTTTTTTTGGGCATGGGTGGTAATGAAATAAGTACTTGACTTTAAATTATATGTAAAGTTCGCTTGGTTGAAGGGTATGTATAGGATCATCATGGAAAAAACAGGCCCTTAAGTGGCAAAAAAATCAGAAAAATCAGAGTTAGGCAACTTGACATAAAGAATTGAATAAGTTAGCTATATTATTTCAAAAATATGTAAGAATAGAATTTGTAGAAAATTGAATGTAGTTTCTAAACTAATAGGTTTATTTTTAAAAAAATCTATTTGGTGAAAAATTGAAATTTTAATGCAATAGTACTTAAATTTCAGGGAAAAAATAAGAAGTAGGTGTTTGTCTGACCACCCTAACCACAATAAAATGATAATATTTTTTTATAAGATTGTAGACATAAGTAGAGGATTCATGTCCCGATGTGATGCATATTTTTTTGTATTTTTTCCAAGTAAATAATTAATTATGATTTTTTATTACAAATTTTAAAAAATATAAAAACTCGTATGTTTGACCACCTTAACTTGGTCAAAACTTCATGAAATTCATTTTTTTTTAATCTTATAGTATGTGGATCATATAATGTGACACGTTTTTCAGATTCAAAAAATGTGATACCATTTGAAAGCTATAGATGTTTTTCAATCAGCCTATCAATCAACACTTTAGTCGTAATTCAAATAGAAAATGAATAATAATTATTTATTAAATTCAAAGTTACAAATCATAATTTATATTTGTTGAAAGCTGAGAATATCCTTTAAAAACCCTTTTCGTTTCATCAATTTTGGGTAAAAAAAAGGTCAGCAGCCACATACCCTACACATACCCATCATATCACCACTTTTTGGCCCATCATGATCCTGCACATACCCTGAAGTTGGCAGACAAGGGTATTCAGGGTTTTTTTTTTATGAGATGTTTTATGCCGACTAGATTCACTGACTTCTGTAGTTGAATAAGGAGGACCTAAGGTGATCCTATCATCCTTATCATTGTTGTGATCCATTGGTTTTTCCTTAGGATGGAGGACATTCATATCAGGGGGAGAATCAAAGATCATCATACCATCACTACGAAGTTTAAGGTATTCTCGAGGAGGTTGTATAGTGCGAGGGGGATCTTGATATCCTAGCCCTGTTGTGTTTTCATTGTTTGATAAGTGTTCTAGGACTTGGTGAATGTTGTGTTCATTTGTTGTTTCACATCCTTGTTTGCTTAAGATTGGGAATCCTTTGCCATATGTTTCCTCTAGATTGATTGGAGTGTTTTTTACTTTGTTATCATAAAATGGTTGAGTGTTTGTATAGGAGCTAGGTTCACATGTTGTAGGGAACTTAGGTTCAAATTTTGCTTCACTTTCAGGATGTAAGTAACCAAACATCTCGAGAGGTGGTATTGTGGAAAGTATGGTTGTTTCATGGATCGATAGAAGGATGCATTAGCTTCAAAGTTATCGAGACAATCATTTACGAACTTATTCATGTTTTCATCATCTTCTCTAATGATGTCAACATCATGAGGAGGACATGCATTAGGAGTTGAGTGAGCATGAGTGAGTTCAATTTCCTTAGGGTCATTACCAAAGGCACAATTTGACACATCTACCAAAGATTTCAAAGACATACACAACTTTCCAAAGCACATATCCATGATGCAAGATTGAACAAATGCACTTGAAATGAAAGAAATTGAGATAACAGCTATTTTGCAAATTGAAACAAAAAACTGAAGGCAACCCATAGAGGAATAGAAAAGCAATTTCAAATCCTGAAAACTAAAAAGTCAAAGTTAACAGGGACTAAGATGCCAAGAAGGGTGTCTTGGTCCTCCTGGTGAGATTCTGAAGTTCCAAGGATTGAAACAGACAAAAAACAACAGAGAGAGACTTCTAAGGAAAAAATCCTAAGAGGGACTAAGATGCCAGGAAGGGAATTTTAGTACTAGCAGAGGATTTTTGTAGAAAATTAATCAATTATGGAATGTCTACAATGTTTACAGATTTCCTATTTAGGATGCTGATGTTTAGAAATAGAAAAAATGTGCAAATGAGTGCAAGAAAAAGTAACTAGGAACAAGAAATTGAATGCAAGATTTGAATGCAATTTTTCAATTTTGAATGAAATAAGAATGTTTCTAGATACAATTAAGATGATTTCACTGCACTTTTCAGTTTTTGAATGAAATGAAATGATGCAAGAAAATATTTAAAAATGCAACCTATATGCACTTTCACTAATGCAAATGCAAGAAACCCTAGATGCAATTTCACTCTAAATGCAATTTCACTCTAGATGTAATTTCACTAATGCAAGATGCAATGCAAGAATGAATGCAACCTAGATCTACGACTTTAATGGACTCCAAATCAGAAAATGAATGCTCAACTAGGTCGAGTTCACCAAAATGAACAATAGGATAAAGGGGAAAGGGGGATACTTTCCCACTCTATCTTGGTCATTCAATAATGTCCTAGGAGTCCTAATTGGATTGACTAACAACCTCACAAGGTGAGTCAATTCTCAATGAGGAGGACCTAGGAGGAAGCTTTTTTCAACTTTTAGAGGTTCACCACTAAGAAAATGCTTGGAAAAGACAAATGAACATTCAACCTACAAAACCTAGTTATGCAAGCTAAATGAGAGATGCAAATGATGAAATTATGTAATAAGGAGTTAGGATGTGTGTACTTGGGAAGTCTAGAGATGTTGTGAGGATTTCAGAGATGCAAAGAAGCTTCCCAAATATGCCAGTGAGGACAAAGACGCCCAAGATGGCGTATTAGTCCTGCTGCTATTTTTGGGGGTAGACGCAGAGTCTTCAAATGTCAGAGCCAGATAAGAAGGAATCTCTAAAAAATATGCCTGGGAGGACTAAGATGCCCAAGATGGTGTATTAGTCTCGTTTTGAATTTCTAAAAACTCTAAATGTGGTCCTAAAATCCAGGGTCTACACTTGCTTCTCCTTCGATCTCACATTTTGAAACTTTTGGATTTGGCTTGTAGGTGAGTTTCTGTGAAGATGACAACTTTGTAATGCAACTTTGCAACTTTTACAACTTTTCACTCCAAATGATCTTCAAGTCTTCAACCTAAATTTGCAATCACAAATATGCAAGAAGGGAAAAACTTTTTGTTTGTTAGTGAATGGGGGTTTTCCTTGGTCAAACCCCTTGTTGGTAATTAAACCTCGAAATGAAATAAAGAAATGAAGCCAAAAATGATGAATGAACAACATGCAATGCTACAACTCACCAAAACCCTTATAAAGTCTGCAAACTTGTGTGCAATGGCTACAATGGATATGGATCTTGAACCAAAGGAATGGTCTTGAATTGCTTACTTGAATCAAAACCCTACATCACAAATGTTAGCACAACAACACACATGATGCAAGAAGCTATTTGATATGATGCTTGAATGTTGATGATGGATGCAAGTGCTTGATAGAAATGCTCTTGAATGCTCTTGTGAACTCAATTTGCTATTATGAATTCTATAACAAAAGACTTGGATTAGAATGAATGAATGAACCTTGTATTTATACTTATCTATGCTCACTAACAATGGGCTCACTGCCCGAATATTACAGAAACAAAATAGTCTCACTGAAAAAAGTGAACTAATGAAGTTGCATCTACATATGCATGAATTCATTTTTGGTTAAATACAAAATATTTGTCTACGACAGATCCGGTCAAGAATCTTCTCCACACCTTCCTTGCACAACCTCTACAAATTAGATTAATTCTTCCTTCACACCCTTTTATTTGTTTGCACACATCATACTCCACACTTCTTGTTTCATCAAGAAAAAACACTTTTACTTATACCATTCCATGCCTTCATAATATCCTAGGTCAGCTAGACACAATGTCTTCATAGTCTTCTAAGTTGGCCATACACAATTTGAATTTAGATCACCACAAAACATGTTGGCATGAGGAACAACCTTGAAATATTCAATAAGGCCTTGCACGCTAGCATCGGACCCAAAAGATAAGTCACACATAAATATCTTCTTGCCACATTACCAATGGAAACATAAATAGGTCATACATAAGATAGGTTTGTTACATTACATAATTATCAAAAGATAGCAAACTTTGATTTACATGAAATATATTCTAGAGTCGATGGGAATGCCACAAACAAGAACAAATCTTGATTATCATCAATTTCAATGTCAACTAGAGAAACATCAAAACTTGTAACATGCTACATGAATGTCTGGATAGCAAGGTTACCTGGAGTAAGCTTTCAGCACAACAAGGGTATGTGCAGGATCATGATGGGCCAAAAAGTGGCAATATTATGGGTATTTGTAGGGTATTTGGTTGATGACTTTTTTTAAATCTAAAATTGATGAAACGAAAGGGTTTTTAGAGGAGATTCTTAGCTTTCCACCAATATAAATTATGCTTTAATTTGAATTTAATAAATAATTATTATTTATTTTCTATTAGAATTGTGACTAAAATCCTAATCGATAGGCTGATTGAAAAACATCTATAACTTTCAAACTGTATCACATTTTTTGAATCTGAAATGTGCATCACATTTTATGCTTCACATACTATAAGATTAAAAATAAAAATTAAATTTCATAAAGTTTTGACCAAGTTAAGGTGGTCGACATACAGTTTTATATTTTTAAAAGTTGTAATAAAAATTCATAATTAATTATTTTGTGGAAAAAATTACAAAAAATATGCATCACATCCAGACATGAGTCCTCTACTTATATATAAAATCTTATAAAAAATATTATCATTTTAATATTATGGTTAGGGTGGTCGATTGCAGACACCTACTTCTTATTTTTCCCTAAAATTTAAGTACTACTGCATTGAAATTTCAAATTTTCACCAAATAGATTTTATTTATTTTTAAATAAACCTAGTGGTTTAGAAACTACATTCAATTTTCTACAGATTCTATTCTTACATATTTTTGAAATAATATAGATAACTTATTCAAATTTTTACGTCAAGTTGCCTAACACTGATTTTTTTGAATTTTTTGCCACTTAAGGGCTTGTTTTTTCCATGATGATCCTGTACATACCCACAACCAACAACAAAAGATTAGACTTCATTATCCCGCATTAACTATCTTCCACAAATGTTCCAAAAAGAAGTACTGCCATATCTAGATCAAAGATAACATCCATACTCCACAACATCAAAGCATACGATAGGATAGATCATTTTTGTATACCATCCAAAGCACAACCTTTTGGATCTAGGTTTTGACATCAATGAAAATAATGCTAAATCATCTCAAAAACTTCTCAACACAATTAGCTTAGTTTTCCTTGCTTTTTCTAGCCAAATGTTACACTTCTCTTGTGTCTCTTCCACTCCTTCAAAGATTTGATATACAAAATTAGATTGTGTAGTGCCCTATTTTTCAACAAAATTATCATATCCATCACTCCAATCTGGCATGCCCTCATTAGTAGATGAAAAGTAACTATCATCCAAAGGTGTCAACATGTCTATTTCATGAGAATGAAAAACTATAGGACTATTTTCCTCAAAACAAATTAGGTATAATGTCATGCCATTCCAAATACTCTCCATCAAGGGTTGTCCCAAAACTAGTCTCTCCTTGTGCATCATCTATGCTTGCATGGGGCAAACCATGATCCATAACTATCATGGATTTTGTTTTCATTTGATGAGGCAAAGTGTACTTGAGAGCTTTCATAACAATATTTCTCCCATCATGTAAGAACCTCAACTCCATTACTTGTAAATCTTGAATGACCCTTTGTAAAGAACGTAGCCATTGCATACCAAGTATAATTTCATTGTCCTTTAAATCAAGTACATAAAATTCATCACAAAGAGTATACTCACCAAAGATAATGCTAATCTTACTCATTTTCTTCTTGAAAAGAATAGTAAGTCCACCTGCTATAGTCACATTGAAGCCCTCAAAATCATCACAATGCAAACCTCTTTTCTTTACCAAACCTTCATAAATGTAGTTATGTGTAGCTCCAATATAAAATAGTGCCAAAACTTTGCAACCAAACAATGTGCCTTCAAAGATAAATTGATTGTACCTTTGAGCTCCTAAAATATATGAAATCCTAGAAATTTTGTTACCATCACTTGTTGGTTCTAGTGTTGGCTGTTTATAGTCATGCTCTTCCCCACTCTCTAAATCTATATTAGGGATCCCCTCACCATCAGATACAACCTCTATAAGATATTCCATGTACCTTTCCCAAGGAATCTATGAACAAGGTCCCATGGTTGTTTGCAAGTAAAACACAACTTCTTTCTCCTGAGCCCATTCCTTGTTTCAAAATATAGCATAGGTTGCGTAGACTTGGACTAATTTGGTTTTCCCACATTTTCCTTGTGTTCTAACTTATTATCCTTGAAGTTCTTTTGAATTTGAATTGGAGTGGGGTAAGTGTATAGGTCTAGTGCAAGCTCTATTACATCATCCAACATCTTAGGCTTGTGAGCCTTCACCAAGCCTCATAACCTATCACTTAATCCCTCTACAAAAAGCATAACAACCCTTTTCTCAGGCATCTCAGGAACCATAACAATAATCTTCTGAAACTCATTGATATAGCAATCCACTCTACCATCTTGTTTCAGCTGTGCCAAATCTTTGTAGTAAACATCTATGCCCTTTCTGTCAAATCTGACAATGATTTTACGTGTGAACTCATCATAGGAAGTAATCATGTCATGCCTCTGTGATATAAGTCAATGGTGCCACCAATCATATGCTACACCGTCCAAGTGCATAGTAGCAAATTGTATAGCCTTTTCTTCACTCATTAGCTTGAGTGTAAGAAAGGTATCAAGCTTATGTATCCATGCATGTGCACTCATCTTACCATTTCCATCAAAATTAGGCAGGGGAATTTTGTTCAATGCATCCTTGTATTCTTTAGGTTCCTTCTTGAACTTCTCTTTTTTGTTCTTTTTCTTGTCTTTTTGATTCATAAACTGATTCAAATTTATGGATGATTGAACTACCTCAGGAAGAGCATGGTACTCATCATATACTACCATGATATCATCAGAGACTTCTGTAGTTTCTTCTTCTTCTAATGAAGGTAACTCCTCTCTTATAGGATTGAAGGTGGGTTGAAGAGGTCTATCTGAAGTAGCTGCAAATTTTCTTCCTACATTACTTCTACTACTTTCACTACGTGCCCTTCTAGACCTTGAATGATCCATCCTCAATTGTCCCACAACTACAATCAGGTTATCCTAAAACTGCTAGAGCACTTGTTGTTGTGCAAATGTTTGTCTAAAATCATCAATATTTTCCCTTCTAGAATTACCAATTTCTGAAGATGAACTTATTGATTGATTACCCTCTTTTTGTTCTCTTCTTTTAGTGTAATACTTGTGTGGAACAACTTCAAAAGGTTGTATAACCCCATGGCTAGCAAGATCTTGGATCTAATACCATTGTAAGAAGCCTACCTTATCACAACCAAATTTTTCTCCTTGCTGGTTTAATATTAAGATGTAGATAAAAAGATTCATGAAACAAAATACCTAATGATGAAGCTGTAAGCAAATCAATCAACATATGAGAGTGACATATTCAGGAAACGATGATGGATTCTTATTGAATCAATAATCTGATTACAAATAGAGGGTAGCTTGCAGCTTACAATCAGATAATCTGATTTAGAAAATCAAAACTCATACAATATGTAAAATAACCAGAATATATATCAAACCCTAGCCAAGAGATTGAAGAATGAAACCCTAGGTAGTCTTGACGAACTACCCTTCGATCCTTGACTAGAATAAGGTTATAGCAGCACTATTGGCGGTCTGATATGGTAGATAAAACTTTGTAGCAGCTCGTGTGCAATCTGTATTTGACTATAGATAGCCCATAAATGTTGAAACTCTTCAAATATTGCAAAAATAGCTCAAAATATGGAATCTCTTAGCTCCAAAAGGTAGTAAATTGGCCTAGCTTGCCTCCAATGCTTGAAATAGGATGAAATATGCCTGATATCAAGTTTGAGACTTGATTTCCAACAACTTGTAAAAGCCTGATGTGGATTTCCAACCAACCTACAATACAAAAACTCTTCACAATGAAACCCCAAGATGCCAAAAGGGGTTATTTGTTTCTTGAGGACAAAATATGATTCAATCTACTTGATTTCTTCTTGGACCTACAACAAAACCAATATTCAAACTTTTATATTCAAGGTACTAACTCCACAAAAGCGTGTCAATGAAGCTCTACGATGAAATCTATGCAAATGCACCTCTCATGGTGGAATGGGGTCATCACCAAACCATTGTTATTTAAGAGAGCACCACCTTGAATTGACTGAAATCAATTCCATCTAAGAGAGAGCTCTCTTCGCAATGTTTTTTTAAAATATCAATCCAAAACATAATACTCTTACAACCCTTAATGCCTTCTTAAATAAGGCTCCTTGTCCAAAACTACCATAGAGGGACAATCTGATTTTTTTCCATTAAAATATTCAATGACTTCATGGCTAAGGCACCTAAACCGCCCTTAGGGAAGATTTGATTTTATTTCATTAAAATATTCATTTCCTTCTTCACTAAGGTATATAAACCTCCCTTGAGAAGATCAGATTGATTTTGAATATTGGGTATGTGCAGGATCATCATGGAAAAAACAATCCCTTATGTGGCAAAAATTCAGAAAAATCAGAGTTAGGAAACTTCACATAAAAAATTGAATAAGTTATCTATATTATTTCAAAAATATGTAAGAATAGAATCTGTAGAAAATTGAATGTAGTTTCTAAACTACTAGGTTTGTTTAAAAAAAATCTATTTGGTGAAAGTTTGAAATTTCAATGCGGTACTTAAATTTCAGGAAAAAATAAGAAGTAGGTGTCTGTTTGACCACCCTAACCACAATAAAATGATAATATTTTTTTATAATATTTTAGATATAAGTAGAGGACTCATGCCCCGATGTGATGCATATTTTTTTGTAATTTTTTTCCAACTAAATTATTAATTATGATTTTTTTATTACAACTTTTTAAAAAATATAAAAACTTGAATGTCTAACCACCTTAACTTGGTCAAAACTTCATAAAATTAAAATTTTCTTTTTTTAATCCTATAGAATGCAAAGCATAGAATGTGACGCATGTTTTGGATTCAAAAAATGTGATACTGTTTGAAAGCTATAGATCTTTTTCAATCAGCGTATCAATCGGGACTTTATTTGTAATTTGAATAGAAAATGAATAATAATTACTTATTAAATTCAAAGTAAAGTATAATTTATATCGGTGGAAAGCTGAGAATCTCCTTTAAAAACCCTTTTTGTTTCATCAATTTTGGGTAAGAAAATAGTCATCAGACACATACCCATCATATTGCCCCTTTTTGGCCCATCATGATCCTACACATACCCTATTAAAATATTTTAATTTTATGCTTCCTTAAGTTGTCCTAAGAGAAGATCAGATTTGATCTTAAAATACCAATTATTATTTTCCTTCTTCCTTAAGTCTCTAAACCGCTCTAGGAGATAGAATTGACCTTCTAGAAGCAAATCAAATCTGATTTGATGGGAGTCAACCAGCCAAGGAAGATAATAATATTTTAATTTTTTTTAACTCTCTTCTTTATTCCTTATAAAATTTATTTTCATGCAAGTGGACCATGAGATAATAATAAAATATGATCAACATTATGCTTTATTTTTGTTAAGGATAATTCCCCTCTTAAATCTCTAAAAATAACTTACCAAAATTATGACTCTCATGACCAATATCATTCCCTTACCATGATGTCTAACTCACGGGAATGGTGAATGAGCTAGTACCTAACTCCAAGCAATCACTCTGAGAATGGGGACATTATAGATATAGATATAGTGTGAAAGGATACAAGCTTTTGGATATTGTAGCATAAAAGGTAATATATAGTATGTGTTACTTTTAGAGAAACTAAACTTTCTTTTGTTACAATCTAGCCAGAATAAAGTAAATAGAAAGATGTGATTCAATTTCCTTCTACACCTAAGAAAGTTAAATTGAGGCCCTTGGATAGACAAGAAGTTGGGGATATGTCATCTAGCTCTGAATCTTTAGAAGAGGGGGAATAACCTACAACTTAGCTTGTTCAAAGGTCTACAAGGCATAGACAACCACCTAAAAGGTATTCACCCAATGATTGGAGATGTATTTTTTCTTTGAATACTAATATTGATAAACCTAGATCTATAGAAGAGACATTAGATATGAATGATGCAAAACCATGGAAGATTGCTATGGATGAAAATTTGATGCCTTGAAAAAGAATGATACATGGGACCTTGTACCATTTCGCAAAGGATGAAAACCTATTGGTTGAAAATGGGTGTTTAAGAAAGAGATGGGTCCAAATGGAGGTATTGAGAAGTAAAAATCATGGTTGGTTGTGAAGGGTTACTCTTAAGTTGAGGGTGTTGATTATGGTGATAAATTTTCTCCTCTTGCAAAAATGGCATCCATTAAACTCTTATTTTCTATTGTTGTTTCTTATGATCTAGAGGTTGAGAAAATGAACATGAAAATAGATTTCCTTTATGGTGATTTGGAGGAGAATATTTATATGACATAGCTAGAGCACTATATGGTGAAAGGAAAAAGTAATTTGGTTTGTACATCAAAGAAATTTTTATATGGTCTCAAACAAATTTGTAGGATGTATACTAGAAATTCGATGCATATGTGTTGAGTTTTGGATTTGAGCATTTTAAATCAAATAAGTATTTTTATTATAAATCTAATGGTGATCATTTCTTATTTATTGTGGTATATGTTAATGATATGTTATTTATTAGTAAATGGAAAGGAATAATTTCAAAACTAAAGTCTTAGCTTGTAGCTAAATTAGAAATGAAAGATCTTGGTGCACCTAAACATATTCTTGGGATAGAAATTAGAAGAGATGGCATGAAAATAAAGTTATATCTTAGCCAAAGTAAGTATATCAGTTTAGTTTTATATAGGTTTTTAACATGCAAGATTGTAGACCATTGTGTATTCATTTTATATAGTTGGAATGAATTTATATTTTTCATATTATTTAACATCTCCATTAGAGATGGAAGACATGAACATAGTGCCTTACCAGAGTGTAGTTGGAATTTTTCATGTATTCTATGGTTTTCACTAGACCATACATTGCCCAAGTAGTATGAGTTATTTCCAGATATATGCCTAATCCTAGTAGAAGTCATTGGGATGCAATTAAAAGAGTTCAAATATATATGAGCTATCTCAGAGTATTCCTTGTGTTATCATGAAAATATGGTGGGAGATGGGAATTCCCTTGATATTAATGGTTATGTGGATTCAAACTGGGTAGGTGATGTTGATAGCAATAGATCCACCAATGCTTATGTGTTTAATTTATTTGGTTGTGCAATCAGTTGGATGAGTAAGTGACAAGTTATGGTTGCTTTGTCTACTACTTAAGTTGAGTATATGGAAATTACCCATGCTTATAAAGAAGTCATTTGTCTTAAGAGACTATGTTTAGATATTGGAATTAACCAAGGTAGAGTGATAGTTTATTGTAACACTCAGAGTGTGATCTTCCTAGCTAAGAACTCAAATTTTCATGCTAGAACCAAATGTGTATTGATATACAATATCATTTTGGTAGATATATGGTCGAGGATGGTAGGTTGAAGCTGGTTAAGGTAGAGACTTTGATGAATGTTGTAGATTTATTAACTAAGTATATGAGCATAAAAAAATTTAGATGGTGTTTGGATTCTATGGGCCTCACAATCCCTACCAATTAAATTATAGTGATGATACTCCCTTTGCTCTTGTAAGGTGTTCAACAAGTGAGAGAATGTTAGGAAAATGGTTTCTCAACCTTGTAATTATATGATGTTACTATTTATAGTAAGTTTACATTTGAGCATGGATTGATGCATAATTTTTTCCAAAGTTTTGGATTTGCTAAATAAGCATGCTCATAAATTTTCATGGCAAGATCATGTCTGTATTTCAAGAAATTAAAGTTTACACTTCTCAAAGTTTCAAAGTCCATTTTGAAGGCCTTAGAAGTATTTTTTAGGCCCAAAAGTGGTCATAACTATGCCATAGAAAAATGGCCCCTTGTCATTTTTCATGTCCTTTTAGGTCTTGTTTCACGATGTTTGGTCTATTTTACTCTGATTTTATATTGTAATATGGCTTGAACATGCATATTTATGTACTAAAATTTAAATAATGACATCTTTTGAAGGTGTTGTGAAGTGTCGTAAAAAATTTCTACACCCTTCTTGACTCTATTCATTACAATTCACCTAAAAATCACCTTTTCATCACTAATCCAGTCCTATTTTGAAGTTTTTTCAAGTCTTGTAACAAGATTTCACACTTTTCTAGGCTTAATTTCACTATTTACACCTTTCTTATGCTTTATTTGACCCCTTTATGCCCTCATAGGCTTTAATTAAGTGCATTTTTGAATGTAAACCCAACAAATAACATTAAATGTGACTTAATTCCCGACACCCATTTGCAGGTCCTAGGTGGGACCCATTCACCATGGGTGGTGAATGAGTCCCCCTTGGCTCCAAATTCAAAATATTTTAAATTTCCTTTTGGGTTTTTATTCAAAATCACTTGATGTTGGCCTGTGATGACGTATTAACGGGTTACTAAGGCACAAGTGTGTATAAATAAGTGATTTTCACTTCATTTTACATCTCATACAATCACACATCACATCCAAGCAATCTTTTCATTCACTCAAGCATCCAAGCACTTTACAACATCAAATAAAGCAAAAATCAAGCATTCAAGAGCATCCATTGACAAAACTTCAGATTTGCTTCAGCAAGGGTTTGGTAAGTTGATAGCATTTTGCATGTTATTTGTTTATCATTCTCTTTCATTTCATTATTTCATTAAGGGTTTGATTACCAAAGTGTGGTCTGACCAAGGGAAACCCCTATTTGCTAACCCTCAACCATTTTTCCCTCTTGCTTGTGTGTTTGCAAACTTGTGTGCAGATTTAACAAGTATTTAGGTGTTGAAGAGTGGTCAACAAATCAACTAGGTGTTTCAAGTCAAATCAACTATATTTCAAGCTTGGAGAAGGTATTTTGTCTATTTCCTACAGAATTGACTTCGGCAACCCGACAAGCAGACATCCTTAGATCTATTGTTGCAGAGTTGTCTCCTGATTTCTTAGAATTTTGGGAGAGGATTGATTCGCCACCAGTGGTGAATGAGTCACACCTTAAGGTTGGAAATCTAAGTTCTGTCAGATTCTAGATCCTGACACTCAGAAACCTATTCCCGATAGTTTTCATCAGAAGCAGGACTGATTCGCCACCCTAGGCGAATGAGTCCCACTGGAGAATTTCTATGATTTTAGACAGTATTCTCAAAATTCTAGATTCTTCATCAGACCTCCAGGTGCACACAGTTTCAGCTCATTTCTTTCTATTATGCATTTATTCATTCATAGATCATTGTTTTGCATATCACATTGTGTTTTCCAGCATTGCATAAATCCTTATTTTGACGTTCAAATTCAATCATATAGATCACTTAATTGCACTTAGTTCATTACATTTAGCCTAAAAAACATCATACATAACATAATTTGAATGAACCCTTTAGCATTTTTGGCCCTACTTTCTCCTTTTACGTGAAAAACCCTAGAAGAACCAAAAAGGTGCATGGTGCCAAAAATATATGGTTCAATAACTAATATAGCAAGTTATAGCTTGATAGAGCACTTCACAAGCTTTTCAATGATTCAAATGGTTCACTAATCTAACACTCAAATCAAAGTGTATGGCCTTTGAAAGTTGGGTCTCCTAAAATGGGAGATGTAAAAACATGTTGGACACATAAATGAGTTGTAAAGAGGGAGTTACATATGGTGGTGTGTGTTTTGACACATCATGAGCATCAATTATTGGAGTTAAGGATGCATGCCACTTTTTTGGTGGTTTTAGCTCATGGTTTTGTAATGCTATTTAGCAGTTTCATGTATTGTATCTCCTATATACTATGTGTTTGAGATGGAGGTTGAGTGTAAGAGTCTTATAGTTTTTTACTTACCTTTGAATCTCTAGTTGGTGATACTCTTGTGAGAAATATTTCTCTACAAGTATATTTAAATATTGTTTATTTGTAAATAATATATTGGGCAGCTTTTGGAGTGTAGGTTTTTTCTCCTAAAAGGGTTTACCCCACATAAATCAACATGTTGTGGTATGAATGTTATTTATGTTTATTTACATTTGAGTTTTTTGTAACTTTTTAGATCTGAATTTTTTTTTTCATAACCCTCCTCTCAAGAGTAGTGTAGGAAGTTGTTTCACTACCTTAGCTTCCTTACACAAATCAAGAGTATGCTTAAAGAGACTATTGGGACTAAATTTAGGATTGATGTGCCTCTTACTTCTCCATATGTGTGATTGGAAACCCTTTGAGATTTTTCCCCTTACATTCCTTCATAGTCTTCACCTAGTCATAGAGTGCAACCATCTAAGAAGGTGAATAGGTCAATTAAGTGTTCTCCTCCTCCTAGTATTTTTTTAAATTAATATTAATGTCTTTACTCAAGATGACTTGGGTGCTTTGGGGATTGATATAATTGGTCAAATATAATGAAGGATCAATTTTATTTTTTATTCTCTAGTTATATGGGCTCATGTACTCTAATAATCAATGGGAAGGTTGGTTCATTCTTACAAATTTGGAGGGATCTTGCATGCAATGGGATGGAGAAATGCTATATGTGAAATGGATTCAATGATCCTAGTTTCCCTATTGAATAAGAAATTTTTTGTATTCCTCTTAGGGGTTGGCTTTGGTGGCTAAGAAAGTGCTTCATCCAACCACAAATTTTGACTTAAATCTCTTTTATTCATATTCTCAAGGAATGGAATGAGATGGCTTATTATTTAGCTAAATGGATTTTTGAAGAGATGCGTGACTGAAATGTTGTAGATTAAGGAGAGTTGGCCTAGGATAATCTCAAAATATTATTTATCTTATTCTTAATGATCAAGTGGAATAAAAAAGGTTTTTTAGTTGGGGGAATGTTAGTCTTGGTCAAAATTTGGACTTTACTAAGTGTCATATTAGGTGGTTCTGTAGGAACCCCTAATGAGTTTCTTAATTATTTTGATCACTATAACTATCTAAAAATCTATTGGGTGTATTCGTATTTAGTTTTCCAAGAATTTTTTTTTTGTCATATATATACATATATACATATATACAAAGATATATATAACAAGTTTATTTGTACTCAACTTTCCAAGAAATTTTTTTTACATATAAGCATGTACATATACATACAAATTACCATATAAGTGTGTACATATACATACAGACACACACATGTGCATGTGTGTGCATACAAAGACACACATATGTATATATGTGTATCACATTCAATTTTCTTCAAATTTTATTATTATTTTTAATTTATAAATAAAATTATATTTAATTTAAATATTTGATTCTTTAATTAAACTTATATTACTAATAAATATGAATAATTTTTTTAAATTAAAAAAAATAATCAATAAAAAATGATTATAACATGATCAATTAATATTAAGAGCCATTCTACAATGACAATAAGAGTGGAGTGATTAATAAAATCTCTTACCTTTTATTTTAAATTTGATGTCCATTTGCATATCAAAATATTAATATTGAAGAAAAAATACAATATTTCCAAAATAAGCAACACATAAAAATTTTGTATGTAATAAATAAAATAATTTCAAATTGATATCTCTCAACTTTTTTTAAATATATATATTTAAAATATCCATATTAATTGAATAACACACCAATAATACTTTAAACAACTAAATTAAAAGCCTTTTATTTTCACAAATATCAATATAAAATTGAAATCTCACATCTAAGAGATAGAACACATACAATATTCTCTTACTTATTAGAAGACCATGGGGAGCTTATTTAATTTATTAAAAGTCGATCACCAAAAACATGGGAGAACTTATAGAATTCATAATAGTACAATGAAGAATTGTACTCGATCACTAAAGAACACGAGAGAGCTTGCATGACAAACTTAAAAACTTGGACATGTTGCACAAGGACATAGAAAATAGAGTTTTAAATTTAAGGGCAGGTCGAGAGCCTGAGTGTAGGACGAGCGAGAAGGTCAACACTCCTGGGCATGGTGGCTCCAAAGGCTTCCGTCATATCCAAATCCCCTTCTACACTCCACTCAAAGCAATGAATGAACTGGGCCAAAAGAAGGTTCATGTTCACAGAGGCCATGCCTGCGCCTGGCAATCCTCTCCTTCCTGCTCCAAACGGCACCATATCAAACAAGTCTTTGTCTCTCACAATATCAACATTTTTACCCATAAATCTCTCTGGTTTCAATGCCAGCGGATCGTCCCACAAGGATGGATCTCTTCCGAAAGCCCAAGCATTGATGATAAGCCTGCTTCTCTCAGGAATGAAGTATCCACCAACTGTGCAATCTTGTGTGGATTCATGTGGAAGCAGCAAGGGTACCGCTGGGTATAACCTCAGAGTCTCCTTCACCACACACTGCACGTACTCCAGGCTTCCTATATCACGCTCACTGACTGTCCTCTCTCTGCCCACCACTAACTCGATTTCCTCTTGCATTTTCTTGGCCACACCAGGGTTTTGAAGAATCGCACTCATTGCCCAATCTAACGTAGTGGACGTCATTTCAATTCCAGCAACGAAAATATTCTTAAAATTTTAAACAGCCTTGTTAGATCAATAAAAAAACAGAACTGCCAATTAAATTGAAAAACAATAACTGGTATTGCATCATAAATAAGAAGTGAATACGTACAAAAACAATGGCTTTAATGTTTTCCTCCGTGATTGTCATTCCATCGAGACTCTCCATTTCCAAGAGCACGTCAATGATGTCCTTCGTTACAGGCTGCTGCTCATGCTCCTCCTGCAACTTTCCCTTGCGCTGCTGATGTTCCTCTATTATTTTCCTTATCACTTGGTCGAAGGAATTGTGTACCTTTTTCATGCGTCGCTTCACTCCTTGCAAGTCCATCC
>VDFB02000015.1:291608210-291839430 GCA_007258455.2 Sequoia sempervirens
CACTCTTAGAAATACTTCTAAGAAATAAGGTTCATTAGTGGAAGAGATATGAAAGATAACCATTGATATAATAAGGGAATAAAGCAAAAGGTTTAAGGTTGAAATCAAGTTGGCATTGGTTAAGCGAATCTATGTGATAATAAAAAATATTTGATTTTCTAGAGAGTTTTATAAACTCTAAGACAATGGATTTGTATCATAATGTTTGTGAAGAAGAAGAAAAATAAAATGAAGAAGAAACATAAAAGGAATAAAATGAAGAAGATGAATAAAAATAATAAAATGGAGGAAGAGGAGGAGAAGAACAAACAATAGAACAATAATTAGAAGGAAATGAAGAAGATAAAAAAAAAAGAACAAGAACTAGGAGGAGTAGGAGTAGAACAAGTAGAATAAGATCAAAATTAAGAACATGAAATAGAAGGAAAAGAACAAGGAATAGTAGGAAAAGAAGGAGGAGATGTAGATGAACAAGAAACAGAAAAAAAAAGGAAGAGAAAAAGAAAAAGAATAATAACAAGAAGTTAAACCAATAACATCTTTCCATACATCATCACTACTCGAAGAAATTAAAAAGGGATTGCCTCCTATAAAACTGATTTTGAATTAAGCCATTCAATTAATGATAGGGTACAATCTACCACCCATTAGCTCTTCACCAAAGGTAATGCTAAGTAGATTTGGTAATCCTCCTATTAGCATGAATATTTTTCACCTTCTTAAGTTTACTTAGGCTTAATAATGCATTGGCTATTCGGGTAGTTTTTTCCCATGTTGGGTAGTTTTCTCACACATCACACATTTTAATGCCTTTATAAGGCACCATTGTACCATTATATAATTTATCTCAATCTATTCACTCATTTTGGTGAAATAGCTTTTGCTTCTCTCTATTTTATGAAGGTTATTTTTGTAAATGATGCTCTTGGGAGGTGGATGACACCAACATGGTATCAGAGCCAACCATTCTGCTCTCCTTCCTAAGAGTTTTCATTGGAGTGTTTGAGATCGTTTATTTGCTCGACATTTAAAATTTTTCAAATTTCAAAATTGCCTTATTTTCCTTATTTCCAATTATTTCATTTTCTTGTTGCTGGCATCTTGTTGTGTGGAGGAATTTTCCCGTTGATGAAGAACCAGTAATTTTGAAGGGGTGTTTTTGCTTAGAAGTAGCGATTTCTAAGAGAAGAGGAATCTTTGTCCAATTCTCCTCCCGAGAGGCCGTGAATTTTTCCCCTGGCTTGATTTGAATTTGGAGGTGCAAAATTTTGTGTTAGAGGCAACATTTATTTTGAAGAAGGCTCAATTCTTACTTGGGAATTGGAGTCATTTGCAAGGCTTCTTAATGTGATTGGAGGTGTGATTCACCTTGCTGAGACATTTTTGCATCTCTGCTAGCACAAATAGTTTGAAGGCATTTGCATTTGCTGTGATTGACATTTCCTTGCTAGGCATTTGAATTTTCTACCCTATTTGACTGTATTTGAGGTGTGCATTTTTTTTCAAGTCATTATCCTTTTGAAGGTAGACATGATTTCTTCTACATAATGGCCACCATTTTTTAGTTTGAAGAGATGTTCTCTTTGTTGCAATGATTTCCGTGTTGTGGCACGATTCAACGATCATAGGGAGGCGTTTTGTTTGTTGTTGGCCTGTGCAGCCAGATCTAGGCAAAGCACCCAATCCATTGAATTAATTGGTGTCTCATATGGGGAGATCAGTTTGAGTTAAGATTATTGTTCTCCTAAGTTTTCCCTAAAATATTTCATTTTAGGGTTTCAAAGTGTGCATAAGAGGAAGTGGGCCCATGTTCTTTTGAAGTGCTTCGGGAAAATTAATCCCACATTGGTAATGTGGGGAAGTTTTTAGCCATTCATATAGCATTGCGGTGTGAATGAATGTTGTGAGCAAGTCTCACAAGAGGCTATCTTGTTTGTTTGCTTGGTGGAGTTTTCTTGGTGTCAAGCATGGAGATCAAATAATGGGCTGCATCAAAATTTGTTGCAAATCATGTTTAATTCTTTTTAAATGGATGTTTTTATACTTGTGAAAGCACTATCTTTGAAATTTTGAAGAATTGTTAAGTTATAATGGTTTCTTTGGAGAAAGGGAATTTTAGGCAATGGAGTGATGTTCTTAGTGCCCAACTTAGTGAGGAGAATCTATTGCCATATTTGTATAATGAAGTTCTTGTTCTAGACACACGTAGTAGGTATATAATTTGGAAAGGAATTTAGTGAGGAGTCTATGGAGTTATTTTTGAGCATATCAATGACAAGGACCTTTTGGATGGGTAAAAGCACAAAGTAGCATCACACTTTCAACCAACTTATTAGCACAATTGAATTTAAGTATTTCTAACTAAAAATCAATTTTGGTCAAATATATGATCTAGTAAGATTCATTCTAGCTAAGTTAGATACTTCCACAACTTTTTCAACTAAAATTGTTGGCTAAAAATATATGGAGCACCACCTTGAGTCCAATTTACCAAAAAAATAAAATTGTTTGAAAATCTTGAAGTTTCAATAACTCCTACTAATGTAAATAACATTTTAAAAAAAATATTAAAAATACCCTTTTGTAGATCCATAAGTTTAGTTTTTAAAAATATATTTATTTTGATAGTTTAATTATTATTTATATTTTATTTTTTATTTTTACTAAAAGTAGGTTATCAACACAAAATATTAGGTTGATTACCATGCCAAGGAAAAGTACTAAAAAATATTAAAAAAATTTGAAAAAAATATGATGCAATAGATAAAAGAATCTATTTCAAGATAGTATAATTTGTTTTCCATTTTAGATAAATATTTAATATAAAAGTTGATGTCCCATGGAAATAATTGTTTTTTGATTCATACACATTTTAATATTTATTTAAAAATATATATCTATCAAAATTGGAAAAAAATATATTCATGCACTAAAGTTTCAAGTTATAAATACACAAAAAATTTAAAAAATAAAATAAAAAAATTACTATAAAAAGTTTGACGTCCCATGCAACTTCATTTTTCAGCATTTTATCAACAACAAAATTATAGTGTTAATTTATTAAAAACAAGTTTAAAATAAATTTTATTTAAAAAAAAAAAAACATAAAATATACTAAAAAATACATATTTTACTAGTTTACATCATTTCAAAATTCAAAACATATATGCCACTTTTTTGTGATTTAAGTTTAAAAGTTGGATCAATGTTGGTCGTTTCCTTTATAAAGTGTGACACAATTTTGTGCTTTTACCTGGATTCACTTTGTTATTTTGAGAGCCCTTATGCTCTTTGGACTTACCTTCGAGAATCATATGGAGATCCTGATACTCTACCATCTCTCGATGACCCTCCTTCCAATACCAGTCTGTCTCTTTTTTCTTCATAAAAGATAAACCATGCTTGTGATCCTTTGGAGGTTGTTGAGACTTTAGATGAGGTTGTGGTTGCTTCAGAGGTTCCTGATTCTTTGTCAGAGACAGTTGATCCACCTTCATTGAGTACTTCCATTGTTCCTGAGCAATAGGATTATGATTGTCTTCCTGATTGGGATTCCTATTTGTTAGACATTGGTTCCTTGTTTGTGGAGTCTCACATTTTAGATTTGGAGGACACATTTGAGGGGTTATCTCTCCTCTTTGATGAAAATTATTGCACAACTGTTGTCAAACAATCTCTGTCTTGGGATATTGTTCAGAATCAGTTTCCAGTGGTACCTTGTTTGTCACCTTCTATTGTGATTGGGCATATTCTTGATTGGTTTGTGGCATCATCTTCCAAGGTCTTGGAAACACATGAGTAGATTTCAAAGAAATCATCATACATCTTCACGCTTCCTACTTTCAATTCCTATCCAGAATGGGAAGCATTCTTGCATTTGTACTTGGTTTTGTTTCTTCCAAAAGGGAGATAAGTTGTTTATTGACATTGGATCATGTTTTTTCTTCAGGAACTTACCATTTTTGTAGGTGATTACACATTGTGGGGGGCCTACATAGTCTCTCTCTTTCCCTCTTATGGGGGGCTATTAATTGTATATACATGATGCATGTAGTCCTTAGGGGGTGTGATTGAGTCCTCCATCCAACATCATTTTTTGTTTTCTTTTCTCTCTTTTGGAGAGGGATTTTTTCCCATAGGGTTTTTCTCCTTTTCTCCGATTGTGAGAGATTTCTTTTTTTATTGTAAATGGGTACTTAACATGGTTGTGTAGTTGGGACCCATATTGCATTTTTGCATCTCATTTTGCATTTTTTAGTTTCCCTAAGTTGCACTTAAGGAGGGAAGTTAGCATGAATATTTTTCACCTTATTAAGTTTACTTAGGCTTAATAATGCATTGGTTATTCAGGTATTTTTTTCCCATGTTGGGTAGTTTTCTCACCCGTCACACATTTTCATGCCTTTATAAGGCACCATTGTACCATTTATGTAATTTATCTCAATCTATTCACTTGTTTTGGTGAAATAGCTTTTGCTTCTCTCTATTTCGTGAAGGTTATTTTTGAAAATGGTGCACCTAGGATGTGGATGACGCCAACATGGTATTAGAGCCAACCATTCTGCTCTCCTTCCTAAGAGTTTTCATCAGAGTGTTTGAGATCATTTATTTGCTTGACATTCAAAATTTTTCAAATTTCAAAATTGCCTTATTTTCCTTATTTCTGATTATTTCATTTTCCTATTGCTAGCATCTTGTTGCCTAGAGAAATTTTTCCCACTGATGAAGAACCAATAATTTTGAAGGGGCATTTTTGCATAGAAGCAACGATTTGTAAGAGAAGAGCAATATTTTCCCAATTCTCCTCTTGAGAGGCTGCGATTTTTTTCCCCTGGTTCGATTTGAATTTGGAGGTGCAAAATTATGTGTTAGAGGCAACGTTTGTGTTAAAGAAGGCTTGATTCTTGCTTGGGAATTGGAGTCATTTGTAAGTCTTCTTAATGTGATTGGAGGTGTGATTCACCTTGCTGAGGCATTTTTGCATCTCTACTAGCACGGACAGTTTGAAGGAATTTGCTGTGTTTGACATTTCCTTGCCTAGAATTTGAATTTTCTGCCCTACTTGACTACATTTGAGGCTTGCATTTTTTTCAAGCTGTTATCCTTTTGAAGGAAGCTATGATTTCTTCTACACAATAGCCACCATTTTTCAGTTTGAAGAGATGTTCTCTTTGTTGCGGTGATTTTCATGTCGTGGCACGATTCAATGATCACAGGGAGGCATTTTGTTTGTTGTTGGCTTGTGTGACCAGATAGAGGCAAAGTTCCCAATCCATTGAATTCATTGGTGTCTCATATAGGAGAGATCTCATATAGGAGAGATCAATTTGAGCAAAGATTATTGTTCTCCTAAGTTTTCCCCAAAATATTTCATTTTAAGGTTTCAAAGTGTGCATAAGAGGAAGTGGGCCCATGTTCTTTTGAAGTGCTTTGGGAAAATTAATCCCACATTGGCAATGTGGGGTAGGTTTTTGCTATTCATATAGAATTGCGGTGTGAATGAATGTTGTGAGCAAGTCTCACAAGAGGCTATCTTGTTTGTTTGCTTGGTGGAGTTTACTTGGTGTCAAGCATGGAGATCAAACAAAAAGGATTAAAATAATAACAAGAAGTTAAACCAATAATATCTTTCCATACATTATCATGACACAGAGAAATTAAAAAAGGGATTTCCTCCTATAAAATTAATTTTGATGAAGCCATTCAATAAAAATGCTAAGGTACCACCCATTAGCTCTTCATCAAAGGCAATGCTAAGTAGATTTAGTAATCCTCCAACTAAGTAGATTTAGTAATCCTCCAACTTATTCACCTATTTTTCAAAGTTACTTTAGATTGGATTAGATAATGAATCAAAGCTAATATTATTGAACCCATTATTAACTAAGAAGGATGAACCTTAATCGAATACCTCAAAAATTTCAAATGATGTTTCCTTAACTAGAGCTAGTGAATTAAAATGATCCTTAACTTGGGCAATCATGCTTTCTCTACCCTTAGTTTGTGTAAAATGATTATGACATTGACTAATCTTGACTATATATATATATATATATATATATATAAACATCATTTGCTTCCTCTACTCTTAGTGCTCTTGGTGGTATAGTTAAATGATTATGACATTGACTAACCCTATATATATATGGTGGTGTAGGTGGTGTAAGTGTAGTTAAATGATTATGACATTGACTAATCTTGACTATATATATATATATATATATATATAAACATCATTTGCTTCCTCTACTCTTAGTGCTCTTGGTGGTATAGTTAAATGATTATGACATTGACTAACCCTATATATATATGGTGGTGTAGGTGGTGTAAGTGTAGTTAAATGATTATGACATTGACTAATCTGACTATATATATACATCATTGATATTTTGATGTGACCATGTCATCCCACTTGAATAAAAATAAATTAAAAATAAGATCACCAACATTTCTTTTATCTAAAAAATAATCATAAAATTATTAAATAATTCAAATTTATTAAATCCTCTATATATGTAATAACTTATTAGATGAAAAAATGATGGACGTAAAGTATTATGTATCTTAATTTGCTACTGATTTCCAATAATTAATAAATATTTAATAAACATTACCTATCCTACTACCTATCCATCCATCACTCTCCCTCTCCCTTCTCACCCCTCTCATCATCATTTCATCTCATTTCAAGTGAGTTCATCATAAACATAATTGAATAAAACTACTTGAATAAAACTACTAGATAATTCAAATTGATTAACAAATATTTCATAAGCATTACTCTATCCATCACCTATCGATCAATTACTCGAGGGGTGAAATCTTTTTCTCTACCTCTCTTTTCTTTTTGATTATAGAGAAGGGGTGAAATCTTTATCTCTACCTCTCTTTTCTTTTTGATTATAGAGAATATTTCAGAAGTGATTCATTTTTTTATTTAGTAGTATCAAACCTCAGAAATGATTCAATTTTTTTCCTTAAGTAGTACCAAACCTCTTCGAATATCTTTACGCACTACCTATCCATCAATTTACATTAAAGGTGGGATCTTTAACCCTCCTTTAATTATGGAGAGTACATACTATTGTTTTAATACCTTTATAATGCTAGTCATTGCCTCCATTTTAGTTGTGGGGGTTTTCAAAATAGAGCACTCATGTCGAAAGAACAAGCAACAAGGTAAAATCTTCATATGTATCAATATCCTTTCGCATGTAGGAGTAATATCAAATATAGAACAGTCTTGCACATTGAACTAAGAAACAGAAATAATTAAACACATGGAAAGTGCACAGCACTGTTTATGTCAGAAGCCAGGCTCCTGTAAATAAAATAAACAAAACAACAGCATACTAAGTAACAAACACATTAGGCCGTTCACCAGCGAAGGCCTGTGGGGCCTGGATTCACTTCCGTCTTCGTTGTTTCCGGGCTGCAACGCAGCTCCTCCTCTGCATCACCCCTCCCAAAGTGGTCCGACACGTTATGATCAGCCTTGTGCTGAGGTGAACGGGACTGCTTCTCGATTTCATGTTTCTTTGAAGTAGCCTTCAGCTTATTCTCCATCTTCGTATGCTCCGCCTTTACTTCTGCAAGCTCTTCCTTCGCCTGCTTACGTTCCTCTGCTAGTTTTCGGTCTTCCTTGTCACGGGCCTTCATCTTTTCTACCTGCGATACTCAATTTTTTTCCTTAGTTCAAAATGATAAATCAAGGAATGTGATTAAAAATGTTGATGCAAAAATATCAAAAAAATATCACACAATCAAATCTACACAATGAAATCAAATCTAGACACAATCAAATCTAAAAACCAACTCAGCTATATTTATTCCGTTAAAAAGTTCTGAGCAGTGTTAAAAGACATGTTTTTATGTTACCTTCTCAGTTGCAGAAGCTTTAATCTTCTCCAACTTCTCCTCCGTCTCTGCTGCCAAGTTACCAATCTTCTCTTTGGCGGTTACGCTATACTTCTTCATGGATTCCATTGAAACTGTCCTTCCGCTAAATTTAGTGACGGTGCAAGCAAAATAACTGGTATTAATAAAAATTCTCTCTGCTCATCATCCGGCGTTTGTTCGGGAGAGACAATGTTTGTAGAAGACTGATGTCGGTAATGTGCATGAAATGCTACGTGCCAACTAGAAGCTCGTTATGGGGTGAGCCACGTGGCACTGAGCTTGCATGGTGTTGAATATGACTACCTTATCCGGGTAAAGGAAGATTCTAAGCCTTATCCTTTATTTGCACGGATAAAGATATTTGGAATTCTAAATTGCTAGATATATTATACATTATTTTACTGTTTAGACTTCAATTTAAAGTTTCACATAAATATTATTTAACTTTTTAAATATACAAATACTATTATCTCATTGCAATTCCCTTCATTGATTTAAAAAAGGCGAAACATAAGAAAATGTTGGCCAATGTGATAGCATTTTATTTATTTATTTAAAAGATTGGTGTGTATGTTGGCCAATGTGATGTATTTTTTTAATATATTTACAAGATTGGTGTATACAATAATAAAATATAAGTGTATTTTTAGTCGATAGGCTATTTATTATGGGCACAACCCACTGATTTTGTCTCACATCTGAAAAAAATCATCGAAGAAGAATTTCAGCGGGTGAAAAATCATGACTGAAATTTGCATGGGTTTCTAGCCTAATCCTTATGCAATGAACCACCATAAATCTTTCCACAAACATGACCGACATTAGGTTGTGGTCGTATGTATGCAACAAAATAGGAAAAAATTACCACAACCATGCCTGCCATTATGTTGTTGCAGTTTCTATGCAATAAATTTGCAACAAAACTTGCAAAAACTCCACATAAAATCTTTTTAGATTTACTTCCATTTACTGCGAATAGGTTGAAGCAGCAACTAAGGAAATATAGGTTTTGAATCATCTCGTTTGGCAATATTATGCCGTGGTAGGGTTTTTCCCGTTATTCCTCATTGACATCGTTGTGAATGTAAGTGCTGTCTTTGAATTTTATGCATTTGGTCATTGTTTGTAGCATTAAGGGATTTTGTTAAAATAGGGCATCTTACTTTAGATGTCTCTAGCCAATATTGCCCTCTATTGCATGTACATAACATAGTTCTATATTTTACAATTGATCTTGCCCAATTATTGGCTGTCACTGTGTGTGCCTAACTGCAAAGGGATATAGTGAGTTTGATTTGGCCACGGATTTCCCTTTCATCAGATGCTTCAAAATGTATTGGCAGCTTTGACAATTTTCCTCTCCAAGACAATTATGCACAACTCTTATAAGGGTTACAATAAACATTTTATCTCCTCTGCACTGGAATGTTGAGCCATGCTTAATATGCTTGCTCAGATGTTTACTGTAGTGCCGTATTTCACTATGGCTAGACCTTGGTTTGGAGCTGAGTTGGAAGTATTTACAAAGGAATTTCTATTATGTGCAATGTCTACTGTTTTTTAATAATTTAAACAAATGAGATATTTATATTCAATAGGAAGTGCAAGGTGTCAAATAAAGCTTGGCATGAACACTAGTGTCCTAAGGCATTGGACATGATTTACTTTGCCACATTGCCACATAATTATGAATGATCTTGTGTTTTGGATAAGAGATAACAACCTCATCTGTTGTGATTGTATTTTACTCTGGTCTCTTTTGGTATGTTCTAAGTTATTTTGTGGAGGTGATTGAAGGGCTTGGGTCCATGGTAAATGGAAAGAGGCTTGGGTTTTTATTTTACCTTTTCTTTGGCTTTAGTTTTCTTATCTTTGCCCTAAGTGGTTACGGAATATTTGAGTAGAAGGTTTTTTTTTGGTATTTTTTTGTTGTAGTTCTCTTATTGTTTTTCCTTCTTTGTTGTGCTCCTGGTGGCTCTCATCCACATTCTCTGGGCTTGTGGGAATGTATTTTTTTCTTGTCGTGCTTGAGACTTTCACTGGAAGTATTTGGTCTTGTGAAATGAAATTCTAAATTTTTCTTTTCTATGTTTGAGCTCTATATGAACATCAATTAATCTGCTCTTAATTTACATCATAGTTTGCAAGGGGATCTGATGCTTTGAAATGAGAATTACATTGCATAATTATTCCAAGTTTTAAGTAGGAACCATGCTAGAACAAACCTGTGTTTGTTAGCCTTTATGTACTCATATGTAATATTTGTGAATTGGGAAAGTATTTGTTGAAGATGCTTTTTCTTAGAGCAACACTGTCCAAATGCTTTTGCAAAAGGGAAACTACCTGTCTTTTTGTTCTCATTTATTGTACCTCAAAATCAAGGGAAATTGCTTGTCCTTGACTCGTAGTTTTTGGTTTCTTTGTGGATTGCAATGTTTTATTTAATTACATTGTCTACTTGTTGGATACATGTGTAATACTAGAGGTAAGAAAGAGTTGCTATTTCTCATAGTTTGCAGGGGGATCTGATGCTTTGAAATGAGACTTACATTGTATAATTATTCCAAATTTTAAGTAGGAACCATGCTAGAACAAACTTTTGTTTGTTAGCCTTTATGTACTCATTTGTAATATCTATGAATTGGGCAAGAATTTGATGAAGATGCTTTTTCTCATAGCAACACTATCCAAATGCTTTTGCCAAAAGGAAATTGCCTATCTTTTTGTTCTCATTTATCGTACCTTAAACTCAAGGGAAACTACTTGTCCTTGACTTGTAGTTTGGTTTCTTTGTGGATTGCAATGTTTTAATTAATTACATTGTCTACTTTTTGGTACATGTGTAATACTAGAGGTAAGAAAGAGTTGCTGTTTCGATTTATCCCTTTGACATCTGTTTATTTTTTGTTTATTTTTTCTCCATTTCTTCCTTCATGATATTCTTGGATCAATTTTTATGAGACAGTTAACAAGATCTAAAAGTAGAGGTGTTTTTTAATATTGTGAAATATTGTATCCAATCCAACATTCTTTGTACCATTTTTTAGATTTTTTAGGAAAATTTTAAAAAACTTTTTATTTCCTTTCAATATAATTCATTAATTACAATAATGCTTTCTATTCCCAATATCAATTGTTTTTCTTTCTTTCAATTTAAATTTTGTCTAGTGTTTCATTAAAATATATGGAATGCTCTGTAGGTTTTGAGAACTAATATTGTATTTTACTTCTTTGGAAATTTGCACAGCTTTAGTGAATGCTCAACTGATATTTACGCCGAAGGCGTCCCCATGCTCAGCTTTTTCAACCCCTTTTCAGGCGAACGATACAGATTGCCGGACAAAGCGGTGCAAGACTAATCTCAGATGTTCATCATTTTCGCCATTTTTTTCGACCGTTTTGGCCCCTTTTCGCTGCTTTCCCCGCTTTCGACTGTTTTTCTCTATTTTTGGCTTCTTTCCCCACTCCTATTGGTTTCCACTCCTCCAAATTCCTCCACATGCTTACCATCACAGCGTTTAAATATCTCATATGCTTTGAATGTCAATAAAATCTATAAGGAAGATACTTGGATTTTTGGGTACCCATTTTTACCAATCGGATGACCTCCAACTCAGGACATATCCAATTTTCTCCACTGAGTGTCCTCCATTAAGTACACAATCGATTTTTCTCCTCTGGGTGTGCCCTAAATAAGGATAGAAGCCCGTAATTTAGGACGGTAGGATTTATGGGTATCCAGAAGGGCCATGGAATCTAATATGCTAATAAAGAAAAGAAGATTTGTTTACAGAGATGGTGATTTTATGTTCTTAATTTGGATTGGTGTGGGATTTAGCCAATAATGGCAAGCCTGTCCCAGTGCCTATGTGGGCAGTCATTGCTGATATCTCCTTCGACTGGTCATGGTACTTTGTGCACTACATGATTTAGGAACTACAATACCAAGTTAATTGGGCGTGTGGTTGTTCCTCCAAGCAAAAGACAGTGTACTGTCAGACCCCTTTGCCATGTTAGCTGGTGGCAGGAAGATGGTTCTGAAACTTCCAAGCCTTCAAAACAGGTAGAAGCATACACTTTTCTTTTTGTCTTATTAATTTTGAGTGAGGTTTAGAGGTAGTTGAAAAGAATCCTGGTTTATTTGAAGCTTAGAAACCATGGTGAATTACTTTCATGATTCATTATTTACTTACGATATATGTATGTTATATGTTATATTAGAAACTAGAGCAAATCTTCGTTTTTTTCCCCCTAAAATGACCTAGGGAGAGGGCCCTAGCACAACAAAGAACCTTTAGAGACTGGTTAGCTGCTAGCCAAAAGGCTCAGTAGGACCGCAAATGAAGAAAGCATATTATCATGCTATAAACAGAAGAAAGAGGGGGAGAAGAGATGCCAACAAGAATTTGACCCCACAAAGCTGAAGTCTAACAATCAGCAATATTCCATCACTGGATTCCAACGTAGCAGGGGATAATAAGGAACACGTATATCCCAAAAACTTATGCATTGCAAGAAAATAAAGTTTTTTGTATCCATCACTACCAGCTTTCTTAGATTGTTGGGGAAATTACGAGTCTAGCACTGATCCAAGGCTACTTTGGTAGTGAAGAGAATCACACCTGGGTTCGCAGTCCTTCTAATATCTAAAAATGCCACCTGATCCCCTGTCCTTCTAATATCTAAAAACGCCACCTCATCCAATTTTGAGACCAACTAATGTGCTTCTTCAATGATCATTCCATGGCGCTAAGATTCAATTTTTCCATCCACAATAAGTCTCTTTCATTCCCTCATTACACTTGTTTCTAAACCTTTAAGCATAGCCAATACTTCGGCTTGATTGTTGGTTTCAATCCCTACATTTATTGCAAAAACTAGAATAGGCTGTCAAATTTCATCATGAAAGATACATCCGCCAACTGTTGGAATTGGGTTGCCCTTGGAGTGTGATTCAAAAGGTCGATTAAAAAATAAGCCTATGAGCTAATTCCCTGTTACTAAGCAGTACACACTATTGTACTTAATGAGAAAAATATACCCTGAGAAAGATCTTGGATGTTTTCCACTTCATTACCATCCAAAATTCAGAACAGAAAGAAAAATAAGCCATGAGAAGAATAGGTAGGTGGAAAGACTAACCTGCCTCTCAGTTGAGGCGACATCTCAACCATTCATCATTTTTTGGCCATTTTCACTGATGGAGTCGTCGCTGTCATTTCGCCCTTTCACCTGTCAAACATGCGCATAGATATTTTGTAGAGTTATCTTGCAAAGTACGCCGCCAGAGAAGACAGGAGAGTTATCTTGCAAAACTGGACATGGTATTAACTGCTGCCTTCATTCTCACCTAAACTGCGTACATATCGTAGGTATGGTTATGGAATGGTTATGGAGCAACATGGTGACCGCCATTGAAATCAAAAGTTGTTGAAAATCGAGTTCTTCATAGTTGTTGTTTGGTCCGTATTATCTAATCAAACTTGCAGTTCTATTTGAGAAGTAGCATTTAGACGAAGGCACCCAAAAATTGGAGCTCCTAACCTGCAAAAGAAAAATGGCCAAGATGCAATCAGTTAAAAAAACCTAATACTCCTTCTAAGATTCTATCAGATCGAACTGTTGAAGAGACGGATAGGTAGCGGCGGTATGACTTTTCTCTCCGACTCTCTTCCAATTTTAGTTGTGGGAGGGAATTATAGTTATGTTGGGTGGGCAACGATTAATTCACTGGTGAGAACTATACTATTCCCCGTCGGCACCCGAGATGATGATATATGCATCTTCCTTGGCTCCCCAACAGGGCAAGGAGTTTGTTCGTGTTATGGTCCCTGTGGGAGAATTCCCTACTGCTTCTGATAGTTGACCTTGTAATGAGCCTGTTTGATTACTAAATAAGCCAATAACATCATAATAGTCAATGAAGGGCTCAGGAAAAAGATCTAAACAAGGTGTACTCTGGAACAAGTCAAAATTTCTTGCATCAAAGTACATTTACAATTTAGAACATTAATATGAAACATCATAATAAAGCAATAAGGGTCAATCATGTCTGTAAGGAACCTATAATGCAAACATAATTGATGGTAGATTAATTTTAGATCACCATGTATTTTTTCATGTTAAACTGTATAAGAATGTGCCCATGTGTTGCAATGCACCTGACACGTAAAAACAGTTTAACTATGCAGTATCATTTCAAACCCTCATCAACTAAATCTGCACGGATCATTGCATTCCATGAGATGACATCTCTTTGGGGCATTTTGTCAAACAGGCTCACGTGCCTTTGCATGCATGTCCACAAGGCCAGTTGCAACTGCAACATTTGATAAAAGTCCTTTTTTTTCTTTATGCTTTGATGGATGTACATGTCCTGTTCCAATGTTCCAATGCTCCTATTTAGGAATAGGCACAGAGATTGCTGGAAAAAGTTGTGGAGTTTGGCTTCACACCTGCCAATTACATTTGCTTGAAAATTTCTAAAGCTTTAAAAAAAAAAATCCATTTTGTGCATATCCTGTAATCATTGCATTCCGTGAGATTACCTCTTTTTAAGTCATTCTGTCAAACAGTTCATGTGCCTTTTCTATGCTTCCACATTTTGCATACATGTCTAGCAGAGCATTTCCAACTACAACATATGAAAAAAATGCTTCTTCCATGATGCTTTGATGGATGTGCATACCTTGTTCCAAATCTCCCATGTTGGCACAGGTAGGGAGGATACTGGCGAAGGTTGTGGAATTTGGCTTTACACCTGCCAATTGCATTTGCTTGAAACTCTCTCAAGCCTTCTCAACAAATCCATTTTATACATATGCTGTAATCATTGCAGTCCATGAGATGACATTTTTTTTAGGTATTCTGTCAAATAGTTCACAACCTGATATTTAAAGTGTTAAATAAGGGTTATTGCATCAAAGTACATTTACAATTTAGAAAATTACTATGAAACATTACACTGACTGATTTCATTTTATTTTTTCTTGTTACAGATCACTTTAACAAAAATGTTGAAGATACCCATATGCACTTCTAGCAAAGGCTCAGCAAAATCAAATCTTGGAAAACTTTGGTGCTACTGGATGATGTTTGATAAAAAGCATCACCTTCAAAAACTATGTTGGCAAATGGATGAACAGTTTCTCATTTCACTACCCCGTCTACTGAGTGCAAACTATGATTTAGGCATTTTCCTTGCAATGAATTATTATGATTAATCATTTCCATTGTGGTCATACCCATCAAAAGAATATCCACCAACATTTATAGAAAATTGGGTGCAAATCATTGAAGTTTCTTTGATAAAGCTGTGCAAATTTGAAGTGTTTTCTGGGTGTACAAATATTTTTCTGCATGTTTGAAGGTTTTTGAATTGCTGTGTATTGCTGCAAATTTAATATATTTACACACTATCCTTTATTAGTTTATTATTCAGATTTGGAATTCAAAGTTTGGCATTCAACTTCTGGATGGTTGCTTGGATTGTCATTTATGGCTGTCAATTGCTATTCCCATTTTCAAATAACACATTTAACGAACATTTTTCCCTATATTGTCTTCGGCGTACCCATTGCAACCCAAGGTGCGATTGCTAGTTATATTCAATAGGAAGTGCAAGGTGTCGGATAAAGCTTGGAATGAACACCAGTACCATAGACATTGGACATGATTTACTTTGCCACTTTGTTGTTGCTTTATTGAACCTCATCCGCAGAGTTTCCAAAAGAACTGAGAATGTTACATAATTTGGAAAAAAGTGGTCCTACAAGGAAGCTTGACTAATAAGCCCATCATTGATGGGAATTCCTTATCGAAATCCCTTGGAAAACTCAATAGTGTTTAAAATTTAGTTTTAGAAAATTGTGAATTAAATGGGGATCTGTCTTTGAGCAGTAGTAGATATCCAGAAAGTGAGTCTACCACAGGTATATGCACTAAGCTTAAAAGCGTAGGTATTCATGATGTAAATTTGGCATCCAAGGTCTTAGAGTATTGGCCTAGCCTTAAATATATTGCCCTTGTTTCCCTAGAAAATTGATTGGTAAAAGCTTTTTAGGGAGTTTCTAATTAATTGTAATTTGATTAATGGTAAATCTACTATCGCTTTAATGGTAAAAGCCTCCAAAATTTCACTTATCATGCAAAAGTTAAATAGATATTGATTTTCCAACTAGAAAGGAAAATTCTATTTTCATTTGCAATATTTTTTTGTTAATTTGAAGGAAACATTCTTTCTTTCTTTTGAATTTAATAATTTATTTTCTTGGAAAGTCTACCTATTTGGTAAATGTGTAATATTAGAGGTAAGAAAGATATGTTGTTTCTCATAGTTTGCAGGGGGATATGATGCTTTGAAACGAGACTTACATTGCATAATTATTCCAAATTTTAAGTAGGAACCATGCTAGAACAAACTTTTGTTTGTTAGCCTTTATGTACTCATCTGTAATATTTGTGAATTGGGCAAGAATTTGATGAAGATGCTTTTTCTCATAGCAACACTATCCAAACGCTTTTTCCAAAGGGAAATTTTCCATCTTTTTGTTTTCATTTATTGAACCTTAAACTCAAGGGAAACTGCTTGTCCTTGACTTGTAGTTTGGTTTCTTTGTGGATTGCAATGTTTTAATTAATTACATTGTCTACTTTTTGGTACATGTGTAATACTAGAGGTAAGAAAGAGTTGTTTCCATTTATCCCTTTGACATCTATTTATTTTTTCTCCATTTCTTCCTTCATGATATTCTTGGATCAATTTTATGAGACAGTTGACAAGATCTAAAAGTAGAGGCATTTTTTAATATTGTGAAATATTGCATCCAATCCAACATTCTTTGTACCATTTTTTAGGTTTTTTAGGAAAAATTTTTAAAATTTTTTATTTCCTTTCAATACAGTTCATTAATTATAATAATGCTTTCTATTCCCAATATCAATTGTTTTTCTTTCTTTCAATTTAAATTTTGTCCAGTGTTTCATTAAACTATATGGAATGCTTTGTAGGTTTTGAGAACTAATATTGTATTTTACTTGTTTGGAAATTTGCACAGCTTTAGTGAATGCTCAGCTGATATTTATATTCAATAGGAAGTGCAAGGTGTTGGATAAAGCTTGAAATGAACAGCAGTATCCATAGACATTGGACATGATTTACTCTGCCACATTGTTGCTGCTTTATCGAACCTCATCCGTAGAGTTTCCAAAAGAACTAAGAATGTTACATAATTTGGAAAAAGTGGTCCTACAAGGAAGCTTGACTAATAAGCCCATTGTTAATGGGAAGTCCTTATCGGAATCCCTTGGAAAACTCAGTAGTCATTAAAATTTAGTTTTAGTAAATTACGAATTAAATGGGGATCTGTCTTTGAGTAGTAGTGGATATCCAGAAAGTGAGTCTACCACAGGTATATGCACTAAGCTTAAAAGCGTAGGTATTCATGATGTAAATTTGGCATCCAAGGTCTTAGAGTATTGGCCTAGCCTTAAATATATTTCCCTTGTTTCCCTAAAAAATTGATTGGTAAAATATTTTTAGGGAGTTTCTAATTAATTGTAATTTAATTAATGGTAAATCTGCTATCCCTTTAATGGTAAAAGCCTCCAAAATCTCATTATCATGCAAAAGTTAAATAGATATATTGATTTTCCAACTAGAAAGGAACATTCTATTTTCATTTGCAATATTTTTTTTTAATTTGAAGGCAACATTCTTTCTTTCTTTTGAATTTAATAATTTATTTTCTTGGGAACAAATCTAGATATATCTAAGTTTATTTCATTCCTTTATATAACACTGATTATTAATTATTTAATCTAATCACATAAAACTAAAATTTGTAGCACATGCTTTAACTCTCTAACTCCATCCCTTTATTTTACAAAAAAATATGAGCATTTTTATATTTATCTCTTCATAATTATTTTTAAAGAAAAACTTTCAATAATTTGAGCATGTGAGTTGGCTTGTCAATTTTCATTGTTTATTGAAAATTGTTGTATTAAATATCATAATATTCAAACTAATTAAAGCTTCAACAACGATCTGTGGGTACCCACTACTACTTCAACCTACTGGAGGACAATTGCACTTGATCTGCCCTAATGTACCACCCCATTTAGAGACCCGTCATCAAAATGGCAACACAAGCCTATTCTTAAAAATGTTCTACATGATTTATTTATTATTGTAAAATTATATTTCCAAGTGTTGAAACATAACATGAACTATAATAATATGAACATGAACATATCTATTACATCATTTCCCTATTCTTAAAGATGTTGTACATGAATTATTAATGTAAAATTATATCTCAAGTGTTCAAAATGTATTTCTCAATGCTCATCTATATATGTGTAAAGCAAAAAAAAGAATCTAAGATAATCTTAGTAAACATACTTTTAAATTAACTCAATTAGTTTTATTTATAAGAGTGTAATAGAATATTTAAATGTTAAAAACTAACAAAAACTTTGGAACATGCTTCATGCAACATATAACTCAAAACATGTATTTTAATTTAAGTGACTAATATAAACAACAATCGGCGTAATCATTGCACCTCCTTCCAATGCAACTGCTAGTTATTATTTGTATAAAAATATTAAGTTTATTTAGGAAATATTTATAAAATATATATTTGATTTTTTAGTATATTTTTAAAGATAAAATTTTAAATATAATAGATTTTCTTTTAGTATGGTGTGCATTACTTTTTTAAATTAATGTGATGGATTTTTTATTTTTTATTTTTGATTGGTGAATACAATTTTTTTTAGCTTGGTTTGAATAGGTGAGGCTACAAACATGATACCTCATCCCCTACATGAATGCATGGGAATGGTCCAAACTTGTGAGCATTGGTAGCCCAACGGGGGCAAAAATCCCACAAATAGACCAACCCAATGAGGGTTTGGAGCACAATGACATAAGCATGAATTCCCATTTGGAGCACTAAGTCTCATGGAATGAATGCCAACAACATCAACGATAAGGTACAAGCTTACAAGCAAATTGGATTAGCGAAGGCATAGTGCTTGCGATCACAATGGTCCAAGGAGGTTTGAACCTTGTGGAAACAACAATAATGCCACACCTTAACCATTGCACTATGGGATGAACTCCATTAATTTAATGGACTTATTCATCAAACAAAAAAAAGTAAAATTCAAGTCATATATAAAAACCATTATTTGTATTTACTTTGATTCAACTGAAATAAATATTTTAATGGGTTATTGTAAGAGATAATAATGTATATATTATGCACCCTACATTTAAGTTTTATATCACTTTGAGCACATATCATAAAATACAATTATAATACTTAATTTAATCAATTTGGTGCCTATAATAATTCCTACTCATAGCTCAATCTAACAAAATATTCCCATTATTAACCATCTTAATATGGATTAATTCACATCCCTAAATTATCTAACACCTTGGACTAGTCCACCACATTCAAATCTCAAATCCTACCCTCTAAAGCTAGTCCTTCTAGAAACCAGTCATTAAATAGTTAGGTCATAAAATAAAAATGTCAACTTAAGCATCTCTGGACATGTATTTTAAACATGAGAGAATGGCCATAGCTTGTACATGTGTATGAAAAGAATAAGTGGACTAACATATATAAATTTAAATCCACTTTCATCTTTTGGTACATGTGTAAGATTGTTTCTATTTGCTTAAGTGAGGTCTTGAAGGCCTAGTTGCAAAAAGGATATACATGATCTTAGTGATAAATTTAGAGGTTCATACTACATTGGGTGTGACTACTAATGGCCTAATTGTTACTAAATATTTCTCCTTAATTATTTCATGTAAAGATCTTAGGGAACATCCCCATTTTCCTAGCAAAGCCTAAAGAAGAAGAAGAGTTACCCACTCTTATGCATTGGCCCATTGTTGCTACAATCCAATCATGAATTTAGTCTATCAGCCTAAGTTGAACTTCCATACGATTTGGTTCTAACCTTGTACTTTTGGAATAATATTGAAAGCCAACAAAATGATACTAGCATCATAGAGATTTCATGGATTCTTATTGCAATTCCATATGCCATGTAATCATTAAAGACTCTATTGGAGATAACCAACGTGTAATTTTACCATTGTAGATCAAGTTATACTTCAATTTTTTCTTCTTTGGAGAGATGGCGATTCTACTATCCTAAATTGAATTGTTCATACTACTACAATCACATGGCTACTATAATTTATTGATGCATGCATGATGGCAATTGTTTTTGAAAAGGAAAAAACAGGTTTTACAAGGACTTGAAACCACCAAGTTTAAACAACAAAAGATAGAGCAAAAAAAGGCCAAACAAACAGACAGCTGTCCCAAAAAGGAAATGACAGCACAAAGAGACAATAAGGTCCAAAAAAAGGACCACCAAAAAGCCAGAAACAAACACCACCACACTACTCCAAGGTGTTCAACAACTCCTCGGCCTCCTTTTCAACATCCTTCATATCCTGTAACCCCTGCTTGAGGATTTGAGTCGTATGTGAAGAAAACGGGGTCTTCCTCTTCGTATTAGCCCGGGTGCAAGTCGAAATCCCTTCAACAGCAGATCTGCTGTAGCCTTTGTCCGCTTCCAAATCCACGACCAGTGATCCCTTTTTATTTATTTTTAGCTTTTCCACCATAGCATTGATGATAATAGTGTTATGCTTGGCAATTTTGTGATTATTCACCACAGTGGCCCTAATATTTTGGCCTATCTTGGACATATCGCACTCAAGCCTAGTCAATCTTTCCTCCTGCAAATGCTGTCTTTTCCTCAGTAAGGGGGTTTCTTGTCCCTCATTCTCATTACAATTCCAACAAATCTTCTGCTCCAAATCCATGATTCTGTTGCTGAGATCTCTATTACGACCTTTCAACTCACAGACTTCCCTCTGGGTCCACTTGAGAACAGTGAAAAGGTCATCCGTATTTTTTTTTGCCACACTCACAATGTCCTCAGACTTGAGCTTATTTAGGGCAGAATTAATATCATCCTGATTAGGGGAATCATTCGGGGTATTCCCAAATCTTCTAGATGCAGGGGCACTAGGGGCCGACTCTTTACTGACCATAGGTTTATCAGAAAGAATTTCCATAGAATTCCCAAAGTACGAGACTAATTTCGTAACAGAGGTACCTTTAAAACCAGAGACCAAACTTGGGGTAGGGCATCCAGGAGACAACTGGAGATTAGGATAGGGTGGCGAGGCAAAACCTGGGATAGGGCAATCATGCAAAGACTGCAAATTAGGACATGAAGGCGGAACAGAATCCAAAAGGGCATTCTGAAAAGATAGGGGCTAGGGAGCAATGGTATTAGGACCAATAAGGGCACAAGCAGGAGGGGCCAAGAGGTCATTCTCCCTACTACTTTCAGTATCCTCATCATCCAAATCCCCAATATCTACAATTTTAGGCAAAGCTGGTAAATTTTGATAATGCTCGTAGATGAGCCTGACAAGACTAGGATGAATAATAGAAGTCCTCCTAGGGTTTCTTTCAACTTCATCAAGGCAATTCTTCAAAGAAGAGAATAAGTAAAAAGGCAAAGAGATACAAACCTTGTGACATAAATGATTCAGAATGGCAAAGTGATAATCATACACCCTAGTGAAACGCCCAACAACCGTGATATACTCCATTATAACTCTTAAAACTTTTCTCCAGATAGATTTAATGGACTCCACATCAAAGTAGCTATTTGCAACCTTAACCAACTTAGCCTTCTCCTTGTCTTTTTTAGGAAATCTTATGATCGCTTCATCAGAGAACTGACGGTCCCGATAAAATTTCACACCTTCAGTCGAAAGACCAGTAATCTCACCAATTATTTCCTCATTTAGCTTAACATTCCTGCCAAACAACACAATCTCACCATTTTTCCAATTTTTGACAAAATAGTCCAGCATCCCCTCGTCAGTACCATGGAGCCTTTCCAAAAACGGGACTAAACCTCCCTTTTCAATTCTTTCCCAGGCTTTAGCATTCTTTCTATGCTCTTGAAAGTTGCTCGGCTCCACATGTTTTCTCTCTCCTCCCATCTTCAAAGCTCTGTTATACCACACCCTACAGTTGCTCTGGGTCCCGTTTAAGCATATTTTCTCAAACACCCAGAAAGCGTGCCAGAGACTCTTTTTGAAAAATAAAATGACGTCGGTCCAATCAAATCTAATGAAATTGACGTACCTAATCTTTATCCTCTTCATCATGACTACATAAATTAGCGCTTTCACCTTAGAATGGAGGTAGTCATTCTTCCTCCACGTGTTTTCCCTGCCCTTCTTAACCCCTTCATTGGCAAAGTAATCAGCCACCTTATTGGCTTCTCTGTAGGCGTGGGACACTTTCACTTTATCGAATTTCCTTAATAAAATTATTGTATCTTTGATCCACTTTTTAATGGTCCATGAGTGAGGGGTAATCCCAAGAATGCAATTTATTATATTCATTGAATCACCCTCCAACCAAAGACATTTTGTGTTCATCTTGAAAGCTAAGTTAACCGCATGATAAGCCCCTACAGCTTCCGCAACATGATTAGTTTGGGTGCTGATGTCCACAACAAAAGCTACAATAAAAGCCCCCGAGTTGTCCCTTAAAACACACCCACTGCCAGCTTTCCCTGGGTTGCCTTTAGCAGCACCATGAAAATTGGCTTTCAGCCAACCCAAAGGCGGAAAAGACCATCTTGCATTCTCCCTCCCACAAACATCAGGCGTGGGGACATTTAACACTGCTAATTTTGAATTCCACTTTTCAGTCATAGCAATATTGAAAGGAGACCAATTAGCTTTATCAGCCATTTTTCTTGGGATTAAAGATAAATTTTCCTTTATTGCCCTTACAATTTTTTCATACAAGTCCCCCTCCAACTTCTCTTTTTCCCTAAACACTCTATTGTTCCTTTCCTTCCAAATATTCCATGACACAAAAGGTAGAACAAAAAACCATAGCTTTCGCACAAAAAGATTTTTAGAAGGAGCTTTCCATTGCAAGAAAAAGTCTTCGACAGAAACAGGGGAAAGCCAAACCAAATCAAGAAGTGCAAAAATTTTACCCCATATGTGCGAAACAAAAGGGCAATGAAGAAAAAGATGATTAAAAGTCTTAGCATCGTTCCTACACATGTAGCACCTATTAGGTAATTGAATTCCTCTTTTTCCAAGATTGTCCAGAGTGAGAATCTTATTTTGTAGCATTATCCAATAGAAAATATTGATTTCAGGGATCAGGTGATTAATCCAAGCCTTAGCCTAGAAGGGCGGAGGCTCCATAAGACTAGCCAGCATAGAAGTATCAGAAGAAACTAAAAAAATGCCAGACGAATTGTCTAACCAAACAGGAAGATCATCCACCTGGTGTTGAGCTAGTCTTAGGGCCCTGAAGGCTGACTAAATAGGGCTAAGATCCTGACTAATGGTCTTCAAATCAACCCAACCCCCATTCCTCCAATAATCTTTAACCAAGACCCCGAATTCCCTTTTACAATCATTCATCCATTTACTGAATTTCTCATTTCTAATTAATGGATCTTTAAAAAGCCATTTGTCTTCCAAAAACCTAACATAATTTCCTTTTCCAACCAACCAGCCAGTTCCCATTTCCAGCAACTTTCTACCTTTGCTCATATCATTCTAGCAAACAGACCCACGAGGTAAAAGAGAAGAATTTAAAACTTCAATAAGAGACTCACAGTTGCTAAAATATTTGGCTTTTAAGGTATCACACCATTCCCCTCTCAAAGTAAGAGTTCTCCAAAGCTGTTTTGTAAGAAAGGATAAATTCAGCACTTTAATTTTCCTTAGGCCTAGGCCCCCTCTCAATTTAGGTCTACAAACTAGATCCCATCCAACGAGTGGCATTCTCTTCTTATCCTCCACACTAGACCAGAGAAACCTTTTTTGAATTTTTTCAATGGCCTCAGCATACTTAGTAGGAATTTTAAATAAACTAAGAGCATACACAGGAAGATTTTGCAAAGAGGCCTTTAGGAGCTGGATTTTTCTAGCTTGACTGAGAAGAGCTCCTTTCCACCCTGACAGCTTCTTATTGAATTTTTCAGCCAAAGAGATCCAGAACGAGTCCAAGGGTTTAATGCAAAGAGGCAAACCAAGATAGGTTGACGAGAGAGGCTCAATCCGACATCCAAGAATCCGAGCAAGTTTAACTTGTCTATGCTCCGGAGTATTGAGGAAGAAAATTGAACTCTTAGCCCTATTAACAACTTTCCCAAAAGTAGATTCATAAAGATTCAGAATTCTTTTGAAAGTCTTAGCTTCAGCCACAATAGATCTTCCCATGCGAATGGTGTCATCAACAAATTGTTGGTAGGAACATGTTAGAAAAGAAGAGGAAGGTCTTAAACCAGCAGGGGATCTTTGATCAATAAGCTTTTTAATATTTCTTCCCAAACTCTTAGCCAAAATTGTAAACAAAATAGGAGAGATAGGATCTCCCTGTCTGAGGCCTCTGGAAGTCTGAAAAAACCTCGAAGGTGACCCGTTCACAATGACAGAAGAAGTAACTATCGAAACTAGCTGGTTCACCAATTGAATGACTCTGTTATTAAAACCAAATTTGACCAGGATTTTAAATAAAAAATTCCACTCAACCCGATCATAGGCTTTGGAAATGTCTAATTTAAGAATGAACCCTTCAGTCTTCGATACCATTAAAGAATGTAAATTCTCATGAACAGTGATAACAGAGTCCAGAATGTACCTACCTGGCACAAAACCATTCTGCTGCGGATCAATTATTTGAGGAAGCACAGAAAGCATTCTTGTAGTTAAAACCTTCAAAATAATTTTATAGATAGAATTGCACAGGCTGATTGGCCGAAAAGCTTGAAATTTTGAAGCCCCAGGTTTTTTTAGAAATAAGGACCACAAAAGTATTATTAAGTTCTTTCAAAAGACATCTTGATCCAAAGAATTCCTTGACAACATTCTCAACATCCACCTCCACAATTTCCCAAAAAACTTGGAAGAAGAATAAGGGAAAACCATCTGGTCCAGGGGCTTTGTTGCCATCAAAAGAGAAAACAACTTTCCTAATTTCAGCCTTGGAAGGAATAGCAGTGATCATAGAATTTTCATTATGACCAATCACCTGGGGTATAGCCTCAATCAAGGATTCTTGAGCTTTAGGAGCAATCTCTCCATTACAAGAAAGAAGGTTGTTGAAAAAAAGGACAACCTATTTCTTGATATCATCTTCCTCCTCAAACCTCGTCCCATTAACATCAATGTAAGTGATTCTATTAGCAGCCCTATGTTTCGAAGTAGACAGATGAAAAAATCTGGTGTTCCTATCTCCCTCCGTCAACCAAGACACCCTAGATCTTTGCCACCAGAAAACTTCCTCTTTAGCAATGATGTCATGTAATTGAATGAGAAGTTCATTTTCCTTTTCTTTGTAATTATCAATGTACCCCCATTTCTGGATATTAGCCTGGATCTCTTGAATTTTACCCTGAATTTCTGTCTTAGATCCAAGAATATTCCCAAAGGCATCCTTTTTCCATCTCCTCAAATTAATTTTCACTTCCTTTAATTTTTTAGCAATCCTAAACATAGCTGTGCCAGTAATATCAATATTCCACCAACTACTGATTTCCTCAAAGATTCGAGGATGAGATAGCCAGAATTTTTTGAATATAAAAGGGGAGTTCTTTTTCACCTTAGAAGGATCTGCCATTAGACAAATGGGAAAATGATCAGATCCTACCATTGATAAAGCTCTCAAAGCACAAAAATAGTCTATAAACCATTGACTAGAAACAAGGGCCCTATCGAGTCTCACTTGGATCAAATCAGGTCCTAACCTCCTATTAGTCCAGGTATAAGAAGCACCTTGCAGGTCAAGATCTATCAAGGCATTACTGTTAATGAAGTTGGAGAGACCTGAAGTACTATCCCAGTTAATTTGAGAACCCCCAAATTTTTCATCATTCAGAAAAAGAGTATTGAAGTCTCCCATGACCACCCAGTGCTCATTAGCAAAATATTTACGAAAACCAGACAACTCATACCAAAAGGAATTTCTAGCATTCTTACAATTCGGGGCATATATATTGGATTGAATCCAGCAAAAATTGTCTCTTATGTGGGTAAATCTGGTGGCTAAAAAATTACCATTCTCCATTAAGGGCTCACCTTTAATAAACAACTTGTTCCAAAAAGTAACAATACCCCCCGAAGCACCTGCATAACTATTTCCGTGAGCCCCACAGTTCTGAAATTTTTTAAAGCATTCTACTTTATCTTTAGGCATTTTTGTTTCTTGAACAAGAAGAATATCAGGTTTGTGGTCCCTAACAAAATTTTGCAAAACATCCTTTTTATGACGGCTATTCAGCCCTCTTATATTCCATGACATGATTTTCATTTCTTACCTGGGGATTGAAGTATCTCCGGGATGGTCATTTGGATCCCATCTGCTATATCCTGAAGGCTGCCTTGTTCCCTTTGCTATTTTTTTGATCTCCTTCCCTGGCAAGGCTTAGAATTCCCACAGTCCGCCTTGGCCCTAGTTCTGGTAATCATTCCACTTGAGGTTTTCGTCCTCTTTTTTTTTTTCCTTCTTTGATCTTGAATGTGAAATAACCTCCTCCCATTCAGCCTCATCTTGGCTTTCCATCTCTCTTCCTGACTCCCCGTCCTTCTCAGGAAACAACCTCTGATCCCAAGGAAGGGTATCCATTAAACCATTCTTGGCTTCTGAAGTATTGACATTAGGTGTTTTCATTTTCACGCTTTGGCTATCATAAGTATCCCTCACAACTTCCAAAGTGTCGTTCTCCAGTTCCTGTTCCCCTTTTGAGCAAGGGTAATCAGTAGGGAAGTGAGAAGGGATAGGTATTCCTATCTCCAGGGATAATCCCTTAATGGGTATTTCCTCTAGACTAGGTACATTCATGCTACAAGCCATCACCAAAGGTGAAGGCGAGACAAAAACCGTTTCTTCATCTCTTATTTCAGCCTTCTTCTGAGAATCTCGGGCGCCCTCCTCAGAATAAGTTTTTTCCTTTCTATCCACCTGTGGTGAAATCAAGTGTTTAGGATCCTTCGGATCTGAAGAGCAAGTGCAATCTAAACCAAGGCAAGCATCCTTTTGCGAACATCTGTGATTCTCCTTCAGATCTTGAGCATAAGTGTGTCTTTCAAGATTCTCCTTCGCACCTGGGATAGAAATTTGCTTCTCCTCAGATTTTTTTCTCCAAACAGTCTTAGGGTTGGCAACTTTCTCCTTTTCACTTTTATTATTAATCGGGCACTTTTTCGCCCAATGCCCAGACTTTCAGCATTTAAAGCAAACAAAGGGTGTGATCTCGAATTCAATAGCTTGCTTCCAGACCCCCAGCTTGGATTGAATGTCAATCGAAGACAGGAGATCAACATTTTGAGAAACCCCAACACAGATTCTAGCAAAGACCAAACGCTTTCTAGCCGCGATCATTGAGTTGATAGAAAAAATTTCTCCAAAAGAACTAGCAATCCCATTGAAAATATCCATATTCCAATACTCCAAAGGAAGACCAGGCAATCTAGTCCAGACCGGCACCATTTCAAAGATGGAGTCAGACAGATCAACCCTAGAAGACCACTTCTTCAGGGCCAAGAAAGACTTTCCGATAACCCAGGGGCCACCGCTCTTGACAGCCCTGGAGTCCTCTTTGCAAGTGAATTGAAAGGCAAAAAAACCTCTAGGAAGCGCCGCTACCGAAACCAGACCGTTGGTTTTCCACTTATTCTTAACAAACTCCCTAACAACTTCAATATTAGGTCTAGGACCCAAAAATTTTCTGACCAAAACATTCTCCATCTTTGCAATATTATGGTCTATGATTTCATCCGACACAGAAATAGAAAAATTTCTAGACTCCGGGTCAGAAAGAATATGCACAGGGGGAAAAGATGATTTGTCATTTGGCTTAACACCAAACAATGAAGTCCACATTTTACCCTTTTCATCCCCTTTTTCTGACATTTCCATGGCAGCCTTGGATTTGGAAATCCCATCCTTTCCACCTGGGTCAACATGGACTTTTTCGCGGACGTCCTTTTCAACAAAACCTGACTTACCTTTCTCAGAACTCGAAGAGATCTCTGTATTCGCCTGAGATTCCCTCGAACCCCCACCCACTACACTATTCGAAGAGTCAAATCCAGTCTTTTCCCGCTCGCTCGCTCCTGTTCGCGCTCCCATCGCTTGATGGGAATTGTTGACATGGTGTGATGGTAGAAGATCTTATTATAGAAACCAAATTTATTATAGGACATAATAGGATGTAGCATGATATAGAAGACCCTTATGACATGTAGCTAATATCTATTTTGTAAGAAAAAAGTATCCAAGTAAGCAAATGAAAGGATGCATTATGGTATGGTAGACCAAATGATGGTTCAATACTTAATCCATTGGTATGAACATAATGGCATAGCTGAGTACTCTCATTGGGAAAAATCACCAATGGAGTATGTAAAGGAATCCTCATTGGACTAATTAGCAAGGGAATAACAAGCACTCACATTGTGAAAATCCACCAATGAAGGAAACCACCAAGCACAAAAACATCGAATGAGGCATGAAAACAAATGCAATAATTTCTCAATAGAAAATTTGAACATGATTCTAAATGATCCAAAATGAAAATTCACGAAGGATACTTCAAATAAACCACTCCAATTTATTCAATTTCACATTAAAATTCAAAATTTCTAACTATTTTTCAATGCCAAAAACTAGGAACTTTACAAATCACCACTAAATTTTTACCAAAATTTGAAGTTTTAAAAATTAAAATTCTAAAGATACCCTTTGGTGAAAAATATTCCCAAGAACCCTTTTAATCTATAAAATAATAATTTTGCACACTTCCCAAAAATTTGGGCATAATAACAACGTTTTGGATAAATTCTCAAAAATTTAACACAACAATCAATACTCCATCTAAATATATGAAATAAAAGATGTTGGGTGGTTGTAACACTCCACCAATTCATTTTCAACCTTTCAAATTGAAAACCAACAATCAAAGGAAGAGAAATTAGAAACTTACCTCATTTTTATCTAAAATTTGAAATGAGAACACCAAACATAACCCATGAATACATGAATCCATGCATGAGTATAATCTACTACCAATTCCTATTTAGATGCAACTGATCTCACTCAATTTTCCCTCCAATTGCTCACCTAATCACAAGAAAAAATAATTTTGAGAGAAGAGGGTTTTTCCTCTCCAAATTCCTCACAAATAAAATATGAAAAAATAAAATAAAATTTGATTTTCCTTTTAACCCTATTTTCCTTTCCAAATAATCACATTTAATTCTCGATTCTACCCAACTCAGAATAAGAAATTTAAATACAATCCAATTTTCTATTCCACACTCAATTTATGACTTAAGTCTATATAAACCTATTTTCACATTACTTGGAGAAATCAAGATTCAAGTCAATTAAAATTAATATAAATTATTTTTTCGTTCTTCAATTTGAAACTCCAAAAATAACCTAAAATTTTGATAATCAATTAAATTTATTCCCCAATTATCATTCAACATATAATTTCACAATTAAATCCATATAAGCATTTAATTGAATTAAATTTCTGAAATAGGAAATTATTTAAGAAGACATCAACCACACATTCATGGGACATCCACAAGAAGGGTTACAATATACAAAATAATACCAATGATAGTATCTAGGTCAAAATGGGTAGTAAAACAAGGGTCTCACACTTTAATTGAGTACAACATGTAAGGAAATACAATAATGACCAATGTGACATCTCCTTATAACCATTTTTAGGGTATACTTAGAACTGTGTAGCCAGGTGGAGAAATACCTAGTACTTGTCAGCACTCAATACACGCGTCAAGTGTACCTACTCCATATCTATAAATAGTCAAAGAATTGAATAAATAAACAATGATGTACAATATATCATATCCATGATATCATTACATTTAAATGATTATTTCATGATAACATTTAATTACAACATCTATATTAATGCACATATTCATGAACCAAAATATAATGATAATCATGAGAGACAAGCCTACAATATGCAAGTATCCCAATAACACCTCCAAAATGAAATGAATCCATCCATTTTCAAGGTACTTGGCATCATATCACACACACACTTCAGTACCATTTGCAGCAAACATAAAAATAAAATAGTCATAGAGTGAACAATGAATTAGAACATAGAAAAATAATACCAAGGCATGATCATCTAACATCTCAACATAAATGAAATACAATGCTCCCACTAACATCACATACTAGGAATAGGTAGGCACTATAGTTTCCAAATGCTCAGATATTTTTCTACCTTCTTCCATTCTCAAGGAATATAACTTCTCCCTCTAGGAAATTTTATTTACTAGAGATTTGGTTTGATATATCTCACCCATCTTCTTTTGTAACTTCTTCAAAGTGGGTTCTTTCTGAAAATTTATCAGAATTGAGTTTACAAGGCATAATATTATGAAATATTTAGATTTTATCCATTACATTATTTTTTGTAGCCAAAGTTGGATATGTAGGCCTCTAGATGGTATCATCCACCACATCCTATAGATCCCAATAAATCAACAAATCTTTCATATTTAGCTTCCATATTTCAAAATTTATGCCAAAAAACACTTTTACCATCCTACAGTATATACTACAAAATACTCTATACAAGCTCCCACTCAAACCTTGATTAGCTCAAAAAACCTATACTCAACAAATAAAACCAAAATTGGGTAAGCCTTGATACCACTTGTAAGGAGGCAAACGAGTGTTGAAATACTTCCTATGTTAATCTTGATAGGAATAATATGAAAATTTAATTTAACTATAATAGAGATGTGAAGAAACACATGTATAAAAAGTAATTAGACATAACACTCTAATTTATGTGGGAAAAACCATTTTGGGAGAAAACCTACACTCCAAAACTTGCATAATGCATTATTAAACCCTAAAATAGATTACAACACACTTGCAATGCAAGTTCTTACCAAAGTCTTCACCTCAACTAAATTTTGGATGAATTTTAGTAGCAAACTAAACTCTCTCATAAAAATTACTATCTAAAAGTACCAATATATATACAATTAAATTGCATGTGAGAACCCTATAGAAGTTAAATTTCATTTTAGAAACAACTAATTAAAAGATAATGACATCCATCATAACTATCATAATTATCTTGAGTGCCAACTTGTCCCTCTCTCCTTGTATTATGCTTCTCTAAATAGCCACCTCACACTTTTTAATAAAAGTAAAATTATCAATTCTCTCCATATAAAAAGGAGATAAGAAATAGCAAGTCAAACACTCTATCTCAAAACTTTATTGAAAAATAGGTTTTTTCATCTTTTTAAAAGGGAACTAGACAAAAATCATAAGACATCCACTCAATTACCAAAAAGGAAAACCAAAATCAATTGATCCACTTGACACACCAATATTAACACACGCAACTTGAACTAGTTTTATTTGGAAGGACTAGTTCGATAAAGAAAAATAATTTTAAAATATTGATCAATAACTATAAAGTTATTGTTAGTTAGAAGTCAATAATTTGAATCCTTCATACAAATATGATCTATATTTAACAAGGGTTGTGTTGCAGCGTAGTTCCTACCAAGTGTTGTTAAGGTGGTTTTGGAAAAAATATATTGGAATGCTGAAGATCTATCTGGTCCAAAATCTAATAGAAGTGCCAATTCTATGGAAGGGCGAGATGTAGATGTCATTAATACAAAAATGGTAGTGGTATCATTGATTTTCATTATCACATATGTGGCCTTGTTTTGAATCTCGAGGGAATTTGAACAAGATATCAAAAAAGAGAATACATTATGAAGTTTCCTAGTGGAATTTCATTTTTTTTTTTTAGATTGTTCATATTATATGACATTGTTGCCTACATTGCTTCCCTTACCATGGTTTTTGCATGGTTATCTAGACAAGTGTTGTTAGCCAATAATACAAAAAAATAGGGGTTGTTGTCCTATGTGTTCAATCCCATTATAGATGTTGCATTTGAATTTTTGAAGGGTAACACCTTATGACATACTTGGTCTTAGAAAAGTAACTAATTCACAATTCATTATGTGTTTTCTTGTCTTAGGTTTATTGGTAGATACCCTAATGAGCTAAGTCTTCCTATAAATGGCTCTATGTTTTCTAGTGATATGCACTTAACTTTTGATTTCAATGATCAGGTACTCCACAACATACATCACACAAACATCAAAGATTTATAGTTGCATTCATCCATGACCTAAGATGATTGTATTTTCTTCTTTAGGTCCCAACATTTTGACTCTAGACATCATGAAAGTGAGTCAAGTGAGTCATTTATAAATCTATGTATTCCTCCAAGTTTCAACCCCAAAACTGGCATTATGAGCAATAATTATATTAGCTAATTTACTTTATATGTGGTTCTAGACACATGTTATAACACCATGAGTGAACATATTGACAACATAGTCACCTATTGCAATAAGTGATGCAGTGGATGATAAGTTGTCTTCAATATAATTTTAGGTACATCAATGTCTTGCCCACACCTATCTGGTGTAGCAATTAAATCTCAGCACCCATGTTATCACCTTGCTCCTGACAAGAACCTAAATGATCGAGCCTTCTTTTGTCTTGAAAGTTTTGTGTAGAGACTAATAAACCAATCCAAATCTGACATAAATAATTTTTCATTGTAAATAATTCCAATTTTAGCAAGTTATATCTAACACATATATCAAAGAAAATTTAGACAAATAATCCCAAAATTTAATTGATTGAAATACAAAAATTTAATCACTTGTTAAAATCTACCCCCTCCAATATAATTCCATGACAGGTGTGCTAACAAGAATAAAAATAATCTAATAAATTAAAATGTAGACAGAAGAAGCAATAAAAAAACTCTCTTGGCCTAAATAGAAATAATAAACTAAAAGGCAACAAAGTACTCAAGCCAATAAGACCGATATATAAAACTGTGGCAGGACGATTCGCTCGCCTCGTGTCGCCCCGCCCGCTAAATTTTAACCGCTCTACAACCTTTTTGCTTTCCCGATTTCGAAAAAGATTGGATCACATCATACTTGTGCACTAAGATACTAAGAAGTGCAGTTAGCTGGAGACATCTTACTGGCAAGCATGTGGCATCTATACACGTGTAAACTCTCCCTGAAACGTGTCCCTCCTCATGGTGCTCCTCATTCAGTGCCTATCCTTTCCCCAACTCTATATAACATCTCCGCTTCTCACTGTCTTCAATCGATCAGAGTCGTTTGAATTCAGAAATACAAAAAGTGGGTTCTTTTTGAATAAGCCAAAAGATTTTTGTGATACTTAACTAGCGGAGTAAAGATGCAGCCGGCCAAGAATGCAGCGGCAGCAGCCAAGGAGAAGATGAGCAACACAGCCACCTCTGCAAAGGAGGGCATGGAAAAGACTAAGGCTTCTGCCCAAGAGAAGGTAAATGGGTGCATTTTATTACTGATTTGAACAATTTGTTTCTCGTAGCTGAATAAACTTCTGTTTTGCTTGTTAATGTTGGTTTTGTTGCGCAGATTGAGAAGGTTTCTGCGCATGACAAGACTCAGAAAGAGATAGCCCACCAAAAGAAGGAAGCGAAGGAAAGTGAGGCAGAGCGGAGGGCTCACGCAGAGAAGGCCGAGCATGTGGCACAGAAAGAAGTGGCAAAACCTACTAACAACACTGGGACTACACACCATAATCCTCTTGCCACGCATGGTCACACCACTACCACCACCACTGGTACACATGCCCCCACCACCACCACTGGTACATATTCCCCCACCAGTCACACCGAACGACGATATACGTGAAGGGCTTTACCAGTGACCCGTTTGTAATAATGGCAGTTCTGATGGCCTTTTCCGGGTGTTTTTCTCTCTGTTAGTTCATTATGATTGTTCCTTTGTAATGTTGCTGTAATTAGAGACTACCTCTCTGGTCTTGTAGCAAGGCTCTGTGATGGGCCTTTTCTGGGTTCTTCTTTCCTCTTTTATTTTTGTTGGATGTTGTATGAAGGATGAGAGTGCTCTCTCGTCTTGTAGTAAAGTATTGTGATTCAATAAAAAGATGCAGATTTCTATGTGATACAGATTTGTGTTTTGTTTAGATTTAATTTCTGCACTTGCGGCTTCAATTTTGAATATGTAAATTTGACATCTCATCATGGCTTTGAGGCTTGCGCTTATGATGTTTAGAGAATTCCTTCCTCTAAAATCTTTTTTTTTTTTTTTGACACTTGGAGTTCCCCGAAGACAAACACATCAAAGGCTGTGGTGGCTTTGCAGTTCATCCCAAAGGCAGCAAGAACAGTTTGCAGTGGCAGGATGTCAATGGCAGAAATAGATAGGAATGCTGGTAAATCAATAGGTGGTAGATGGGAATTGTGAAAATGTGATGGGAATTTGTGAAAACACATTTTTTTAACTTTGTTAAAGTGGCAGATGCAGAATGATTCTTCAGAAACCGACATACTCACACTTTTAATCTTTTCTATGACAGCCTCAAATAAGCCTAACCATAGAATTTTTAAATTAAAACTTAGTATTTCTACCATTATGCACAGACAGAACATGATAGTTGCTATAACAAATTAATATAGTTTCCATTTCATAACAACAATTATATAAATTTTCCATTTTCATAACAACAATTATATAAATTATATCAAAAACAATTATATAAATTATATTTTAAACTTGTACAAAGTTTTCTCTTCTTTGTTTGCCTTTTTTTAAATTCTTTTGTCTCTTGCTGCTATTATCCAGTCTATCTCCCCGATGCTTCTCAATGGCTCCTTTGCTACCATGGGACTCAGTCTTCTTCTCTTTCATTCCCTGCTAAAGAAAATTCGTCTCAAATCCAAGAAATATCTTTCTTTTTTCACTTAACTGCAATTCTACAGTTTTATTCCAAAGTTCAGGGGGGGATCCCTAAAATGCCCCTTGGAAATGTAGGATTTCAATTTAGCTGCGTGAGAAAAGATCCACCAAAGACAAAATAAGAGTATTCTTAAAATTTTCTATCATTTTGTTTTGTGTTGATGAGGAGAAGACTCTCCTACATCCAACACTCCAGGCAGGAGAAAGTACGAGCTTCAATCTTCCTAAAATTGTTTAGGAGGATTACCCTTTCAAAGATTCTCATCATAATAGTTTTTTCAATACGAATATTTTTTTTAGGATTTATTCATAGTTTTCTCAGGAAGTTTATTTTTTCACTTGATTAAATACTCTTTTAGAGTCTACTTTTAATTTAGAAAATTGCATGCTTTGATCTAGATAGTTTAAATAATAAAAGGTTAAATTCCACAATAATTGAAATGTCTTTCATTCTGTAATTCTATATCTACAGAAATTGCATGCTTTGTGATCTTGATAGTTTTTGTGATAAAGGTACAATTCTACAATATTGAGGATGATTGAAAGTGTCATTCTAGAATTACAGAAACTGCATGCGTTTTAGTGGTAAAGGTACAATCATTCAGCATTCAGCAATCTTAAATGTACAACAACTCTATATCTGAATAAAAATAAAATTTTATAGAAAAAATCATTTCATACCATATTTTCAAAAAATTTCAAATACAGTATCATATTCTATATCCATCCTCACAATCCTTACAATGAGATTCAACAATCTTAAATGTACAAAACAATTCTATTCTATATCTGAATAAAAATAAAATTTTATAGAAAAAAACCATTTCATACCATATTTTCAAAGAATTTCAAATACAATATCATATTCTATATCTATCCTCACAATCCTTACAATGAAATCATATTCTATATCTATCCTCACAATCCTTACAATGAAATTCTTGTTCCTTATATAGAGATCCCAGGGATAACCATAATCTCAATGAAAGCATCATCCTCCAGCCTTAACTAGTCCCCTCATTTCTTTCATTTGTATTGGGATATTGTTGATGACATATGGCTACAACTAGTGAACTTTCAAATACAATATCATATTCTATATCTATCCTCACAATCCTTACAATGAGATTCGTGTCCCTTATATAGAGATCTCAGGGATAACCATAATCTCAATGAAAGCATCATCCTCCAGCCTTAACTAGTCCCCTCATTTCTTTCATTTGTATTGGGATATTGTTGATGACATATAGCTACAACTAGTGAACTCTTTAAGAATATGGAAGATTATTAAATGAGTTGAGCACTAATTTTTGTTTTTATCTTTAAAAAAAGTTTGTGGTTGTCATTTTTTCAAAATTTTATTTGATTGACCTTTATAACTTTGGCACATAAAATATTTGTGAAAACCATTTTTTAAGACTAAGGAGACTAAAGTTGAACGGATTTATTCATGGTAGGTATATTTTTTACTCCATTATTACCACTAATGAAGTACTATGTTCTTGGATATCATTAAAAAAGATAATATTTGTTTTGAATTTGAATTTGATGAAGGCTTATGACAATGTTTTTTTTGGATTTTTCATTGAAGTGTATGAAAAATTTGGGTTTGAAAAAATTTCCAAAAAAAATTGTTATTAAATGTGTTTGTCTAGTAATTTTTTTGGGAATAAGTTTACAAAAAATAGTTATTAAGGACAAGTGTGTTGAATATAGGTTGTCATTGATGTCAAGGTTGTCAGTAATGCCATTGATGTCAAAAGTTCAGTATGATTGCATATCTATATGTGTTGGTAATTTTACTATCAGGATGCAAAATCAAGAAATATATATTACTCATTGTTAAAGTGTGGTTGTATATCTTTTGTATGCATGCATCTATTCACTATGACATTGGTGGTTTGGAAGTGTGTACCAGAGTGTTTCAGTTAAGTTCTTAGGGCAGAGAGATTTCTCTGGCAATACAATTATGGCTCACATTTCTTTTAGAAATGCATTTTTGCAGTATGTCTACACTAGTTCTATCATATTCTTGAGTTTCTGGAGGATATTTTCATCATGAAAATGGATTGAAGTGATAGAAGGTTCTTTGTGTCTATCTATCAATGAGTTGGTGTTCAGGGTTTGTGTGGTAACAACTAGTAGCATGCAGATTCAAAATTTGCATGTTATATTAAGATAAGATCTGCTTAAGGATTTTGTGACCTAGCACATAGTATCATGGAATTTTATCAACAACAAAATTTGATTTTAGGACCAATGTATTACATGTTTCATGTAAATTGAATTTAGGTCCACTTTATGCCATCATGGCTATTTGCGAATCCCTAGTTGACATAAAAGAGTGTTAATATAATGTCATGCATATATTTCAAATTTTTAGATACATGTGAGTGTGATTAGAATTCGAGTGTGAGTGAGTGAATTACAATTACACCTGTGTGAAGAAAATCTGGTCGTTGGTGCAAATTAAAGAGAAGGTAGTGAAGATAAAAAGGAGAGTTGCATTTCGGTGTTTGTGTCCCAATATTAGAAGTTCATATGCAGTAAGGAAAAGTGTTACCTATGACTCCAACACATGTTGAGTTTCATGGTAGATCCATAAGCATTATCTTTGTATTCAGGGAGGACTGGTGTTCTACCTGTTGTACTATTTTAGTTGGAGATTGGTGTCTCTAGTAGGTTGGTGCCTACAAATACAATAAGGGATTGCTATCTTTGGTAGGTTGGTGCCTACTTTAGATTGTAAAATTCATCTGTATATTTTTGCATTATGAGGCTGGATTTGGATAGTAGATCCAAGTAGATATTCTCATTGTGGTTTTTGCCATCTTGGGTTTCCACGTATATCTGGTGTTCACTTGTGTGCTTTATGATTTTATGTTTTAATTTCTTATGTGAGGTTTGTTGTGAAGAATCATGAATATATTTTGATAACCATAGCAAAGCTAAGAATTTTGAATTGATTAGATCTACTGATTCACCTCCCTCTTAGTGGATTGTGTTCCTTTCAATTGGTATTAGAGCCAAGTTCATTTGAAGAATCCTAACAACTTAAGGTAGCTCTAAGATGGAACACTCAATTTCTCAGGAAGGATTCTCTAGAAATAAAGCTCCACAATTCAATGGATCCAATTTTTCAATTTGGAAGTTAGGATGGAGTCCTACTTGATGGGTTTTGGAATGGATATTTGGATGTTAGTGACAGAGGGATATGAGATCCCTAAAAACCCTCCTAGGGATCAAGCTAGAAAGAGGGCTTTGTGAAATCAATGCTAAGGAAAGGAATGCTATTTTATGTGGATTGACTAACTTTGAATTTTTGAAAGTGAAGTAGTACAAAATAGTGAAGGAATTATGGGATAAACTAGATACCATCTATGAAGATGATGAAAAAGTCAAAGAGGAAAAGCTACAAACTCATAGATCTTAGTTTGAAAGCTTGAAGATGAGAGAAGATGAGAATATTGCCACATTCCTACTCCAGGTTGATGAAATTGTCAACTCTATATGATATCTTGGAGAAGAATTGAAAGAAAAGGTTGTTATGAAAAAGGTACTTAGGTGTAGTGTATAAAAATGTATCCCTTTACATTTTCACACTTTTTTGGCCCTCCTAATTAAAATAGACTTAATAATGCCTTAATTTAGTGTCGAAAAATGTATTCCTTTATATTTTCACACTTGTTTGGTCCCTCCTAATTAAATTAGACTTAATTATGTCTTAATAAGCCTTATTTTACATCTACAATCCTAATAAATTATATTTTTTGAAGGGGAAAATTGACAACAATTAATGCCAACACATAACTAAACACCTTGAGCAATGTGTGTTCTAGGAATAGGGACCTAGGACCCATTAACCCATGGGAAAATGGGTGGACTCCCTAGACCTTTGAACCCATTTTTAAAACATGTTTTGGTGGTAATTTTATCATCCCAAATTCAAATTTCAAATGTCGGCTTGTAATGTTTGAATTTAAGGAAATTAAGGATACATGTCTATAAATACAAGGTTATTTTATCAAATCAACCAGAAGTTTTGAAGAGAAATTTCACAAGAGAAAATATTATTGTCAAGAGAATTCAAGAGTAGATTTCTCAAGCATTTTTTGCAGTATTCATGATCTCAAGCATCATGTCAAAGTTATGTTCATTCATGAATGTTTTTGGAGCTAACATTGTGGACCATAGATTTTCGGGTCACTATGGACAACTCTAGCTCTTCTAGGGTTTTTCACCTAAAAGGAGAGAGATAGGACCCAAAAATGCATGGGGTTCATTCAATTAATGTTATGTGCAATTTTTTTTAAGCTTAATGAAGTTATGTAAATGCAATTGACTAATTAAAATGAAATTAAATGAATGCAAAGGTGCAATTAAAGCTATGTTTGAAAACACATTGTGTAATGCAAATATGAACTAAATGAAGAAAATGTATAGAATAAAAAGAGAAGGGATGAATCTGAGTGCACTTGGATGAAGTGTGATGATTCTGGAGTGTTCTAGATACTAATGGAAATTACTAATTTTTCATAGTGGGACTCATTTGCCCAGGGTGGCGAATTAGTGCTCCTCCTAGTAAAACAATGTCAGGAGCTGATTTCTGACAGTTGGGATCTAAAATATAACAAAAATTAGATTTTCAGTCATGAGGTGGGACTCATTCACCAATGATGGTGAGTCAGTCCTCTCCCAAATTTCTATAAAATCACGAGACAACTCTGCAACACCATATCTGGAAATATTTGCTTATCGGGTTGTTGAAGTCAAATCTGCAGGAAACAGACAAAAGACCTTCTTCAAGCTTGAAATAGACTTGAGTTGACTTGAAACACCTAGTTGACTTTGATTTCCACTTTTCAAAAAATAAATTCTTGATAAATCTGCATACCTAAGTTTGCAAACACACATGCAAGAGGGAAAAATGGTTTAAGGTTAGAGAATAGGGGTTTGCCTTGGTCAAACCCAGCTTTAGTAGTCAAACCCTTGAAGAAAATAATGAAATGTAAAGGAATGATAAACTAACAACATGCAAATGCTATCAACTTACCAAAACCTTGATAATGCAAGTCTGAAGTAGTGTCAATGGATGCTTCAAAGTGCTTGAATGCTTAAGATTTCTTGAATATGATATGTGAATGTTGGAGGCTATAAAATGTGGTGAAAAACACCTATTTATACAATCTTGTGTCGTATTTTCCCGTTCATACCTCGTCACAGGCCTACATCAAGTGATTTTTAATAAAATCCTGAAATGAAATTTAAAATATTTTGAATTTGGGGCCAAGGGGGACTCATTCGCCACCCATGGCGAATGGGTCCCACCTAGGACCTAGAAACAAGTGTCAGAAATTAAGTTTCATTTAATGTTGTTTGTCAGGATAATATCCAAAAATACACTTAATTAAAGCATATGAGGGCATAAAGGGGTCAAATAAGTCATAATAAGAGATAAATAGTGAAGTTGTACCTAGGAGAGCGTGAAATCTTGTTACAAGACTTTACAACACTTCAAAATAGGAATTGATGATGTGTAAAAAGGTGATTTTTAGGTGAATTGTATGAATAGAGTCTAGAAGAATGTAGAACTTTCTTACAACACTTCACAACACCTTCACAAGACATCATTATTTGAATTTTAGTACCTAAATATGCATGTTCAAGCCATGTTGCAACATAAAATCAAAGAAAAATATATCAAATACCATGAAACAAGATCTAAAAGGCCATGGAAATTATAAGGGCCCATTTTTCTATGGCACATTTAGCCCCCACTTTAGTGAGAGGATGAACCTACTTCAAACTCACACTAAAGTAGCCATGAACATTGAGAAGAGGGTTCAAATGCACTTACGTTAGCAAGATGGAATGACAATGATCAAGAGATATGATCAAGCCCCTAAGATGAAGATCCCATGGAAAACTAAACATAAGAACAAAGGAACACACAAGTGTTGAGAATTAGATGAAGCTTCGATCACTAATCCAACTAGTTGTGGATAAGATCTAGGCTAAAAGAGAATGTGTACTCACTCTGGGGCCACATAACTAGTTGTTCGTGGGGTGAGAAATCCCAAAAAGGTAAGATACATACGCTAAGATACATACGCTAGTTGGTATGCACTCACAAACAAAAAAGTGGCTATGGGGAAAAGTCATGCCACTAGGTGGGCTTCCCACTCAACCATGTTAAAGTTATACCTATTGATAACTTTAACAAGGCACCACAAAGAAAAATGCTAATGAATAAAAAGACAAAGGTACCACAATCATGCAAGTTGCATTATGCAAGGTGGCAAAAATGTGAAATGTAAAATGCAAAAAAATGTAAAAGATGTTCACAGGAGTCTTGTTAGGTTTATGCAAGGCCAGTCACTTAGGGAACATTGTGTCTAATGTCTCCAAGAGAGGACCAATCAAAGAATAGTATATTCACAACTTAGGGGATGCAGTGCGTCACATTAGGCCACCAAGAGGAATGCAATATGCTGAGATAGATCACAAATATGAAAGACATCACACCCAATGTCATCCACAAAGTGATGAATGCATCACAAAAATGACAAGGCTACACTAGGAACCAAGAATGCAAATAAATTATGGTAATGTATGCCTCCCAATTTAAAGGAATTGCTACACATTGTTCTGTGAGCAATTACTTGAAAGTAGAGAAGAAAAGAAAAAGTAAAAAAAATAAAACAAGACACAAGAGCCAACTTGGAAAGCCCTATGCCAAGTCATATGTTTCAAAGTTAGGCCACGTCATGTCAAGGAAAATGAAAAACAAAGAAAGGGAGTTGCCCCCCAGAAAAAATAGCACCCCAAACACATAAGGGATCTATGGATTTGGGGTCAGTATGTTCGTTGCTGCAATGCTTTTTATGAAAAAGCTTATAACTGTCATCATTTCCCAAATACACATAGAACTAGAAGAATGACACAAAGAGAGCGAAAACAAAGGAAAAAGAAAGTCCATTTTGAGTCAACATGGAAGAGACATTGCGGTCTCAATGCTTTGCATCGTCCCCAAAAGGAAAACACAAGTGAAAAGGAAATGGAAAAGAAAAAGCTTTTGGGTCAACATGAAGGAGACATTTTGGTCTCAATGCTTTGCATCATCTCCAAAAGGAAAACACAAAAAAATGCGAAAAAAGACAAGGACCTTTTGGGTCAACATGGAAGAGACATAGGGCGTCTCTATGCTTTGCGTCATCCCCAAATGAAAAACACAAAACAAAAGAAAAGAAAAAGAAAAGGACCTTTTGGGTCAACATGGAAGAGACATAAGGTGTCTCTACACTTTGCGTCATCCCCAAATGGAAAAAACAAAACAAAAGAAAAGAGAAAAAGACAAAGAACAATGATTAGAAGAATAGAGATACAAATAGAAGAAGTGTACAAAGAGAGGGAACATCAAACACACGTTATGGGGGAACACAAGATGCACATGAAAGAAAAATAAAAAGAAACAAGAAAAAGGTTTAGCAAGGTGAAGGAAAGTCAACCATATAACAAGTCATCCGTCTCCCAATCATGTTCATTGTAATGCAAGGGCGGTTGACTGTCCAAAGGAAGAATTGCAAGTGCCGAACTAGGAGTCGTACCAAGTTCTTCACTTGATGAAGAGGATTTATCTTTTAAGCCCATTATGGATGAGAATAAAGAGTTTAAATTATTGTGTATTTCTTCATCAATTTTGGAAATCTCCACATTGTCATCATCATCAAGATTGATGACAACGGGAGGACGAAGGGTGATTTCTAAAGATGGATGTATCAAAAGTTTTGGCTGTTGGATTGGTTCAAGTTGTTGTGAAGGATGTACCAGATTCTCAGGTGGTGGGTTAGGAGAGGCAGGGTGGTCATCTATTTATTTTTCAAAGGTGAAGGTGGATTGTCTTTGTTTTCTTCTATGCCAAATTGATGAGCAAGGAGACGATGACGATGCTGACATTCCCTAGTAGCACAATTTCTATTAATGTGGTTTTGGAGTTGTTGAGGTGTAAGAGAAGATTGAGTCAACATAGGTTCTTCTACTTCCAAAGAAGGAAGAACAAAAGAAGCCGAAGAAGATGGGTCAACCACTTTCTCTTTTGCTTTATACACTTGTTTAACACGAGGAGGTATGATAGGAATAGTTTTGGGTTCTCTGGGTCATTTAGACGATGGCAGGGAAATGTCTAAGGGTGGTTGTTTGAAAGGTTGTATGGTTTTCTCAATGTCTAATTCAGGGTGAAGCATGGTTTCATCTATGATGGGAGGTGTGGAAGTGGACAGGGACATGCCACGAGGAGATAATTTAGTTATTTTCTTGGCTTTGAACTTTTGATATGCTATGAAAAAGAAGTCCTTTTGAGGTGTAATGGGCTCCATGGGTTTAGGCCAAAAGGTCTCTAATGAGAAATTACCTATAGAAGATAAATGATTAAAGCCACTATGGTGTACGGTGAATACCTCATTGCCATGTGGAAACTTCAAACACTTGTGAACAATTGATGAGACTGCTTTCATTGAGCAAAGCCAAGGGTGGCCTAGCTGCAAATGAAATTGGTTAGATTGTGGAATAATTGAAAATGTTACCTCCAAAGTTCTAGGTCCTATTTGTAAAGGGAGTGCGATCGATCTGATTGTAGGGCATGCAAAACCCTTATGTGTCTTAATCCATGTAGTCAGTTTATTATAGTCACCTTGATATAGCTCATGTAATACAAGAAACTCTTCTACAATCACATTCTCACCACAAGTGGGATCTATTAATATCCCATTAGTGGGCTTATCATAGATTCTAACAGCTATGTAGAGAGGACCATCAAGAATTTTTTGTAATATGTCTTTAGCAGAAAAAGTGATATCAAGGGATTTAGTGGTTTGGCCCTTTCGAGGGATAACACCTATCTCACCCACAAGATTATCCACATGATGAAATTGGGTAACAGTTGGAGTTATATCATGTTGTTCATGATTTGTATCAACAATCATTACATCAGGAGTTGAAGGTGTTGGTGTAATTAATATTTAATTACACATTTGCATAAGTTTACTTAGGCATATTTAATTCCTAATTTTTAGGTTCTTATCTTTATCTTTTGAGCTATCTTGTTGCTCAAGATAAGATTAGGGTTTGCATCTTTGCTTTTATAAAGAAAATCATATCTTGTAATTATTAAAAATCTCGAATAATAATGTTGCACATCTTTTTGCAATAACTTCAGCGTTTTTGTTTTTCTCTTATGTGGAAGGTCTTTTCTAGTTTGCAAATCTGATCTTGGTTTCTAACATGGTATCAGAGCCTTGATTTGCAGCCCCTACTCAGATTTTTGAGAAAATCATTGCAGAGCACGTTCAGAGTTCCTGAAGGGTTTCATGCCTTGAGCTTATTTTTGAAGCATTTTGGATCAGATATGAGGATTCCATTGAATCCAAAGCTGCCGGAACAGTCAGGTTTTCCTTTCGTTTCATCGAAAAAGGCCTCCGTTTGTCAGATCTACGAGGATTTGAAGTTTATGAAAGTTTCCAGATCCAGAGCGTGCCTGAAATTTTGGAGCATTTTCAGGCCAAACACACCTCTCCATCGCGTTCAAAGCGCCCAAAAACCCCAAAATCGACTGTCAAATCATCAAAATCGGACATAGTGACTCCAGGAGGTAATTTTTTTCATTTCTGGGTCGTACAGCCTAGTACGGCACACAATTCAAGAAATTAAAAAAAAAATCAGAGTTTATGGGCACCGCAGTCAGTTAACCATTAACCGCTAGTGGTTAAGGCTAGCCGTTAATGCTAGTGGTTAGCCTAGCCGCCAGGCTTAACTCCAAACCCTTTTGGAGGAGTTTTGGTATTCTGGGCATAACTTTTGCGTCCGAACTCGGATTTTCAAAAACAAAATATTGTTGGAAAGCTGGTTCTGAGAACTATCCTGTGGTGTAGTTTATTTTATATTATGTTTCTATTTAGCTGCTACTTTTTCTGTTTGAAGTCAGATGTGTATTTTGGGCTTCCGAGCTCATAACTCTTTGCGACGATCTCTGATTTTCATCCTCTTTGCGGCATTGGAAAAGTATTGAGGAGCTCTATCTTTTTGTCCATTCACATTTTTTTGCATCTATCCCAAGTTTATCATTATTCCAGATTTTTCCTGATGGGTGTTTTTGAGATTACTTGGATGTTTTGGCAGTTGGAAAGGTGAACCTTGCATATTTGTACTTCATTTTAGTACCACATCATGTTATTTTCTATTTATACACATTAGCGTTCTCTCATTTTACAATCATTGGGTTATTGTAATAAATGAACTATGATAAAGTTCCATTCAGGGGGTTTCTTGCATAATAAATCTGATTAGAGTGTAGTTTTAACTTTGATGTCCATATGCATATTGTTTTGATGGCAACTCATATTAGTCCATCTGGTTTCTTAGTTTCTTTTGGCCATATCTTTGCTTAGCTAGACACATTGTTGATTCACATCCGATTCACACTTTAGATTGAGAGCCTATGGTTAATGATCCACATTCGATCCATCTCAGTTTGAGGGCCATATTTTTATGGTTAATGTTCTAGAGTCTTCATGGTACTCCTTCCCATGGAAGAGTTTTAGTCACAGTTTGGCATCAAAATCGAGATACACGGCTTCCAAATTCTGTCATCATCTCATCTAATGTTGCTTCATAGATTCCAGGGTTGTTCCAACTTGTGAGTTTTCCAGTGTTCCATGGCATTGGGTCTGCTATTGCCTTATCATGATTCCTTGAGTCAATCAGTGACTCTCATCTGGTTTCAGTAGTAAACAGAAATATCTTTCCTTGCCAGAATCAGGTTCCAGTGTTACTCCACAGTGTTCTTCCAGTGCTTCTTTGCAGCAGTTATCTCATTGTAGGGGGGTTTTGTCCCACTGGGTTTTCCTTCTCTACCTCATCTTTGCATTTGTACATGAGTACCCGATAAGACCTTGCTGCCGGGACTCATATTTGCATTATCATTTTGCTTCTCCCTAAGTTGCACTTATGGGGGGGGTGTTGGTGTAATTAATATTTAATTACACATTTGCATAAGTTTACTTAGGCACATTTAATTCCTAAGTTTTAGGTTCTTATCTTTATCTTTTGAGCTATCTTGTTGCTCAAGATAAGATTAGGGTTTGTATCTTTGCTTTTATAAAGCAAATCATATCTTGTAATTATTAAAACTCTCGATTAATAATGTTGCACATCTTTTTGCAACAACTTCTGCTTTTTGTTTTTCTCTTATGTGGAAGGTCTTTTCTAGTTTGCAAATCTGATCTTGGTTTCTAACAGAAGGTTTACTAGCCTTGACAAACGAAGTAGTGTGTTTAGGCATAGGATTGGTGAAGATTTGTAAATTATGGTTAGGAGCTCCAACATACTTATTGCCTTTATCATTAACACCCATAAGGGTTAAATGTCCTGAATCAATGAGGTCTTGAACTAAATGTTTTAGATGCTTGCAATGTTCAGTATCATGTCCATTTTGGTGATGAAAATGACAATAACCATTAGGTTTGAATGCAGATGGTAATGGCTAATTTGGATCAAGTATTCGAATGGGTGGAAAAGTGAGCATGTGTTGTTGAATTAATTGGTTCATTGTATTATGGAGGGTGTCAGGTAGGGGAGAAAATTGTCTATTGGGGTCCCCATAATGATAAGGCACCGCCGCCTTAACAACTGCCACTTGATTTTTATTTTGTTGGGTGGGTTGTGATTGTTGTTGAGGAGGCAGATTAAACTGTAAAAAGCCTCTATTTGGTCTGCACAAGTTTTGATTGTTGTGTTTAGGTTTGTCAGCTCGGTGAGAAGTGGATTTCAAATCACGAATTAAAACTGAGTTATGATATTCACACAAGGTTGTGCATAAATGCATAAATGAAGGGAATTTCATCATAGTTAGCTTATCTTGAAGATGTGTGTGCAAGTTTTTGATAAACATCTTTTGCAGATGTGCATCAAGAATTTTGACATCGATTTGGGCATACAAGGATTGGTATCGTGAGATAAAATTTGTGACTTTTTCATCGGTGTTTTGTCTACATTGCATGAGGTCATCCATTGTTTTCTTAGGTGTCATGTGAAATTGGAATTTACTTATGAAAGCATCCACAAGTTCATTGAATGAACGTATAGAATGATTAGACAAGTTGGAAAACCACTCTAATGTAGTATCTTTCAAGGTTCTTGGAAAAAGCTTGGCTAAAAGTCTCTCATCAAGGACAAAATCACTACATAAAGCTGTGTAAGCATTAACATGGTTGACAGGGTCTCCTTTTCCTCCATATTTATCAAACTGAGGCATTTCTATCCCTTGTGGCATCAGGGTACATAAGATTTCTAAGGATAAGGGGCTACTATGGACATGATATGTGGGTGGAGTGGTTTGAATTTGTCTAATGTTGGAAAGTTGATGTTGTAAGGAAAGCTAGATGCGGAAGCAACTCTCTTAACGTCAAAACCTCAGGGAAGAATGTAGAGACACTTTTAAATTTTCACAATTACAGTGCAATTAAGATGCACTAAAAAGAGATTACTGAAATAGAGAAATAGAAAAACACATATGAACACCAGATATACATGGGAAAACCCTTACAGGAGAAAAACCCACCACATCAAGAGAAGTCACTTTGTATTATGGTAATAAAGATTACAAATAGAGTTTTGACTTATCTTTCTAATCTCAGTTTACAACATACACCATGAACAACCTTGTTACAGAACATTCATGTTACAGTCTTCACAGAATAGAATTAAACCATTGATCATACAATCACACAACAATCTATCGAACCATCGATCTTTTGAATGAACAAACATCATTTGCGACTGCAGAGTAAATCCATGATGCCCCTGTTTGTCGAGCTTCCTCTCAGTAATGGCTGCAATAGTTCAACTTCTAGCAGTTCCCATTCGGCTTCTCTGATTGGCCAATGACTCACCACGTAGGATGGTCTTCTCTCAGTCAAAGCAATCGACCTGTGTTGGCATGTTGGTGAGACACTAATCATGTCTCCCCAATGCCACAAGACTTAACCATCAATGTCGCCAAGAGTCATCTTTATCACCAAGATGTTACATCGAGTCTAGAGAGCTATCGCTTAGACTTCGCCATGTCGCCAAGATCTCATACCGATGATCATCACATGTATCGCTATCGCCAAGACTTATCGCTATCGGTGAAACATCATATCGAAGCTTCAAAGTCACAAAGACACGAGTTTTCCATTCGGTGAGACAATCATCTTTCGCTGAGAGATCATACCGAGCCATTAAGGGTTATACCAAAACGTTCAACTTTCAACATGACATATCACTATCGCTGAGATGTTACTCTGAAGTCTTAAGTCATATTGAGCACCAAACAACAGTCGACAAGACTTTCTTATGGTAAGAATTCTTACCGAACACCCAAGACTCTCCTCGAAAGCTTCAACAGGAAACATTGTCGGCGAGGCTTTGTTCATCGTTGGGACTTCACACCAAAGGAAGCCTTTCGGCCAAGGGTCTCCCCGATATACGATATGAATGGCCTGTCAGCCAGAGATCTCCACTTGGCATAGGTTACAACGACTGTCACAAGTCACAATGATAAGCTCCTTTGGCATGGCTTAAACATTGTCTTGGTGACCTGTACAAACCACAAGATCTAATGCTGCTAGTCGGCCTGACCCAAAGCATGTCACACTGACTTGCCTCTCTTAGAGGTTTCAGCCTGTGATATTGAGGCATATATTTCCAACAATCTCCCACTTGACAAAGATCACATAGGCACCTCCAGAGCACAACAAAACTACTAAAAAATCATGGGAACTAAGTCCCATCGAACTGGCACACCACTTGAACTTGTCTGTGCTCACTGGATTTGTCAATGCATCTGCAACATTCTCTAGAGTATCAACCTTTTCCAAACTAACCTTTCCATCCTCCACCATATCTTGTACAAAATGGTAGTGTACATCTATATGTTTCGTCCTGGCATGGAAAGTAGGATTCTTTGTTAGACAAATTGCACTATGATTGTCACAAAAAATAGTTATTTTCCCTCCATCAAAACCAATGTTGGAACACAAAAATTTTAACCATAATGCTTCTTTACAAGCATGCGTAGCGGCCATGTATTCAACTTCTATAGTGGACAAAGTGACTACAGCCTGCCGCTTACTCATCCAACTTACTACACCATCATTCAACATGAAAGTATATCCACTGGTGGACCTCCTATTGTCAATGTCCCCTGCCTAATCAGAATCCACATAACCTCAAATGTTGAGAGTCCTCTGTGATTCAACCAAGTTCCCATGGTAACACAAAGCATATTCTGAAGTCCCTTTCAAATATCTAAACACTCTCTTCACAACATCCCAATGTGTTCTTCTAGGATTAGCCATAAACTGACTAAGAACTCCCATTGTTTGGGCAATGTATGGCCTTCTACAAACCATTGCATACATAAGATTGCCAATCGCACTAGCATAGGGTACACTAGTCATGTCCTCCATCTCAGTAGGAGATTTTGGACAGTTTTCAACATATAGCTTCGTTCCATGCAAAAATGGAACAACTAGCTACTTGCAATCATTCATGCAAAATCTATCTAGAACAGTCTTGATATATTTACTCTAATTGAGCCAAAGCTTCTACTATTTCTATCCCTGGTTATCTCCATCCCCAGAATATACCTTGCTACACCAAGATCTTTCATTTCAAACTTAGCAGACAACTGAGATTTAAGATCATAAATCATCAACTTACTATTGCCTATGAACAACATATCATCAACATAGAGAGAAATAATAAGAACTTGATCACTTTCAACTTTGTAATAGACATAATGATCAGATTTTGATCTCACAAATCCCAAAGCTAATACAAAAGTATCAAATTTATAGTACCACATTCTAGGTGACTGCTTTAACCCATACATAGACTTCTTTAACTTGCAAACCAATTTTTCTTTACCTTTTCCAACAAAGTGCTTAGGCTGGGACATATAGATTTCTTCTTCGAGATCACCATGAAGAAATGCTATCTTCACATCCATCTGTTCGACCTCTAAGTCATACGCTGCTGCAAGTGACAAAATAAATCTAATGGACATCGGCTTAGCTATAGGAGAAAAAATCTCCCCACAATCAATTTCCTCTACCTGGGAATAACCCTTCGCAACCAACCTTGCCTTATATTTTTCCACACTGCCATCTAGACCAATCTTCTTTTTAAATACCCATTTGTAGCCTACAACTTTTTTTCCTTTAGGCAATGGCACCAAACTCTAGGTATCATTCTTTTCTAATGATGCCATTTCTTCATTCATGGCCTCCAACCAAGAGTCTGAATCAGACATTCTAAATGCCTCTTTCACAATCCTAGGCTCATCAGTGCTAGAAATTAAAGCATAGGCACAAGTAGAATCTATCAAAGAGAACCCATACCTATCAGGTTTTTTTCTTTCACGGGTTGACCTCCTCACTTGCTGAGGCTGAGGTTCTTCTTCTTCTTCAGAACTTTCAGAACTACTTGAGCTCTCCTCAGTTTCAGGTACATTTTGAATTTTCAATTCCTCTTTATCTAGTGTCGGAGGAATTTCAACTAGATCCTTATTGTTTTCTGACTTTGTCTCTGACTGCAGATCCAAGGTAGAAGGCTTCAACTCATGAAAGATTACACTTCTACTATATACAACCTTCTCCATATCAAGATTCCAAAGCTTGTATCCTTTTATGACAACACTATAGCCAATAAAAATACATTTGACAACCTTGTTCTCCAACTTAGATTTTTTCTCATACGACACATATGCATATGCCTCACAGCCAAACACACAAATATGTCTTAGAGAGGGCTTCTTACCAAACCATGCTTCCAAAGGTGTTTTCTCAAAAAGAGTAGAATTTGGAGACTAATTAATCAAGTAACATGCAGTAGCAACAACCTCAGCCCAAAACTTCTCCTCCAAGCCAGCACTACTCAGCATACTTCGTGCTCTCTCCATCACTGTCCTATTGAACCTTTCTGCAACTCCATTTTGCTGTGGAGTATAAGGTGTAGTCTTATGTCTTTTAATTCCATGGTCTTTATAATACCTCTCAAAACATTAGAACAAAATTCACCACCATTATCAGTCCTTAAACATTTTATTTTCCTTCCAGTTTGATTTTCTACAAGGTTCTTAAATTCATTAAATCAACTGAACACTTCTGATTTACTTTTCAAAAAATAAACAAATGTTCTTCTCAAATAATCATCAATGAATGATAGATAGTACCTTGACTTAGACAAAGAAGGAACATTCACTGGACTATCAGAATGAATATAATCTAGCAAACTAGAAGATTTATGAGGACTGGAATAAAATGAAACACGGTGTTGTTTACCATATATACAATGTTCACAGAATTCAAATTCGAGGTTACAATCTTTGAGCCCCTCAACCAGGTTTTTATTCTTCAAGGTTTTTAAACCTTTCTCACCAATGTGGCCTAGCCTATGATGCCAGAGCATAGTCTTTTTTGCTGGAAGTTTAACTTCCATAGAGTTTATACAATTAGGAACATTTTCGTCTTTTCCTCAATGAGTAGCTTTCTGTGACTTTACAGAGACACTGTTACATTAAACAACATGTGCATCCAACTTGAACAAGGTACCAATAAAAGTACCCCTTGCTAGCACCATTGAGCCTCTAGTCATCTTATAGCCATTTCTACAGAACATGATTTGCACTCCAATATCATTTATCATACTAACAGAAAGTATGTTTCGAGCCAGACCTGGTATATGCATTACATTATTAATTCCCTTCACTCTTCCATCAGGGAATTGAATTTGGACTCTTCCACGGCCAACAATTTCCAAATTTTAATCACTTGCCAAGTACACCTTTCCACCATCGTATTCTTCATACTTTGTGAACCAGTCTCTATAAGATGCCATGTGGAAAGACACTCCATAATCAATTAGCCAGACATCATCTGATGCCTGTGTAGCCAAGGCTGTAATGAAGGCGTCTGCCTCACTTTGAGAAGAATCATTATCAGAAGAATACTTCTTCTTCTTCTTCTCCTCTTTACAATCCTTTTGGACATGACCAGGTTGCCCACAGTTCCAACACTTCACCTTGGACTTCTTGCCAGGAGACTTTGATCTCCCCTTTGATTTTGATCTAGACTTCTTGTCCTTCTTCTTTCCTTTCTCTTTTGACCTTCCTCTAACAGCAAAGGCCTCCTTTTCCATCTCAAAAGATTTCCTTCTCATATCTTCTAATAACAAAGAAGCAACAACATTTTCCATCTTGAAACTAGATGTTGTACTCCCAATAGCCATCACCAGGTGATCCCATGAATCTGGAAAATAACACAATATCAATCATACAACGATCCTCTTCATCAATCTTCACACCAACAGATGTTAACTGTGCAATCAACATGTTGAATGCATTCAAATGATCAGCAACAGACCCTCCTTCCTACATTCTCAGAGTGTACAACTTCTTCCTCAGGAATAATTTATTCACCAAGGACTTCCCCTGATAAATAGATGTCAGTCTCTTCCACAAGGAAGATGCAGTCTTCTCTTCATGCACATTGAGAAGAACAGAGTCTGCCAAACAGAGCCTTATCAACCCCTTAGAATTTCTATCTACAAGGTCCCAATCTTCTTGATTCATGCCTGTAGGTTTAGTTCTAGACATAGCAAGCCACATATCACAATCCACTAAGAGATCCTCCATTTTGAGTTTCAACAACTCAAAATTGCTGCCATTAAATTTCTCTATTTCTATCTTTCTTGACATGCTTGCCATCTCAATCTGTAATTCAAATTTGACAAACTTCTACAAGACTCCCACTAAACATAAATGACACAAAAAACCCAACGTACCCACAAGGATAACACAACTGGCTAGGCTCTGATACCACTTGTAAGGAAAGCTAGATGCGGAAGCAACTCTCCTAATGTCAAAACCTTAGGGAAGAATGTAGAGACACTTTTAAATTTTTACAATTACAGTCCAATTAAGATGCACTAGAAAGAGATTATTAAAACAGAGAAATAGACAAACACATATGAACACCAGATATACGTGGGAAAACCCTTACGGGAGAAAAACCCATCACACCAAGAGAAGTCACTTTGTATTATAGTAATAAAGATTACAAACAAAGTTTTGACTTATCTTTCTGATGTTAGTTTGTAGCAGAATACACCATGAACAACCTTGTTAAAGAACATTCACGTTATAGTTTTCATAGAATAGAATTCAACCACTGATCATACAATCACACAACAATCTGTCGAACCATCGATCTGTCGAATGAACAAACATCATCTACGACCATAGAGTAAATCCATGATGCCCTTGTCTGTCGAGCTTCCTCTCAGTAATGGCTGCAACAGTTCAACTGCTAGTGGTTCCCATTCGGCTTCTCTGATTGGCCAATGACTCACCACATAGGATGGTTTTCTCTCGGTCAAAGCAATCAACCTGTGTTGGCATGTCGGTGAGACACTAACTGTGTCTCCCCGATGCCACAATACTTAACCATCGATGTCTCCAAGAGTCATCCTTATTGCCAAGATGTTACATTGAGTCTAGAGAGCTATCACTCAGACTTCGCCATGTCACCAAGATCTCATACTGACAATCATCACATGTATCGCTATTGCCAAGACTTATCGCTATCGGTGAAACATCATACCAAAGCTTCAAAGTCACACAGACATGAGTTTTCCATTCAATGAGACAATCGTCTTTCATTGAGAGATCATACCGAGTCATTAAGGGTTATACCGAAATGTTCAATGTTCGGCATGACATACCACTATCGCTGAGATGTTACTCCGAAGTCTTAAGTCATACTGAGCACCAAATGATAGTCAGAAAGACTTTCCTATCGGTAAGACTTCTTACCGAACACCCAAGACTCTCCCTGAAAGCTTCAATAGGAAACGCTATCGGCGAGGCTTCATTCGTCACTGAGACTTCACACCGAAGTAAGCTTTTCGGCCAAGGGTCTCCCCGATATATGATATGAATGGCCTATCAGCCAGAGATCTCCATTTGGCATAGGGTTACAATGGCTGTCACAAGTCACATCGATAAGCTCCTTCGACATGACTTAAACATTGTCTTAGCAACCTGTACAAACCACAAGATCCAATGCTGCTAGTCGGCCTGACCCAAAGCGTGTCACACCGACTTGCCTCTCTTAGAGGTTTCAGCCTGTGAGATTGAGGCATATATTTCCAACAGATGTTCCATGGAAGAAACAGTAGTAAGGAGTTGTGTAAGAATGGGATTAGGGTATGTAGATTGAGATGGAAGAGAAAATGGTGATGGGGTGTAAGGGATGTTAGGGGAAGTGAAAGGAATACTAAGGGGTGTGAAGGTGGTGGAAGGGACTTGCGATGCCACAAGAGAGGTAGGAATTTTAGGTGGAATTGCAAAGGAAGGAGCCGCATAACTAACCTGTTGCATAGTTGTAGTGACCTGCAAATTGGTATAAATTGGTATAGATGCTATGGTTGAAGGGGGAGGAATGGGAAGTCCTCAGCTTACAAGAATGTTTGTAGATTGGGTATTAGAAGAGGCATATTTATTGTAAATCTTAGCAATTTTCTTCATCACTTGAAAGCCTTCATCACTTTCAATCAAACAATGAAGATTATCAATGGTAGGTATGCCAGTTTGGGAAATTTTTTCAAGTGTCAAGTCTTGTTATAAATGTGCAAATTCTTCAGGAAGACTAATGACCTTGTCTTGAGGAAGAGAGTTGTTTTGGGTGCCAACATTCATTGGATGGAAGGGTGAAGGCATGGACATGGTATGATCAATGCCTAATGCATCATTGTCTATACTAGGAGTAGGAGCTCGTGAGATCCCAAGGTCCACAATGAAAGTGCTATCGTGGGAAGCCATGAGTCTAGAACTTCTTCTCACTAAAGTATTATCAATAGGACACCAAACACTCATACAAGTACCAAAAAGGAGGGGGTGAAATCAAATGAAAGGTATTCAAAGATGTATAAATGCAAATAATAGAAAGATTGCTAACTGTAATAGAGAACAAACTACATAAAACATAAATATAGGAAAATGCCAGAAATACTGCCTAAAAAGTGTAGAGGGACTGATTCACCTAGGGTGGCGAATAAGTCCCAGTATGCAATTTTTTTGTGATTTTCATAAATTTTAAGATGATTTTAAAGTTCTACAGAATGCAACTAAGGATACATAATGCAATTTTTTTGTATTTTCAATGAGATGCAATGCAAAAATGAAATCTAAATAAAGTTTTCACTAATGCAATATGAAATACCTAGAATGCAAAAACAAAACAATGACCTAATTGAATGTTGATGCAAATGTAAACTAGGATGCAATATGTTAATGAAATCAAAAATGTAAAGTGTCCAAAAGTCAGGTTAACCAAAATGGACCGTAGATTTTCGGGTCACTATGGACAGCTCTAGCTCTTTTAGGGTTTTTCACCTAAAAGGAGAGAGATAGGACCCAAAAATGCATGGGGTTCATTCAATTAATGTTATGTGCAATGTTGTTTAAGCTTAATGAGGTTATATAAATGTAATTGACTAATTGAAATGAACTAAAATTAATGCAAAGGTGCAATTAAAGCTATGTTTGAAAACACATTATGTAATGCAAATATGAACTAAATGAAGAAAATATGTAGAATAGAAAGAGAAGGGATGAATCTGAGTGCACCTGGATGAAGTGTTATGATTCTGGAGTGTTATGGATGCTAATGGAAATTACTGATTTTTCACAGTGGGATTCATTTGCCCAGGGGGCGAATTAGTCCTCCTCCTGGTAAAACAGTGTCGGGAGCTGATTTCTGATAGTTAGGATCCGAAATATGACAAAAATCAGATTTTTAGTCCTAAGGTGGGACTCATCTGCCATTGATGGTGAATCAGTCCTCTCCCAATTTTTTGTAAAATCAAGAGGAAACTTTGCAACACCAAATCTGGAAATATTTGCTTGTTGGGTTGCCAAAGTCAAATCTGCAGGAAATAGACAGAAAACATTCTTCAAGCTTGAAATATACTTGAGTTGACTTGAAACACCTAGTTGACTTTGCTTTCCACTTTTCAACAAATAAATGCTTGATAAATATGTATACCTAAGTCTGAAAACACACATGCAAGAGGGGAAAATGGTTCAAGGTTAGAGAATAGGGGTTTTCCTTGGTCAAACCCCACTTTAGTAATCAAACCCTTGAAGAAAATAATGAAATGTAAAGGAATGATAAACTAACAACATACAAATGCTATCAACTTACCAAAACCTTGATAATGCAAGTCTTAAGTAGTGTCAATGGATGCTTCAAAGTGCTTGAATAATTGCTTGAATTGATGTTGTAAGATGCTTGAATCCTTGAAATTGCTTGAATATGATATGTGAATGTTGGAGGCTATAAAATGAGGTGAAAAATGCCTATTTATACAATCTTGTGTCATAGTTTCCCGTTCATACCTCATCACAGGTTGAAATCAAGTGATTTTTATAAAATCCCAAAAATAAATTTAAAATATTTTGAATTTGGGGCCAAGGGGGACTCATTCGCCACCCATGGCGAATGGATCCCACCTAGGACCTAAAAAAAGTGCCATAAATTAAGTTTCATTTAATGTTGTTTGTTGGGATAATATCCAAAAATACACTTAATTAAAGCATATGAGGGCACAAAGGGGTCAAATAAGTCATAATAAGAGATAAATAGTGAAGTTGTGCCTAGGAGAGCATGAAATCTTTTTACAAGACTTTACAACACTTTAAAATAGGAATTGATGATGTGTAAAAAGGTGATTTTTAGGTGAATTGTAATGAATATAGTCTAGAAGATTGTAGAAATGTCTTACAACACTTCACAACACCTTCACAAGACACCATTATTCAAATTTTAGTACCTAAATATGCATGTTCAAGCCTTGTTACAACATAAAATTGGAGCAAAATATATCAAATACCATGAAACAAGACCTAAAAGGCCATGAAAATGACAAGGGGCCATTTGTCTACAACACACATTGTGATCTAGGTTTCAATATCAAGTTCAAGCATCAACTCAAGTCACCAAGATCCACATCCAATTCAACCATTTCATGTAAGTTTTATTCCTTCAAGGATCTCCATTCAAGCATTTTATTCAAGGGTTTGGTAAGTTGCAACAAAAAAGTGTTCATTCATCATTCCCTCATTTCATCATTGTTTCAATTCAAGGATTAATTACCAAAATGGGGTTTTACCAATGAAAACCCCCATCCACCAAAAACATAAAAAAATCCCTCTTTTGTTTGTGTTGCAGATTTAGGTTGAAGAAGGATTGAAGACCTCTTGAAGTGCAAGATTGGAAAAGTTGTCAAAGTTGTTGTCAAATCACAGAATCTAACCTACAAATTTGATTTCTAAATTTTTGACACTCAAACCTGGATAAATCAAAAGCTATAGATTAGCATTAGAGGCTCACAAAGGATTTCTAAAAACCCTAAAAAATACCCATTCACCCATGGATGAATGAATCCTAGAAAACCTTTAAAAAGTGACTTTTGGTGACTAGTAAACACCTTTCTACCTTTCTCAAATCTACAATAATTTTTTTGGTTCTGCTAATATTGAGTTTCATATTTCTCGTTCAAGTTTGAGTTGGCATAATTAGGTTGATTTGCTATTTTTAGTTTTTCTCCCAATTTTTTTGTTTAAACTTGACCCTTGTCCTCAAAGCATAAGAAAATTTGAAGATTCTCACATTGGGTTGATTCACCTAAGGGTTGTTACTCAATTATTTGTGGGGATCTCATTTCCTAATGAAAATAGGAAGATAGGGTCTATTCTCATCCTCTTGACTTACCTTTCCATTTTTGGAAACCTTATTTTTCTATGTTTCATTTTGGTGAATTTGACATTTACAATAAAATTCTAAAAATTGGACTCCATTTCAACCCTAGATCTGAATTTTGTACTAGTTTGTATTAGGTTTGCATTAGTTGCATTAAATTTAGGTTTATTTAAACTTGCATTAGTGAAAACTACATTTAAGGGTTAAATTTGCATGTTTGCATCACCTAAATTCATAAAAAATTAGAAAAATTGCATTAGATCTGCATTCATTTTATATTGTACTTTCATAAAGATCATTTGAGTTCATATTTAGATTCAAATTTCATTCTAAAAGTAGTTACCTAGTTCATAATTTGACCTTATTTGCACTTGCATTTAGACACCCTAATTTGGAAAAACCTATTACAGAAATCCCTGTTTGCAACCAGAAACAAAAATCACATAAAATAAACTCAGATAATAAAAAATAAATTTTAAAAAACTTGGGGAAAGGACCCATTTTCCCATGGGTGAATGAGTCCATGTATAGGCATCTAAGACAAGTTTTTGGGTATTTTTAGTCTCTTTTGTACCTTTTTGTTGTTGTTTTCAGATCTGAGCATTGGTTTCTTGAAACAATTTGTTTATGAATTCAATTTATTGTTTATTTAGTTAGATTTTTCAACATTTTGGAAAACATTGATTGCATATTTCATTTGAAGATAGTTTTATATTTATATACTTTTCCTTTATTTTTAGTATCATCTCATAGCTTAGATAGATTAGTTTACATTTTGCATTTATTATAAAACATAAACAAAAAAAAAAAAAAACATCAAACATTTAATTAAATGGTAAACCTTGGAGAAAGCATATCCTTCAAACCCTTTAGTTGTGATGAATTTAACATGTTAGATGAGTCCCTTGAGGAATTCATCTCACCTAGATCATCCACTAAAGCATTGGTACAAGAAGATAAAAACAAAGACAATCATGAAAATCATAGTTGCTCTTCTCCCAATACTTCTCCTACTTGTGACAAAGGTATCTTGGCGTTAGAAGACCCAATTATTGAGCGTCATGAGAATCTTGTTTTTCCCTCTTCTAATGCTACATTTCTCTCAACAAATAGTAAGATGGATGGCATATATGAAGATGTTATGTTCACGTTAGATCCCCCCTCACTAGAAGGTCATTTAGGTAACTCAGTTGAGGTAATGGAATTACAAATTGGATCTCCTTTAATTAGTGATCCTCCTAAACCACCTCCCATCATTAACCACCTAAAAAGAAACCATTAAGTCCAGGAGATACCTTGAATTTTACAAGGAAAATTTCTAATAACAATGTTTCACAGCAACCGAGTTAGAATACCGTTGCTCACACATATAATACAAGGAACAATAGGCAACCGCAAACCATTCTTGCTTCATTACCATTTCCTCAACCTATTTTTCCTAGTGCTCCTTATTTTCCTTTACATAGTCTTAAGGAGCATGACCTTATTGAACAACTTAAAGATACTCCCACTAAGATATCCTTATGGGATCTTATTCAAACATCACTGACATACAATCAAATGCTTCAAGAAGTATTGCAAAAGAAAGATATCCAACCTTTTTAAAAATTTAATGATGTAGCAACCTCCTTTGATTATATGCAAATGACAAATCTGGATATCACATTCCCTCAACTTGAATTACCCTCGCTTGAGATACAAAATAAGCATGAGACCTTAATGATAAAGGTGATCATTAATGAAGCTACAATTAGGAACACTCTCATAGACAATAGAGTAGGTCTTAATGTTTGTAGCATTGATCTCCTAGATAAAAATGGTGTGGATAAGAGGCTTATTCAACTCAATGATGTTAATATTCGTGGCTTTGATAATGTTAATAGGAAACCATTCGGAATGATCACATTACCTATTAAGGTCGGACCTGTAGATTTTCCTACTCCTATCCATATAATTCCAAGACCTCTTTCATACAATCTTCTCCTAGGGGGACCATGGATTCATGCTATGAAAGGAGTCCCATCTACTCTTCACTGTGAGATGAAGTTTGAATATAACAAAAAGATATAAATTGTTGAAGTAGATGAACAAAGCTTTAAATCACAAGTTCAACATGATCATAACACTTCCAGCTCCCCTAATACTTTCATTCCAACATCAAAGATAAAACCTATAAAAGTTAATGTTAATCCTAATTGTCTTTCACCTATAAAAAAATTCTTATGTGATGATTGGGGGTTGTTATATTTTACACCTCGTTTCAAAGAAGAGTCTAAAATCTCACCCTTAAAGTCAAAAGAGTCATATACAAAGGATTCATCTTCAAACACATATTTTAGTGATGATTTGGGTTCATTATATTTTACACCCTCCTTTACAGGAGATTTTAAAATATCACAATCTAAACAAAAACAACCTTGTGTTTCATTTGCTCAACTTGGTTCTACCTCATCAACATCACCCCATGGTGGTGATGGGGGATCTTCAACTCCCATCCCTCATGAGAGGAAGATGCGTAACTTTAAGAAACTTAAAAAGGATTTGTGTTCTCATAAAGAAGCCAATCCTTCTCAGAAGCATAAAACCTCTTCATCTAATTTAGAATATTGTTATGGTGTTGGATACAAACTCCTTTCTAAACATGGATATAATGAAAACATGAAGAAAAATGATAGAGAACAAGTGAAGTCTATACCACACTTTTTCAAGAAAGGTCTAGGTTTACCACCTTTATCTCCATCTTCATTTAATGCCTTATCATCTACTGTGTGTATGAAATATTGTGATAAGAATTAAATGTCCCGTACTATTGATCAAGATAGTATCTTGTCAAGTCTTATCAAAGATTTCTTGATTACTCTTCCTCCAAAAACATGAAAGAAATTTTACAACAAAAGTTCATTAAGTGCATATCATAGAGTTCATGCTCATTCTACTAATGAATATAAGGCTTTGATTAAGGAAATTCAATTTCTTAAGGATTGTGGCATGCTCTTCCTTGTGTTGATGCACCTATTTCCTCTAATTGATAATGATTTTCAACCTATCATGTTTCTCATCACTATGTGGCATTGGTAGCTTTATGTGTCTTGCTAATTGTCATTCACAGTGGTAAAATGTTAGGTGCAACCATATTTATCTTGACAGCAACATGATAGTTCTTGGTGGTTTTCTTTGTCTCTATGATTGGGGGGAAAGGATAACTACTTTTTGAGGTGTGCATTCTTTTCAAGGATCACCTCTTCCTCTCTTTCTACTTAAAATACCAACATAGCAAGTATGTTGATATTTTAAGTGGGGGATATTGTCTCTCATTCATTGTTTGCATGTTCCCTTCTTAGTTATGATATTATACATCTCCTAGGAAGTATGAAATTTTTATTCAAAGTCCGGTCTTTTAAATTCATGTGACATGTCTTCTTTGTGGTGACATTATGCTTGATATCCTTCAAGATTGCGATCTCTCTAAGCATATGATATTTTTCTTAGTGGTAATGCTATGGTTGGAATTCCCTAAGGTGTAAATCTTTTATCCTAACTTATTCCTCTCTTGGATGAATTAGACACAATGTTACCTAAGGTGAGACCTCTCATGAACTAAGAAAATCCACTTTGAACTTTCCTTATCTTATTTGCATTTTGTTCATGAGTGCTTAGCATAGTGAAGCTTGCCAACCTTATGAAGGTTGAAGTTCATATTATGTGGTCCCTTATCAAAGTTATCAAGAGGTATAACTTTGGTATGGTTAGTATGATGAGAGCCTGTAGACCTGACATGAATTTCTCGTTGTATGGTGAGAGCCTGTAGACCTGGTATGACATTCTCACTTAGCCACTTTCTGAGGGCTCTCGTAGTGGACAATGGATTTCACCAACCTGTGTGAGCGCATTTGGTTTGCATAGTGGATAGCAAGTTTTCACTTGTAAACATTTTTTGACAAACAACTAAGGCTTGATCCACATCAAGTTGGAAAAAAAGTGGAGGCTTGATCCACCCTTTTTATTTTTATTTTTGTTTCTTCCTTTGAGTCTTTGAAATTGTATGTTTGTGTATCTTGTCTTGGTGCTGCATATCATACATCTTGTGTGTGTTCTTTTGTGCTTATGTTGGTTTTCCATGGGATCTTGATCCTAGGGGCTTGGTCATCTCCTTGATCTTTGTCATCCTATCTTACTGAAATTTGTGCACTTGGACCCAGGTCTTGACATATATTTGTCTACTTTAGTGTGAGTTCGGTGCAAGGTGATCATATCACTAAAGTGGGGGCTAAATGTAGTGTAGAAAAATGTATCCCTTTACATTTCACACTTTGTTTGGGCCATCCTAATTAAAATGGACTTAATAATGCCTCTATTTAGTGTTGAAAAATGTATTCCTTTACATTTTCACACTTTTTTGGGCCCTCCTAATTAAATTGGACTTAATTATGCCTTAATAAGCCCTATTTTATATTTACAAGCCTAATAAATTACATTTTCTGAAGGGGAAACCTTACAAAAATTAATGCCAACACATAACTAAACACCTTGAGCAATGTGTGTTCCAGGAATAGGGACTTAGGACCCATTCACCCATGGGTGAATGCTTCCTCCCTAGCCTTTGAACCTATTTTTAAAACATGTTTTGGTGGTATTTTTATCATCCCAAATTCAAATTTCAAATGTCGGATTGTAATGCTTGAATTTCAGGAAATTAAGGATACATGTCTATAAATACAAGGTTATTTTATCAAATCAACTAGAAGTTTTGAAGAGAAATTTCACAAGAGAAAATATTATTGTCAAGAGAATTCAAGAGTAGATTTCTCAAGTATTTTTTGTAGCATTCAAGATCTCAAGCATCATGTCAAAGTTATGTTCATTCATGTATGTTTTTGGAGCTCACAAATTGTGATGTAGGTTTCAAGACCAAGTTCAAGCATCAACTCAAGTCATCAAGATCCACATCCAATTCAACCATTTCATGCAAATATTATTCCTTCAAGGATCACCATTCAATGGAACTTGGTGAGTTGCAATAAACAAGTGCTCATTCATCATTCCCTCTTTTTTATCATTGTTTCAATTAAAGGTTTAATTACCAAAATGGGGTTTGACCAAGGAAAATCCCCATCCACCAAAAATAAACAATTTTTCCCTCTTGTGTTTGTGTTCCAAATTTATGTTGAAGAAGGATTGAAGACCTCTTGAAGTGCAAGATTGGAAAAGTTTTCAAAGTTGCAAAAGTTGTCAAAGTTGTTGTCAAATCACAAAATCTAACCTACAAATCCTGTTGGCACTCTCAAATTTGCAAAATTTGGAGTGCCCATTTCAAAAAAATTCCTTTGCACTTTTAGAAGTGCGCTTGATGAACTTGCCTGCATGACCTACTTTGGAGGGTCATATTTTGGAGCCCATTGATTTTCATACAAAATCCCTTTGCAGACACACTCATATGTCATATGAAAATGTGCGTGCCAATTTTTAGCTTCCCATGATAAGTTTTGTCAGGGTTTTGAAAAGTGAAGCTGAAGGGTTTTGGCACCTTTTTGTTGTTTGCAAATGTTTAGTTTTGCAAAGTTGCCTCCTATTTGAGCTTGCATTTTACAATCAGATGATCGTCATGCTAAAATGAATGTTGTTCTACATTCTCTATACCAAGTTGAACTCACATGCCAATTTTCAAAGCTTCACGAGTTGATTTTCTATTTTTAGCAAATCAAAACCAAATGGAATTTCTTCAGTTTTGCACTAAAACCTTTCTGAGAGGCCAATTTCGAGTGTCAATAAATTTTGATGGGAGATGTTTCAAGCTAAGACCTCTTGCACACGTGTTTTATGCACTAAAATGTTCCATTGTGTCCAATGGAAACTTCCTAGGAGTTAATTTGGTATTTTTCCAACGAGGTTATGTGGTTAGTTTTAATTTGGTCAAAATGGTTGTTTGTTGCAGAAAGTTCAAGTAAGCAACTTTGACAGCGAATATCTTTCACCTCGTGACTTTTTTTTCTAGGACGTTTGTTGCATTCAAGACTTTGGACCAATGGCTACATGTCTGCATGTTTTCATGTCTTCACAAGGTCATTTACCCAGTTTTCAGGGCCGATCCCAGAGCTAACTTGGCTAGTTTTGCACATTTTGCAAAGATGCCAGAAAACAGATTTTGATGATAACCCAGGTGATTTTTTTACTCTAGATGCACTTAGAATCAGTGTCTGATCTATTTGAGGGTAAAAGTTATTTGAAAGAAAACTTTTTTAAGCCAGACCCATAGGGGACCTGGTGTGCCTTGCACAAATGGAAATTAAAAAAGTTGCCAGTGAAGTGTTTAAAACACTACATTTGTAAAGCGAGATGTATTTAGAGCCAACATTTAACATTATTTCTCAAATTAGGTCTTGAGCATGAATGTTGTCAAAGGACCTGTTATGTGCCAAATAGCTTCATGAGGGCATTTAGCCATCCATTTTGTGGGTGATATGCCATTTGATTCACCATGAGATAGAGTCACCACACTATTTACCCTTGCTAAGTTGTTGAACAGATGCATGCTATTAAAAGAGAAAATCATTTCTATACAAGTTCAATTGTTCAATTCTCCTTACAGTATGGACATTTATCTATATCTTGCTGCCATGGTTCAGGCCTGGAATGTGATCTAACTAAGCTTAGAATTGTTATTGATGGGGCACTTAAAATATGTCAAAAGGTTCATCGAATTCCTTATGTATGTTTGGAAACATAACCATTTATGAATAGTTTAAGGCTATGAACATTGCTTGTGAATATTTGCAGCTAAGCACTAGCAACAGGGGAATACATATGATTGTTTTCTCCACAAGAGGTTTGTCCAACGCATCATGACCTGTTGAAACTATCAAGAAAATGCATTGGGCTCGAATGCATTACAAAGGGGTGGCCCATTCTGAAAAGCTTTGATCTCTTTTGAAATGGAAAAATGGTGCCTAGTGTTGAACGCCATGAAAGAGTAGGGCAGGCACTAAAATTGCTATGTTTACAACATGAGTTTGATGAAAATGCTAGAGATGGGAATTTGGTACATTTATACAATGAAATGAATCCAAATTTGTTTAATGATCATATAAAATTTCAAGTAAATACGATTGGCTTGTGCGAAACTTTTAAACAAGTGTAATGGATAAATGTCACACATGTGCCCAAAACGAGGGTTTGAAATTCTTAGAAACTCTCTAGAAAACGCAAGAAGTGGCTATAGGAATCATGCAACAAACAAACTAAAAAAAATACCCAAAGAAAATGTGGTCTCATGGAATGCCAAGTGCAGCCTGTACACCAAAATGATCATTGAAAAGGGTGTTGGAAAACCTTTAAGCAAATGCACATGGCAGGAGTGCCATATTCACCAAAGCACATAGGGAAGGAAGAGCTTCATGCATCAACATGGGACGCCTCTGTAGCAGAGTATTCACAAAAGCAGATTTCATTGAAAGTCTCAAGCAAATATAAGCGAACAACATCATTAGAGGATAGAGGGGCATCCAAAGCCAAAGATGAACAAAGAATCTTGTGCAAAAGAGTTTAATAACTTTCAGAGCAAATGGGAGATCAAGCACACAAGTGGAGCAGAGCACGTATGTGCCATGAAGGTCTTAGAAACCATTAAGAAAACCCATGGGAGCAGCTCACATATATACAAATGGAGCTTCTGAAATCTTAGAAAACTTCAAGCAATGTTGCAAAGGCTTGATGGAGCTATGGACAGGGTACTCCACAAGGTGAATGGCATCATCAATGGATATCAAAATTTCAAGCAAATGCAGTTTGCAAATGTAACGAGAAAGAGTACCACCATTGCTAAGGGTTTGGAATTGTAGAAGTAGCTGAAAGGAGAAAGAACAAGAAATTAGGGCATAAAATGGAGGAATGAAGATCAACGGTAGGCAAATGAAGATGAAAACGTAGCATAATCCTCACGACTGCCTGCCAAATCACAATTCCAACATGCACGACGATTTATCACAGAATGGCAAGGTTGTGACATGTGGACAGGTGGGTCCCTAGAAACGAAGGGTAAAAGCACTAAGTGGGAGCATTAAAAGATACCCATTTTAATTAAAAAATAGTAAAAACCTTTCACGCGGTGATTTTCCTTAATTATTAAAGTCTTCAATGATCCAAAGTGTTTTCATGTGCACAAGTAAGGAATACAAAAGGTGGGCTCGAGAATTATTAAGGTGTACAGGTATAACTGGATTTACCCGATGAAATAAAGAGGCCTTCATTTATATTTTAAAGGGAGGGGCTTTGTGTTGAAAATTAAAGAGCCTCTCAGATTTTATTTTAAATCTTTCTCTGCCCTCATGTTTTAAGATAATGGAGACCTAAAGTAAAGTGCTCCGTAAATTAAGGGAATGGGTAATACATATTACTAAAAGAAATTGTGAATGGGCCTGCATTTAAAAGGGGAAAATATTTTAATGTAAGATGCATGTAAATAGGGGAAATTCCATGAAAGAAATAAAATATTCACTGGACCCACGTGAATTATTTGGGGAATATTCTCTTTATTAGAGAATAGAAATGTAAGAAAGTGAAATATTTTCACTGGGCAATAAGATATAAAGTAAAATAATGTGCTGCATAATGAAAGAACAAAAATAAAAGGCTTTAAGAGTGTTTTTACGGACAAACATAAATGAAGGCATTTTTCACGCAGTTGGTAAATGAGTTGTGAATTTATCACATGGCAGAACTTTTTGTTGCTTCACAACTGACAACAAAGGAAAATGAGGAGGAAAATTCAGTTAGAAGAGAGATGAGAGATGCTTTGAGAAAATTTGCTGATCAACGGGAGAGAATTTTTGAGATTGCATCTACGGATCAAATTGATCTTAGGGCTACTTTTGTTTCTCTTTTATTCTCTTGTTCTCTCAATTGTAAAAAAAGAGGTTGGGATTCCAACTTCTAAAAGTTCTATAAGTCAAGAAGAAGCTCTGGGTAGAATTGTATAGTTGGGAGAAATGTAATTGAGTCATTAAATATGAAAGTGTCTGTTCTAAATTGTGCTCTCATGTTTATATTTTAGCTAATAATTGTCTCCATTTTTGAGATGTATTACTCTTTTGGATTCAATAATAAGATTATCTGAGTCTTTTCATGCACATTTGCTGCATTAGAGTGATATATGTTGTTTCCTTCTATTCTGAGAATAATGTAATTGCTTTAATGAAGCATAAGTTGCATTTATTATTGCCTTTTGTTCAAGGGATAGTGTAATTGCTTCAACACATGTGATAGGAGTACTATTGTTTAGGTGGATTTATAAGAAGAGTTATCATATTAAACTTCAGTGGTCTGGTTGTCATAATGTGATAACATTTGCAAGGATCTTCATAACATTTTCAACACTGTAGGATGAATACTGGTTATATGACTCCATAGCCCATTTTCTCGCACTGGTCAAGTGTTATACTTCTGTTGTTTTTAGCTTGGTCCCAAATCTTCAAAATTAAAAATCATTTTAAATCCCTAGGTGTTGTAGTTATCTCATGCTCCAAATAGTTGATATTACTGATGAACAACCAATTCTATTCAGTATTATCCTATTATGTTGAGCTATTAAATGAGATTATCTATTAAGCAATATTTTGTTATGTATGTGTTTTAATTTGTTGATATTGCTAAAGGGATCACCCTCCCGAGTCTTGCAGAGCCCGAAGTGTAGGAGGCTTTTAAAGTCCTCGTCAGTTGGTCCAGGTCCTTCGAGCTACCCTTGATTGGAATTGGAAATTCCATAGGTAGATTAGAAGACCAACCTAGTTACAGTAAAAAAACACACCAACAGATCTAATTTCTGACTTTTTGACATTGAAACTTGGACAAATTAGAAGCTACAAATCAACATTAGTTGAGGCTCCCGAAATATTTTTGAAAACTCTGACAAAAGACCCATTCACCCATGGGTGAATGAGTTCCAGAAAACCTTCAGAAAGTGACTTTTGGTGACTGGTAACACCTTTCTACCCTTCTTAGATCTGCAATAAGTTCTTTGGTTCTTCTAATATTGAGTTTCATATTGTTGTTTCAAGTTTGGATTGACATAATTAGGTTGTTTTGCTATTTTTAGTTTTTCTCCCCAAAGTGTTGTTTAAACTTGACCCCCATCCTCAAAGCATAAGGAAATATGAAGATTCTCACATTGGGTTGATTCACTTAAGGGTCCTTAGTCAATTCTTTGTGGGGATCTCATTTCCTAATGAAAATAGGAAGACAGGGTCTATTCTCATCCTCTTGACTTACCTTTCCATTTTGGGAAACCCTATTTTTCTATGTTTCATCAGATATCTCTGTAGAAGGTTTGGTTCTAAAGTATTTTTTATTGAAGAAGCTAAGGATTTGAATGCTTTGAAGTTGACTAAACTGCATGGAATTTTAATTTCTTTTGAAATGAGATTTGTAAGTGAAGATACTATAAGAAAAGAGGTTGCATTCAAAATATCTAAGGAGGTTGATCAAGATTCTGATATTGGATCTGATTTGAAAGAAACAAATTTTATCAGAAAGATATAAAGAGGTTTCAATAAGTATAAAGGAAAGTTATCTTTTAAGTGTTTTAATTATGGTGAAGTGGGAAATTTTATGGATAAATGTCCCAATAAGAATTCTAACAATGTTGAGAAAAAGTATGGAAATAAATCATTATAGAGAAGGAATAAAGGTTAGAGGAAACATAAGAGCTTCTACACTAATAAGGAAGAAGACTAATCTACTAAAGAAGAAGAAGATATTTTTGAAGATGAAAAAGAAAAGGTTGTTTTCATGGATTTTGAAGCTACTGAAGGAGATGCAAAACTGGATTATGGAAATAATAAAGATCAAGTAGATCATATGGAAGAATTGTTATGTGTCGGAAAAGAAATCAAAAGGATGAAGAATATATTTTGAAAAGAAGTGAAGGCTAAAGAAAATGTATCTCAAGATTTGAAGAAATCAAAAAATATGATTGTTCATTTGAAGACCAAGAAATAAGAAGAAAAAATAATTAAAGAAGTTTTGACTAGAAATTTGCTATCAAGAGATAAGGATTATAAGAAGTTGGAAGCATAAATTGTGACAATAAGAAAAGATCTTGAGAATTTTGGGAAGAGCATTGAAACTCCAGATCAGGTATTGTTGATGGTTCAGATGAGCACAACAGTTAACAGAATATTACTATTCTTCTCTCCTGAAAGAGAAAGAATAACACATGGATATCTAACTCCCAAGGTCTTTGTAATCGGTTCTCGACTATGTTGATTTCACTATATGGTTGATGTGAACTATAATGTTCAAGGGGCCTACTAGTGTTGAGCTTCTGGATTGTTCTAAGATTAGACATAAATTCAAACCTACTTTAACTAGGGTTTTTAAAGAAATAGAAAAAGATATATCAAAGATTTGGAACTGAAGAGAATAACAATTCATCCAACTTAACCAGATTGTTAACTTTCAAGGAATTGCTAACTAAAACTATAGAACAAAATTAACTTGTGATTAACATAGTTTCATTCATTCACAGTGCTAACTTCAACAACAGATTTTAAATCAGCATTTAGACAAAACATAAAATAAGATTTCATTCCTTGAAAGCTTCTCAAATCTAATGATTAACCCAAGATAAATACCATTCTAGAACACAACATGAAGTAGATTTAAATCTGATTGCTTCTACTATTGGTGAAATAGATAAGCAACACTTACAAATCTGGCACAATCACTAGTGTACAGAAAACCTATGTCTTCATATTATCTCCATCTACACTAAGAAAACTTGAAAGATACATCACTGTCTTCTGTCGAATCTAACTCCTATTCTATTGCTACTGGTTTCTGAAAAGTCTCTCTATCTATCCTCCTTTTCTCTACTACTCGTATATATCCTAAAAGAGGCAAAAAATACCATATATACAGAACCTGCCAAAAATAAAGTTGGCCCCTGCTTTAGGGTTTACAAAATATCAACCCTCAGAAAGATCCACCCTTAGATCTTTTGAATCAAGTTACTTCTGCATTAAATGTGTATCCTCACTGTCCATGTCAATGAAGGATCGCCCTCAGGAGAAGCCTTCAGATCTTTTACAACCACAACATTAACTTCAGGCCTCTATGTCCATCCTCAAACTTCCATTAGAGCCGCTTTGAATGCCTTGGAGTATAGCCATTAATATCGATCTACCTTTTTCCAATAGAGATCCCAATTGTCACTAAGACTCGTGGCCTTTTCTTCCTTTCGGCTTTCTTGTGCTCAAGATATTTCTTCTTGTTGATCTCTTACAGACGAACACCACCTGATACCAAACTAATCCATCGCTTTATTCACAAAGCATATCCATACCATTCACATTCTGTTGATCTCCTTTACAGGGGTAGTCAATCAGTCAAACTGCCAATGGTTCACCTTTAGTTCCCTCTAATTGGTTGAACACATGCCACTTAGGCTTTCCAGGCAGTCAAAGGCTTCTTCAAATAGAACCACATGTCGGTGAGACACTAATCGTGTCTCCTCGATGTGATTATGCTTCTCAGCAGCGATCGACATAGCATACAACTATCGACAAGAGTTCATAGCGGGCTGCAAAAGTTTTAGCGATATCCCCTTTCATTTCTGAGATAATCGCATTCGGCAAGAGGTCATAGTGGGCACTAAGAGTCATACTGATATCCCTTTTCCATTGGCAAGTCCATCACTATTAGCAAAAATCTCTCAATTAGCAAGATATCGTAGCGAAGCCACAAGACCTTTAGCGAGACATACCATCATCGGTGAGATATACCTGTCGGGGAGACTTTCATCTATCAGCAAGACCTCATGGCTAGTTCCATTAGTCACACCGAAGGTTTAAAACCATCGGTGAGACCATCACTTATTGGCAAGATGTTACACTGACAACAAATCTTTCACTCAGAGTCTCCCCGAGCTTAACCTTGTGAACTATTATTGGCAAGAGATTACACTGAAGGCATAACCTTCGGTGAGACATTCAGCAGTCGGCGGGACTTCTCTCCAAGGCCTTCATCTTTCAGCGAGACTCCGCCTAGTCAGGAAGACTTCACCCCTTTGGCCTGACATCATGCTGAACTCAAATCCTTCGGCGAGACTCCCTTCTATCAGTAGGACATCTCCCCAAAACCATCGTACTTCGGCGAGACCCCACCCCATCGGTGAGACCTTACCCTGAAGCCGCAACCTTATACTAAAGGCACCATCCTTTCAGTGAGACTTCACTTGGTTAGTGAGACATATATAAACTCATGGTGATGATAAAATGTCTGGTCGACCAATATATTTCAAATGAATAGAACCAAACTACTAGTCGGCAAGATAATAGGAGGGTCTCAACGAATTTCTTCTTTAGGAGTTTTATATCAAATGTGATTGAGGTATGATTTCTAGCTGAGTTCCTTGAGAAATACCACCAGGTGCATGATTTAATCTTGCAACACAAATGCCTCCATTAGTCCTCAAATATCATATACAATATATCATTTTTCATCATGCCTTCAATTTTAACAAAAAGAAACCCAACTCTGGCTAAAGCAGAACCAAATCAGGCAAAACAAAAGAACTCCTAAGACCAAATGAGACAACCCAAGGAAAAGAAAATGAAAGAAAAAGGGGGGGACCCTTTTTTTTCCAGAATAAAATTGGGTGGTTATGCAAGGCATAACAAATGGCGATTTGGCTGGGAAAATGGTTTAACCATTTTCTAGAAACTGAAAGATTTAGCTACCTAGAAGTCCTAGTTTATGAACATCACAAGTCTAGTTGGGTCAATTTTAACAAGCAAGGTTGAGCTAGAATCTCAAATGTAAGCCAACACTGGCTACCCCTGAATCTAAGCGTGTGCTTAATGGTGCATCATCCTTTTATAAAGTTTTCCTCATATGTTGAACAACAATGTGCAAGATTTGAACTACATGAGTTGATTCCCTTTAGCTATTGTGCAATGATATTCTGGGCATTGCTCCGTTGTTGGTCAGGCGTCCATAGCCCTGATGGAGATACCTCTAGTTTTATCACAGCATTGCTCTACTGTCAGTTAGGCGTCCATAGCCCCAGTAGAGATACTGGAATCACCCATTCATATTGAGTCTTCTCTTCCGTTTAGATAGTTCTCTTTTTTTTCTTTTTCTCTTGGAGTTTCATATATTTCATTCAATTTTTTTTCTTAATATGTCAGATGTTTAACATTTGTTCTGGGTTAAAAACTACCATGGACCTCATAACAACATTTGAGAATTAGATTTTTCACTCAAATCTTACAACACTATCATCCTAGGACAAATATACCATTACAAAGGGAGATGATCTTGATGATTTGTGACTGATTCAGAGGTAGCTAATGAATATTGTTTACTTTGCACCTTGTTTTCAAGAATTTCCACAACTCTTTTTGACAATGGGCATAAAACAACAAATTTAGGACAAAATCACCCAATCAGAAAACCTGAAAAATATCTAAACCACTTCAGATAACAACCCACCATTTCAAGATGGAAAGAACAAAGATACCCCAAAGAACAAAACAAGACAACCACCAAACAGTAAAGGAAATGAAAGGAGAGAAAGAAAGAAAAAACAAACAAACAACAAAACTTTTTACAAGCAGAACAGTAGAATATTTACAAACATAAAAACAAACAAACTATTTACATAAATGCATAGGCCAGCAAAAATACCAAAATTCATGACTCAAAATAATGTTGAAGAAACTTTCCATTGACAGGAAATGGAATAGGTTCTCCCATTAAACCACTTAGCTGGAAAGAATTTTCTCCTAGTATCTTCACAATTTGATAGGGACCTAACCAGAGCTTATCAAATTTCTAGTGGTTTCCCTTCTTTTCATTAGCTTTATCCCATAGCAGCACAAGGTCTGATATTCTGAAAGCCTTGATTTTGGCTCTTTTTTTAAACCAATGTTTGACAACAACCTGGTGTCTAAAGAATTGTTGCAAGGCGGAATCCCTCTGCTCTTCTAATTTCAACAAGGCAGCTAATCTTACTTCTATCCTATCATCACTATAGTAGAATTTCTGCATAAACTCAAGGATAGGTATTTGCAAATGAATAGAGAACACAGGCTCTTGTCCATACACTAGTTTAAATGGTGAAGGATTTAAATCATCCTTGATCCTAGTTCTATTTTCCTATAACGTGAATCTCAGCTAGGTATTGCCAGTCCCTAGGATTGTTCTCTAACAATTTTTTAATTAGCCCTAAGAGATTCTTATTGGTTGATTATGCGACTCCATTTCCTTGTGGGTAATAGTTGAAGAATATTTTAAGACAATTTTGTGATCATAAGCCCATGAAATGAACTCAATAGAAGAAAAGGAAGAGCCATTGCCACATACCAATGTGAAGGGTACCCCAAACCTAGTGGTGATGCATTCGGTGAGGAACTTGATTACCACCTCGGTTATGCTATTCTTGCAAGGTATAGCTTCTATCCATCTTGTGTAGTAATCAGTGGCAGTCAAAATAAATTTGTGTCCTGCAGAAGAATTTGGGTTAATTACCCCAATAAAGTCTAGCACCCATTGGGAAAATGGTCTTACCTCATAAACAGGCTGCAATGGCATGGCAGGATGGCATTCTTTTGATGCAAAATTTTTGCATATGTGACATGTTCTTACATGTTGATGGGCATCTTTGAACACACATGACCAGTAATAACTAGATCTAAGGATCTGATGTGCTAACGAATCTGTAGACCCATGACCTGTGCCATGTTTCCCATGGAATTCCGCAATCATATGTTTAGCCTCTTGCTGATCAAGGCATCGTAGGTACACTCCCTTGAAATTCTTCCTGTATAGAAATCCTCCTTTAAGCATATAATGAGAGATTTTCATTCTCAATGCTCTCCTCTGAGTTGTATTCATTCCCTCTGGGCACCAATTGTTGAGCATGAAATAGATGATATTGGTATACCAAGGGTCGTTGGAAAAGGAATGTGTTGTGTATTGCTGGAAAATAATATTCTCACCAACATCAGCTATGGATTTAGACAGGTCTAGACCTTAGAAAAGTTTCATAGGGAAAATCTCCAGATCGAACTCTTGCAAAATGGCCATCCATTTCCCCCTTCCTTCTCCCAACTCGCTCTGCATAAGTAGAAACTTCACAGCTACATTAGGAACTACAAAAATAATCTGACTTCGCGGGATGTAGTGCCTGAACTTCTTGACAGCTCTAACTAGTGCAAAAGCTTATTTTTCAAGAGGTGGGTACTTAACTTCAACATTCTTAAATGGAGAACTCATGAAAGCAATTGGCATCTCCTCTCCCTCCTCTCTTTGTTGAGTTAGGATGGTTGTACAGGAATGTTCAGAAGCAAAAGAATAAATATAGAATGGTTTCAAGTAGTCAGGGCTAGTGAGGACCGGTGCTTCCAAAATGGATCGTTTGACTTGAGAAAATGCGGCCTTTGCCTCATTATTCCATTCTATTACAACATCTTTCTTCATCATTTCATTCAATGGTTTTACAATTTCTGCAAAACCTGTGATAAACTTTCTCACAAAGTTGATCTTTCCAAAGAAAGATCTCATCTCCTTCTTGCTTCTTGGCCTGGCTATCTTCAGAATGGACTCAACTCAGTCTGGATTGATCGATATTCCCCTTTATGAGATTATTCTGATAATTACCCTGATTATTATTGCTCTGATTAGGATAATTACCATGGTTTTGAGAGGGGTTCAATCTAAGCTGAGCCATGACGTTGATGACTTGAGACAGAGTTTTCTTTAGGGTCTCCACCTCGTTTGTGAGTTGAACTGTCTTTTCAATTTCAACATTTTTAACTACAAGTGGCTGACTGACATGATTTGGTGCTCCAGCTTGGTTATGATGACCATGCAGACTATGATGAACCTGTGAGTGTTGAAGGAAGTTAGGAGCTATGTTGGCAAAGAATGGAATAGGAGATTGATTTTGCAACTCAGACATAGGTCCATAATGGGAAGGAGACATCCCTAGGATAGTACTGAATAAAGGGGTTGGGATAGACATCTGATACCCTATTGAAGGAAAACCTCCTCCCAAACTTCCTTGTTGAGAACTAATTTGTTGTTGTAGCTTAATGGCTAGATTATAGACTTTAGACAGGGAATCAATATCTATTGGTTGATATGTCCTTTGTAGGAATAAGCCAATCAGAGGGTCTATAACTCTAAAGTATGCTTGAATGGCACTATTCTTAGTGACTAGATAGGGGTCCTATAGTCTCCTATACATTCATTGAAACCTGGTATTAAACAAGGGCAAAGGTTCACTTGGCTCCTTCCTAATGGTATCAAATTGGTGGAACAAAATGGCTGGATCCACGTAAATCCTAAATTGATTGATGAAAGCATTCTCCAGGTCTGTCCAGCTCAGAATAGAGTGCTGAGGAAGATTTAGGTACCATTTGTACGCCATATCCCCTAAGGAATAAGGGAAAAACCTACAAACTACATCATGGTGAGCTATCTGAGCTTTAGTACAAGCATCCTTAAAAGCTTGTATGTGCTCCTTAGCACTCCTTGATTCTCCATGAATGTATTTGGGACAAAATTTATCAGGATTCTTAGGCATATCATGAAAACCTTTAGGAATAGTCCACAATGGAGAAGGATTATTCTAAAAAAATGCCATTGGTGGTGGTTGAGCCAGCTGTTGGATGGGTTGAACTAGCTGTAATGGCAATTGAGATGGATTCGATGGTGGATTGATAGGTATCCACTGGGGTATTGGTGAAAATCCTGGTGGAGTGAGCAGAGCTGAAAAGGGTGGTATGATGGTTGCCCTAGTCTTGTGACTCTTATGTCTTATTGGGGTCTTGATTTCTATCAAAGGTGGTGGATTTTTAGCTGATCGAAGAACCCTATGGGACCTTTCTGGTGAGAAAAACCCAGTATTATCTAGTTTTCTCTTCTGGCCCTCCTTCTAGCACAAGTTTTTGTTGATGGTTTAGATGAGCACAAAAACAATTAACAAAATATTACTATTCTGCTCTCCTGAAAGAGAAAGAATAACACATGGATATCTAACTCCCAAGGTTTTTGTATTTGGTTTTCAACTGTGCTGATTTCACTCAATGGTTGATGTGAACTATAATGTTCAAGGGGCCTACTGGTGTTGAGCTTCTGGATTGTTCTAAGATCAGACATAAATTCAAACCTACTTTAACTAGGGCTTTTAAAGAAACAAAAAATGATATATCAAAGCTTTGGAACTAAAGAGAATAATAATTCATCCAACTTAACCAGACTTGTTACCTTTCAAGGAATTGCTAACTAAAACTACAGAACAAAATTAACTTGTAATTAACACGCAGTTTCATTCATTCACAGTGCTAACTTCAACAACAGATTTTAAATCAGCATTTAGACAAAACATAAAATAAGATTTCATTCCTTGAAAGCTTCTCAAATCGAATGATTAACCCAAGATAAATACCATTCTAGAACACAACATGAAGTAGATTTAAATCTAATTGCTTCTACTATTGGAGAAACATATAAGCAACATTTACAAATCTGGCACAATCACCAATGTACATAAAACCTATGTCTTCAGATTATCTCCATCTACACTAAGAAAACTTGAAAGATACATCACTGTCTTCTATCAAATCTAACTCCTATTCTACTGCTATCGGTTTTTGAAAAGTCTCTATCTATCCTCCTTTTCTCTACTACTTGTATATCTCCTAAAAGAGGCAAAAAATACCATATATAAAAAACCTACCAAAAAGAAAGTCGGCCCCTACTTTAGGGTTTACAAAATATCAGCCCTCAGAAAGATCTGCCCTTAGATCTTTTGAATCAATTTACTTCTGCATTGAATGTGTATCTCCGTTGTCCATGTCGGTGAAGGATCATCCTCAAGAGAAGCCTTCATATCTTTTACAGCCACAACATTAACTTTAGGCCTCCGTGTCCACCCTCGAACTTCCATCAGAGCCGCTTTGAATGCCATGGAGTATAGCCATTAATATTGATCTACCTTTTTCCAATAGAGATCCCAAATGTCACTGAGACTCGTGGCCTTTTATTCCTTTTGACTTTCTTGTGCTCAAGATCTTTCTTCTTGTTGATCTCTTACAAACAAACACCACTGGATATGAAACTGATCCATCACTTTATTCACAGAGTAGATCCATACCATTCACATTCTGTTGATCTCCTTCATAGGGGTAGTCAATTAGTCAAACTATCAATGGTTCACCTTTAGTTCCCTCTGATTGGTTGAATGCATGCCACTTAGGATTTCCAGGTGGTCAAAGGCTTCTTCAGATAGAATTGCATGTCAGTGAGACACTAATCTTGTCTCCCTGATGTGATTATGCTTCTAAGTAGCAATCGACATAGCATATAACTGTCGACAAGAGTTCATAGTGGGCAGACAAATTTATAGCGATATCCCCTTTCATCACTGAGACAATCGCATTTGGCAAGAGGTCATAGCGGGTGTTAAGAGTCATACCGATATCCCTTTTCCATTGGCAAGTCCATCGCTATTGGCAAGACTCTCTCAGTCAGCAAGATATCATAGTGAAGCCACAAGACCTTGAGCGAGACATACCATCATTGGTGAGATATACGTATCGAGGAGACTTTCATCTGTTGGCAGGACCTGATGGTGGGTTCCATTAGTCACACCGAAGGTTTAAAACCATCGGCGGGAACATCACTTGTTGGCAAGATGTTACATCAACCAAAAATATTTCACTCAGAGTCTCCCTGAGCTCAACCTTGTGAACCACTATCAGGAAGAGATTACACCGAAGGAATAACCTTTGGCAAGACATTCAGCAGTCGGTGAGACTTCTCCCTGAGGCCTTCATCTTTCAGCGAGACTCTGCCCAGTTGGGAAAAATTTACCCCTTCAGCTAGACATCATGCCAAACTCAAATCCTTTGGTGAGACTCCCCCATGTCGGTAGGACATCTCCTCAAAACCATCGCACTTCTGTGAGACCTTACCTCGAAGCTGCAACCTTATACCGAAGGCACCATCCTTTCGGTGAGACTTCGCTTGGTCGGTGAGACATATATAAAATCATGGAAATGATAAAATGTCTGGCCGATTAGTATATTTCAAATGAATAGAACCAAACTGCCAGTTGGCAAGGCAACAGGAGGGTCTCAGCGACTTTCTTCTTCAAGAGTTTTATATCAAATGTGACTGAGGTATGCTTTCCAGCTGAGTTCTTTGAGAAATACCACCAAGTGCATGATTTAATCCTACAACACAAATTCCTTCATTAGTCCTCAAATAGCATATAAATTATATAATTTTTCATCATGCTTTCAATTTTAACAAAAAGAAACCCAACTCTGGCTGAAGCAGAACCAAATCAGGCATAACAAAAGACAAACTTAGGAGGAAAACAAAAGAACTTCTAAGACCAAACGAGACAACCAAAGGAAAATAAAATGAAAGAAAAAGGGGGGGACCTATTTTTTTCTAGAATAAAATGGGGTGGTTATGCAAGGCATAACAAGTATTAGGATGTCAGAGAACTCCGTGTGTTAAAATTAGAATTGGTTTTGATGATTAGAAGAACAAAGTGACTGAATAATATTTGAAGACTGCCATGGAAAGTCTGGATGTAATTAGCTTTAGAAGTTCAAAATATGAAAGAGTCATTGGAAGTGATAAATACAAGACACAAAATGATTACTTTATTCAAGTTCAGAAGAAGAGAAGAAGATTGAGGAGACATTGATACAACACCAGGTTCAATTATCCTTTCTTTAGTAATTTTTTTATTGTAATAATTTTTTTCATAAAGCTATGGACTGTAGAAAAGCTTTGGTAAGAAGAAATAACTTTGTTAGCAATAATGCATTTTCACCTCTGTATAATTTTAATATCATTTGCTACAAATGCAACAACTTTGGAAACATTGCAAGGAACTATAGAAGCAAGTTTATGAGTCCTCCTCTATCGAAAAGTGGAAGAAAAGGATCAAGAAGGAGTCATGGGTCAATTAAAGTCTGCAAGAAGGTTTCAAAAGAAAAGAAGTCAAAAAATTCAATGATTGCTCAAATTTCTCTACATGCTTAGAAGGAGAAGAATCCATGGATCATTGACAGTGGTTGCTCTAGCCACATGACTGGAGAAAAAATTAAGTTAATGGATTTCTAGAAATTTGGAGGTTTTGTGACTTTTGGAAATAATTCTATTGCCAAAATTTATATGGTAAGTGTACTTTTAGTCTTGATGGTGGTAGGACAAAGACACTTGATGTTTGGTATGTTGAAGGTTTAAATCATAATGTTTTAAGTGCAAGTCAGATGTGTGATAAATGCTATAAGCTATCTTTTAGTGCTAAAGGTTGTGAAATCAGGGAATCAAGCATCACATAAATGATTATAGAAGGAAGTGGGATAGATAATTAAATATATCATCTTAGTAAACTAAATGGAAAAAGTTGTCTCACTATGCAAAGAGAAGAAATCTAGCTTTGGCATAGAAGGTTGAGACATATAAATTTTGATGACATTATGAAGATTGGCTCAAAAGGAATGGTTTGGGATATGCCAAAGATCAAGAAACCTCAATCTACCACCTACAAAACATATAATGAAGGAAAATAGGAAAAAGTAGATTTCCTACTAAGGAGTATTCCACATCAAAACCATTAGATTTGGTTCATATAGATTTGTGCGAGCCTATGAGGACTAAACATCTACAAGGTGACATGTATTTCATGATGCTCATTGATGACTACACTAGGATTACTTGGGTTACATTTCTAAAAGAGAAGTTAGAAGCATTTGAGAAGTTCAAGGCATTCAGGGCACTAGTAGAGAATGAAACAGGATGAACAATCAAAGTGTTGAGATTAGATAGGGGCAGGTGCATAGAGATGGGGGGATAAAAAGTGGCGACCCCTTTGAATTCTTTTAAAAATCCATAAAACAAGTGTGTTATAACACACTCACATTGTAACACACTTGTGTTATGGCTTGGAGTGACTGAGCCTCAGGCTCAGTGACTCCTAAGCTATAACACGCTCTCATTATAACACAAACACATTATATCTTATTTAAACAAAAAACCAAAAGATCATTCTATTTTTTTTGCAACAACTATTCTCCTCTAGAGCTTGAAACCCCTACATAACGTGCTCACACTTTTGGAAGGTCAAAACTGCTTGAATTATTCACCTAATCTTTGTGAAAATGTCACCTTGAGATTCGGGAGGTCAAAGAAGTAAGTAATTTCTATTTTTGTTTGATTTTGGCATCAAATAGGTAGATTTAATATGTTTTTTGATTTAAATTTATTTAATTTCCAGGAAATGATAATGTACCTCCAAACCCTCCTCAATTTCCTCCTCAAAATCCTGATTCACCTCATGCCTAAATTCATGTTGAAGAAAAACCCCAACAAACATCTTGAACAATTCCTTAACATGCTTCAGGAACTCAAGAAAATTTAATGGGGAAAATTTAAAATAACAAAAAAAATGATTTAATTGCAAGGTTGAAAGATCCTGCAAGCTCAACCTCACATAGAACCACACTTTCTCAATCACTTGAATAGATAATATCACATGTAGATTCAATTGGCAATAAAACAAGTAGTTGGTTGGAGAAGAGAAGATTTTAGAGAGTTTTATGTAGATAGATTATCCTATAAACAAGTTAAAGATGAAAAAAATAAAAAATTTGACTTGTGTTCACTATTCAAAAGCCATAGAATGAATCAACCTTTAGATCCTTCAAGCAAGAGGTTCCCTATCCATTGGTGCAACCATCGAGGGATAAATAACATTTTTTGGAGGAGGTGGTGGATGGTTTTTGACCATCCTCCATTCAAAAAAAATGAGGTGCCACAATATTTTTTGAGGAAACTCTATTGTGAATTTGTCCTCAATAAAATCCCAAACCATTTTGACATGTGGGACTTCCAAGGTAGAGGTGGGGGCTTTTCACAGGACAAAGTGATGCATGCATTAATGCATAACGACCATTTAGATGAGAACTCGCTAGAACAACGCATGAGCATGTGACTATTGCTTCCATTGTGAAGGAGAATGTCGAGTTGAATACATTGTAGTTTATTAGCTCCCTCACCCAGAGCCTCATACAACATCCTAGTCCTCTAGCATAGGGTGAGTCGGGCGAGTCTTCGAGGAGTAGAGTTCCACCTCATTATTGTTAGGCTTGTGGGTCACTCTATTTTTATGATCTCATGCATAGTTAGGATGCAAGTGCCTAGGGTACATCTAGAGCTGATTAGATGGTGATGAAAGATACCCTCCTTAATGAGGCATTCGACCTTGATAGTCAAGTAAATGTTAGCAAGTTCATTGAATTTAATTTATTAAATTTCATTTTTGAAATGCAAGATTAACTAAATTAGTTGAATGATTATAATGAAATTTCAAGGTCATAGAGTTCACTATATTTTCAATGGTCCTCCACCTCCCTATTGCATGACCACATGTACTATAGAGGTATGTAACTAGTAAAGAATTATAAATATTACATGTGAATAGCTAAATGTTATATGAATGGTATCCTTATGTCTCATTTTGGATGTTGATTAGGTTAATCTTGGAGCTTCGACGATAACACCTGCTAGTGGAGGTTGTCATCAAAGTTTCACTCAAGTAATATAGACTATTTATAATTTTAAAATTTAAAAAAATTATTTCGTAATTGAATAATGTTTAATGACTTGAAGGTTCTAGATAGTTTGTAAGTATGCTTTGTGCTTTTTAATTAGTTTGATTTTAGGTTGTTATGCACTTCATAATCTATGAATTTTATTTGTTCATGTTGTTGACCTCCAAAAATATAGGCTAGTGGCATCACTAGCTTGTAGTATTTCACTCTTCTCCTCCTAACTATAATCACTAGCTTGTAGCATACCATCTCTCTGCTCACTATTGGGCTCATGAATGTTGCTCGGGATATTGATATTATTACTACCCTTGTCCTATGTTGACTATACTTATCATGATGAATATGTTATTGCATTCATAGATTATGGTTGTAGACTTTCATTTATACCTTTGAAGTGCTTGAAATCATAGAGGACCACTCTCTTGATTTCTTGACTGTATACTACCATCTTCTATCAATTATCTTCAATGGTATCTACTCCATAGACAAGGAAATATCCACTTATCATTTAGAAATATATGCCCTCTTTCTATCCCTTCACAAGGAATATCCTCTATGAATATTATTATTAAAAGGGCATTGTCACTCTAAGCTATCCTTTAATAATAAACTATGCATGGTCCTCTTATACCATTGTACTAAATTTGATGCTTCTCTTATGAGACTATCTTGTAGCATTATATTTCATGTGATTACCACCACATTCATGACTATTATGCACTCTATACCTTGAGGTATCTTGGTTGAAAACATATAAAGTATCTCCTCATAAAAAAACATCTTCCACAATTATCCTTTAAAGCATTATTTGGTATTGAAATACACATGACTGTTAGTGTACATCTTGTGAAGTTAGACTTATCATATTCAGTCTTATGTAACTGTCCTATTATTGTTCTTTATTTATGCTAAATACTTTATTGCTTATTTTTTGTCCTTTATCCATCATTTCTCCTTGTGATCATTACTCTTCCTATGTGAATATCACACTATCCACTATAATGAAGATATCTCACTCCATTTCTTAGTTATCTCTTCTTTGTGATTCACCCATGAATATGAATAGAATGTTGAGTTTTTATGAAAATTATGGAATGTATTTATAGTTGTGAATTGTTATCAAGATCTTAGGATCACAATCCCCTCATTTCTTACTATCACTACATAATTTTTTTCTTAGTTGATAGTGCTCATTATAATTTCTTTTTTTCATGCATCTCACTATCATGATTTGAATTATTTCGATAAATCTTATCCCTACTTCAAAAATTCTTCACATTTCACATCAATTATTTTTTGTATGACTTCTTTATATGTAATCATGATATTGTCCCTTACTTGCATGATATTATTTTCCCTAGGACTGTTATCTTGTGACTACCCTTTACTTTGAAATTGTCCTCATGAAACATGCAAACCATTGGCATTGAATTGATACTCATGAAGACTCTTATTGACATGAGGATACTATGTCCATAGTCAAGAGGATAGGATACTCTATCCTTTGTCCTCATTTATATCCTAAATATCACATTGCTTTGTCATCCATCCTATTATTACAACCAGGCTGCCTTGTCATTCATGAGACCCCTTACTGTACAAGATGCCCTTATAACAAACTCTTCCTCTATCAACTTCTTCCTACCAACTTAGAAATTTCTGAATATGGCTCTTGTGCATTGTGTTTTGTCTTGTTGGTTCTCTAAGAAATATTTCTCTCTTCTATCAACCTTTTCTTCATGTAGTAATGGAAAATTATCCTTTTTCCTTACTTGATTTGGGAATAATTGTCATTGAATTAACCTAATTTTTCCTAGGTTTAATGTTGTAATGTGTTGTAACACATTCACATTGCTCTTGGGCCCCCTTTTAATAAAATGAACTTAATGTGTACCTTATTTAAGTGTTGTAACACACATTCACACTTATCTAGGGTCCTCTTAATTAATTGTGGTTATTTAGAGTTAATTAGCCCCTTTAATTCAAATTGAAGCCTTATTTATGACACCTCCCGAAGATCTATCCTGACACCCACAATCCAAATTACATAGTATTTAATTGGGAAAAATCAATGTCCTAGAAATTGGTGCTAGGACCCATTCACCCTAGGTGGCGAATGGTTCCTCCCTCTATAGGACCCCCCTTTATCAACATATTTCAAATGTTTTTTTAGTGATCTTTCATTCCCCAAAGGCAAGGTCCTAGAAAACAGTGCTAGGGCCCATTCTCCCTAGGTGGCGAATGGGCCCTCCTGTACCATAGAAAAATGGATCATTGGCATTTTCATGGTAGTTTAGGTCTTTCTCTTGTGATGCTTGATCTATTTTTCTTTGATTTAATGTTGCAATGTAACTTACACATTCACATTAGGTCCTAAATATTCAAATTATGGTGTCTTGTAAAGGTGTTGTGAAGTGTTGTAACACATTTCTAAACTTTTCTAGACTCTTCTTATTATAATTCATCCAAATATAACCTTTTTATCCCTTTTCAAGTCCTATTTTAAAGTGTTGTAAAGTCTTGTAACAAGCTTTCATGCTTTTCTAGGATTGTTATCACTATTTACACCTTTCTTATGCTTTATTTGACCCCTTTATCCACTCATAAGACTTATTAAGTGTATTTTTGAATGTAAACCCAACAAACAACATTAAATGCAACTTAATTCCCAACACCCACTTACAAGCCTAGAGTGGGACCCATTTTCCATGGGTGGCGAATGAGTCCCTCTTGGCTCCAAATTCAAAATAATTCAAATTTTCTTTCAGGTTTTTATTCAAAAAGACCTTATGTCAGCTTGTGATGAGGTATTATTGGGTTATTAGGGAATAAGTTTGTATAAATAAGTGTTTTTACATCCATTTTACACCTAATTCATTCACCAATTCACTTGCATCAATTAGCATTTATTCATTCAATCCATCAAAGCATCATTCAATAAAGTAATTGTTAAGTATCTTGGAGCAGCCATTGACATATCTTCAGACTTCTTCAACAAGGATTTTGTGAGTTTAGGACATTTGCATGTTGTTATTCATCATTCCTTTCTTCATTTCATTTCATTTCGTCATTAAGGGTTTGATTTCCAAAGTGGGATTTGACCAAGGAAAATCCCTATACTCTAACCCTTAACCATTTTTCCTCTTTTGCATGTGTGTTTGTAGACTTTTGTATGCAGATTTATCAAGAAAATAGGTTTTGAAAGGTGGTCAACAAATCAAAAAAGTGTTTCAAGTCAACTAAACCCTAATTCAAGCTTGGAGACAACCTACAACCCATTTTCTGTAGATTTGACTCGGTCAACCTAACAAGAAGACAAGTGCAGATCTGGACCTATAGGATTAACCTTTGTATTTGTAGATTTTTGGAGGAGGACTGATTCACCATCAATGGCAAATTAGTTCCACCTAGGGGCTGAAAAAGAGGATTTTCTTAGAATCCAGTTCTTGACAGTTGGAAAGCAGTTTCAGGTGTTTTTACCAGTAGGAGGACTGATTCACCATCAATGGCGAATGAGTCCCATTGGTGATTTACAGTGCATTTTTCTAGTTTCCAGAACCTTCCAAGATTAGTAATCAATTTCCAGGTGCACTTTGTTAAAATTCATTCAATTCTATTTGCATTAGTTTGTGTTTTTAGTTCATTTTTGCATACCTCATTGTGCTTTCAAACATTGCATATTTTATTAGTCTTGCATTCATAATCAATCAATTTCATAGCTTAGTTACATTTAGATCATTCCATTTAGTCATAATTCCATCTTGCATTCCTTTATTTTGGTGAACCACCTCAATTTTAGTGTTCTATCTCTCTCCTTTTAAGTGAAAGATCCTAAGAGTGCAAGAGAAGTCCATAGAACACCCTCAAAATTGATGGTTCACCTCCCTTAATGAGGACCCCCTTTTTGAATTTAATAATGTTTGTTTCCAGATCTGGTGTTGGCTTGAATTGTTTAAATTTCGGGGTTAATCTCTTGATTTAGTATAAATAAGGGGTTAATTCACATTGTTTCTCCTAGAAATTTTAAGTTATCGTAAGAGTACATCCACAAGAGCATTAGAGAACTTCAAGATCATTTCAAGGTAGATTATCAAGAGTTTATTGCAGAAACTCAAGATCATTTCATCATGACAAGGGTTTAGTGCATTCCTACATGTTGTTGAACTAAGAAAGTTGATGTAGCATTGAGGATCTATTGCAAGCATTGTTCACATCTTATTCGAGGATCAAGATCTACATTATTCATGGTCACTACATGTTAGATTGCAGATTTATCTCCCAAGACAACATCCACGGTATCAACATTGCATCATTTCATGTTCATGCTCCAATTTCATTATTTCATCATTTGATTTAATTACCTACAAGAGGTTTGACTTAGGAAAACCCCTATTCACTAACAACCAACAAGTTTTTCTTCCCTTGAGTGTGTTTTTGCATATTTACAAGTTGAAGATCAAGTGGAGAAGAAGTTTAGAGAAAAATTATAAAATTTTTCAAGTTGCAAAGTTGATCTTCAAAGTGCAAGAAAAAAGAATCGAGTCTACAAAATTAAGTACAGGTTTTCGGGAGCTAAAAACCAAGAATTTGAGAGTGGAGACATCAAGGAAAATAACCCAGATATCAGTTTCAAAAACCCTGACAAGGACCCATTCGCCCCTAAAGGTGAATGAGTCCTTTGTGCCCTAAAAATAGGCTTCTCGCAGCAAGGTACACACCATTTTAAGCTCTAAAGAATCTCCCCATAGTTGCTATAATAGTTAGGGTCAATTTTTTATTGTTATTTACATCATTTTGACCTTCATAATTACATAAATTATAGTGATTTTGTGTGAATATTTCTAGTGGTTTATCTTGATCTTGATACAACCCTAATTTCTTCACCTCATCATTAATGGTGAACCTAACATTTTGAACATCACAATTTTCTAATTTTTAAAGCCTTTGCATCTTAGATTAGATCTTGTATACACTTGAATCTCATTAGAATTGAATTAAGATCTCAGTTAGGGTTTCTTGCATTGCATTCACAATTGCATCTCATTTAGGGTTTAGATTTGCATTGTTTTGTTTCTCTAAATATGAAAAAACAAATTGATCATTATGCATATCATTTAGATCCCATTTATTTTCATTTGAAAGTCAAAACAAAATTGCATTTCACCATAGGTCCTTGCATTCATCTTTTCATTGCATTTTCACATTGTATTTTTGGAAAATTTAAAATTAAAACTCATTGCCTCAAACCTAGAACTGAAAGACACTATTGAAAGCTTGCAAATCATTAAAAATATTTTAAAAATACCTAACCAAGACCTATTCACCCTTACTAGTGAATGAGTCCCTGATCAAGTCAAAGCTGAACCTTCTGGCATTTGAAAAAGCATTAAAAATCACCATGGAATCCATAGAAACATTTCAAAAAAACTTAACCAGGACCCATTTGGGTCCTTACTAGAGAATGATTCCTTATTAGCTACTAATCTACAATTTTTGGAAATTAAAATTTTAATTTTAGGCTTCTATTTGCTGCTGTTACTTTCCTATTTCAGTTTCCTAATTTTTTGTTTCATCAAATTCATTGCATTTAGCTTAAATTGCTTCATTTCAGTGCATTGTTAAAATTCAAAATTACATTCAAACATTCATTTCTAGCTTATTACATTATGTAATCAGTAAATTGCATTGCTTAGAATCTGAAAATTGCATTTCATTCTAAGTTGCATTGCCTCTTTCCATTTAGGGTTTGCACACTAAGGCTGTAAAACTTGTATGAAATTTACAACTTGCTATCCTATTTGCAATACTATTATAAGATGCAATTCGAGGCTCATGTCATCCCATGATACCTCACTCGTCGTGGATCTTGGGTTTTATGACTCTCTTTTTGATAGTGTTGTTAATCAACCCTCCATGGATCACAATTTCATACTTCATTTCCAATGACTTCACCTCCTACAACCAATGTGCTTAATGTTACCAACACCATCCCTACCATCCCTGATTCCACTCAATCTTTGGGGTCTACTCAAAGCCAAGGTGGAATTTGAATTCCATCCTCCATGATACCAATGTCCATTCCTACATACACTAGTACACAACCCACAACAACCCTACAACCCACAAAAAACCTACAACCCACAACAACCTTTCAATCCACAACAACCCTTCAACCTACTACAACTATTCAACCAACCATAACAATCATACCTACTAGCACTCTATACACTTTCATAGGTATTCTCATAGGAAATACTTCCAACCTTGTCCATTCAAATACAATAATTCCTAAACAATATACCTTCACTAACCTACAATTCACTAGCCCTCCACATACATACACCACTCCACCTTATTCCCCTCAACCTTACAACCAAAATTATCCTATCCTTAACTCCCTTTTGCAAACCATGAAATCCCTCCAACAAGAAGTTGAAAAATCACAACAAATCAACAACAATCAACCTTTACAATACATCAAATCCAACTTGCTATCCTTCAACATATTAAGAGCACAAATGCCACAAGGTATAGAATTCCCTCGATTTGAGAAATATGGTGGAAAAAAAGATCTTTTTAGCCATGTTTCCACCTTCATAGCCTTATGTAGTGATTTCATCTTTGAAGATAAACTCTTGGCTAAGTTCTTTCCTAGGTCCTTGAAGGATATTGCTTTAGAGTGGTTCTTTTCTTTACCACACAATTTCATTGGTTTATTCAATGAAATCGTTAATTCCTTTTACAACCATTTCCATATCCACATGGGTCCCAAGATGACCCTTGCTAATTTAATGACATGCAAACAAAAAGAGGAGGAGAAAGTGATTGATTTCATAGCAAGATACCAAACACTTTATTCACAAGTAAACATTAAGATTCCTAATGCCGACCTTCAATGAATGTTTATCACCAACTTACAAGATAAACTCCAAAGAAAATTTGAAATGTTAAGATTCCCATCCTTCACACAATTATTTACCGCCCTTCATGATTATCAAAATTTTACTTATGCTTGTGATGAGAAAAATCCCCCTAGTCATACTGAAAAATCCGAATCTACAACTCAAAAAAATTATCAACCCTTCAAGAAATAGAATAAGGGATTTTTACAATTGAATTCCCCTCAAATGAGTCAAAAAACTAATAATCAAGTGGCTGCTATCAAGATGACAACTCCTTTCAGAGAATGAGAGAGAAAGTTCACTCCTTTACTCAATACCCTTCATAATATCATGATGTAGCTTATCAAAAAGAACATGCTTACATTACCTCTTGTTAGAGAACGTGACCATAATATACCATTGCCTAAAGGATTTTGAAATTATTTTATCGTCATTACCACCAAAAAAATGGGCATGGTATAGAATTCTGTAAGAATCTTAAAAATATAGTGCAAGACCTTATTGACAATAATCAACTTCAAATTGGAGGTGTGAATTATCAAGGTAATAAGTTTGTAGCCCCTCCTAATCAAAATTTGCAAATCTTTACAAATCCCATGCCTAAACACACTGTTTCATTTTTCAAAGCTAGTGAAACTAAGAATGATGTGATGAATGTTGACATGGATGATGATAACATAGAACAAACTCCTATGGAAACTTGTCCTATGGATACTATTAAACAATTCCACACAAAGGAAGTGGTAGCATTTATCGAAGCTAAACCTCGTAAGGGCTCAACTAAAAAGCCTCTTGGCATTTCTTTCTCACAAAACAACATACTTAAATGTGCACTTGATGGTCCTCTTTACATAGCTGGCTGAATCAATGATAAGCCCACTAATGGGATATTAATTGATCCCACCTGTGGAAAGAATTTGATCACTAAAGAATTATTATATTTGCATGAACTATATCCAGATACATATGACAAATTGAAAGCATGGATCAAGATGCATAATTTGTTTGCTTTCCCTACAATAGGCTTGATAGATCTCTCTTTAAAAGTGGGACCAAAAACATTAACTATCTTATTTTCCATCATTCCACAATCAGACCAATTTTGTGTGAAGATAGGATATCCATGGCTTTTCTCCATGAATTTTGTCCCTTTGGTTGTGCATAAATGTCTAAAGTTTCCATTTTGCAATGATATCTTTACTGTGCATCATAGTGGATTTAATCCTACATTGACCTGAGGGAAATTTTTATTAGATTTCTTTTGGCCCGAGTCTATGGAACCTATCAAGCCTTGTAAGGATTTATTTTTAAAATGATATCAAAAGTTCAAGGCAAAGAAAATAGCAGAATTATCCCTTCAAAACATGCCTCAACCTATAAATGAAACACTTATTCTTGACGAAGTAATGATCGAACCAAAATCCCTTACGAACATATAAGAACAACGTATAGAAAAACCTCCCACAATTTCTTACAAGAGACCACGATATATCAAAAAAAATCCCATTGTTCCTCCTAGAGTCAAACAAATTTACAAAGTCAAAGAGAAAGTGGTTGAACAACCTACTGTTGTTTCTTCTATTCCTCCCAAGGAAGAAAAGGAACATATGAATGACAAACCCGCTCTTACACAAACACAAATTGACAATAGATTGAAAAGAAATTAGAGTGTTAGAGAGCATAGATGTAGACGATGTGCTATTTCTCATAGATTACAAACTCAAGAAGACAAAAAAACATAGAAAATAAAAATCCGAACTTACCTGAAGAAAAGCATGACAACTCTATACCCTTACTGAAGCATAAACAATAACATTCCATGGACATTGTTATTCAACCTCCTGTTGTGATAAATCTAGACAATGAAATTGACTTTGAAAAGATTGATGAAGAAGTACATGCTGAGTTGAATACATTATTTTCTTCTTCTATGAGCTTAAATGACAAATTTCCTAAAAAGAGTGTTGAACCTGGTGCTTCCCCTAGTTTGGAAATTTCTCTTGTCCCTTTGGCTAGTTGTTTTCCTTCCGTTTATACTGACCGAGATTGGGATGCATACAACCTACTCTAGGTTGAATCACATGTTCCTTACTATTCTTTTGTTTTTTCATGTTTTATTTTTGCATGTGCATAATGTGATCCCCCATATTGTTCGTTTCATGTATCTCTCTCTTTTTGTGCATTCCTCTATATGTACCTTTCATTCTTCTATATGTTTTAATCATTTAATTTTTCTTTTTTTTTTCCTTTTTGGGATGACACAAGGCGTTGAGACATATAGATCTCTTCGATGTTGACCCAAAAGATTTTTTCTTATCTTTTTCATTTTTCTTATGTTTTCCTTTTGGGGATGACACAAGGCATTGAGACATTTAGGTCTCTTCCATGTTGACCCAAAATATTTTATCTTTTCTTTTTCATTTGTCTTTTGTTTTCCTTTTGGGGATGATGCAAGGCATCGAGATATTTAGGCCCCTTCAATGTTTACCCAAAAGGCTTTTTCTTTGTTTTCGCTCTCTTTGTTTCATTCTTTTAGTTCTATGAGTATTTGGGGAATGATGAAAGTTCCATGCTCTAAGACAACATTGTAGCAAATACATTTTGACCCCAAATCCATAGATTTGTTAAATGTATTTATGGGGTGAACCCTTCCTATTTCATGATGCAATTTATTTCAAAAACATATGAATTGGCATAGGGTTTTCCGAGGAAAGCTCTCATGTATTACACAAAAAAATTGTCTACTTTATAGCAATTGCTCATAGTAATAGTGTAGCAACCACTTTAAAGTAGGGGCATACATTGATGACATATTTCAAAAACATTTCATGGTGTGATTTTTATTTTTTCTTGTGATGTGTCCTCTTCTTGGTGGTGTCATTGGGTTTGATGTCCTCCAAGAGTGTTTGATCTATTGTCATGGCATGATGTGAATGAGGCATCCCATGAGTGATGATCTAACACCCTTGACTTGTCCTCTCTTGGAGACATTAGGAATAATGCTCCCTAAGAAGAAGACCTTTACATGAACAAACAAAAATATCCTTTAGCAAAAACTTACATACATGACACTCAAAAGCATTTGCAAAAGCATTACATTGTGGTGCCTTATCAAAGTTTTCAAGAGGATAACTTCAGTATGGTAAGAGAGGTTAATATGATTCTCTCATTTTCCACTTCATTGGGATAACTCACCTAGTGGACAGACTAAGGTTCCACTACCCCAGAGTGAGCAACATATGTTACAAAAAAATGTCCCCGTTCCACATCGTGTTGGAATGGTTGTGCTTGATCCTTTTGTTTTTCTTTATTGGCCTTTGACAGGGTATGATTATGTATCTTTGTTATTGCTACGTACTTAAGTGTCTTGAATGTCTACTTTAGTGTGAGTTTGACATGGGGTCATCCTCTCACTAAAGTGGGGGAAAATTTAGTAACAGAAAAAGTGTCCTTTTTCCTTTATTTGGGAATAATTATCATTGAATTAACCTAATTTTGCCTAGGTTTAATGTTGTAATGTGTTGTAACACATTCACATTGATCTTGGGACCCCTTTTAATAAAATGAACTTAATGTGTACCTTATTTAAGTGTTGTAATGTGTTGTAACACACTTTCACACTTAAGAATAAGTTCTCGCTTCTCTCTCCTTTGACTGCATTTGAACAACCTACGACATGGTGGATTCTACATTGGGGGTACCCCATGGTCCCCCACTGTACCCTCCTGACTTGAGCCTCACCTTGTCACATGTGGGCTTGTGTCCCTCGAGATCCACTCCTGGCTTGTCCGATTCAAAGGTTCATGTGATTCCAGATCAGTTCAAGTCACTGGTGATTCCAATTCTGTCTAGTGTGGAAGTGTCGGCGGTCGCAGTCCTTCCAGAAGTTAAAGGTTGGAAGGATGTGCTGAATAATGGTAGTCAAAGCACTAAGGGACCCTCTCCTCACCTTGAAGAGGAAATCATTGTCATGGGAACTGAATTTTCTATCTCTGATTCTGTTAATGATAGGATTCTTTCCTCAATGGAAAAAATGGTAGTGGGTCATTTTCTCTCCTTTCAACCTTCTATGGATATGGTCCAGAGATGGACTGCTGCTAAATGGTCCCTCAAATTAAGTGTGTACATCTATGCTATGATGGGTGGGATTTTCCTTTTCAAATTCATATCTTTAGATGACTTGGTCGTGGTCCTCTCTTCTAGGCCTTGGGTGTATGGGAAGCACAATTTTTCCTTATGCCACTGGAAGTTGGGTTTCAACCTTCCTATGGATCTTAATAAATCAGTGTCAGTTTGGGTTTTCCTGCCTAGTTTTCCTCTAGAATATTGGGATCAATCCATTTTCAAATGCATTAGGGATTCCTTGGGCTAGTTTATTACTTCAGATTCCATTACCTGGTCCAAATCTAGGTTAGTTTTTGCCTGTTTTTGTGTTAATATTGGTGTGCATAGGACGCTTCCTACCTCTATGAAGCTATGCTTTTAGTTTGGTACTTGGGTCCAACCAGTCTATTATGAGAATGCTATGGTTTTCTATTAGAAGTGTGCTAAACTTGGCCACCTTATCTCTAACTACAAATCTTCTTTTAATCATGTGCCTAACCCTGGTGAATCTATTGTTGAAGACCACTACCCCTTCGAAAAAGACATTATGAAGATTGTTGACTTAGTGACCAAGTATGAATCACCCATTTTGGATGACCCCTCGGTTATCCCTGGGGGTCATCCTATTGGAGAGGATGTCTCGTATATGGACCTGGCTCTGGTTCCTACTATACCTATTTTTTCCAAGAGTTTTCCTAATGGAGGGGACTTGGAGGTCGATGCTATCTCCTCTCGCAAGGCTCTTTGGGGGATGTGGATATTGGTGACTTCCTAAAGGATGTTGGGTCTAACCTTTATGTTGGGCCTAGTGTGACCAAAGGTGAAGAAGGTGAAATTATGGAGGAAGTGGTTACCAAAGTTTAAGATGAGATAATTATTATGGAATCAGTGGGTTTGACCCAGGAGAAAGCTTTGGAAGAGTTTGAGTCAACCCCAAAGAAAAAAGGGAAAAAGAATAAGGTGGATGTGGGTGACAACTCTAAACTAGGAAGGCCCAGCCAATGACAAACCAAGTAGAGAGAGACAATGAATGAGATAGCCATTGGTAAACAAAGGACATTGGAAGTGTCCTCAAAGAAGGGTAAAAAATGAAGGTCTTATCCTGGAATGTGTGAGGGTTGAATAGATCTCATAAACAACTTGCTCTGAAGAACTATGTTTTAGAATGTAAGATTGATGTTTTATTATTACAAGAAACCAAAATGAAGAAAGTAAATTTTGATAATATTGCTAAGTATATACATGGTCGGGTTCCCTTTACTCTTGTAGTGATGTTGAGGGGGTGCTTGGTGGGCTTGATGTGTTATGGAACCCCTTCATGATCAATGGTTCTGAATTATTCCACTGTTGGAGTAGTGTGGGAGCCTTATTTTCTTACTCGGGTGACTCTTGGTCACTTATTAATGTTTATGCCCCTAACCAGAGGAATGCTAAGAATTCCATATGGAAGGATCTCTCTGATTGGTTAAATAATAATAGGGGGTCTCACTAGTTGGTGGAAGGGGACTTCAACTCCTCCTTATATCCTTTAGAGAAAAGTGGTGGTCTAGTGGATTATTCTGATATCATGGCTGACCTGGCGAATTTCCTAAGTACTACTGGCCTGATTGACATTGAATTATTGGGTCAATCCTTTACTTGGACCAACAAGAATCTTGGGGAGGGTTTGATTCAAGTCAGATTGGATAGATTCATCTTCTCCAACAACTGGACGACCTTGCTCAGTGCTAATCTCCTTGCCCTCCCCAGGACTGTTTTTGACTATAACCCTTTGTTGTTGGTCATGAACGACCATTCTGCTATTGGGCCTTTCCCTTTTTGGTTCAGGATAATGTGGAACTCCCATTCTAATTTTAGGAATAAAATTTTTGAATGGTGGAAAATTCATGTACATGACTCCCCCATGTTTAGGAGCTTTTATAAACTTAAGCATATCAAATGCATGGTGAAAGGTTGGAACAAAATTTTTTTTGGGGATGTCTTTTAGAAAAAAGTATCTTTATGGGATAAGTTGAAGACCATCCAAAAAAACATGGAAGAAGGGGATGTCATCTTTCCAACCTACAATTAGGAAAGAGAGAGTCGAAGGGAGTGGGAGAAAATTTTAAGGAAAGAGGAAATTTTCTGGAAACAAAAATCTAGAGTTTGATGGCAGCAAGAAGGGAAAAAATTTACCTCATTTTTTCACGTTTCTACTCTAAAACACAAGAAAAGGAATCACATAACTAAGCTACATAATGATAAAGGGGTTGTGGTCAATACGCCTATCTAGATCGGTCTGTTGGTGACAGACTATTTTTAGAAGGCTTATTTAGCCCATGCTGAGGTTCCCAATGCAGCTTTGGATAATTTGTTGTTCGACCCTCTCTTGACCATCATTACCCAGGATGATAACCTTAGCATCCTCAGTGTTGTCACTCCTGAGGAAGTCCATATGGTAACTTTCAGCATGGGATCCTACAAGGTGCCTAGCCCAGATGGTTTCCCTCGGCCTTCTTTTAGATTTTCTAGGAGATTGTTGGTGGGGACCTTGTCCTTGCCACTAGAGATTTCTTCAAATTAGGTAACCTTCTCAAACAATTGAACCAAAGTTTTATCGCTTTAATTCCCAAGGTTGTTGATCCTCAGTCAATGATTGAATTTAGACCCATCAACCTATGCAATACTTTTTATAAAATCCTCTCTAAAATCTTGGTGAATTGTCTTAAACCCCTTTTGGACAAAATAATCAGCCCCACACAAAAAGGATTTATTCTTGGTTGTCATATTTTGGATATTACTATAACTACTCATGAATTGCTCCACTCAATGGATAGATGCAATAATGCTAGTATGTCCCTCAAATTGGATATTTCAAAAGCATATGATAAGGTGTTATGGGACTTTATCCCTAAACTCTTAGCTAAGTTTGGGTTTGACCAACATGTGGTCAACCTCTTAATGGAATTCATATCCATGGTGAATTACTTTGTTCTAGTTAATCGAGCTCCCTTTGGGTTTTTAAATGTTGGGAGAGGCATCAGAAAGGGGGGTCCCCTCTCACCCTATTTATTTATCATGGTTGCAGATGTCTTGAGTAGGAACATTTCTAATTTTCTATCAGAGGGGTCAATTAAGGGTGTTAAGGCTACCTCTTCTTTGGAGCCTATTGTTATCCAACAATTTATGGATTATACCTTTCTCTTTGGGAAAGCCTTTGTGATTGAAGCTAGGAAATGGAAAAATTATCTCAATAACTATGCCGCATACTCTGGGAAATGTATTAACTATAATAAAAACATGATTTACTTCTTCAACAACACTCCTACCCGTCAAGCTCGGATGACTGTTGTTCTAGGTTGTATGAGTGGCTCTCTCCCTTTAGTGTATCTTGGTTTACCCCTTACTATCAAGGAAGTTACCCTTGGATTTTAGAACTCAGTTCTTGAAAGGATCCAAAGGAAGTTGGCTGAATAGAAAGGTTCCATCCTTAGTCATGCTCACAAACTGTAGCTTCTTTCCATAGCTCTCCAAAGGATCCTTGTTTAATTCCTCTCCATTTTCAAGATCCCTAGATATATTGTTGAGAAGATTGAAAAAATTCAAAGAAATTTCCTATGGTCGGGGACCAAGGAAAAGAGAAATTTTTCTCTAGTTAAATGGGACAAAGTCTGTAAAGCTAAACCTTGTGGTGGGCTTGGGATAAGGAATATCCTTTGCACCAATAAGGATTTGATTGTCAAGGTGGGTTGGGACCAACTGAGAAATAATAAGGATTGGTGCAAGATTATGAATGCTAAGTATCTTCACAATAGACCTTTGATTAATTTCCTCTTTGATGATCATCCTTCGAGTTCCTTGGCTTGGAAGAACATTTGCAGTTTACAGGGGCTACTTAGGACATGGATGAAATGGAAGATTGAAAATGGTAACAATATCAGATTCTGGGAAGACCCTTGGTTATTTGACACCCTTCTGGAACACTCTGACTTTAGGAACCTAATGAGTTCGGAACAACTCTTCTTCAGCTCTTACATTAGAGATTACCTCATTGGCCAACAAGGGGCCAAGAGGTGGAAAGACCTAGTCCTTTGCTGCCCTTTGTCTCATGAGTTGGGTCTCCTAGCCAAGTCCCCGTAGGACCTGCTCTCTCCCTCAATAGATTACCATTAACCAACATGGAGGATGATTTCTTTTGGACTCATGATAAGTAAGGTGATCTTTTTGTTAAAATGACTTACAATTTGTTGTCGGACCAGGGTGTGGTTCTTAGACCCTGGAAGAAGGTTTCAAATAGACACATGATCCCAAAAATAAACCTTTTCTGGTGGAAAGCTTGCCATAATAGAATTCTTACTCAGGATAATCTGAGGAAAAGGGGATTCCAGATCCCTAACAGGTGCTTGTTATGCAAGTGCAATGAAGAATCTATGGACCACTTACTTATGCACTGCCTATTTTTTGTTAGTGTGTGGGAGATGGCTTTGGAGCATTTGGGAACTTAGTGAACTATGTTCAAGGACATTAAATCCTTTATCTTGGGTCGGTCTGGGCCTTTCCTTCACCACTTATCTCATGTGATCTGGAACCAGGTACCCCCATTATCTATTGGTTCTTGTGGAAAGAGAGGAATAAAATGATATTCATGAATATTGAGATGAGCCCAAAGGAGGATTTTGGTATAGGGTCAAGGCTAATCTCGGAAAACATTTCAATTTTCAAAGGGAAAATCCTAGACAAATCCCTTGCTGAGTGGGAAATTAAAATGGCTAAATCTTGGCATCAAAATATTGATGTCAATTCCTATGAAAACTCTAGATCCTAGGCTCAATGGGACACTATTTAGAAACCTCTTAACTGTGGTTGGCATAAACTCAATTTTGATGGAGATGTTGTTGACGCCAAAATTTGACGAGGTAATAGTGCCTTATGGGAAACTTAGTTTAAGGGGGACCTTTTGCACTAAACTGAGTAACCTCCAGATTTTTAGAGAAGTCAACTTCTTCTATAATGGGGCTTGGAAAGGGAAAAGGAAGCAGATATAATAAAATGAAGTCTAACCTAAGGTGATGCACCAAGACTTAATGATAGACACAATAAATCATAGATCTAAGGGCCTAAATGGTGTTGTAGTGTTCTAGAACATCAGAGACTCAAGATGATAGCATATACAATTTAGTTATTGACATAAAATAACATTGCATACATTCCTACTACCAAGAAGAGTCATTAGACATGATCTAGGTAAGAAAAATTGCATTCAACATATATAGAAGTTCTTAAATGAAGTGTCCAGACAATAAAAGCACAGTTTATAGTTTGATCAAATAGCATGAAAAATAGAAAGGCCGAACAATTGGCACAGTCTGAAAGTTTTTTGCAATCAAATAAAATAGCAATAAAGGCCTGTGCCTTTAACTAAAACTAGCGTTTTCCTCAAATTTTGGACCTTTTTCTCATAACAGAGAAAAGTATATATAGTAGGAAAACCTCCCACCGCTTTAGAGAGCAGCAACAAAAAAGATTTCGCAATCCCCGACAATGATGCAAGAATCAAAATATTCTCAAAGCCATTACAACAAAAAAGATCAGGAACCAAGCATCCAGTCTCGGTAAGGCCTGATAAGACAAGTGTCACCCCCCTTGTGCGAAAGATTATGACATGCAATGACCAATAGCATTATTTGGTTCATCTGGTCCTTCACCTGAATATGAGATCCATTGGTTAGGAATGTGGTAGGATTTCACTACCTATATGAACCTCTCTCCCCTTGCTGCTTAGGACTTGTGTTAATGCTACACATGTCAAAATAGCAGAGCCTTCATCAACAATGGATGAAACGATCACCAGTCGGGTGCAAAAGAGACACGTGGCAGTATTTCGCTGCTCGTGATTACTACTTTATCTCTGTGCTAAAAGATTTGCGAATGGTAGACACGTAGAAAGTATACACCGTAGACAACAATCGTGGGGCCCACCAAAACCTTTTAGGAATGAGGGCTTTGTGGCAGCCTTTCGAAGCCCATTGAGGCAGCAAGAAAACATGATCAAAATAATCCCGTAATCGTAACACATGGAAGTATAGTGGAGTTTCTTGGGATGTGAAAGGAATGTCAAGACTCGGAGTTGCAAGGAGTAGACACATGGAGTAGCAGAGAAAAACTTAGATAAAAGGACGAGTTGACCTTGCGATGCATGGGCTGGCGCATAGAGAAAAATACACCCAAAGAGAGTTAAATATTTGTTAACAGCTTTTGGCGACTATCAGGGGCATTTCGACTAAGGAACGGAGAACCCAAAATTTGTCTAGTTTTCAGGCCAGAGTGCTATTTTATTTGGAAAATGGAGTCAAAGATTGGAAAGAGCCACTTACAGAGGTGACCATTCATCCTCAGATGGTTTCACCATGTTGCACAAATTCTCCTGCGCTCCACTTAGATCAATAGTTTCATTATGAGGTAGCGCATTGGGTAAACTGACCCCTGCTTCACAATGAAATAGTATCTATGCAAGCATATGAATGACTCCCTCAATTTTGGTCACTGTGGGAGGATCATTGAAATCCTTGAAAGCCTCCAGATTGTTTTCCTTCTCTTCTATCCTTTCTACAATCTGCTCGATCATGGCAATAGAGTCATCTTCAAGGAATGGGGACAGAAAACCCATCCTGTTTAAGTTAGAGAAACTCCCCAGTATGCTATCCAGTGTCTTACTCAGAATAGTTGTGATTGCTTTAGTGCATTGGAAGGTGGAGTGGCAATGGATGAACTTCTTTTTTGTTTGAGTAGCAGCATCCCGATCTTCAATACCTGCTCTGAAAAGGCTCTCATTAGAGACCGAGTATAGCTTGGTGAGCAGATCTTTTTCTTCTGGAACCTTTTTCCAAGATGAACTGTAGGAACTACTCAATTGTATCATGGGCCTCCTAGCTCAGCTTTGATGCCTTGGCTATGAATCAAAGGGTAGGCTGTAGTGTTAGGAAAAAGACTTTAATATTTTCCTAGTGAGAGATGTACAATTGCCTAACCAGCGGAATGATGTCTGGCTATGTAGGGGGAGGTAGGAGAGAGCTTTTAAGAGAAGCAATCTCCACATCTCTTGAAATAATGGCTTTAGCCAATTCTACCATTTTCTTCTTCTTGGATGCTAGTTGTTCCGCAGAGCTACTAATTTATTTATTCCAATTCTCCTCGGCTTGGGAGTGATTTTCTAAGTGCTCGTCTAGAGAAAAATTTGTCTCTCAGAGTTCTTCCTCTATTTGAGCTTTTAGGCTTTTAAATTCAGCCTCTTTTTCTTATATTTTATGCTCATATTGAGCCTGTTGGTGCTCCAACACTTCATTTCTTTGCACCATTCCTTGACTATATTCAAGGTGAAGCCACTTTAGTTCTTCATTCTTTAGTTGCAGATTCTATTCCACCTCCTGATTCTTAGAGCGTAGCTCTTTTATCATGGCAGGGTCAGTGGCCTGAGTCTTTGCAAGTCTACCCCAAAGTCTGTTCCTCTCATCTTCTGCTACTAGCACCCTTTTGGTCATATGGGCAACATCCACCTCTAAGGATTTTTATTTTTTCTCCAAAAAACTAACCCTTTCCCTTGCTGCTTTAAGCTGCTCATCCTTCTTCAGCTAGCGGCCAGTTTTAAGGAAGTTGGAAGTGATTACCCATTGCGTTTCCTCTATGATTTTAACCTTATCCTATGGTCGGGCTACCTTCATGTCGAGTCCTATAACATATATCTCATAATCTTCTGGGTGCATTTCCCCTTGAGGCTTGCTTACCCTCGGGTACTTGGTCGTAAACTTCAATTCTTGTCTGGCCTCATCATAAAGAGCCTGTATTTTTGGCTCAGTAGAAGCACTGTCATCTTTTTCCTTGCGCTTTCATATTCTACTTGCACGTGCCTCCTTTCAACAATCAATATGTGCTATAAATTTGGTTGGCGATGAAACTAGTCCACCTGCGAAAGGAGTACTAGAAGGTAGGGCATAGGGATAGGTAACCTTCATAGGCACAGGCATTTGTTTCTTCTGGAGAGTGATAGTTTGTGGGGAGAAGTGGGGCATATTCCATAATTTGGTTTGAGACCCAACAGAAGGGCTAGTCATTTGTAATGACTGAATTGGAAAATCAGCCATAGGACTCATAGGATGGGATGGTGGAGGAGTTGTCAATGTGGTGTTAGCCTATTGTGATAGAAGAGGATCTGCAGTAATAGTAGAAAAAGAAGGGGCACTTGTAGGGGGTATGTTTTCTAAAAGTGAGGTAAGGAGAGTCTGAGCGGTAGCAACAGGTGTAAGGGTCCATGGAGGAGTAAGGATAAGCAAAGTTTTTTGTGAAAAATGGGGCGAAACCTCCTGAATATGTTGGATTAAAAGTGGGAGGTAGAGGGCTAGCACTCATGGTAGGGATCGCCAGTGATGTAGGGGCGAATACCAATGAATGAGAAGCAAGGGAAGAAGGAGAAAAATTTACCTATTGACTAGTTGATGGTGGCTCCAGAATCGTCAATGACTCCTCCTTAGCCTTAGACTCCTAGCTAGCTGCAAGCACTTTTCTTTCGGTGGGTTCTTGTGAACCTTCTCCGATAATGCTCTTTGTGCATTGTCGCTTCACAGGTGGGGTCTCTCCAGCTTCGACAGTCATTTTCGTTTGCTGTAGTGATAACATAGATGGTTTAGTAGCCCAAGTGAGTGTATGCGAGCCCCTTGATATATTAAAACACACATTTGTGGCCACATAGGTGGGTTGTTCGGGGCCTTTCTCCTTTGGCGCAGAGGAGGCCGATGTTGCCACTTCCTCTTCTTTCTCTTCAGACTCTTCCTCCGGGTCTCCACTCCTATTAATACTAGAGCTCGGGCTGGGGTGGCCTTCCTTCCACCATCTTTCAAATTCTTGGTCATCCTTCAAATTGTTGTAAGGGGCATCCAATTATGTTGTTTCTTAGCGATACTTCTAGAAAGCGTCTATTTTTTTAGCACTCCATTCCTCATCCTTCTTCAACCTATTGTACATGTCATGCTCCATGTGGACATTATCCTAGGCCACTGCCACAACAAAGTAGAACTTGTGCCATGGCCATCTAGTATATTGCATAGGAATACGTGCCAATTCAACAAAATTTTCATATTTGTCTACCCACAGGTTATGCCGCTTCTCGCAGTAAGGTCAGGGAACATGTGTAACTCTCATGTGCGGCTCTGGAAATTCATTGAAAGGGTTCTATTCCCATTTATCATTTACCAGCATCAATCCTAGATAAGCCAATTTATCCTCCAATAACTGGTCCGATTATTTCTTTATTAGAGTTACCGACTTGAAATTCGTCAGACAAGAGAAGAATCCCTTCTTCTTGACACTTTTGTTGCTGGAGAAGGTAAAATCAATGATACACACTTGTCAAAAAATTTTTAGTGCAAGCACCCTGTCTGTGACACAGGTTGGGAGCAGAAAAGGTTTACCAGTAAATCCCCGCATTTGGAGAATCATGAAATCCTTGCTTAAGAACCAATCATAGGCAGGAGTGAAACTCCGCATTTATCCGGTCTGCTCCTTGTTGATCCAAATTATATCGCCCTTTCAAATTAAATCATGCAAGACCAGAGCTATGAAATAGTTTGAAAATGCATAATAATCATATGATGTGGAAAGAAAAGGCGTCCATGTGGACACCGGCTTCCTCTTACCCCACTCATGAAAAATTCATAATTGAAAATATCAAGCAAAGAAATTAGGGTTTTGATGTAGAAACATGTGAAATAGGAAAGAAAGAAACCTAAATTTTTCCTTCACCGGGTAATTCTTTATTTTTCGTATCATTTCCTCTACCATAAACTCAACAAAATCATATTAGAAGGTATCATGCTACTTGCAAAATTGGAATGCCAGACCCAGTTGAAAAGTTTCCACCATCTCATTAGAGTCTTAGCTGCACACAAAAGCTAGCATGGACATGGCATCCTATAGATCCTCGTGTAACACACCGCACGATAATGGAATACTTGGCAGTTTAGTGGCTGGGATGCCTTTCCTACCAGTCTCCTCCAACAAGAACTCTGAGTTCTTTTTCATCCCCCTCCATGTTTCTTCTCCTTTGCCAGGATAAAAAGGACTCAATGTTCTCTCTTCTTTTACTTGGGTCTAGGATGCATAGCATATACCAGATGGCTTGTGGGGTGATGTGAACCCTTAATTTTTGGCCCTTGATATAGTGGGTGTTAGGGTTATAACGCTAGACAACAACATCAACTATCTTTGGGCAGTAATGCACCAACAGAACCATGTATTGAGGAAGACCACTATACCAAATTTTATTTTTTGTATGTTTGTCTGCCTTTGGTGCCATCAACCTTGCATAGGCTGCTTCTCTTAAGGACTTAGGGTTTTTTGTGAGCCGTGGATTATAGATATTATCCCATTTCTCTTCAACCCTTTTCTTTTTTCTGCAATCTTTGGGCCCTTTCAGCTCTTCTATATAGGCCCTCTTTGGCCTGCTAGGTATACTAGGTGTAGCATACGCCAAATCCTCATAGACATATACATCTTTAGATGACCATATGGCTGTAAACAACTCCTTGCTAACTTCTTCTTGCATTGGCTGAGATGAATTCTGCAACATTTTTCTTTGGATGAAGACCTCTGGAAGTTCTTGGCTCTGCAATTTTCCTCGGCTCTAGATACACAAAAGAAGAACAACTTTGCACCTCTAGCTTTGGCATTTGTGAAAAGAATTTGAATTATTAATATTTTTCATGCAATATTTGGAAATATTTCCTCAAGGTGGTAGATGAAAGCATGCCTTTTGCATTTAATTCGACATGTATCGTTAATTTTGCAATTCATGCAAAATGAATTGCTTGCCATTTTGAGGTGGCAGGAGTTTATTATTACATTTGGCAACTGTGTGATACACTGTGATTCCCTTGGAACTTGAGCCAAAAAATTTCTTTCTAACCTTGCATTAGTATGCGCTAGTAATTAATATCTTGGCCGGAATGATTACACCAAAGAAAATGATCACGACCTGAAAAGATATGAATATTGCCTTGGGCTCTGGGAAACACCTGTGAGATGACACAATAGCCTATGGCCATGTGACTTACTGTCGATGAATGACACCTTTTTAAAGCCAATTAATTAGCTCTTATTAATCTAGCACACATCGAGTTGTACCTCCGTAGATACAACTGGCCCAAAAATGAGAGTAAACATAGGCACGCCTTTCAAGTTGGCAACTATCTATTATCACATTTTCTAGAAATGGATTAGCATGCTTACTGTCATTTTTTCTATAAATAGGCAAGTAAGTAGTGAGGAAATCATACTTAGCATTTGAGCAGTGATAGATTGGTAGCAGAATTTCAAGCAAGTCTTCTCATAGGTTAGGTGATAGGTAAATTTCAGCATTGGATCAAAAGCATAGGAATAGTGTCAGAATCATGGACACTCTAGTTTGTTTAACCTCATATAAGTCACAGACAGCGTTTCTAGGGGAGGTTTCTACTAAGAGGCTGAAAAAAATGACCAAAAATAAGCATTCCTTGGTCCTGATAGCTATAAAATGGGTTTTGGGTAAAGACTGCATAGAGTATGAGGACAAGTATCGGGTGAACACTGATATATGTTCTCACTTCGTGGCATCTATGTTAGACATCAATGTCCCTTGGCCTCTCATCCTGAAACTTGTTAAAGAAATATTTCCCAAAAAGTACCTGAATGGCCTTAGCGAGGTTGTTGCTCATGCCACATATGGAGTAGGTCTTCCGTCAGCTAGCAACCTTCGTCGTTTTATCGAGGAAGAAGTTGTAGTCATTTGGCTACTATTTCTCAATGGATTCCGCCTTCAGAAACACGATGAGCATCAGCAGAGGGTTATCCAGGCCTTACATTTCCTGTTCCGCAGTTACAACATGATACCTTTCTATGACGTAGATTGGTATACTAACTTCAAGAACCTGGTATTTCCCCCACCAATGGCAATTGTGCCAAATGATGTTGCTTCTACTACTGAAGAACCTGCTGACGAGGAAGAGGTGGATGCTGCTATTGATGCGTCAATTGTTGCCTCTCGTGCCATTGGATAAAAACCCCTTTCTGCTCCCAAAAAACAATCTCCCTGTTTTCTCTATTTCCTGTTGTTGCCCAGACTACCTTCCTAATAGCTTGTATATAAGCCTGGAAAAGGGCTGTCATATTGCATATATAATAGCTTGAATACTTGTATATTTTTGGATTATGGCTTCCCCAACCATTTTTGCAATGTAAAGAATATATATAAATAGATATATATCTTTTTAAAGAAAATCCATGCTCTTTCCTTCATTCTGTATTTTAGTTTTATGGGCTATAAAACTTTTATTCTATATTCCAGTTTTATGGGCTCTTTTATAGCATATGTGTTATTTCTCTACGCATGGGTGTGTTTCATGTGAAGCAATCCTGATATTCCACCCTCTGTAACAATGGGTTAATTCTATAGAAGCACAAACCAATTTCGAAAAAGATTGGCGAGAGAAAAGAAAATAAAAAGAAAGCATATTCACATATGTAAAAAAATAGAGCTTAGTACCTAATGGAACAACTTAAGATGAATCCCATTAACTAGGATTCCTAAGGGTTCTTTTTCCATATTTTCTAGCTCAAAAGCGTTATGTTCTTTGCACTGAATGATTTTAAAGGGTCCCTTCCATAGGCTATCAAATTTACCATGTTGACCTGGCTTAGCAGCCCTTTTATCATACTTTAGCACTAAGTCTCCTCATCTTAGACCTTGGTCAGAAGCCTTCTTGTCAAACCATCGCTTGACCACTTGTTGATAGTTTGTCATGGCTATTAGGGAATTCTCCCTTTTTTCATGTACTTCTAGCAGTTTGAAAATTCGAACTTCCAAGGCACCATTTTGTTCTATCTCAAGAGATTTCAACAATTGGAGTACATGAATCTCCATAGATATAGGTAATAGTGCCTCTTTCCCATATACCAACTCATAAGTTGAATTCTTAAGGACTTTCTTAGGAGTTATGCAGTTTTCCCAGAGTGCTGCTCGGAGGTTTTTATGCCATTCCCTCTGGTGTTCCGAACCAATCCTTTTAAGGAGCTGGACTAGGCTCTTATTTGTTGACTCTACTAAGCTATTTTCCTATGGTTAATAATTTGATGATTTCTTGAGGAATATGCCATTCATTAATGCAAAGTGACATACCTTTGTGCCTACGAAAGCTCTGACATTATCCGAAATGATAGTCTTTGGAGGATCAAACCTTGTCACCAGCTCTTCGAGGAAATATACAATCTCTATTTTTGTTGTGCTCTTAAGTGGAACAACCTTCATCCATCTTGTGAAGTAATCTATGGTGGTCAGAATCCACTTGTGTCTAGAACTGGAAGCCGGGTTAATCATTTCGATGAAGTCCAAGTCCCATTGTGCAAACGGTTCATCTGCCACTATGGGTTTGAGGGGCATTGTGGAATTTTTCCTTCTGTTAGTAAAGAACTAGCGTTTTTTGCAAGACTTTACCAAAGAGTGGGAGTCATTAAAAAGTGTAGGCCAGTAGTAACCAACACGCATGATTTTAATGGTAGTGGTCTTAGTAGAGAAATTTCCATCCACAACACTTTTGTGGAACACGTCAAGGATCCTCTTTGCTTGTTCTAAAGTAATGCATCATAGGAGAACACCATTGAAATTCCTTTTGAAAAGGACTCCCTCTACTAGCACATATCCATACTTTTGCAACCGGTAATATCTCTATTTTTTGGATGAGAGACCTAGCGGATACTTTCCAGTTTTAATGAACCTCATTCTATCAGCCAGCTAGCAACCCTCTAATTCTAGTTCATTTATCAAGACGCACTCTAGCTGCACCGCTGCAGCAGGTATATCCTTGTTTTTTGCCATGTATTCGCACAGTCCTCTTCCTCTAATAGTTTTAGTAGGTTTGACCTCAATGTCATATTCCAGGATCTTGGTGATCCAATTAGCTCTTTTTTCTGTGATCTCCCCTTCCATGATATATTCCCGCACACTGGAATGTACGACATACACAAGCACCTTGTTGTAGGAAATTATTTGGAATTTTTTTTAAAGTCCCTTCACTATTGCAAACGCTTGCCTTTCAATGAAATTATAATTTTCCTCATATTCCTTTAGGGTCTTGGAGTAGAATGCTACTGGATGTTCCCCCTTTTCTTCGTCATCTTTTTGGGTTAGGACAATAACAATACTGGACTTGCTACTGAATGCATACATTATAAAATCCTTAGATTGATCTGGATTAACCAATACTAGAGCTGTGGAAATAGCTTTTTTGACTTTTTCAAAAGCTTCCCAAGCTTCAGTTGTCTACTTGAATGTCTGATCCTTCTTAAGCATCAGGGTGATTGGCTTAATTATCCCCGCAAAGTTGGAAATAAACTTGCTAAAAAAATTTACTTTTTTAAGGAAAGACTAAACACCTTTCTTATTCACCGGAAGGGGAAGTTCTTTGATAGTATTCACTTGTTTGGGGTCAATTGAAACCCCTTCCTTAGATACAACATGTCCTAACAACTTTCCTTGTGGTACTCCAAATACGCACTTCTTCAGATTTAGGGAAACTTCAAACTCTTGGCACTTTTGAAAAACTAATTGTAAGTGATCAAAATGATTATCCTTAGATTTAGAGAACACAGTAAGATCATCCAAATAAATTATAATAAACTTATTGATTAGTTCGCTAAATGTGATGTCCATCGCCAGCTGGAATGTTGCCCCTGCATTGGATAAATCAAAAGGAATTTTAGCATATGCAAATTTTCCTCACTTTGTGGTGAACGAAGTCTTGTGTTGATCCTCTTCTTTAACTCGGATCTGATTATAGCTAGAGAAACTTTCCAATAGAGAAAACATTTCAGATCCTACAACCATTTGTAATATTGACTCCATAGAAGGCAACAGATAGTGGTCCTTTAGAGATGTCCTATTTAGGTCTCGAAAGTCCACACACAAACGAATATCTCCATTATTTTTTCAGAATGAGACCAGATTAGATACCCAGGTACTATTCTTGATTGGGAAGACAATACACGACTGAATGAGCTTAGTTAGCTCTTGCGCCATTAGCACCTGAATTTTAGGGTTGACTGGCCTCTGTTTCTGTCTGACTGGTTTTGCACCTTCTGTTAGCTCAATAGTGTGATGAATGATATCAAGATCATACCCCTCCAGATCATCACAGGACCAAGCCACTACTCCATATTTTTCATAGAAAATGATGAGCCTTTCTTTATCATGATGTGGGACATTTTTCCTGACTCAAAGATTCCTACCATCAGAGACCCGAGGGCCCACATAATCACTTTTGTCTGCTACGAACTTTTGTTTATCATTTCAGGCATCATAACAATCAAAAAAATTTTAGAGAGTAACTAATCCTTTTAGAATTTTATTAGATTTGAACTGCATAATTTTTCCTTCATAAGCTTCGGTAATCTTTGGTTGAAGCTGATCAGTGAACTCCCCTAAGTGATGGCTAAATGAGGCGATGTGCTCATCGCTTTCAAAAACTTTCCAACTCTGATCATTGTCAGGGATCGCTGGTTGAACTAGTACTCATATTGAATGTTTGTTATGTATAAGGTCGGAGACAGGATCAAACTAAGCACCAATCAAAGTCATGCAATTTGCATTGCTATTTTTTCCTTGGGGAATAGTCTTGATGTTGAAAGCTTCAAAATATCACTTAGGTCCCAGACTCAGTGCTGATAGGATCTCATGTGGACATTCTTTTCCATGGAAATTCCTCAGACTTGGTTGACTATTATTTTAGAATCTCTGAACACCATTAATTGCCTAATGCCCATTCGTTCTGCAAGGCTTAAACCTTGAACCAATCCTTCATATTTAGCCTCATTGTTTGAACAGGCGAAATGAAAGTGGAAAGACCTCAACAATTTTTCATTTTGTGGGGATATGAAATATATCCCTACTTCAGCACCCACTTTGCTTCTTGCTCCATCAAAGTATAGTGTCCAAAACTCATTTGTTTGGCTACCTTCAGACTCTTTGGCGACCTTCAAAAGCACTTGGTCTTCGTCATAAATTATGTAGGTGCCCAATCCTGGAGCATGATAATTGCCAAAAGGATCATTGTCCATGTGTTCACTCAACAGAGCATCTTCTTTGTCATTCTGGTCTCTGCTCACCTTTTCTTGCTCTAGTAATTCAATGCAATACATTTCTTGCTTGGTGATAGAGGTATGCACAGCTTCAAAATTGATCAAGGCTTCATCTGCTACATGTTCAAAATGTAAAGCCTCCGATTCTATCTTCATTTTTGCACCATGCTTGGTCCTAAGTATTAGATGTGACCAATCCAAGGATAGGTATCCACCCACCTTTGAAGTAAATTCTCAGGATAGATAGAGACCAAACATAGGAGGAACATCTATGATCACAGTGTCTTGCAACACCGTGATACTAGGGCAAGCGAATAGAGTTAAAGGAAGTGCTTTGATGACACCTACGTCTCAACTTTGTTCCCATCAAGTTGCATTACCCCTCTTTTCATAGGTTCGTAGTTGAGTCCTAAAGCTTTGGCTATTTGTTTAGGCATAACCATGGTACTAGCGCCAGAATCAATAATGGCATTGTGCAATAACTTATTTTCTATAATGAGAGTCAAGAAGAAGGGTTGAGGTTTTAACTTATTCCTATCCTCGGTAGGGGATTCCTTTGTATTGTTTGTAAGGACTTTAGCTGGCCGTATTTGATAAACAACCTCTGCACTGGAAAAATTCTCTGTTGGTGTCGGGTTGACCTCTTCTTCAAGCGCTTTCTATAATAGCGTCTTTTGTTCTGGGATAGCTAGAATGTCCCATAGAGACACATTAGTGAATGATTTCTTCAATTTTTCTACCACATTAAAACGTGAAAAAATCAGAGGTTTTTGCTCCTTGGTTCTTGCTATAATAACTTCCTTTCATGGTTGAGATGGTGATGGGACAGTTGAAGTATTAGGAATCTAATTGGAAAAACCCTTGAGTTGTAGGATGGATGGATGCAGAACAACTGACTCACCGGTGAATCTCCTCTTTGAGCGCGTGTTATAATCAAATTGCACTTGCGGTGTTTTAAATATGAACACATCATTAGAAAAAACCATTTCTTCCTCCTCCATCTAGGAGAAAGGTGCGTGATCAGGAGTAATATCGGATTCTTGTTCTAAAGACATTCCTTGCATTTGCGCGGTAAGAACCACACTCTCCATTTGTGGTGAAGTATATATATAACATCCATGTTCTGTTTCTGCACCTTGGTTGTGTTTCTCTGCCACCTTTTGTTGTAAGTTGCCATGCGGACAGTTTCAGGGCATATGCACATCACTACAAGGGAAGCACCACAGATTGATATCATCAATAAGGTTGTTCTACCCTATGGTTAATTCCCTACTTGAGCTTGGCGACGTGCTCATTAGCGGAGTAGGTATCGACACCATTTGGTTTGCAGTCAGGGCTAGTGGATTAGTGCGAGGCACACCCTGATATTCATTCTACTGATAAGAAGACCGCTCGCTTTGATAGTTTTGATATGCAAGCTTTGGAGGTGTTGATTGGTTTCACTTAAGAGTGGTTATATCATTTTCCATGGTTCACAACATCTCTTTGAGGTCACTCATTTCATCTTTGGAAGAACTTGATGTAGAGGCCACATTTTGTGGGGTTGCCACATATGTGTACATTGACTAAGTAATTACGGGTGCGCTAGTTGACGCGACCTCTTGCGCAAAGATCAGTATTTCAGGAAACATCAACATAATAGGTCGAGGAGGAAATTTTCTTATCTATTAAATGATTCTCAGCTTTGATAGCGATACCATAAGCATCTGGTAGAGTAGCTCCTCCCAAAGACTTGATCATTATGAAAATGTCAGAATTAATAGACTTTAGATAAAATATAAACACCAACTCAGGAGTTGGGTGTATAGTAATAGGAATCCTTTGCCAATTTGTGTGAAATTAGGCATTAAGGTCCATCAAAGCCTCTTGGGGGGCTCGTTTTATGACAGATAGTTGATAATACAATGAGGAATGATCTTTGTCATTTGAGAACCTATCATAGAATGGATCTTTGAGCTCGTCCTAGGTGCGAATTGAATTAGGTGTCAGTGTTCAATACCAATCCAATGCCTTGCCTTTAAAAGATGCAGCGAGAAGCCTTAGGTCTACATTCTGTGCTGTAATCCCGTGTACCAAACATATGTTCACCACATTCTGCAAATGTTCTGTTGGTGTTCTTGATCTGTCTTCGGTAAACTTTGGTATTGCTTTCGTAGTTGAAACTAGGATAGTGCCCTAGAAAATAGGTGGTACCGGGGCTACTAGGGGACTTCCGGCGTCCCATGCCACATAATTTCTATTGGCGGCCAACAACATGGTGAGAGGAATAGGTGGAGGGAATGGAATGGTTACTAGCTAATTTGCGACTTGGACTGTCCCTGGTGTAGGTACTAGTAAACTGGGGTTGCCTACAGTTTGAGATCTAGTTACAGGCCAATGACTTATACACCATTCCTAAAACACAATTTCATTTAAGCTCGGTCCCATCGAGCATGCTATAAAAAGAAACAAATTGTTGATGCCAAAATTTGACGAGGTAACAGTGCCTTACAGGAAACTCAGTTTAAGGGGGACCTTTTGTGCTAAACTTAGTAACCTCTAGATTTTTAGAGAAGATGGCTTCTTCTATAATGGGGCTTGGAAAGGTTAAAGGAAGAATATATAATAAAATAAAGTCTAACCTAAGGCGATGCACCAAGAATTAATGATAGGCACGATAAATCATAGATTTAAGGGTCTGCATAGTGTTGTAGTGTTCTAGAACATTAGAGGCTCGAGATGATAGCATAAAAAATTCATTTATTGACATAAAATAGCATTGCATACATTCCTACTACCAAGAAGAGTCATTAGACATGATCTAGGTAAGAAAACTTGCATTCAACATATATAGAAGTTCTTAAATGAAGTGTCCAGACAATAAAAAGCACAGTTTATAGTTTGATCAAATAGCATGAAAAACAAAAATGCCAAATAATTGGCAAAGTCTAAGAGTTTTTTGCAATCAAATAAAACAACAATAAAGGCCTGATGCCTTTAACTAAAACCAGTGTTTTCCTCAAATTTTGGACCTTTTTCTCATAACAGAGAAAAGTATATATAGCAGGAAAACCTCCCACTGCTTCAGAGAGAAGCAATAGAAAATATTTTGCAATCCCCGACAATGATGCAAAATGAAAATATTCTCAAATCCATTGCAACAAAAATGATCAGGAACCAAGCATCTGGTTGTCCCAGGTACAGGTGCATTCTCTATAAATCATGGCAATGGTCCCAGCAAGGCATGATCAAACAAGTCTCACTCCCCTTGTGTGAATGATTATGACACACAGCAAGCAATAGCATTATTTAGTTCATATTCAGGTGAAGGACCAGATAAACCAAATAATGCTATTGGTTGCTACGTGTCAATCATTCACACAAGGGGGGTGACACTTGTCTAATTGGGCCTTTCCGGGACCACCGCCATCATTTGCAAAGGATGCACCTATACTTGGGATGACCGGATGCTTGGTTCCTAATCATTTTTGTTGCAATGACTTTGAGAATATTTTGATTCTTGCATCATTGTCGGGGATTGTGAAATATTTTATGTTGTTGCTCTTCAAAGCGATGGGAGGTTTTCCTGCTATATATACTTTTCTCTATTATGAGAAAAAGGTCCAGAATTTGAGGAAAACACTGGTTTTAGTTAAATACACTAGGCATACAACTCAGGTAGGGAAAGCATAGGAGGTATAATCAGAGACTTCAAGGGTAATTTCGTGGTTGGTTACTCAAGGGGGATTGGGATTCAATCCTCCATGATTGCGGAAGCAAGAGCCCTACTAAAGGGAATTCAATTAGTTGTCACTATGGGAATTGAGAATCTGCATATTGAAGGAGATTTTAAGTCTATAATTGATGTTGTTAACATGGACAGATTACTAGGATGGAGTACTAAAGACATTTTAATAGACAATTTTTTTTTTTTGTCTAAGTTGAATTTGAAGATTGCTACCCACATTTACAAGGAGGATAATCAAGTGGTTGATACTTTGGCTAATCTTGGCACCCATTGGAAAGTTTCTAAGTGCTAGTGAAATTTGGGGAACCTACCACCAATTATTCAAGGTTTAATCCTTAAGGATCAAGGCACATGTATCTTCCATGATGATAACTAACTATGTGATTACTTTGGCCTTATGGGGGGTCCACATTCTTGTCTTTTGGGCTATGTGGATGGAGTTGACCACCAAGGTGTCAAAAAAGTAGAAAATTTTGAATACTAGGGTGGAGATTGATTTTAAAAATGAAACTATGAAGAGTAATGGGGAGTACTTTGAGATTACAACCAAGTTGGATCTGGCTTTACGTAATCTCTTTTTGGGGTTTTGTCTCAGCACTCGTATATCCTTATAGATTTTTGAATTCAAATTTGATGTGAAAAATAGTTATGAGGTGAAGCTTTTGATTGGTCCTATCATTTCTACTAAAATGCTTCTATTGCTAAAGGGTAAGACTTTAGTTTTATCTAAATTTTTCCATGCGGCCAACTTTCATGGGTACTTGTGCAAAAGCAACGTGGAAGGAAAACCTTCTATATCCATCATTTCATGCTTACCTGGCCGCAAGTGTTTGAATATTTTCATTAATGAGATCACAAATACTTCCTTTTTGGATTTAACTCTTCAAGTGTGTGTCCTGTACATGGTCTTGATTTCCCAAGGTAGTCTCATTTGGCTTAAAAATATTAGTGTTTAGGTGACCTCTCACTTTGTCAAAAATTCTAACCTTTTGCTCTCACAGGTTTACTGGTTTTTTAGTGTACAAAGTGGAAATATGGGTGGCAATAGGGTGAGAATGGAGCCTGATAGTTGTGGTTAATTTTGCAAGGACCCACTGGTTTGGCACATCTACGTTGAGGGTGGGTTGGCACCTTTAATGGAAAATTTGGTGCGTCACGATTTGAAGTTATCTGCGCAGTTTGCAAATTCCTAGAAAGAAAGAAGGGTTACCATGGGTGGTATCTCCTTCGAGGTGAATGAGGAGGTGATTGCTCAAGTGATGGGGTTGTTGTGTACCAAAAATAAGTACCCTAAGCACACTAAGGGTCAAGAAAATGAAATCTTGAATGCCTTCTTTGTGGGTAATGAAAAACTTATTCACAACTAGTCTGGTTTTGAAAGAGAAGCTCTCTCACGGCCTTGGGATTAGGTCTATCTCGCTCTCACAAAGTACATCACATTAGAATGTAGATATAAAACCTACTATTTATATCATTTTCCTCTTTTGAATCACCTCCACCACAAAATTTTGTTAAGCTTCCTATTTTTCTTACTTACTAATTTGGAAAAGCTCTGTTGAGAAGTTCATTGAGTTTGTTTCCCAAAACCCTTAGGATCCTCCTCCCTTGCCACTCCACCAAGGCCTCATTTTGAGGCTTTATCATTTTCATCTCATGCTCTATCCCCCCAAACCCATATCCATTGTCCATATAGAGGAAATTGAACCCACTGTTTAGACCAATATCTCCCCGACCAAGTCTAAGGGTCCCAAAAGAAAACCCCCTTGGTGACTGTCGAAACCCCTAGGCCTAAACCAGCTACCAAGAAGAATAAGGGGAGTGTGGGGATTGCCCAGCCTAATGTTGTGGTTGGTCTCTTTGAGCTTAATTCTGCCCTTGCCAAGACTTACAACAAACCTATTACTAAGAAGAAAGTGAAGGATGAGGGGAAGGGTTTGATGGAGCTGTTGGTCACAAACATTAGAGGAAAGAATGTGGTGGGAAGGGATTCCAAGGAGGATACTATGGTCACTACTATGGTGGATACTGGGGTTGAAAATACCATTAGGAGATCTAGCAAGTTGGTAAAATAACAAGAAAGTGTAGATTAGTGAAATTGATTTTGATGAGGAGCGGTCTAAAAACAAAGGTAATAGGAATGTGGAGGAGTTTGAGGAAGTGGAGGAGGAGTTTTTTGAAGGGCCTCACAACCTTTAGGACTTCAAAAAAATGCTTAATGAGAACTTGGCTTCCCAGTCCTATGACCTTCTATATGTGGAGCACACTAATATTGTGAAGAATGTGGACAAAGGGGATGATCTTCATGTGCTACAGGAGTGGATGAGGAAGATGGAGAAGTTCAGTGGCTTGACCCAGCTCACTATCAAGTTGGTCCATTGTTTTACTAGCACCATCTCTATTGTGATGAAGGACGAGATGGATAAGAAGACTACTGAAGAAGGCCCCAAATAGGTTGAGGATGATGTTGTCAATCTCCTCTCTCAAAATTGGGAGAATGCAAGTTAGTCCGCTACTGCTATGTTGTTTTACTATTAGTTATTAGTCTATTGTGTTTGTGTTTTTTGGCTAGTTGTTTTTGTTTTTTGGACTTTATCTTTTTTGGCCCTTGTGGCTAGTTGTGTAAAGGGTACCACACCCTGTAAATGCTGCTTATCATATCAAAAACATAGTTTCACACTTATCTAGGGTCCTCTTAATTAATTATGGTTAATTAGAGTTAATCAACCCCATTAATTCAAATGTATTCCTTATTTATGATACCTCTCGAAGATCTATCTCGAACACCCACAATTCAAATTACATAACATTCAATTGGGAAAAATCAAGGTCCTAGAAATTGGTGATAGGACCCATTCACCGTAGGTGGCAAATGGGTCCTCCCTCTATAGGACCCCCCTTTATCAACATATTTCAAATGGGTTTTTAGTGATCTTTCATTCCTTGAAGGCAAGGTCTTGGAAAATAGTACCTGGGTCCTCCCTTAATGAGGACCCCATTTTTGAATTTCATTCTAGTAGGAATTTAATAATGTTTGTTTTTAGATCTGGTGTCAGCTTGAATTTTTTGAATTTCAGGGTTAATCTCTTGATTTGGTATAAATAAGGGGTTAATTCACATTTTTTCTCCTATAAAGTTTAAGTTATCATAAGAGTACATCCAGAAGATCATTAGAGCACTTCAAGAGCATTTTCAAAGGAATTTCAAGGTAGATTATCAAAAGTTTATTGCAGAAATTCAATATCATTTCATCATGACAAGGGTTTAGTGCATTCCTACATGTTGTTGAGCTAAGAAAGTTGATGTAGCATTGAGGATCTATTGCATGCATTGTTCACATCTTATTCAAGGATAAAGATCTACATTCTTCATGGCCATTACATGTTAGATTGTAGATTTATCTCCCAAGACAACATCCAAGGTATCGACATTGCATCATTTCATGTTCATGATTCAATTTCATTATTTCATCATTTGGTTTAACTACCTACAAGGGGTTTGACTTAGGAAAACCCCTATTCACTAACAATCAACAATTTTTTCTTCCCTTGATTGTGTGTTTGCAAATTTATAGGTTGAAGATCAAGTGAAGAAGTTTAGAGCAAAATTACAAAAGTTGTCAAGTTGCAAAGTTGGTCTTCAAAGTGCAAGAACAAATAATTGAGGCTAAAAAATTAAGTACAAGTTTTCGAGAGCTAACAATCTAGAATCTAAGAGTGCATACATAAAGGAAAATAACCCAGATCTTAGTTTCAAAAATCCTCATAGGGACCCATTCACCCCTAAAGGAGAATGAGTCCTTTGTGCCCTAAAAATAGGCTTCTTGTAGTAAGGTACACACCATTTTAAGCTCTAAAAATCCCCCATATTTGCTATAAAATTTTGGGTCATTTTTTTATTGTTATTTACATCATTTTGGCCCTCATAATTGCATAAATTATAGTGATTTGGTGTGCAGATTTCTAGTGGTTTATCTTGATCTTGATACAACCCTAATTTCTTCACCTCATCAGTTCAACATGTTCTTCATGAAGGTTTTTGATCATAAAACAAGATTTGAAATAGAATTGGATGGATTAACATATCCCAAGGAACACAATGTTACAATAACCACATATTAAACTATGAAGCAATAAATAGTTCAATAAGTACTCAAATTTGTTTTGAATATGCCATACATTATAAGCCATGACCTGCATCACTCTTCTATTTTTTGTCATCAAATAATGTTGTTTTATTTTTAGATGATACAAGAATGGAGCATGGTGTCTCTACTGCAATAGAGAGCTTGATACCTTTGACGGGGGTATGAGGAAAATTAGTAAATTTCAATTTTTTTTAGCTATTTATTATTAAAAAATCAAATGATTATTGATTTGTAGTTTAATTTATATTTTGGATGGTTTCTATAGGTCTTTGCAACATCATGGTGTGAGCATTCCATTTTTGCGAACAAGGAGAGAGATCACTTGGAGGCGGTAAGTGATTATTTTGTTAAATATTTCATTTTATATATTAATGTCTATACTTTTTATTGTAATAGGTATGGCTCCATCAAGAATTAAATAGGGGGTCTAGCTCTCAAGTTTGAAGTAGAACACCATCATACACATCTCCATCCCCTTGATGATCAAAGACCACCTGTGATCTATTTTCTTCACCTAGAGGGGAATGACTATTTATTAGTATCCTTTGTTGTATGCCTATATGGCATTTTGGACATATATTTTGTATTGCACATACGTGAAATTTTATTCCTATATGGAATTCTTGTAAACCTATATGGCTATTTTTTATATATGTTATACTTATATTGACATATATTGATGATGCCTATATGGATATTTGGTTAATACATATTTTTTTTATTGATGGTGTCCATATTTGCATTATAAATACAAGCTTCAATGGATATTTGTAGATGGTTTACCTCAAATAATTAAAATCCAAGTGTATTACATACTTCATAACTTATTTCACATTCATTTCACCTATATTTGTTGGTTAATTATTATCTTTCCTACACCAGTATGTGTTTGTGGTCTTAGATGACATATTTTTGGCATGTAGTTATGGAATCGAGTTTTATTCAACGTAAAGTACAAACAATCTACACTATGTTTCCAATAATTTTATTCAAGTATATTCAAGTACCCATCCTCTAGTTGTTTGATCACTACTTCAAATTTATAGATATATTCTTCATACCCACACTTTCCTTCATCTCAAAAAAATGTTTTCCTATATTGACCAAAACGTTTATGACTCATTGAGTTCAAGAAACAAAGGATACTAGTTCTTTGGTGTAGATTATTTAGTCATAAGATTATAAAGACACCTACGTTGACCAAAAATCATAAAGTGAACTTATTCTATTGCCACCCCAATGTGTTTGAAGTGTCAGTTTAGCCCTAGGAGATGAAGAATGTAAACAATGCCTCTCAATTTTTTTTTACTAAATATAATTGATAGTTTTTGGAACATTTAAAACATTGTTGCCACAATGGAATGATTGGGATATATGGAAATTTGAGGGAGATTATTGTAGAGAGACCCTACGTGACCTTATACCTTCAGACATAATGTTTCTAAGAGCCATGGTTTTTGAGTAACAACTCATCAAAGTTTTTTTTCCTTTCGTACTTTGGTCTCTTAAGAGAAATCATCGATGCAATGTAGCCCAGAATGTTCTGACATGTTAGGGTGAAAAGCAATACCGTTCCTAGCAAAACCCTACCCACCCTAATGTGTTAGAATTGTTCGTTTGGTCGTGTGATGAACAGAACAAAAATTACACCACCTTGCAACTTTACACTACATGCATCTGACACCTTTTCCATCAACTAAAAACTTGTCACCATGGGAAAATGGATTGGCGATGGGGTTATTATAGAGGGACCATATGTGACCATGTACCTTCATATGTAATTTTTCTAAGTTCCATGTATTTCTAGTAACATCTTGTCAAAGTTTACCACCCTTTCGCACTTTGGTCTCTTAGGAGAAATCATCAATGCAATGTAGCTCAAAACTTTTTGGCATGCGAGTGTGTGAAACAGGACTTTGGCTAGCATAAACCCACCCACTTGGATGTGTTGGAATTGTTAGTTTGGTCACATGACAAACAAAAAAAAAATTACACCACCTTGCAACTTTACACTACATGCATTTGACGCTTTTTCCATCAACTGAAAACTTGTCACCACAGGAAAATGGATCGAAGATATGAAAAATCGAGAGATTTTATTATAGAGGGACGCTACATGATCCTGTACCTATATATAAAATATTTCTAAGTGCTATAGTTTTCAAGTAACAACTCGTCAAAGTTTTTAGCTCTTTCACACTTTGGTCTCTTAAGAGAAATCATCATTGTAATATAGCTCAAAAGGTTTTGGCATGGTGGGGTATGAAATAATACCTTACCTAGCATAAAACTACCCAATCAGACATGTTGGAACTACCGGTTTGGTTGCATGATGAACAAAATAAAAATTACACCACCTTGCAACTTTATATTGCATGCATTTGACACCATAGGAAAATGGATTGGAGGTATGAAAAACTAAGAGAGGTTATTGTAGAGGGACCCTATGTGACCTTGTACCTTAAAAAAAAAGTATCTAAGTGCCATGATTTTTGAGTAACTTGTCAAGTTTTTCTATACTTTTTCATTTTGGTCTCTTAAGAGAAATCATTGGTACAATGTAGCCTAGAAGGTTTCAACATGCTAGGATGAAAAATAGAACCTTTCCTAGCATAAACCTACCCACTCAGATGTGTTGGAATAGTCGGTTTGGTCACATAATGAACAAAATGAAAATTACACCACCTTGCAACTTTACACTACATGCATTTGACACTTTCCATCAACTAAAAACTTGTCACCATGGGAAAATGGATTGGAGGTATGAAAAAATGAGAGGTTATTGTAGAGAGACCCTACATGATCTTGTACCTTCAGACATAATGTTTCTAAGTGCCACGGTTTTTGAGTAACATTTCATCAAAAAAAATTTCCCTTTCGCACTTTGGTCTCTTAAGAGAAATCATTGGTGTAATGTAGTCCGAAAGGTTCCAACATGTTGGGGTACAAAACAAGACCTTTCCTAGCATAAACTACCCACTTGAATGTGTTGGAACTGTCGTTTTGGTCGCACGATGAACATAATGAAAATTACACCACCTTGCAACTTTATATTGCATGCATTTGATGCTTTTTCCATCAACTGAAAACTTGTCACCACGAGCAAATGGATTGGAGGTATGAAAAAATGAGAAAGGTTATTGTAGAGGGACACCACATGATCTTGTACCTTAAAATGAAATGTTTCTAAATGCCACAAATTATCAAATTCTCATCAAATTTTGTTGCCCTTTCACACTTTGGTCTCTTAAGAGAAATTGTCAATGCAATGTAGCTTGGAACGTTCCAGAATGTTGGGGTGAAAAATAGTACCTTTCCTAGCATAAAACTACCCAATTGAATGTGTTGGAATTTTTTAGTTTCATCGTATGAGGAACAAAATGAAAATTACACCACCTTGCAACTTTACACTACATTCATTTGACACTTTTTCCATCAACTGAAAACTTGTCAACATAGGGAAATGGATTGGAGGTAAGAAAAAATAAGAGAGGTTATTATAGAGGGACCCTACATGATCATGTAACTTCAAATGAAATTTTTATAAGTTCCATGGTTTCTGAGTAACAACTCTTCAAAGTTTCTTTTCCTTTCACACTTTGGTCTCTTACAAGAAATCTTCAGTGCAATGTAGCCTAGAACGTTCTGATATGCTAGGGTGAAAAATAGGACCTTTCCTAGCATAAATCTACCCACTCAATGTGTTTGAATTTTTTGTTTGGTTTCGTGTCACAAAAAAAATGAAAATTACACCATCTTGCAACTTTACGTTGCATGCATATTACACTTTTTCCATCAATTGAAAACTTGTCAAGATGGTAAAATGGATTGGATGTATGAAAATCAGAGAGGTTATTATAGAGGGACTCTATGTGACCCTGTACCTTTATAAAAAATATTTCTAAGTTCCATGGGTATGAAAATATGAAAGAGGTTATTATAAAGGGACCCTATGTGGCCCCGTACCTTTAGAAAAAATGTTTCTAAGTTCCATGGTTTTTGAGTAACAACTCGTCAAAGTTTGTTGCCCAGTTGCACTTTGGTCTCTTAAGAGAAATTGTTGGTGTAATGTAACATGAAATATTCCAGCATGTCGGGGTGTGAAAAAAGACCTTTCATAGCATAAACCTACCCACCTAGATGTGTTGAAACTGTTGGTTTGGATGAACGATGAACAAATTAAAATTATACCACCTTGGAACTTTACACTGCATGTATCTAACACTTTTTCCATTGACGAAAAACTTGTCACCATGGGAAAATGGATTGGAGGTATGAGAAACTAAGAGAGGTTATTGTAGAGGGACCCTACATGACCCTATACCTTTAGATGGGATGTTTCTAAGTGCCACAATTTTTGAGTAACAAATTTTCAAAATTTGATTCCCTTTTGCACTTTGGTCTCTTAAGAGAAATCACTAGTGCAATGTAGCCCTTAAAGTTCCAGAATGTAGGGGTACACAATAGGATCTTTGAGCTGGTCAAAGATTATGGAGAGTGGTGAAGGCTTTGAAAGAATGAGTAGTTGTACTAGAAGTGATGCAACCTCCATAGGAGAAATGATCACTTTAATAAATTTAAAGATCAGATCAATGGCTCCACAACATTATGAGGAATGATTTTCCATTTCAATGGAGGCATCACGAAATTGTGAGGAATGCCTTCCCACTTTAATAACAGTTTGATGAAATTATGAGGAATGACTTGTTATTTCAATAGTGGCACCATGACATTATGAGGAATACCTTTCCATTTCAATAACGACGTTGTGACATTATGAGGAATGGCTTTCCATTTCAATAATGGCATCGTGACATTATGAGGAATTCCTTACCATTTCCATAGGAGGTGTCGCTTCTGCCTCAGTCATTCGCCAATGTTTCACCTGAATATTGTGAGATATAATAGGGGGTAAGGTTCTTACACAATTCAGTCCATCCTAGTGTCTCCAGTAATTATCATGCATTACAATATTTTTCTCATTTATGACCGACTTACTCTCTGATGACTGATTCACCCTTTTCATTCCATGAACTATTATTTTTCTCTCAGAGAGAAGATGTAGATTGTTAGAATTGGATAAATTTGGTTTCTTATATATCAAATTTGGTTTCTTATATATCATTTCCTCCCTCTGCTATTTCTAAGTATTATGACTCAAATTTTATACATCTTAAGATGATTTTGTCTGAATTTAATAAAATTTCTTTTGCGAATTCCAATAATATGTTCAAATCTAGGGTTAAAAAATTCTACTTAGTTCCTGTAAATGAAAGCTTAAATGACTTAGTTGCTAAAGATTATGTTTTTATTTTTAGATTTTAGATAGGTTACCATTTAAACTTACAGTTTGTTGAATGTTATATAGTAGGGTAAGGGCACTGACATAATGTAATTTTCAAAGCACGACATTATAAATAAAATGTTATAAATATGATTTTTTTTTTTTTATATAAGTAAAGTTGAAATGTGACAACAAAAGGTCTAACTATCAACTGGTCATTCTCAAGGACTAGGTGCTAGTATTGCTAATCAACTTGGCTAGAACCTAAATATGAAATTTGCAATTGAGACTGAATAAATAGAAACACATGATAACTCTATATTAGAGAACAATCTTAAAAATATTGATAATATAATGAAGAAAAAAAATAATATGGATATTGCAAATGATTCATCTTTTTCAAAAAAATGTGAATGTTGACATTGTACATCAATTTTGCAAGATAAGAGTCCATTCAAAGTGAATAAAGGGGCATAAATATGCATATAATCTTCCCAATATTCACTGTATATGTGTAAAAATGCAACAATAATAAAATGAGAAACTTTAAGTTAAACAGGGGCAATAAGTCCTTTATATGCCATATGAAATTTTGAACCATCACACATTGCTTATCATATTATGTTATGCTCTTGGACTATTCCTTACCCAATTATATGTACTTAATTTCTATTTCAACCCTAGGGCCATATTTTCTTTTCATTTTCCAATACTAAGGAAAAAAATATGTACCTTGATGCTAATCTCCTATGTACCTACACGTTATATCATACTTGTTTACCCTTATTTGGAGAAACCTTCTATGTCTTGATGATTATCTATTTTCTATATGACTTTCATAGTTATCATGAATAATATATAATTGTTGTTACATGATGCTAGCAATGATGATTTTTGCATTACTTTTCATGATCCATATTCTTGCATTCTTTCAATTTTAGATTTCATGTAGTTTTCATAAACTATTTTTTATCTCTATTTTTTTCACACTTTGTATACAACCAATTGAAGGGGGAATGCATTATCATTAACACTCTTATGTTGAGATTACCAAAACCCACCTATACTCATATAGAGTCTCATCACTATACCTAAATAGATCTTGACAACACTTACACACCCACACATGAGTATGAATCTATTGCATTAGTATCATAGTGTAGATCATACTTACCACATAGAGTTTAAAAAAATTACATGGTGATATAAAATATGTCAATATCAAATTGTTACACCTAAGAAGATGGTCCATTTACCACCACTAAGGGAACCACATTATGTCATTTTGACTTGATTGTGAAACACAACAAAAGATGGTGAATGTAATTTTTATCACAACAAAGTCCACTGTGACACATGCAAGCATGGCACCATGTAAAATTTATGTAATGCTGCTCAATATCCTAATGAGGACTATATTCTCCTTTCAAATTGAATGTGGGATGGAATCACATAGTCAATTTGACAAGAGAGAAGGAATTTGATATGGTGATTTTTGCACACTAACCAACAATATATTTTCTCAATAGGCAAGGATGAAAATTTATCTTCTAATGAAGCGTATATGTTTTCTATAAAGATAAGGATGATTAATATGATGCATTTGATTATATTAACAAAATCTAATCTAATCCCTTAGAAAAATCTAATACTTTTGATTAAGGTTATGTATGTTGAGCACTCATAATTTTGAATTCTTAGCAAAATCTAATCCCAATTTAATCAACATGATAAAAAAATCAAAGCATTATATTAAGCATGTATGATAAGAAGTGATAAAGAAATATAAGAGAATGAAAGAAAATATAAAGAACATGTATAAAGACTTGACATACCTTAAAATTAGAGATTGAATTTGAGAAACCACCCAATTAGGGGAGAGGGCCTAGTAGTCGTGCACCCTAACTTCACGCTTCTAATTATCCTACGTCGAAATTTCAAATCACTCCCAATTTTTTACAGCAGCTTACTTGGCAAGTTCTCTGCTTATAACTAAGGTTTCAGGGCCACATCATCAAATATGATGCCACATCAGCATGCGCTTTTGTCAAGGTGTCCAAAAAGGCCCCAAAAAATAGTGAGACCAATTCTCGTGCATTACATCATGAGTAGTTGAGCGCTGATGTGGTATCACATGATTGGTTGCTTTTTAGATGAAAAGCATACATTTTGTTTAATTATGGGTAGTCAAATCACAACTATTGGACATTATATAAATGACTATTGGGTATTATATTTACGATTGGGTGCATGACTATTGGACCTCGCACGACTATTGGGCCCTCTCCCCTATGTGTAGTTTATTCTTCTTATTGGATCAAACTCCTCAAGAATTTGACCTTTTCATGGAGTTGCTTCCATTTCAAAGTTAAATTCTATATAACTCTAAAGAATTACTAAAAGCTATAGAATTAACCATTCTATGATGTGAAATTATAACAATAAAATCTTAATTAACATTTCAACACTAAAAAAAATGAAAATATGAGTTAATATAATCAAATTTGATGTAAAAACTCTATTATTTCCTCCTTCCTAAGTTGGAAAAATAGAAAAGGGTGGTGCAAAGGTGGTGGAATGTGTAAAAGTTGTATGTTCTTTCCCCAATAACATGAAAAAACATTTTTTATCAGATAATGCATAGATGCAGGAGAATAATAGAGCATGTGGGCATAAACATGGGTCCCTTTTCTTTATTACCATTTTTAGTGTAAGATAAAATGCGCTTGCATTATAACACAAACATGTTTTGGCTTTCTTTATAAACGACCAAATTTCAACTTTCTCAAAGCATGCTTGTGTTTTGAAAAAGATGATTTTGTAAAGGTTTTCCAATTGACATCATGTGTCAATAGGGGTTGGGTTGAGGTACATCTATGACACCATTATTAGAGCAATTATGAAAAAAATTAAGTGCTATATATGTCTCATTTTTTGTGCGATATGAATTTTTACCATAATTCCTTATATGTTCAAGGCTATACATTAACCCTCAACCCTATGCATTATACCATCAATCCCTCAAACCTTAAAACCTTAATCCCTCAAACATGAATCCTCAACTATAAACCCTCTACCCTATACGTTATACCATCAACCCTATACCCTCAACCCTTAAACCCTTAAACCCTCAACCCTATATATTAAACCCTAAACCCTAATCCCTCGATCCTATACCTTAAACCATTAATCCCTCAACCCTCAACCCTTAAACCCTTAATCCATCAACCCTAAAACCTCATCTATAAACCCTCTACCCTATACATTAGACCCTAAACCCTGATCCCTCAACCTTCAACCCTTAAACCCTCAACCCTTAAACCTTAATATGTCAACCATCAACCCTCTAGCCTATTCATTAAACCCTCAACCCTAAGCACTCAACCCTATACCCTCAACCCTTAAACCCTTAAACCCTCAACCCTCAACCCTTAACCCTCAACCCTAGTCCCTCAACCCTCAACCCTATACCTTAAACCCTTAATCCTTGAAAAACCTAAACCCTTAAATCCTCAACCCTTAAAATATTAATCCCTCAACCCTAAACCCTTAACTGTAAACCCTCTACCCTATACATTAAACCTTCAATCCTAATCCCTCAACCCTCAACCCTAAACCCCATACCCTGAAACCTCAACCCTAAACCCTCTACCCTATACATTAAACCCTCAACCCTAAACCCTAATCCCTATACCTTCAACCCTCAACCCTCTACCATATACATTCAACCCTCAACCCTCAACACTATACATTAAAACCTCAACCCTAATATGTCAATACTATACCCTCAACCCTTAAACCACAAACCCTTAAACCATGAACCATGAACACTAAACCCTTAAGCCTATACATTAAACCCTCAATTCTAATCCCTCAACCCTATACCTTAAACCCTTAATCCCTCAATACTTGACCCTTAAACCTTCAACCCTTAAACCCTTAAGCCATCAACCCTAAAACCTAATCCGTCAAACCTATACCCTTAACCCTTAAACTCTTAAACCCTCAACCCTATACCCTAAATCCTTAAACCCTTAAAAGTTGAAACCACAACCTTCAACCCTCTACCCTATACATTGAACCCTCAATCCTAATCCCTTGACTCTATACCTTAAACCATTAATCCCTCAACCCTCAACCCATAACCCTCAACCCTTAAACCCTTAATACCTTAACCCTCAACCCTATACCCTCAACCCTTAAACCCTTGAACCTTAAACCCTTAAATCCTTAACCCTCAACCCTCAAACCTCTACCCTATACATTAAATGTTCAACCCTAATCCCTCAACCCTCAACCCTCAACGATAAACCCTCTACCATATACATTAGAACCTAAACCCTATTCCTCAAACCTTCAACCTTTAAACCATCAATATTTAAGCCCTTAATCTCTCAACCCTCAACCCTTAACCCTCAATCCTCAACTGTCAACCATCAACCCTTAGCCCTCAACATTAAACCTCAACCCTTAAACCCTTAAACCCTTAAACCATCAACCCTCAACTATCATTTTTCAACCCTAAACCATTAAACCCTCAAACCTAATCCATCAACCCTACACCTTAAACCATTAATCCCTTAAACCATCAACCCTTTGTAAGAGAGGGGGACCAACCATGTGCAAGGCCCCAGATCATGGAGAGCCAAGAGTGGAAGGTTGCCCTAAGTTACCTCACTCTAAAGGGGTGTTTTGAAATGAGGGAAAAGAATGATGAGGACTATAAGGTCCTTCAATCACTCTGCAGACCTGAAATCTAGAATGGGGCTAGGCGAGTTGGTTTTCGGGTTTAACACTACACCTCAAGTAGCTCTCTTCCTAAGGATGAAAGCATAGTTCTTGGATGACAAGGTGTCACACTAGTGTCTCTCAGGTGTGTTGGCATTAGTAAGACCAGAGGATTGAAAATATGGTAAGAACCACTAGAAAATGAGTTGACAGCCTAGCTAGTCTCTTCTAAAGGAACAAAATAGAACTATAAAGTAGGAAAGATATAAGCGAATATGGTAAAGTAAGTATATGAAAGCTAAGGTGACAAAGATAATCTCACAAAGATGCTCATTTTCTAGCTAGCTCCTAAAAGCACGTCCACCTACACACAAGAAAGAGGGAAAATTGTTGGGGGTTGTATAGGGTTCTGCCTTAGTCAGACCCCTATTTTCATGTTTGCAGCTCCATGGATAGCTAACATAGAAATGATAGAAAAATGTGTGATAAAGAAGTAGAGAAGGAGAAGAAGCAAGTAACACTATAAAACAATATTAAGCTACTCAACCAAATTGTAAAGGAGAGGAGTGAAAATGCTTACCACCCCCACCAAGAGATCACTAGCCAATGATGGAGAAAGAGAGCTTGAACAATCACCAAAGCCTCAACTGTGATGAGGGAGGTGTTAGAAAACCTCAATCCCTTCTGCAATGGCTTGTTCCATACTTTCTCTACGGAGTTGATGGAGTGTTGAAGTGTTGCTGAGAGTTCTTGGGGATGCCAAAAGAGATTGCTAGAATTCTTGGAGAGTGCCAAAGGATGAAATGAAGTGAGAATGGATCAATTTGAAGGAAAAATGACCAAGAATAAGGCATCTTCGAGTCAGTTGGTCAAAGAGGGATGTTACAAATCGTTCCCAATAGGAAGTGTAACACCTTTTCCAACTTCAGACGTAGGAATCCATTAGGGACATAAGTGTGTCATGCGCACGTCTACATGCTGCATGGGAGTCCCTGATAGTTATTATTCTATTGATGCAAAAAATAGATGCCAAGTGGAATGAAGACAACCCATTGATGTGGAATTTTACCTCCAAATTTAGTTTTCTAAGGTGAGGATGTATGAAAGGGGAATTTGCATAAGGGGTGAAAATTTTCTCCTATACATTTTCCCCCCATTTTTGTGAGCACGAATACTAATGAGTGCTTTGGTAAAGTAGATAGAAGAGTGAATAGGGTTAGAAATTTATACCTAAACTATCGAGGAAGCATATCACATTCTGGTGAGCTCGAAAGTGTAGGGTAGGGAAAGGACTTCATAGCCCCACAAAACTATGAAGGCATAGAATGAATGTCTTACAAGTTCATAGTACTGTAAGGAGGCAACCCCCTAGATCTCTCACTTGAAGGAAGCCCCAAGAGGTAAGTGCCTTACAAGCCCACAAACCTACAAGGAATGTGTCCTCTAAGATCTCTCACATGGAGGAAACCCAAAAAGTGTCCTATAGACCAGTAGACCTATAGGGGAGTGACCTCAGAGATCTCTCACATGGAGGAAGCTCAAAGGAAGCACCCTACAGGCCTGAAGACCTATAGAGAATTATCCTCCAAGATCTCTCACTTGAAGGAAACCCAAAGAAAGTGCCCTACAGACTCGTGGACCTATGGGGGAGCGACCCCCAAAATATCTCGCATGGAGGAAGCTGAAAGGAAGCACCCTACATGCCCACAGACCTATAGGGAATTATCCCCCAAGATATCTTGCATGGAGGAAACCAAAGGTAGGGGAATCTGTAGAGTCGAGAAGCATCTTCATAGGCACACCTGCAAAGTGACATGTTTACTAGTAGATAGAACATGTCAAAAAGCGGGCACACAAGAAAGTAAGTGGACAGTCACATAGACCATCAAAAAGTTGGAAAAATTTCAAAGGGGTCCCTTAAGAACCCAGCATAAAGAAGGGGTCCACTCAAGGGACACGTTGTTCGAAAGTATGGAAGAGATATTTCTTTCTTGAATTGATTCATCATCAAGGAATCCTTTTGAAATATGTTCACTTTATCAAGGAATCTGAAAGGAATAAAATTACCCCATGTGAGGGGAAGGTCAAAGATGCTCCCACCTCAAAGGGAAGGTTTTCAAGTTCTTTCTTTATGAACCCATGATGAAGGAAAGACGTTCTATTAGGGTTTCAAGTTGAGAATGTGATCTTTGAAAGAGTTTGAAAGGATTTGTTGGAAAGAAATGCATTTTTTAAAAATTGAAATGTTATAGAAATGATGTCATCACACATGAAAGGGACAATGCAAGCAAAGAAGACAGAAAGATAAAAGAAAGGAAAAAGAGAAACATAAAGGGCACAATGGTGATATGATATTTCTGGGCTAGAACTACTCATAAATATTTATAAGTATAATAATAGTATATAAAATGCATTTTCATCAACCCCCTACTATATCAGACCATGTGAAGAATGTAGGAGAACAAAAAGTGAAAATAAAAAATTAGGTCAACATGGAAGGGAAGCCTAAATACCCCCAATGCTTTGCATCATCCCCAATTTATTGAAATCAATCACAAACATGGAAGAATGATGATACAAATAGAAGAAGGTTTATGACACAAAAACCACTCTTGTATCCAAGCACCAACAAGGGTGACAAGGGTCATCCAGAAACACATAACATGATCACAGGGGAACACAACACATAACACACACATTTATTCTAAAGATAAAGAAGAGGCCTCCCCTTAACACTGATTGAACAAGAGGTTGTCTGCTTCCAACTCTAGATCAATACCTAGAGTGGTGGGATGTTAAGAGGAGGAGATTTTGACCCTCCTACAATAAGAGCTAAGGAAGAGGGCCCCGCAAGGTCCTCTCTACTAAGCTCTTGTAGAGCTAAGCTCAGCGATTTCATGAAGATTGTTGACAAGGCCAGAAGTGTTCAGAGAGTTAAACATGCACTTTACAGGAGTGCCATAATTTACCTCAATGGACATGAAGGATTGCACCCGAGATTCACAACTAGGATCATTGAACAATTCGGGAGTGGTGACGAACTCAGGGGAAGCTGAGACTGGTTTTGTCACTAATGCAAAACAAGTTAGTGTTGGACCACCTTTTAGAGAAGGTGGGCTCCTCTTACATCCTCTATTAATGGAAGTACTACCCTCCACCTTTTGCTTCATTGGGGGATGTGAAATCCCCACAGATGAGGTGAGAGGTGTAGAGGAAGAAGAGGAGGAGAAAACTATAGCAGATACCACTTAAGTATTCGACATATCTATGGGTTTAGGGAAAGGAGGGACATCCAGAAGGGACATCAACAAGGGTGGCTCCACCAAAGGAGCGATGAACACTTGCACCTTTTTGGGTTAGGAACATTCATACTCATAGAAGAAGCCAAAAAGTGAGACTGAACTAGATTGGGTGGAAGTAGAGGGGAGGAGAGAGGAGGATGAGGTAGGAGGCCTTGATATAAGGGCGTTCATCTCCTCTTCCTTCCTCTACAAGGCAGCCTGCTTAGCTGCAAGGGCCTTTCATTGGCACTTGTGCTAGCACACAAGGTGGTTTTTGTAACTCTTTGAACCGAAGGCCATAGGTTGGGAGGGAACGAAATGCTCTTGCTCAGCCATGGGAGTGTCTACTACAACCATTTCCAATGGAGGAACAGACTCCTAAATGGGAGTAGGAGGATCGGGTTGGGAAACAACAGGGGGAGTTGGCTCAAGTGCCTCAGTATCAGGCCTCTTCCCATTTACTGCTTTGGCAGAAGAAGTGATAAGAGGCCATGGAGGCTGGGACATATAGGATTCCTGACGGGGACCTTTCTTCCTGCTATACCGAATAGGCCTAGGCTCCTTGGGAAAAATAGGAAGCTCAAACGTGGGACACTTGGGTTTCACCAAGTGGGCACCATAGGATTCTCTCAGAAATGTGGAATGGAATTTGATGGCGCCATAGTAGGGAAAGAGGAAGAATTAGGCTAAACAATAGAAGAGGGAGGAGGATTTTGGGACTACTTCTCTTCTTCCCTTCTATGTGCCTTGGCAGCATCACTGTCAGCTTTTAAGCAAGCCCTATGTGAAATTACATAAGGCAACAGAGGGTATCTCACTCTCGACGTCAAGCGCCCTCTCTTGTAATTCTGATAAGTTTGGTACAAAAGTTCCTTCCTAGGCGGAAGAGGATCAACATGCATAGGCCAAGAGTAATCCAAGGAGTAGCTACCATGAGCAACCAATGGTTTATAATCGGTGTCATGCATCATGTGCAAAAAACCCTTGTGGATAAATTTTATACATTTATGCACAACCGAGGGTACACCATTCATAGCTACTAACCAAGGGATACCCAACTTCACTCTAAAGAGTTTAGATCTAGGGATTATGTTGAACAAAAGCTTCACAGATTTAGATCCAATAAAAATGAACAAGACAATACTACCCAAAGGAGGTATGAAAATTCCATCATGCATGCAGATGGTGCTTACAGGTGCATCATACCCATCTTTATGCAAAAAATTTATTAGCATGATCTCCTTAGTTATAATGTTTACTTGAGATGTTAGATCAACGAGAACACCTGCTATGATGTTTCTATTTATTTGTGTAGGGATGTAGAGAGGAGATGGTTCCCTATTAAAATCCATTAATAGATCCTATGAAGTGAAGCTTATACTAGTACCACTACTCACAGACTATGCAGAGGGTATAGGTTGATGCAGGAAAGAGTCCATCACATGCAATAAACGACACTCTCACAAAGCCCCCCAAAGATTGCAAGATAGGACAGCGACCTAGCTAAGGTTTTGTTGCACAACACTTTTGAAACCTTCTAACTATGCCTACTAGGGGTTGCAGGTTGGGTTGTAAGCTAAATGACTCACAACACTCACACCTACAACACTCCTAGAATATGAGGAAATAATATTTTAGTATCACAAAACAAAACCAAAATGGTTCATGTCGGATTCACCAAAAATGTAAGAGAGGGGGACCAACCATGCTCAAGGCCCCAAGTCATGGAGATCCAAGAGTGGAAGGCTCCCCTAACTTACCTCACTCTAAAGGGGTGTTTTGAAATGAGGGATGAGAATGATGAGGATTGTAAGGCCCTTCAATCACTTTATAGACCCAAAATCTAGAATGGGGCTAGGCAAACTGGTTTTCAGGTTCAACACTACACCTCAGGTAGCTCTCTACCTAAGGATGATAATGTAGTTCTAGGATGATAGTGCAACGTGCTAGCATCTCTCAGGTGCGTTGAGGTTCACACAACCAGAGGAATAAAAATATAGTAAGAACCGCCAAAAAATGAGTTGATGGCCTAGCTAGTCTCTTCTAAAGGAACACAACAAAACTATAAAGTAGGAAAGATACAAGTGAATATGGTAAAGTAAGTAAATGAAAGATAAGGTGAGAAAGATAATCTCACAAAGATGCTTGTTTGCTAGCTAGCTCCTAAAAGAACATCCACCAACACACAAGAAAGAGGGAAAATTGTTGGGGGTTGTATAGGTGTCTTCCTCAGTTAGACCCCTGTTTTGGTGTTTCTACCTCCACAAACAACCAACATAGCAACGATAGAAAAATGTATGATAAAGAAGTAGAGGAGAAGAAGCAACAGTACAAAACAGTATTAAGCTACTCAACCAAATCATAAAGGAGAGGAGTGAAAATTCCTACCACCTCCACCAAGAGCTCACTATCTAATGATGGAGAAACAGAGCTTGAAGAATCACCATAGCCTCAACTATGATGAAGGGAGGTGTTACAAAACCTCAAGCCCCTACTGCAATGGCTTGTTCCACACTTTCTCTACAAAGTTGTTTTGAGTGTTGTTGCTGAAATGGAGTATTGAAGTGTTGTTGAGAGTGCTTGAGAATGCCAAAAGAGATTGCTAGACTGCTTAGAGAGTTGCAGAGGATGAAATGAAGTGAGAATGGATAAATTTGAAGGGAGAATGAGCAAGAATAAGGCATCTTCAGGTCAGTTGATCGAAGAGGGACATTACAAATCATTACCAATAGGAAGTGTAACACCTCTTCCAAATTCATATGTAGGAATCCATTAGGGATGTAAGCATGCCACGTGGATGTCTACGCACCGCACAAGAATCCCCAACATGTATTCTTCTACTAACAAAAAAAATAGATGCCAAGTTGAACAAAGGTAGGCTGCTGATATGAAAATTTTCCTTCGCATTTGATTTTCTAAGGTGAGGATGTATGAAAGAGGAATTTGTATAAGGGGTGAAAATTCACTCCTATACACCCTTAAACCATTAATCCCTCAACCTTGATCCCTCAACTATAAACCCTCTACCCTATACATTATATCCTCAACTCTAATCCCTCCACCTTATACCCTCAACCCTATACCCTATACCCTATACCCTAAACCATTTAACCTATACATTAAACCATCAACCCTAAACCATAATCCATATACCCTCAACCCTCAACCCTCTACCCTTTACATTAAATCCTCAACCCTATACCTTCAACCCTCAACCCTAATACCTCAACTCTATATCATCAACCCTTAAACCCTTAAACCCTCAACCCTCTACCCTATACATTAAGCCTCAACCCTAATCCCTCAACCCTATACCTTAAATCCTTAATCCATCAACCCTCAAATCTTAAACCCTTAATCCCTCAATCCTCAATCCTCAACCCTTAAACCCTAATCCCTCAAACCTCAACCCTATTCCCTATCCCTAAACCCTCAACCCTGAACCCTCAAACCTCAACCTTGAACCCTCAACTGTAAACCCTCTACCCTATACATTATACCCTCAACCATAATCCCTCAACCCTATACCTTAAACCCTAATCCCTCAATCCTCAACTCAAATACCTTAACCCTTAGTTCTTAAGCCCTCAACCCTCACCCCTCTACCCTATACATTAAACCCTCAACCCTAATCCCTAAACCCTATAACCTCAACCCTTAAACCCTTAAACCCTAAACCCTAATCGCTCAATCCTATACCTTAAACCATAAACCCTAATCCCTCAAACCTATACCTTAAACCATAAACCCTCAATCCTCACCCCTCTACCCTATTCATTAAACCCTCAACCCTAATCCCTCACCCCTATACCTTAAACCCTAATATCTTAACCCTCAACCCTTAAACCCTCAACCCTCAACCTTGAAACCCTAAAACTTCAACCCTTACTACTTCAACCCTTAAACCATAAACCCTCAACCCCTAAACCTTAAACCCTCAACCCTCAACCCTCAACCCTCAACCTTCAACCCTCAACCCTCAACCCTCAACCCTATACCTTAAACCCTAATCTCTCAACCATCAACCCTTAAGCCCTCAACCCTAAATCCTCAACCCTAATCCCTATCCCTAAACTCTCAACCCTTAACCCTTAACCCTCAAACCTCAACCCTGAATCCTCAACTATAAACCCTCTACCCTATACATTGTACCCTCAACCCTCAACCCTATACCTTATACATACAAGCATACATTCATACTTACATACATACAAGACATACATACATACATACATACATACATACATACATACATACATACATACATGCATGCATGCATGCATGCATACATACATACATACATATAGACACATACATAAATACATACAAGCAAACATACATACATACATGCATACATACATACAGGCATACATACCTACATACAAACATACATACATCAAACATACATTTAACAAAATTGCACAAAAATAATTTCAAGTGAGACATAATGCGAGTGGATTATAACACACTTGTGTTATTCCTTGCTTTGGGAAACGTAAAGCAAGACAAAGCAAAAATGAGAAAAATATAAGGCAAGACATAACACGAGTGTGTTATAGCATGCTTCCGTTATGTATTTCTTTGGGAATCTCCAATCCTTTGGCTTGGATTTGCTTTGAATTTCCAACCCAAAGGCTTGGAGTGTCTTCACAACATCCAAAGACATGTTTTTGCATATTCTACAAAATTTCACATAATCTCGTTTATGGTAATTGTCGAGTTTTCACATGTTTCAAGGTCGAGTAAATCAAACACCTGGATAATGTTAGGCTCTCTCTTAGCTATTTAACGGTGTAATTGTTTTCACATTTTGACTATGTTAAGTATTTTATCTTTAATTTCTTTTATTAGTGTGTCCATTTTTTGTCAAAAACCAATGTTTGGTATTTTTTATTTTATTTTCTCACTGTTCATTGAAACTTCAAATAAATTACACTTTTATAAACTAGACTCCATTCTACACATATTAAAAAAATATTTTTGATTTGTTTTCAAAAATTATAGGGTTGCCATGATCAAATTTATATTTTACAGAATGTGTCCAATTTAAAAATTAGTAAAAAATTATATATTCATTAAAAAACTATAAAAAAAAATAGCAAAAACTACATGTTGTTAGCTAATTTCTCATTGAAGTGATTTTAAAAATGCCAAAAAAAGTTAACCTTTTAAGGGAGCCACAAAAGATGTTATGTTATGGTTTTTGATAAAAAACAACACCAATTATGTGGCTCCCTTTTTTGAACCCCTTAATCTCTACCATTTTAAAAAACTAATAGTTTAGAAAATAGACTCATAGCACTACAACCCTTGTTTTTGTTGCATCTAATTTTTTTTAGTGTAACTATCCTCAATTTCTCCTCCAAGGTTAGTATTTCCTGATTTCAAAAAAAAGTGGCCACTTGAGACCCCTTTTTGGTCCCTCATCTTTGTGTACTTACCATAGAGGTAGAGAAAAAATTGACTTCTGAAAAGTATGACAATTTTTTGCTCCTAGAACACCACAACAAAATGGAGTTGCAAAGAGGAAGGACTAGACTGCACATGAGAGGCAAAGAACAATGTTGTGTCAAGAAAATTTACCATATATGTATTGAAGATAAACGGTTAAAATTTTTGTATATATTCTAAACATAGTTTAGATCAAACACAAGACTAATAAGACACCATATGAGCTAGGGAGAGGAATATTGAATTTATTCAAACATCAAAATATTTGGAAGCAAGTGCTACATCAAAAGAGCTTGAAGAAAATTTGGGTAATTTTGATTCTAGATTTGATGGTCTTTTTCTTGGTTATTCTTAGAGAAGTAAAGAATATAGATGTTATTACAAAAGGCTAAAAAGGATTGTAAAAAGTGAAAAATGTGAGAGTTGATGAAACAATTCATTCTACTAGTATTACAAAAGTAGAAGATAATGAAGAACCAATTCACAATAGTATAAAAGATTCATAATTTGTTGCAAAAACTCCAAAAAAGCATGTTCAAAAGAATGACTTTGAAGATTAGATTATAGTAGACAAAGATAGTGGGTTTCAGATCTAGAAGAGACTTGAGAGAGCAAATGAACAAGTACACTTTTCATTACTGTAAAAGATAGAACCTAAGTCCTATAAAGAAGAAAGAAAATAGAAATGTTAGATAGAAGCTATGGAGGAAGAGCTGAATTAGATCAAGAATAATGAAGCTTGGGAACTTGTCCAAAGATTTAAAGGAAAGAATGTGATTGGAATCAAGAGGGTTTTTAAAAATAAGCTAAATGAAGAAGGTGAATCAATTTGGAACAATGCTAAACTTGTATGTAAGGGGTATGCTCAGGTTGAGGACATAGATTTTGAAGAAACATTTGCTTCGGTGGTGGAAGCAATCAAGATGTTTTTAAATCTCTTAGAATTCAATAATTTCATTGTATACCAAATGGATGCAAAATTAGAATTTCTAAATGGTCAATTAGAAGAAGAGGTCTACATTGAACAACCGGAAGGGTTTTAATGTTCTAACAATCCAGATTATGCTTGCAAATTGAAGAAGGTTGTGCATTGACTCAAACAAGCTCGTAGAGCTTGGTATTCAAGGTTGGATGGATACTGGAAGAAGAAAGGGTTCCAGAGAGGATATGCAGATAGTAATCTATACATAAAAAATAAGGTGGTCAATTATTGATAGTTGTGGTCTATGTAGATGATACCATTTTGGTGGTAGCACTGATGACATGTGCATGGAGTTTTAGAAGGAAATGCATAATAAGTTTGAAATGTTTATGCTATGTGAATTATCTATATTTCTTGGGTTGTAGATTGTATAATTAGACAAAGGCTTTTTCATTTCCCAGAACAAGTACATTAAGGAGATGCTAAGTAATTTCATAATGGAAGATTGCAAACTGGTGAGTACACTTATGGTTATAGGATGCAAATTGAGTAAAGATGATGAATCTACTTTTGTAGACCAAACCCTATACAAATCTATGATTGGTAGTTTTCTATATGTGACAACATATAGATCAGATATAATGTAGGTAGTTGGCATGGTTGCTAGATTTCAGGCAACACCTAAAAAAATCATGTTAAAGTAGTGAAAAGAATATTTAGATACTTGAAGGCTACTATAGATTTTGAACTGCGGTATCCAAAGAGTGAAAATTTCACTCTGACTACATACACAGATGTAGATTGGGCAAGATGCATAGATGATCAAAAGAGAACAAGTGGCAGAGAATTCTTTCTTGGTGATAGTTTGGTGTTCTAGTTGAGCAATAAACAAGACTCAGTTTCTTTATCTATAGCAGAAGTAAAGTACATTGCTGCAACATCATGTTGCACTTAGGTATTGTGGTTCAAGTAGAATTTGAAGGACATGAAGATTGAGTTTGATGAACCTATCTCTATTCTTTTTGATAGCACCAATTCCATAAATATCTCAAAGAATCTAGTAATGCATTCAAGAATAAAACACATTGCAATCAAGTATCTTTTTATAAGGGAGAAGGTTGTAGAAAAGGAGAAAGTAGAAGATATATTCACAAAACCACTTCCTAAGGAGACATTTGAGTTTCTTTGACCAAAATTGGGAGTTATTGTTCCCTCCTCTTGAATCAAGAGGAAGCATAGGTTGAGGGGGAGATTAGTCTCCTAGTTGCCACAAGAAGGCTTGGTGGTCTTGTGAAATATTTTTAGAAGCAATGAAGTATGGAATTAGGGGGAGTCTATCTGGGAAACAAGTTTTCGGATTGTGTAGAGTACCAAAAATGTAGATTAAGGGAGAAAGGAATAATTTTGGGATGTTGAACTTTTCCATTGATGTCAAAAGGGGGAGAAAATATAACTCAAAATGCTACATCTTCCAAGGGGTAGAAATCAAACTAAGGGTGAGAAATATCTTTGTGTGTAATCGACTAGTTTGGTGGCCCAACATTTTGTTGTCCTCCATCAATGATAGGGGGAGATTGTTGAAGATAGGTTGTCATTAATGCCAAAGTTTTTCAGTAATATCATTGATGTCAGAATTTTAGTATGATTGCATACCTATCTGTGTTGGTAATTTTACTATTAGGAAGAAAAATCAAGAAATATATATTACTAGTTTCTAAGGTGTGGTTGTATATCTTATGTATGCTTGCATCTATTCACTATGACAATGGTGATCCAGAAGTCTATACTGGAGTGTTTTAGTTAAGTTCTTAGGTCAGAGAGATTTCTCTAGAAATATAATTATGGTCCACATTTCTTTCAAAAATATAGTTTTTCTTTGCAAATTTAGAGGAGAGTATGTCTACAATAGTTCTATCATATTCTTAAGTTTCCAAAGGATATGTTTAGCATGCAAAAATATTGAAGTGACAAAAGGTTCTTTATGTCTATCTATCAACTAGTTGGTGTTCAAGGCTTGTGCGGTAATGGATAGTAGCATGCAGATTTCAAATATTGCATGTGGTGTTAAGATAGGACTTGCTTAAGGTTTTTGTGGTAACACACGGTATCATGTAATTTTTGGTAGCAATAAAATTTAATTTTAGGACCAATGTATTACACATTCATGTAAATTGAATTTAGGTCCACATTATGTCATCTTGTCTATTTGCAGATCCTTGGGAAACATAGAAGAGTGTTATTGTAATTTTATGTATATATTTCAAATGTTTAGATGCATTTGAGTGTGATCATAACTTGAGTGTGAGTGAGTGAATTAGAGTTACACTTGTGTCAAGAAAAGTTGGTTGCTGGTGAAAATTATTAAGAGAAGGTGGTGAAGATAAAGGGGAGAGTTTTATTTATGTGTGTGCACTAGTATTCAAAGATCATATGAATTAAGGAAGAGTGTTAGTTGTTACTCTAGAACATGTTGAATTTCATAGAAGATCTGTAAGAATTATCTTTGTATTCTGATAGGACTAGTGTTCTACATGTTGTACTATTTTAGTTGGGGATTGGTGTCTCTAGTAGGTTGGTGCCTACAAGTACAATAGGGGATTGGTGTCTCTGGTAATTTGGTGCCTACTTCTGATTGTAAAATTCACCTGTATATTTCTGCATTGTGAGGTTGGATTTGGATAATAGATCTAAGCAACTATTCTCACCATGGTTTTTCCCATCTTGGGTTTCCATGTATATCTAGTGTTCACTTGTGTTCTTTATGCTTTATTTTTTCATTACTTATGTGGGGTTTTCTATGAAGAACTATATATTCTGAGAACCGTAGCAAAGTTAAGAAAATTGAATTGATTAGATCTACTAATTCACCCCCCTCTCAACAGATTATGTGTCTCAAACCTATTTCAACTAGTTCCCTAATTTTCCATGAAAAATTTATGGATGATATAATTCTAGTTAGTGGAGTCTTAGCTATGAAAGAAAATTAATTAAAATAATTTTTATCTAGTTATGAGAATACCTCTTGGAAAAAATCAACGTTCCTAAAGTACCACTTTTTTCTCAATACTCCTACTCTAAGACAAATAATTTTTTTTAGCTCTCTTGAATGTGAAATTGAATCTCTCCCATCCTCCTATATTGCATTTCCACTTTTTAAGAGATCATGTTGTAAAGGATTTAATGCAAACTTGTAGGATGGAAAATCTCTCTTAATGCAAGATGACAAGATTCGACTTATTAAAGTTACTCTTCAAAATATCTCAATGTATAGTATGAATTTCTTATGCATTCATAAAAAAATAATGAAAAGGTGAAAAAAATTCAAAAATATTCCTTTGGTCTAATAGAAAAGATTAAAAAATTTATTCCTCTGCTAGCTTTCAAGCTTGCATGTAAACCTAAAATTAATGAGGTGCTAGGGTTAAGATTGATGAAATATTTTAATCTAGCTCTTCATGCTAAAATTATGTGGAGACTCCTTAATGAAGAGGAGTGTAAAACTAAAAGTAAGGAAGTACCAAGGTTAAGATTGATCAAATATTCTAATCTGGCTCTTCATACTAAAATTATGTGGAGACTCCCTAATGAAGAGGAGTGTACAACTATTACCTCTAAGAAATAACCAAAAGGAAGGAATGGAGATATTTTATTGAGTAATGAAACACCCCAAGGTTTTATTATTTATAAAGTATGGTTCCTAGTAGATTTATCATTAATCAAGGAGCAACATAGAAACTTGGTGATGGTAGAAATATAAATGTTAGGTATGAAATTTTGATTTTGAATTCAATTTAAAAGAAATAGAAGAGGATGCTCCCATAGCTAAAGCTCACAAAATAAATTTTGAAATAAATTTTGCTAATTATATCAAAAACCTAATTGGTACAATGAATTGGAAGATAATGACCTCAACATCTACGCTCTTTGTGGATGATCTTACTAAAATGGATGCTTTGTTGCATTCTTTTCTTATTCCTCAAATTGATAAAAGGGATGAATTGGTTTGAATTACCATTCCTATAAGGTTATTTTTCTCTTGCTATAATGGATTTTTTGTATTGGAAAATCAAGGTCACTCTCCTTTTTTTCATAGGTATGAAAATCCCAATCAATTCCAAAGATTAATATCTTTCTTTGGTTGTCTTCTCAAAATTAGATTCTTACTATTAATAATTTGATTAAAAGAGGCTAAGTTTCTATACCCAATAGATATATTTTATGTGAAGAAATAAAGGAATTGGTACTTCATTTCCTATTGGAGTGTCATTTTTCTTGAAATTGATGAAGTTAGCTTTATGAAAATATCTCATTTTCAAAAAATGGTCCCTTGGATTTCATGTTGTGGCATTAAAAAAAAATCCCTATTAGGGTCTCTAAGGATTTTGGGCCCTTGGGCACTTGGCCCTTAGTCGTCCATGTGATTAGCTAGCAATTTTTTTTTAAAAGTTGCCACTCCCAATGGTGTTGTAGGGCGCTTGGTCGGTGGCGGGTGAAACCATGCCACCCCAAGGCTCTAAGCCCCCCCACTAAGGCGAGATCAAGGGATCATAGCTCCCCGTGACCACATGCTTAGGCGTTAATAGCCCAACATCGACACTTTAAAATGAAATTTTAATATTATTAAAATTGCTGATAGAAAAAGTATTTCATACTGTCGAATAGATTGAAATGACAATGATGTACAATGATGATATGATAACAATGAATAAAAATGAAATCATACTACAAACATAACAAAAGGTACTAGGTTGATGCAAAGGAATATTCCAAATATGTTGAATGTATAGATGACCTTGCAGACCTACGTACAATGTTGCTGTACGGTATGATAAAGTATGGATTCATATGGTCGTACGAAATTGATGACTAGGAAAAAAATTATCCTAATTCCTCCAAACAAAAAGTGTCAAAAAGTGATGAATTGAAAGTTGATCCTTACATTCTAAGGCCTTTTAGGAATAACTATAAGGTTGGATTGGGCCCAAAGTGCTCCAAAAAATTTGCTACCCCCAATATCTAGCAATTCAAACCCTCCTTGAAACCCTTATAGATGGGTCAAAACATGATGAAAATTGATGAAAGAAAAGGAAAACCTAACTTTATCTGATGTCTTGGATTCAACCGTGAGGTCCTTAAAACCCTCATGCCAGTGATTTTTTAGTGGCTAATATTTTCCAATTGGCTAATAGTTGAAATTTGGGAATCAAAATTTGGCTAATAGTTCAAGTTGTAAGTGACCTAAATTGCCACATTTTTACAAAATTTTATTTTAGTCTTATTTAAATCACAAGATTGTTTATTTTTTAAAACTTTTTAACTCAAAAATTTATTATTCAATAAATGATCAGATCATATTCACCTAAATTTATAAGATTGTAAAACTCTAAATTAATTCACCAATAATATATCATAATTATTAGTTACTTTAGGTCATATCACTAATATCTAGTTGCCACCATTGATTTAAAATATAATCCAACAACCCTTGTTGTATTCCATCTGGTTAAAATTTACCAAGATTTGTAATGCTCATGGTGCTTGAAATTGCTTTTGGATCATTTATCTGAATGTAGATCAACAATATAAAAGAAATTTCAAGCCTCATGAGCATTACAAGTTGTGGGTACATTTTACCTCATGAAATATAATAAGAGCCATTAGATTATATTTTAAATCAATGGTAGAAACTAAATATTATAGATTCTACCCCTTAATACCATAAATGATTTGTACCCTCAAGCCCCTACCTTTCATAAGAATTATATTTTACTAAATTGGAAGGATTCACCATGGTAATTAATAAATTTTCCTATTATTTACCAAGATTCACCAATATTTTTTGTAGTGTGGGAAATTGTATAACCTTTACAATTTCACACTTTGTTTGGGTCCCTTAATTTATTGGACTTAATTAAGCTTCTAATTTTCCAAATTATGCATTCCAAATCCTTATTATTCTCATTTTTCAAAAGGGAAACCAACATTTAATTAATGCAATTAATATTTTAATCACCTTGGAATGTGAATGTCCTATGATTTTAGGCTAGGATTCGTTTTCCCAAGGCCGAATGGGTCCCTTTTAAGTCCTAGGACTTATTTTTAAATATTTTTTTTGTGGTCTTTTAATGATTCAAATTCAATATGCAATTGTTGGATTTTGGAATCTAATTTTCAGGAAATTAGATAAACACCTATAAATACATAGTCTTTTTATCATTTGAAATCATCTAGTATTAAGGAAAATTTCTTATTGAGAAAATAGTATTGTCAAGAGCATTTGAGAGCAGATTTATCAAGCATTTGTTGTAGCAATCAAGACCCTATCATCATGTTCAAGCTTATGTGTGTTCATGTCATCTTGTGAAGGATAACATGCATTTTGTGAAGGCTAATATGCATTGTTGATCCTAAATCATCCCAGCATTTTCAAGTGTCCAAATCCATCAAGCAAAGCAAGATCAAGTTCCTTGGAGTGACGTGTAACTTATCTTCAATCCTCTAAGGGAAGCCATTGAAAGTTTGGTGAGTTGTAGCAAGCAAGTGTTCATTCATCATTTTCTTCTCCATTGTCATTATTTTCTATCAAGGATTAATTACCAAACATGGGGTTTGACTAAGGAAAAACCCCATTCAAACAAAAAAAAATTCCCTCTCTTTGTATGTGGAGATTATAGGTTGAAGAAGAATTGAAGATCTTGAAGAGAAATTTTTCATTGTTGCATAAGTTGTCACCATTGTTGTCAAGCCACAAAAACTAGATTATATATTTTATTTCCAACTTTTTGACAGTGGAACTTGTGCAAAACAAAAGCTAAGATCTTTCTTTAGAGGACTACCAAAAGAATTTTTAGAAGCCCTAACTAGGACCCATTCACCTTAGGGAAAACCCTTATGCAACAATGCAAAATTTCTCTTCAAGATCTTCAATTCTTCTTCAACCTATAATCTTCACATACAAAGAGAGGGAAAAAATGTTTTGTTTGAATGGGGGTTTGCCTTAGTCAAACCCCATGTTTGGTAATTAAACCTTGATAGAAATATAATGAAAGTGGAGAAGGAAATGATGAATGAACACTTGCTTGCTACAACTCACCAAACATTCAATGGATTCCCTTAGAGGACTAAAGATAAACACATCACTCCAAGGAACTTGATCTCGCTTTGCTTGATGGATTTGGACTTGAAAATTCTTGGATGATTTAGCAACAACAATGCATATTAGCCTTCACAAGATGACATGAACACACAAAAGCTTGAACATGATGATATGGTCTTGATTGTTGCAACAAATGATTGATAAATCTTCTCTCAAATGTTGTTGACAATACTATTTTCTCAATAAGAAATTTTCCTTAATGCTAGATGATTTCAAATGATAAAAAGGCTATGTATTTATAGGTGTTTGTCAAATTTTCTGAAAATTATTGTCCTATTATCTTAAGGAATGAAATGTAAGTCTGACTGGCTTACCATTGAGATTGAAATTTAATCTTTACAACTTGTGATCTTTTTCCTAATGAAATTCCTTAGGGAAAGGTACAAATAGAGAATAGCTCTTTATTTCTTAAGGATCTCCCCTTCCCAACATTTCATTTTGGTGAACCTGGCATGGACCTAACTTTCTTACATCATATCTTTTTTGATTTGGAGATCCTTGAAACCCTAGATCTAGGTTTTGCATCATATTGTCTTGCATTGCATTTAGGGTTACATATTGCACATTTGCATAATTTAAACTCATAAAAATCCAAAAATATTGCATGCATTCTACATAATAGCTTGCATTAAGGTTTGTTTCAGTCATTTAGATCAACATTTCTTTCAAAATTACATTAAAAAAAGTCGTCACTTTGTTCATACATTGTCATTTAAATTGAATTTACATTTTCATCATATTTCTAGAAAATTGTCATTGAAGAATCTTTTTTTTGTTAGGAACATTGAGCTTAAGTATCAAGTTAAATACTCAGATTTAAATTTTTTAGACTGTTATCCTAGGACTCATTTTCCCTAGGGAAAACCTGTCTTGGTATAGGGGATTTTCCAAATTTCTGCACACTGCTTTGTCTTTGTATTATCAGTTTATTCTAGCCTACAGATCTTTGTTTCAATTTCAGAAATTGCATATTTTTGTAGTTGTTTTCATTTATTTCAATTGGTAAAAGATAATACATTGTTGAAAATCGAAGATGGCATTCAAAATTAATCATTTTTAAGGATTTTTCATCTAAAATTAGTCAATTATCATACTTCAGATTTGAAACTTGCTTCAAAATTCATATTAAGCACAACATGTTTCCTTTTCCAAAATCAGGTCTTCATAGGGTACAACATATCTTGTATGATTTTCACCCCCTACTTATGAGCATTATCTAAGGAAAATAAATGAAACCATGGGAAAACATGCTAGCCATCCTCCTGAAACCTCTTCCATTTATGAAAAGGTTATAATGCAAGATAGTGAAATCTTGGATAATCATGACAATCATAAGGACTCTTCTTCCCCCACCTCTCCTACTTGGGAAGATATTTTTAGAAAAGATGATAAAATCATTGATACATTTCTTCCAAAGCATAGTGAGATAGTTTGTTTGGATGAAGGTGATAAGGTCACCCTAGATCCCCCCCTCCATATCAACCAATTTCCCAATCAAGCAAGAAAGCCAAGCCCTGTAAACTTAAGAAGCTACCATTTTTTCCATAATATAATCGAGATTGAATGAAAAATAGATAAAATTTTCTATCTAGGACTGATTACATTACTACCTATTTGAGAAAATACAAAAGTAAGAAGTACAAACATGTCTTACTATGCATATTATAAAAATATTAGGCATCTTACTAATAAGTTTTGTGATTTAAAAAATTTGATACATGAAAATGATATTATCAATATAATTGGATAACATGCACACACTTTGATCCTTTCCATGTGATAGTTGTAGAATCATAGCATAATCACTATTACATGTACTGCACTTTATGTAAATTATTTTCTTATATTGCAAGGAGCACCATATCATCATTTATCTCGGTTAATCCTTGCCCTAGATTTTGGGGGGGGGAAAGGGATTTGATAGCCTTGTCCTAGTATGACACTTGTCATTGCTCCTTTGGCTAGTTATCCACCTTCCATATATGATGAACAAGATTGGGATGTAGATGACTTGTTATAGGTTGGATCACATGTGACATACTAGTTTTCTTTTCTTTCTATTTTCTTTATGATGACATGTATGTACAATGACCCCACATATTGTGCTACTTAGTGTGCCTTTATGATTTTGATCTTTGTCTGGATGACCATTGTTACTTCATTGGTGCAAAGATACAAAGAAAGTGAATATGTTGTAACATTCTTCTATTTGTATCTCCATTCTTCTATTTGTCATAATCATTGTCTTTTCTCTTGTCTTTTGTTTGCTTTTTTGGGACAATGCAAGGCACAAAGACATCCAAGTCTCTTCCATGTTGACCCAAAATATTCTCCATTTTTTCACTCTCTATGTGTCATTCCTCCTTTGTGTTCATTGTTCCATGAGGTATTTGGGGAATGATGACGATTCCAAGCTCTATTATATCATTGTAGAAAAGACATGCACTGATTTTGAATTCTTGGATCCCTTATGTGTTAGCTTTTTGGATTGCATGTGGGGGAAACCTACTTTTTCATGATGCAACTTTATTTGGAAACATATGATTGACATAGTGCTTTCCAAATAAGCTCTCATGGCCCTCTTATCAATTGGAATTTATCATTTCTACTTTAAACTAATTTATCACAATATGGTGTTCAACGATTCCTTTAAAGTGGGGGCATACATTGGCATTATTACATTAGCATTATTTTGACATGGGCATTGGAATCATCTCATTTTTGCATGAACATATTGACATTTTTCCTCCACTTTTGTTCACAAAGGTTGGAATTCGTGTAGCATTGACATAGCATTGATAATTTTTTGGCATCTTATCAAAGTTATTAGGGAGTATAACTTTTGGTATGGTTGATGACGGGAGACCTATAGACCTAGTGCGACTTTCCCATCTACCACCCCTTTGTTATGACTACACACCTTGTAGACCTAGTGTGTGTTTATCATTCTATATTTTGGGCTCACCTAGTGTATACTAGACCACACTAGCCCTTGTGAGTGTATTTTATGGATGTGGCATAACACAACTTGCTAGTCCATCCTTTTTGCATTAGCGTTAACATTGTATGATTGTGTATCTTGTCTTGTTGCACGTATCTTACACATATTGTGTGTCCCTTTATCCTTATGTTAGTTTTCCATGAGATCTTAGATCTTGGGGGCTTGATCATCCTTGTAATGCCTCGCCACAGAACCTTAGAGGGAAATATACAACAACACATAAAAATGGAACAATTTTTTTTTTTAAAGTGCAACATACTAAAGATTGCAGATTATAAGCTAGCATGCAAGCTAAACCTAAGTCCTCCAAGGTTCCATGACAATGCTACTATCCATCCATAGCTAATCTAACAATAATTAATCCATTAAACATGATTTGTCCAACAATGAAGAGTATATTAAATTCATCATATTAAATATTCCATCAATATGTGATATTCATAATCAACATAGAAACATCTAATCAATTCAATTAACTAACATAAGAAATAAACATAATTTACTTTTTCATTACAAGAGAGAGAATTCTTCAAGTCAGATACATCATTTAAACTTGTACAACAATGTTTCCTCATATACAAGTGAGGGGAGTACATCATAATATAAAATATGATACAACCGATTACAATTCATTACAAGTACAAGTAAGGTAGTCCACTCGAGCTTGGAACAATGAAAGAGTCCACAACACTAACAATAGCCACCACACGAATGATCAACTATAAGGGAAACCCAATGGAGTACAAGGACCATTCCACCCAACCATGTGGAACCCTAAGGTCCACCCCCCATGCTAGGAGATAGAAATAAGGTCCCGCCACAGAATAGTCAAGAGAGAGAAGAATGACACAAAGGCTAACATGACTATAATAAAAAAGTACATTAAAACAACACACAATAGTGACACTGCTTCTAGAGGCACACAAACATCAAAGGAAAACATGAGGAAAGGGAATACTAGGTTACAGTAGGGAGGAGTTTCATCACATAGCTTGCTATGGATTACCTTGACGTATCTTTCTAGGCTACTGACCCCCATCTTGAGTTACCCTGGTAGCCTCTAAAAATATCACCGCCCCCCATACAAACTCTTGCAAGATCAACATACCTTTCAAGAGGACAAGGAATTTGATCTTTTCCATTCTAGGCCTTCCCACTCATCACAAGCCTAAAAAATCACTTGAGCCTTGAGTGAGGCATTATCTTGATTAATATGTAAACTACCCAACCCCTAATTCATTTTAAATTATCACTGAGTTAAGAAACTCCCACATGGGTTACCCTAGAGCCACTTTGTGTGTCGGCCCCCATTGAGAGCCACTCCCCCTACTAGCAGCTAGGAGACCCAATAAAATTGATAGGGAAAAGAAAACTTGCACAATTCACAAAACCTTATAACAAACACAAAAAAGAAAGGCATAAACCATCTCACACACAAGTCCCAATTAAATTGGAGAATATACCGAGCAAGGCTAATGGCCAACGTAACTCATTCAATACATAAACAACCATCTCAAAATAGATTTGATGGAACCCATAAAATTTTATGTGTTCCATTTCCAAAATCTTGATGAGTTTATTGAACTATGGGTTTTGTCTCCAACTACTGTATAAGGGGTTTTAGGTTTACCTAAGTCTCATTTGAAAAAAAAATTTGATTCTATAACCTCACTTAGGTTTTAATTTTTGGTTGAATCCTTGTGTCAATCATCAATCTTTTAAATCATGACTCTTGACATCGAAACCTATTGAGTGTCCAGCCCTCTGGTCCTATTTTATCAATTGATCTTGTTGGATCACTATTTTTAAAATTTTCCTAAATCAGGTTGAATATTTCCCACTAAAAGGTCTTAAGTCTTTTATGTTGTGGGTGTGGTTTCATCGACCTAATCAGGTCCCTTTTTGGATTAACAATTTTTGACATGTGCAACTATAAGAACCCCTAAATGTTGTTCAATCAATGTAGAAAATATGGACTGTGGCCCACATGCCCGTTCCATTTTGTCTTTCATTCTTCTATTCATTCAAGCTCATGGGAAAAGGCCGTGTGTCTTGAATGATTGGTGGGTCAGACATCATTGCTAAAGCATGTAGTTGGTCATTAAAGAAGATCAACGGTGGGAGATAAATGAGGTGGCCACATCTGGACCATTCCCCGCATGCCTATTTGCTTTTCTTGATTATTAAAATAATCACACAAGCTAGCAGGTGATTTCCACTTGTCTCTACTAATGATGGTCCCAAGGGTTAGTATTGTTGAGTTTCACCTAAATCAACGGTTGATAGCGGGTGATGTGGATTAATCTTGACTGCTCCCCACCATCTCGTATGGGCCCCATTCTTTTTATCAGATTCCCAACGGGAAAGTGAGCGTATGCTACTTGGAGTAATCTTGAGAACATGGAAGCATAGACATGTGGGAAAATATTTAATTAAAATCTCAACACAAGTCATGGGAAGTAAAAGGTGTGTTACTAATATGTATATATTGCACATGCTTAAAGATCTTTTAATTTGAGTCATAGGTTTTGTATGAAGGATAAAGTTTTTGTTGGCTAAGGAGTGTGTATGACGAGGCCGATAGATCTAATCTCAACCTCTCCCTATCTCCCCATTGATGAAAGTTTCACATGAGTAATGGCTCACGGGGGTAAGGGGAAAGGGACACATGGATAATGCCTATAAAGAAAAAGAGATGGTGGAGCCCACATACTACAAGCAAGCATTCCCATGTGGCCTCCTATCATTTGATAAGTTTTGTGGTTGTGCACAGTCAGATCTTTCATAATAAGCTGGTCAAATATGGATTGTGAATCAATTAACTTTCCAAAAAGATCAATGGCTGGTATTCAAAACTTAGTTGAAGGAAAACAAGTTGTTCTAGTTCATGTGAGTGAGCCTTAATAACTGAAAGGACATTGAGCTATTGAAGTAAGCATTGCATAATTAATAGTGTTTATCTTAAAGGCATAATTCAACATTAAAAGTATATTCAATACACTCAGGGAGCTCATGTTGTGGTTTCTCAACATTTTCTTACATCGGAACTAGGGTTGTCAACTTGCAAGAAAACTAGTAAGTCAATTGTTGCTTTCCTTCTAGCATTATTGATAAGTTGTGATTTCTCAAGCTTAAGTCTATTAGAATTTTCTTGGTTCAACATTTTAAGGTTTGAAATTCATAAAGAATACTTTTTTAATTTTTCATTTTCATAATTCATGCCAAACCCTCACAAAAGCCATAGGCCTTGTTTAGTTAAATCGAAAAAACCCTACCTTGTAGTACTTCCTACATTATGGCTCCTAAAGTAAAATTATCTTCATCTAAAGGGGAAGCTTCCACTCCCAAAAGACCTCTGAATAAAGACCTTCTGGATCAATTACCACCCTCAACTAGCGAAAAACCTAAAGGCTAGTTGATTCCCAGAGGTCCTCAAATAGCAGAGGGTCTGTTTGAAAGAAGATGTTCTATCAGGGATGCTAGATTTCCTTATATTGGATGGGAACTATTTTATAGTTGATTCAAGAACATAAATATGGGTATCCTAGTAGGAAACCCTTCGAATTGTGACCTGGGAAAGCTAATTTTGCTAAATTTCTATATGGATGTCAACTTTCTTAGGGAAATAGCTACTAATTATGACCCAGTCATGAGGACTATTAGAACATATGATGGGAAAGAAATGGCTAAGATCACTAAAGAGGAATTGGGTCTTGTTTTCAAGCTTGCTAAATGGAGTGATGAAATGCATAAGATAAATGAAGATACTCTTAGGCAAGAGTATGATAAGACCAAGATTTCTAGCAGAAATTGTAGGTCAAAAGATTGTAATAGGATTGCATGATAAGGAACCTTTCCCTGTTAACTATTTTGTTCCCTATTTCAAAAGGACCTCTATTCCATTTTCCATATAATTGGTTATGATCCTATCTCTAGAATGCCAATGGCATGGATGTATATGGGTTCCCATATCCAACATCCCCAATATTGTGTAGTGTATGATTATGCAGGATTTCTTTCTAAAAGAATGCATGAGGAACTGATAAGATTAAAGAAAGGTGAATTTGGGTAAAGGTTCAACTAGTTCTCATTGCTAATGCATATGTTTTTGTACAAAGGTACAATTTACTTTGGACACAATATTGACTTGGAAAGAAAGAGGGGTGAATTGGATTTTCCTATGCAATGTTGGACCACAGTCTTGGAAAAAGATGATAGGACATATGATTGTCACATTCCAGAATTTGTTTGCTTCTGAACTAAAGAGAGCTTTCATTGTGAAGTTACCTAGAATTCCCATTGCTCTACATGATTTCTTAAGACCCAAGGAGAGAAGGATTGAGATAGGAGTTGATCATAATTGGGGAGATGTCATCTCACACCCTAATTACACTATCTTAAGAGTATGTGGATCCAAAGTAGTACCTCAATTGTTGCTAAGGTTTGTGCCAGAAAGAATTGGTTTCCTTGAGGCTATGTGGCAACTAGGAAATGTTGAAAATGAGCATTTGTTGAATAAGGTAAAATGAAATTTCTTTCCTTCATACACTTGTTTTTCTAATTTTGTAATGACCAAAGGAGGTTGGAATAACATCCTTGAAATACTCAAAACATACTACATGCAGAGGATAGTTGAGAGGGTCAGATATGATCCTATAGGTTTTATGGCTTGGTTGAATGAGAGAAACAAGAGCTATAAATATGTCCACATTTTATAGTATCTAAAGATGTAATATGAAATATATTAGAAACTTTGGAATAGGAAAAGAGGTTAGCAAGGTGGATCACATTCAATAAGATACAATGGAAAATAAAGTAGGAAGAACCTAATTTCAAGGTCCTCCCAGAGGCTGAGGATATAATACAAAAGGTGGAGTATGTAACAAGAAATTTTGATTCAATAGTAGGCCACCTTGAAACTAAAGGGGTAATTAGTAAAGATAAAGGGAAGGCTCCAATTGTAGAAGAAAAAAGTGGAAGAGAAATCCCTGCTATAGGACAAGAAGCTTGCATTCCCATTCATGAGCGAGAGGAGCACAAGCCTCCTTCTCCTATGCGACAAATACCACCCCCATCTCCACCAAGGCTGGTAGAGCCTGCAATTGTGAATATTGATTCCCCACCACCCAGTGAAATACCACCCAGAGAGCCACCATTGAAAAGACTAAATATTGAGGCCACTAATTTAGTGGAATATGATGATGAAGACTTCAATGATGATGTTTGGGTGTCAGAATAGGAAATGTAGGAATGATCGCCCACTGCATCTATAGTAAGGGAAAAAATCAATTGGGAACAAGATTGAGGAAGGTTGATCTTAGAGGGCTCAATGGATGTGATGATATGTGGGTTGAGGCATGTGCCAAATTCTTGGATGATGACTCATTTGTAAAGACTCAAGATTTTATGGAATTTGCATACAACGCTAAAAGATATGAGTATGTAAAAGGCCTGGCTATGGAAAGAATCCTTCATTTAGAACTGCCTAATGCTATCATTTAGAAAAGGGGGTTAAATGAAATGAGAGCTAGATTCCAAAATATGACTGCAAAGGAGGGTTAGGAATTGGTAAGAACTAGTGGAATCTTGTTGCTACCGAAATGGGATCTAGCTTTAGCAATAGCTTTTGACACAATCAAGAAATGTGATAGACCTCTCTATAATAGAAAAGAACAAGCTGCACTTGCACTATAGGGGTCTGCTTTCAGTGAGGAATGGGTAGCCTTGGATATATGGTCTTTAGCCCCAAGCACAAGAAAGCCAAACATTGTTGACCCTGCACCTAACTACAGTGGAGGCCTAATAATAAAAAAAGTGTCAAAAAGATCGTCCTTAGAAGTTGCAAATATGTTAGTTCATGTTGCACAGTTCACAAGGGCCACTATGGAGTTTGTGATTGCTAAAAAAGATAAACTCAAAACATAATTGAATAACTTGTTGTTTAAATATGGAGATCTTGAGGGGAATAATATGCAATTATAGAAAAAGGTAACATTATAGGAGGATTTGTTGCAAAGGTTACAACCTAGAAATCCCAAGCAAAATGATGTTGACTCTCCCACCATTGCACAAGAGGATGTATCCCTAGAGTTTACTGCTGATGTAAGTTCTTCATGGGAAATTGTGCCATATAATATGGGAAGTGTGCCCATTTCAATAGTAGAACCCATTACATTAGAAGGGCCATAGGTGGAAGGGGATATCAATAGGAAATAATTGCTTAGGAAATTAAATTAATACAAAGAAAAATATAATAGTCATGATGAAGATGCTTTTAAGAGAAATATGAGGATTGTCAGAGTAATGCTATAACATCTGAACATAAGAGTGAATAACACATTAAATAGTATTCACTACAGTTATTCATCCATGGTTGATGCCATCAGAATGTTTGAAATTGACAAAGAAAGAGATATTCCACTCATGAAAATATGGATCCCTAGGAAGCAGTAATTGATATTGATAGGAATTGTGGTTCAGTAGGATCCCAATCCACCTAAAAAGTTTAAGCCTACTGTGGTTCTTGTAAATAAGATTGAGGGATAAAGAGGAAATATTGAGACATTGGAGAACAAGATAAAGGAATTGGTAAAATCCTTCCATGAATCTCATCATGGCCTTCTTCCATCCATTTTAAGGGATATTCATAGCATTAAGACTCTACAGGAGTGGAGAAATGAAACAAATAAGGTTATTTCAGACCAAGTTATGAAAATTTGTCAAAATTTTGATATGGAGGCATTAAAAGTAAATATGGTTATGTTAGTTCATGTTGAGACTATCCTACTAGAATTTGATAAGGAAGATAACTAGATTTTCACCAATTATGCACCTTATAGATAGAGGGCTAATGATGTAATGAACTTTGATTGGCCTACTGAAGAATAATTCCTAGCATGGAAAGGAAGGTACTTGGAAGGAGTTGGGGGTCTAACATTAAGAGTGGCGGGCTAGTGATTTGAAATTTTGAAGTTTGCAACCATGATGACTAATAGATAGATAGGGATGCACTACATAGCTTGGATTTAGTACATATTAGGCTTTTGATAAAGTATGGAGAAATATAGTGCATCTTCTTCAAAGTTGAATTGATGACAAGGTTATAGACATGTTTTTTCTCTTGTCTTATCCTTTTCTTTTTTCTTCATGCTTTTTCTTCCTTTCAATTTATTTGCACGGGCACAAGTTTTGAGGTAATTGTTCGGTTGAACCCATTTTGAAAATTGGACCAGATCTCTAACAGCAAATGAAGACTACTTTTATTTTGAGTAATACCAATTTCATGGCTATTGTCTCTCCTTGTACTTGTTTTATGAGTTATGAATGAAAGCAATCCAAGATTCCTTTTATTTGTCTCTATTGTTTCTCAGTGGATGTTTGATTTCAATATTGCTTATTGATTCAAAGAATTAATGTAAATACTTGGATGATACCATCAACTCATAAGAATCAGGTGCTAGGATATTTGTATGTAGTAATGATCATGAACATAATAGGGGAATGTTGTAATTCAGTATTTCTTATGACTATATGTTGCTATTGTTAAGTTTTTATTTGGTTATATAGGTTGATATTGACTTCATGCTCAGAATAAAGGAACTAGTTCATGCAAAGTACTTATGGTTTGTTTTTTGTGTCGATTCATCAGCTAATCACTTTTAGTTTACAAAATTTTATATGGATACCATCACAGTTGTTTTGTGTTGATGTTCTACCTTCTCATGCTCTAAGTATAAAAAATTGATAAATAAGCTTCCAATTTATTTAATGTATTAGGACCTTGAGAAATTTTATGAGAAGTGTATGTTATTGACAATGTATTTGATTATAATTATGTAAAGTTCTTGAGCATACATTGTGGGATAACCCTCCTAGGTTTTACAGAGCCCAAAGCGTAGGAGTAGAAGGTTTGAAGCTTCCACTCATTCGTTGGCCAATACCTTTGGAGTACTGATTATTGGAAATGGTAAAGTCCATAGGTATTTCTAGAGATCATTTTGGTTCTTAAAAAATAACCAATAGATTGGCAACTCTACTGGGGAACAACTAAGTCCAAAGTCTCTAGTTTAGATCTGGTACAATTAGAGTCAAGTGTTTGTTGTGATATTCTTCACCGTATGAAGAATAATTGGTTTAAATTCTATTGCATTAGTCACATCACCCTCAGTCTTATGTGTCAAGTCTTGTTTCATTTGGTCACCTTGTGTCATGTTATGTTTAAAATTCTCTTTGAAGTTACAAGTACAATGTCAAAGTGCAATCACTTTATATTTGCCAACATTCTTGGTGGCAACTCTAAATTCTCTAACACCAGTGTAAAGTTAATTTCTCAAAAGGAACATAAGAAAAGGGATTTTGACATATTTGACATCATGAAGAATACTATAAGTTATGCAAATAAACATCTTGAGCAAAAGGAAAAATTTGAACCTACTAAAGAGAAACAACCTGCTTGGGTAAAGGAGAGCTCTGAATAAAGTAAGTCTATTGACTCTCCTACTGAGGCATCTCCTACATTTAATGTTGAAGTGAGTAGTGCTAGTACCCATGAGAAGGCATGTGAAGTTGAAGGGTCTAACATAGACCAAGGAAGCTTCCCTGTTGAGCAAGTGTTTGATAGTGAACTTAATATTTCAAGAGAGGAGGATAGGTGGGAGTTTTGGGGAAAGAATAAGGAGTTTTTTGAGCCTTTAACCCCTGTAGTTGGTTCTTTTTTTAATGGAAATAATTTTAAGCCAAGAGGTGAATCTCCCAGTGTACAAGTGCACATTTCTCTTGAGGAAGATCCTATTGACTAGCCCTACTATACTCCTACCCCAAGTAAGCCTGGAGATGTCCTAGAAAATGAGGAAGATATTAATAAAGACATGAAAGCTATAGAAGTGGAAGAACTGAGGATCCAAGAAGAAGAAGAGAATAGGATGAAGGAGTTAAAGGAGAGGGAAGATAGGATTAGAGCTAAGAAACTTGAGAGAGATACTAGAAAGAAAAAATTGGAGAAAATGAGAGAAGATGTGGCTAGGTGTAAAACCTTTGAGGAAAACCTTTTTAAGTTTTCCTCTAAAATGACCAATGACATTCCTAAAGTAACAATCCCAATGGGAACCTATGCTACTGATACCTATACCACATTTTTCTCAACTACTAAACCTTAGATCCTCTTGTTATTGCTAAGAATATGTCATTTGTAGATCATGGGAAGAGACCCATTGATTATCCTAAGAAAAATACCTTCAATACCAATACTAGTGCCAATACCTCATCTACTGAAATCCCCTCATAGAAGGTAAAAATCAATCCAACTCCATCTACTGCACCTCTAGACCTTGAGATATTGAGATTACAGTTGGAGAGTGAAAAGCTGCGAGAAGATTTGAAAAAAGATGAGATGATAGCTTCTAATGCAAAGATGGCTAGGAAGATTTCTTTCCTCAAAATGTACACACCTACTCTAGAGTCTTCAAGCTCTGGACATACCAATAATGAGTCAAAAAATAATAATTATGATGGGAATACTCCTAGTGGAGGTGGTGGTGGTGACCAAGGTGGTGGAGATGGAGGAAAGGATAAAAATAGTAATTCTTATTTTGAAGATGATGAAGCAAGAAAGGAGGTGGTGATGGTGAAAGTGGGAAAGGTAAATATAGCAACCACTATGATAACAAAAGAGATGATGAGCAAAGAGATATTCATAGGGATCGACATACTAGGAGGCCACTCCAAGTAGATAGATATCAACAATTGTGTTTTATTGGAATACCTGGCTACCCTAACCCATTCCCTAAGGATTTCAAACTTGCTTTAGTCAAATTCTCTGGTAATAATGCCTTGAGTGGTGAATACCATCTCAAAGCATTTGCAAATGTTATGAACAATTTTGAGGTGGAAGCAGAAGATGGCATGATGAAGTTGTTCATGCAATCTCTCATTGAAGATGCCTGAGAGTGGTATAAAGGTTTTCCTACCGAGATAATTGGTTCTTGGGAAGAATTCAAGAGGGTTTTCAAAGAGCAATATGGTGACAAGAATGATTCAAGCTTTTTGTTGAATTACTTTAATAATATTGTTAAAGGTTCTAATGAATTTTTTGTTGAGTTCAATATAAGGTTCCAAAAGGATAGGAAAAGGTTGACTCCTCATTTATAATTGAATGATCATGTATGTATGGTAAACTACTACAATGCATTTGATGCAAAAATGAGTTACCGCTTGCTAGATAAGAATCCTTAGTCATTGAGGGAAGCTTTTAATATGGCAGAGCATATTGAAAATATTAGCAGAGAAATTGGTAAAGTTGGAAAAATAGATGATCCTAAACTGTTCAAGAGTTCAAAAAAGGAAGATAATATTTCAAGTGCTAAAGGGGGAACTATTGAGGACAAGCTTGATAACTTTATGAAAACCATAAATGATAAGATTGTGAAACAAGAAAAGGTCCAACCAAAAAATTATCAAAGAAATGAAAGACTTCCCCGGTTACAAGACCACCCATATAATACCAATTGGTATAATGGAAATCCTATTCTCAATAATCAAGGAAACACCCACAATAAGGTCCCCCCAGATCCCCTACAGAAGAATTCAAGAAATTTTGTTGAAGAAAATCCTTGGTGCTTGACCTGTAGAATGCCACATTCTTCTCAACAATGTGTTGTGGCACAAATGGCTGAAGTAGAGGAAGATGTTTCTGAGGACTATGATCATCAAAATGAGGAGGATGTTAATGTACTCATGGTTATGGGTTATTTTGATGTTACGAGCAGTGAATGCTCTTCTGATGAGGACTCTTGTGAATTGGATGTGGACAGTCAAAGGAAAATTGCTAATACATATCATCAACAAGTCTTTTCTAATGAGGATGTTGATAATGAAGTTGAGGTTTACAATTTGGAAGCAATCGAAGATGGTGTTTCATTAAGGTCCTTAGAGGAGGAGATTGCAAGATATACTCTAGCCTTGGCCGCTAAGGCTAGAAGTTCCTATCATTTGAGGAATAGAATAGTCGGTGGTGAGCAAGGTAGTCCTACTGGTCTTTTCATCAAGGAACAAAATTTTTAGAGAAAATAACAGAAGCTTGATGGAAAAGTGGAAGCAACCAAAGCTAAAGAAGGTAGGGGAGATAAAATCTGGGATAAGAGAGTAGAAAATCCAAAATCTACTCAAGAATTCAAATCACTAGCTACAAAGATAAAGATACATAAGAAAACTCTTGATGTCATAAGGAAGGATGCTAGCATAGGGTTGAGGCAACAAAAAATTAACAGAAGGAGAGCAACAATGAACAAGGTATGCTCATTTTTGAATTACCCAAATATACTCTTGTTGATATGTTTCAATTACTTAGCCAAGTAAAAGTATCTGTGCCTTTTCTTGAAATGATGAGAATAGATGAACTTAAGCAAAAGGCAGTGGCCCTTATCAATGGTGCTGCTATAGCCTATAATGATTTAGTGGAGCTCACTCCACCCAAATTGAGTGAAAAAGACAAGAAAGACAAGGAGGTTGAGGGAGTTATTACTGAGATTCCTCATATCTTCCTAGGAAATTTCGTAACTACTTGTCTTGACAAGATAGATATGTTCTTCCTCACCTTAGTGGTTAGGGGAAATTTTATAAAAAAATGTATTATTGACTCTAGAGCATCCAACAATATCATGCCAACTAAAATCATGGATGCACTAGGATTAAAATTTGATAGCACTCATGGAAAGTGCTATGCTATGGATGTAAGAGAAGTCCATGTCATTGGTGTGATAAATGAACTTCCCTACAAACTGGCAGCCTACCCTGACAAAGAATTCAAAATGAGTGTGGTAGTGGTGGATATCCCACCTAATTATGGAATGTTGCTATCTCAAAAATGGAGTGCATCTATGGGAGGCAGTATGCAATGTGACATGTCTTATGCCACATTTCCCATTGATTGTAAGGATGTTCAAGTGAGGAGAGAACCAAGGGTGCCACATATGTTGGAGCATGCTCCTAAAGATGGCACAATTCTTTTCATAGACATTGATATCAGTGATTTCAAAATAGAAGGAATGCCAAAAGAAGTGGATAGGTGCCCTGCACCAATAGAAAATAAAATTTCAATATTATCTAACAAAAATGGACTTTAGAAAATGTACTTTGATTGTGCAAGTTCCAAATAAGGGTCGAGTGCAAGGATATTATTGGTAGCACCTAGTGGCAGTACTTACAAAATTTCCGTCACATTATTTTTTGTTAGTACAAATAATTTGATAGAATATGAAGCTTTATTACTGGGATTGAGATTGGCTGAGAAGCACAGAATAAAAAAGTTAATAGTAATTGGTGATTATGAGCTAGTGATTTCCCCCAAGTAAGAGCCAAGTATTCCTATAAAAATAATAGACTGAAGCAGTATAGAAATGTTCTATGGGATTCCATTGAGCAGTTTGATGCTTTTGGAATTGACTGGATGGAAGGAGGACATAATAGACTAGCTGAATTACTTGCTAACATTTCATTAAGACTTGATGATATAACTTTCATAGGAATTTCTAAGGTTGAGATACAGATAAGGCCTTCCATTCTTGACAATGTGTATAACTGGTAGATATTCAATGATGATAAAGATATTCTTAGATTCTTGAACTGTGCTCATAAATATGAAGGTCAAAAGATTGATTTTGGCGGATTTGTTGAGAATATTGATGGAAAGGACATGGTATTTGGAAAGGAGGTCATCTAGTTAAAGACAAATAAAATCCCCAAAGGCCTTGTAGCTCTTTAAAGGGTCTTTGATATTCAGGATAAAAGTAAGGCCAAAACAACTATTTCTCACCTAGAGGACCTGGAGGAAGTAAATTTAGGGATTGAAAATTCCCCTAAGAAAGTTTATGTAGGAAAGAAAATGAAGCCAAAGGTGAAGGAAATGTTAATTTCCTGAGGAAATATAGACATGTTTTTGCTTGGTCATATGGTGACCTGAAAGCTTATAGAGAGGAATTGTTTTAGCATGAAATTCCTCTAAAGGAGAATGCTAAACCTTTTAGGAAAAAGCAGAGACCCATTAATCCTACTATAGCTCCCAAGATGCAAGAGGAGTTGGTTAAGTTGAGAGATGTTGGTATTATAATACCCATTAGACACTCTTCATGGGTATCTAATTTGGTACCAGTAAGAAAAAAGAACGGTGACATAAGATTATGTGTGGATTTCAGGAACCTAAATGTATCCTCATTAAAGGACAATTACCCATTTCCAAACATGGAAACCATATTACAAAAGGTAACTAGTTGTGAGCTACTATCAACAATGGATGGTTTTTCAGGTTATAACCAAGTAAAAGTGAAGGAGTCCTAGCAGTATAAGACTTCCTTCACTACTCCTTGGGGTACCTATGTCTATGTCAGAATGCCTTTTGGCTTAACATATGTAGGTGCAAATTTTCAAAGAGCTATGGACGCAGCTTTTTCTGATTTTATTGATTTATTTATGGTAGTATATCAAGATGACCTAACTACCTACTCTAAAAAAGAAGAAGATCATTGTATGCATTTGGAAAAGGTATTTGTCTGGTCACTGGAATATGGGATATCTTTGATTCAAAGAAACTTGCCTTTGGGGTAACTGAGGGAAAGTTGTTGGGACATATTGTTTCTAAAAACGGAGTGAGGATAGACCCTGAAAGAGTAGCAACCATAGATAAAATCCCTTAGCCAAAAAATTTCAAGAGCATTTAGTCATTTTATGGGAAAATAAATATTTTAAGAAGGTTTGTGACTAATTTTACATAAATCACAAGACCTATTTCCAAGATGTTGAAGAAGGGAGAGAAGGTGCTTTGGAGTGAGGAGCCTATTCAAGCATTCAAAATGATTAAAGAATCTATCAAAGAGGCTCCAATTTTGAAATCCCCAAACTTCTCTAAGCCAATGCAAATTTTCTCTTTCACTTCCTTTCATACAATTGTTGTTTTATTGTTACAGAAAAATGAAGAGGGCTTTGAACAACCTATTGCATTCTTTAGTAAGTCCTTACAAGCAACAAAACTAAAATATGACATGACTAAGAAACAAGTGTATGGTCTGGTTAAGGCTGTAAAGAACTTCAGGACTTACCTACAAGGAGCTATTGTCATAGCATTTGTACCAAGTGTTGCTGTGAAATATATTTTCACCCAATAGGAGACTATGTGTAGAAGGTGTAGATGGATCAATAGGATTCAAGAATTTAATATTGATGTTCAAATCACCAAATTAGTGAGATGTTAGGGTGTCACTAAATTGATGACAAAATCTAATTTGGAGGAAAACTAGACCAATCAAACAGAAGTGATTGATATTACACCTATCTATGTTATGAAAATGTGTGGATGGTATGGAAAAATTGTCCAATATTTACAAACTCTGTAATGCCCTATAGACATGGCTGGCAATGAAAAGAGGACGTTGAAATTACATACCATCAAATATGTAATTATTGACAATGAGCTATGGTGGAGAAACTTGGATGGTGTACTTCTTAAATGTGTTGATGGAAAGCAGGCACTAGAAATTTTGTAGGAAATGGATAATGGGGTGTGTGGTGGTCATTACATGGAAAAGAACACTACCCACAAGATCTTGAGAATATGATTATGGTGGCCTACTATTTTTAAGGATGCTCACAAGTTTGTTAAGAGTTGTGATGCTCATCAAATATTTTCAGAAAATTTAAAGTTTTCAGGCAATCTACCACTTAGGCCTATGACTGTTCTCAATCCCCTTTCCAACAATGGGGAATTAATTTCATTGGAGAGATACCAAAAAAATCTAGTGGAGGGCATTCATGGATCCTTGTTGCTACTAATTATTTCATGAAATGGGTAGAAGCAATACCTACCAAGAGGGAAACAAGTAAGGTGGTGATAGATTCCTCTTAAATAACATTCTCATTAGGTTTGGAGTCTCAAAAAAGATCATATTAGATAATTCCATGTGCTTTAGGTATGAGGAATTCAAATATTTTTGTGATAAACATGGTATACAAGTTTCTTATTCTTCACCTTACCATCCTCAAGGAAATGGTCAAGCTGAATCTAGCAACAAAAGCTTAATGAAAATCATCAAAAGGGTGATGGAGAAGAACAAAAAGGCTTGGGACTCAAAGCTAAAACTGGTACTCTGGGTAGATAGAATGACTATGAAAAAGGCTACTAGTTATTCACTGTTTGGCTTGGTATATGGTCTATATGCTAGACTACCATAGAATAACCTGTTAATGATATATAAGTTTGTGCAAGAATATGATGAAGAGATCTGTGATGATATGCGACATAGAATTAATAATCTGGTGCAGTTGGATGAGACCAAAAGAGAAGCTCATGCCAAGAATATGAAGATGTAGTTGCAAGTTAAGCATTTACATGATAAAAGAGCTTCTCCCAAAATTTTTGAGGTGAATAGTATGGTGTTATCTTGGAATGCAAGGGCTCAGGACAAGGGCAAGCATGGGAAATTTAAAGAATTATGGATGGGCCTTTATTTGATAGCTAGTGCACATGGTGAGGATTCCTATTTCCTCTAGAGCTTGACAGGTGAACTTTTTGAACTGTCAATACATGAAGAGTTCTTAAAACCATACCTCTCCTAAGTATGTTATTATTCCATGTACATTGTATATTTTGTACATTTTGTGTATAGGTGTGTTTATTTTATGCTGTCTGGTTCGGTCTTACTACCTAGTTCGGGTAGTTCCTTGGTTTTTTGGTCCTTTTTTTTTGACTGGTCTACTTCAACCAGAGATTCTAGAATCTCACCATGCCCACAAGAGACATACGTCCCCAGTCAGAGCCACTAATGGAACCCCTAAAATTTTTTGTGTTCCATTTCCAAAATCTTGATGAGTTTATTGAACTGTGGGTTTTGTCTCCAGCTACTGTATAAGGGGTTTTAGGTTTACCTAAGTCTCTTTTGAAAAACCCTTTGAGTCTATATCCTTACCTAGTTTTTAATTTTTGGTTGACTCCTTGTGTCAGTCATCAATCCTTTAAGTCATGACTCTTGACATTGAAACCAGTTAAGTGACCGACCCTCTAGTCCTATTTTATCGATTGATCCTGTTGGATCACTATTTTTAAAATTTTCCTAAGTTGGGTTGAATATTTCCCATTGAAAGGTCTTAAGTATTTTATGTCCTAGGTGTGGTTTCATCGACCTAATCAGGTCCCTTTTAGGATTAACAATTTTTGACATGTGCAGATATAAGAACCCCTAAATTTCATTCAATCAATGCAGAAAATCTAGATTGTGGCCCGCATGATCGTTCCATTTTGTCTTTCATTCTCCTATTCATTTGAGCTCACAGGTGAAGGCCATGTGTCCTAGATGATTGGTGGGTAATACATCATTGATAAAGTGTGCATTTGGTTGTTAAAGAAGATCAATAGTGGGAGATAAATGAGGTAGCCACATCTGGACCGTTCCTCGCGTGCCCATTTTCTTTTCTTGATTGTTAAAATAATCACATGGGTTAGCGGGCCATTTCCACTTGTCTTAGTAGATGATGGGCCCGAGGGTTAGTATTGTTGAGTTTCAAATAAATCAATGGTTGATAGCGGGTGATGTGGATTAATCTTGACTATTCCCCGCCATCCTGTATTGGCCCCATCCTTCTTGGTAGATTCCCAAAAGGGGAGCGGGTGTCTACTACGTGGAGTAATCCTAAGAATGTGGAAGCATATACATGTGGGAAAATATTTAATTAAAATCTCAACACAGGGCTTGGGAAGTAAAGTGTGTCTTACTAATATGTATATATTGCATGTGCTTAAAGATCTTTTAATCTGAGTCTTAGGTGTTGTATGAAGGATAAAGTTGTTGTTGGCTAAGGAGTGTGTATGACGAAGCCAAGACATCTAATCTTAGCCTCTCCCCATCTCCCCATTGATGAAAGTTGCACACTAGTTATGGGTCATGGGGGCAAGGGGAAAAGGACATGTGGATAATGGCTATAAGGAAAAAGAGATGGTGGAGCTTGTGTACTACAAGCAAGTGTTTCCATGTGGCCTCCTATCATTTGATAAGTGTTTCGGCTATGCACAGTCGGATCTTTCATAATAAGTTGGTCAAATCTAGATTGTGAATCACTTAACTCTCCAAAAAGATCAATGACTAGTATTCAAAACTTAGTTGAAGGTAAGCAAGTCATTCTAGTTCACGCGAGTGAGCCTTAATAATTGAAAGGACATTGAGGTACCGAAGTAAGGAATTGCATAATTATTAGTGTTTATCTTACAGACATAATTCAGCGTTAAAAGTATATTCAATACAATTAAGGAGCTCATGATGTGGTTTGTCAACATTTTTTGACATTGAAACCAGGGTTGTCAACCTGCGAGAAAACCAATAAGTCAATTGTTGCTTTCCTTCTAGCATTATTGATAAGTTGCGATTTCTCAAGCTTAAGTTTGTTAGGGTTTTCTTGGTTTGGTTTTTAAGGTTTGACGTTCGTAAAGAAGAATTTGTTAATCCTACATTTGCATAATTTGTGCCAAACCCTCACAAAATTCGTAGGCCTTGTTTAGTTAAACCGAAAAGCCCTACCTTGTAGTACTTCCTACATTATGGATCCTAAAGTAAAAGTATCTTCATCTAAAGGGGAAGCTTCCACTCCCAAAAGACCTCTAAATAAAGACCTTAAGGATCAATTACCACCCTCAACTAGCGAAAAACCTAAAGGCCAATTGATTCCCAGAGGTCCTCAAATAGCAGAGGATCTGTTCTATAGAAGATGTTCTATCAAAGATGCTAAATTGCCTTATACTGGATGGGAACTATTTTATAGATGGTTCAGAAACATAAATATGGGTATCTTAGTAGGAAACCCTTGGAACAGTTACCTGGGAAAGCTAATTGTGCCAAATTTCTATATGGATGTCAACTTGCTTAGGGCAATAGCTACTAATTATGTCTCAGTCACGAGGACTATTAGAAAATATGACGGGAGAGAAATGGTTAAGATCACTAAAGAGGAATTGGGTCTTTTTTTCAAGCTTACTAAATGGAGTGATGAAATGCATAAGATAAATGAAGATGCTCTTAGGCAAGAGTATGATAAGACCAAGATTTCATTCAAAGTCCACATCTTGTTGAGATTTCTAGTAGAAATTGTAGGTCAGAAGATTGTAATAGAATCGCATGATAAAGAAACTTTCCCTATTAACTATTTTTTTCCCTATTTCAAAAGAACCTTCTATTCCATTTTCCAAAAAAATGGTTATGATCCTGTCTCTGGAATGCCAATGGCATGGATGTATATGGCTGCCTATATCTAACATCCCCAATATTGTGCAGTGTATGATTATGTAGGATTTCTTTCTGAAAGAATGCATGAGGGACTAGTAAGATTAAAGAAAGGAGAATTTGGGATAGCCTTCAGCTGGTGGGTATGTGCAAGATCATCATGGAAAAAATGGGTGCTTAAGTGGCAAAAAATTCAGAAAAATTAGAGTTAGGAAACTTGGCGTAAAAATTTGAATAAGTTATCTATATTATTTCAAAAATATGTAAGAATAGAATTTGTATCAAATTGAATGTAGTTTCTAAACTACTAGGTTTATTTATTTATTTTTAAATATATTTGGTGAAATTTTGAAATTTCAATGCAGTAGTACTCAAATTTTAGGGAAAAAATAAGTAGGTGTCTATCTAACCACCCTACCACAATAAAATGATAATATTTTTTTATAATATTTTAGACATAAGTAGAGGACTCATGTCCTAATGTGATACACATTTTTTATATTTTTTTCCAAGTAAATAATTAATTATGATTTTTTTATTATAACTTTTAAAAAATATAAAAAACTCGTATGTCTGACCACCTTAACTTGGTCAAAACTTCATAAATTCAATTTTTTATTTTTTTAATCCTATAGTATGCAAAGCATAGAATGTGATGCATATTTTGAATTCCAAAAATGTGATATCGTTTGAAAGATTTTTTTTTTTCAATTGGCCGATCAAACAAGACTTTAGTCATAATTCAAATAGAAAATGAATAATAATTATTAATTAAATTCAAAGTAAAGCATAATTTATATATTGGTGGAAAGCTGAGAATCTTCTTTAAAAACACTTTTCATTTCATCAATTTTGGGTTAAAAAAAGTCGTTAGCCACATACCCTACAAATACCCATCATATCACCACTTTTTGGCCCATCATGATCTTGCACATACCCTGGTACTCATTGCTAACGCATATGTTTTTTTTACAAAGGTGAAATTTACTTTGGACACAATATTAACTTGGAAAGAAAAAGGGGTGACTTGGATTTTCCTGTGCAATGTTGGACCACAGTCTTTGATAGGACATATGATTATGTCACAATCTAAAATGTGTTTTCTTCTGAACTAAAGAGAGCTTTGATTGTGAAGTTTCCTAGAATTCCCTTTGCTCTACATGATTTCTTAAGAACCAAGGAGAGAAGGCCTAAGATAGGAGTTGATCATAATTGGGGAGATGTTATCTCACACCCTGATTACACTATCTTAAGAGTATGTGGTTCCAAAGTAGAACCTCACTTGCTATCAAGGTTTGTGCCAAAAAGAATTGGTTTCCTTGAGGTTATGTAGTGTTGATCTTCAAATCTTCTGCCTCTCCAACAGTCTTATGGGAAATTCAACGAGCCGGGGACAAATTTTGTCTCACTGAATACCTCCAATATTTTGATAGAAATTCAGCTCTTTTTTGGGGTTTGGATATAAGGGGAGAAGGAAATGGGCCAAATCTTTTACAAAATTTCAAAACCAAATAATTCCTATGAGTGATATAAATAAACATAGAATGCCACAACCCTTCATTGTTGGAAAGAGAATGAACAACAAAGGCTAACTTCAAGCGCAGTGCAGACTTTCAAATCTTTCCACAGGAAGTGTTTATTAAGGTCCGATCAAACATAAATATTTCTTATGGGTAACAAAATAATATCTTAGAAATTACATGAAGTCTTTCTCCTAATACAACATAGCATGAAAAAATAACAACTTTAAAAAAATAGAGAAGTCCAATGACATAGTCCAGTTTTCCTAAGCTATTACTTTACCATACAAGCATACATCATAGAAATCCACTACTTAAACTATTCAGATCTAGCTTGCAAGACATGATGTTTCATTGAAAATGATAATATAGAGAAAGAAAACTTGAAAAAGGCCATACATGCACAGTCTCAATAATTTCTCCTCAATAGTTCATGCTTTTAAATATTAAATGAACTTTTAAATAGAGTTCAGATACCAATCCGACAATAGTTTAAACCTTAATAGATATAACATGCCAAAGTAAAGTAGTTTTGTAGCTTGCTTATTAAAATACTTCTAAAAACCTTAAGAAAACTAAAGAAACTTTTCCAAAAGAAGAAACACTACCTCAGTACAGAAGTAATTACTGCCAGATGTTGATACTTGATATCTTGAAATCTTGATCATAGATCTTTGGATAGGTTGCAACGATCTTTGCTCATTGATTCCCAACTGTTGCATTAATACCCTTTAGATATTTTAGCAAACATAGAGGCCCATAAATGATCTAATCCTAAGAACAATATGCAAAAAGGATTATATTGACCAAACACATCACCCCAAGGCACCAAATCAAAGCTTCCATCCCAAAAACCAAGAAAAGGCCATCAAGCTTTGATAGACTCCCAAAAGATATCATCTCATAAGAGGTGCAATCCTCCTGTAGTGAAGAGATGACACATCACGCAGGTGGAGATTTTATGTTTTTCAAAAAAATATTTTGGAGAAAACTTCTGCCAAGCTAACGCAAGTCCCAGGCCCTCCTTAGAAAGGAAAACAATAAAAGAAATTTGTGCAGCCACCACATGGCGTATTTCCCATCTTTCTAACTGGCCCTGCATAAACCCGAACATCTTCAAAGCCAAAAACAAAAGAAGCCGAAGATCAAAAGACTAAGGAAAATAAAAATGTTTCACAGTTCTGGTGACTCATAGGGGCCTTCGCTTGCAGAGGTGTGAACCCAGCTCTCTGGAAATTCTTGAAGTTTAAGGAAGGAGGAGTGTTGCGATTGCCATTCTAATTTGGTTGGTAAGGACATACTACAGATGCGCTTGTATGCTTGGTCAAGTTGAAAGACTTCCCTGAAAGACATGACTCCCCACCTTGTCGTAACCATGCCAAGGTAATGATAAAGATGAGAAAGGCAAAAAATCTCACGTTCGATCTCATCGGCCACATGCACTACACTTGAACTTAGGAGTTCTGCATAAGTTTGATCCTTTTGTTTGATAACTTTCGTAATCTATTCTACTATCTGTACATCTCCATCTAGGGAGAAAAGAGGTAGTAGCCCATAATTGATCAAGACATTGAAATCCTTTCTTACCTCTTCAACTCTCCTTGCTAGCACCATTTGAGAATCTTTGCACTTTTTGGTGACTTTATGAAAGTTGAAAATCTCACTCACTTTGATGGAAGTGATTCTTTGATCACAAACTTTGGCATCTTTCAAGATTTCGTCAGAAGCCACACAAAGCCTAGAAATAAAACTTTGTGATTCTGCTACTCGAGAGTCACATGTCTGTAGAATGTGATTATCCATCAAGCCAATCTTCCCATTTATTTCTTGGACATCCCTCAAGAATTGTAAGACGGTCCCGAGAACGAGAACTATAGCTGCAATCCGTTCCCAATGTGAAGATACCAATATTTTCAGTAGCGAGAGGGACACGTATTTCTGAGCAACAAGAGTAATGACTAGATCCTGAATGAGATGAATCTCTTTGGTTCTTGCATTCTCCTCTACTTTATCTCTTTCTTTGAGAGTGTTTGCCAGTTTGAAGCTCATCTTTCTCATTTCTTGGTCGCAGGTCTACAAAGCGGACACAGTCTCTTGTTTCTCTAGCTTCAATCTTTCCACCTCTGCCTATGCCTTCTTGACACTGTTGAAAGCTTGAGATCGGACACCGTCTACCTCTTTCTGTAGGTTTTCGTGAGTAATTTGTACTCCATGTTGGTTTGATGTGTGGTGGCAAGGTCAACTTTCAATTTCTCAATCTCGGCATGTAGTCGAGCTTCTTTGCTCGGTGCTTCTTCAAGCAACCTTGAGGTTTCCCCTTGCTTACCTTGAACTTGCATTATGTGGGTCATCTCAACATCCTTGGCCTTGATTTCAGTCTACAATCTGCCCACTATTTCCCTCACATTAACCAACTTTGTCTCATGCTTTTTCAACTTTTTTCCCATCCTTTCATAGTCTACATATACTACCTACTAGGTGGTCTTAGCTAAGACTACCTATCTAGGCTTGCCGTCTAGATGTCATAATCCTCCATTTTCAATTGACATCGGGTTTAGTTACAATTGGCATCATGGTGCTAATCAGGAGAGAATTTTGCTCCTCATTAAAACAAGCCTCAATTTTCTTGGTAGCCAACAACTCAACATTCTTCAATAGCCGTCTCTATTTAGCATTTTTTTAGGGAAACTTGGTTACATTGAAATGATCCTAGAGGGTTTGAGGGACATTGACATTCTGCGTTGCAATAGGGGCACTAGGAGGGAAACCAAAAATGGTAATAGAAAGGGAGACCTCAGATGTATAAGCATGAAATAAAGCGAAAGGAAGTGTTATCATGGAAAAGGGTGGTACGCCAAGCTGAGATTGAGCAGGGGATTTGCCAATAGGAGTGAAGAGAGAGAAAATCAGGTAGAAAGGTGTCTACTCAAAAGATGATGGTCCAGGAGTGGGAGTTAACACGGATGTCTAAGCTCTTTCTAGAGGGGCCCTTGATAGGGTGATCAAAGAGTCAACAATGACAGAAGTGGATGCTACTCGCTCGACATGCAGGGTAATTTCAGGGTTTTTGTTACGAACAGGAAGAGGTGTATTTAGGATCATTAGGTTAGGGTTCAAGGATGGATAATTCATTTCCATGGGATGAGGTAAAGGGGCAACCAAAGATGCAAAAATAGGAAGAAGAGGGAGAAAAACTTACCTGAACCGCAGTAGTCATCACATCTTGTAGGGTGGAGTCCACTTCCTCTTCTCCTCGGGCCGACATGTTGGATACACCTAGATCTTGAACCCGCATTCTCTTTTCATGACCAGAACTAACATGTTATGATCTCCTAGCTACCGACCCCTACAAAACTTGGCCTTCGACGACCACAGTGGATGATACTCTTGGAGACTGTTGGGGTCTCTTTCCTTTACTTTGGGCACTGGAGGAGGAAAAATCTCATGAATCCCTCCGACTATCGAATTCTTGATTTGGGAAGCATGATGCAGAGCTTGTTCCTCATCAGTTTCATGGCTAGTCTCTAGATTGTTGCTATCATTGTCAACCTCTTATCATAAATCTCTTTGAACTCATCATCTTGTGGGAATTGTTCGACAGGAAGGGTGAGGCACTATAGCTCCTATCAGAAGCTCCAGAATTTTTCCTTCTTTCTTTCAGACTAGCCCTTTCTCTTCAGCTACATATTGATAGATTTGTTTATCAGAAGGTTCCTGTCATACTATACTTTTGGTGTGTAGAAGCTCAACCATTTTGGTCATTTGAAAGGAATGTGTTTCAAATCAATGTACACCTCTGCACTTTCTTGTGTCAGATTCATTCTCCTCTCGAAGTATTCCTACACTTCATGTTTCACGTTATAAAGCCCTCATGGGTTGTAGTCCCACTTATCATAGATGAGGACTAGGCCCAAGGCTGCTAATAGATCCTTGAGCTCATCTTCACAAAATCACTTCATCAACAATACTTGACTACTAGCAATGTTGAGGGGAAGCGCATATAACTTCATTTTGTTTCTTCCAGTGCCATAGATCTCATTGACAATGGTCACCTCATGGAATGCCTCCAATGCGAAGACTCTGTCTGCCACAAATTTGGAGAGTTGGGAAAGTCATGGAATTTGATAAATGTGAAGGCCTTGCCCACAAAATAATCCACTAGGTTCAACGAGATTCTCATCCATTTTAGTACCTAAGGAGAGAAACAACCAATAGGGCGAGGCAATAATTCTTGTAGTACTAGCCTGAGAAAGTAATCTGCAAACCAATAATATTCCCCTATTCTAGAAAGTACATGGGTCCACAAAGAAGTTGGCTGAAGACAACCACTTTCATCTAGCCTAGACACTGGTACATTTCTTCCCAACCATTCATGATTTTGATGTAAAACCAAACGAGCCAAGAAAGAAGAATACTTGAATTTGGAATCAATTATGTAATTCTTCAATTGGTTCAACATGTTTCTAGCTATTACTTCAGAAAAATCATAATGCCTATGGCTTTTTTCTCTCTTTAGCACAAAGGCTAAGCCGAACTGAAAAGGAAGAACCTGAGCATCATTTTCAAGACCAAAAACCTAGGCCAACATCAAGAACATTGACTGTGTGTCCCTCTTGAATTTCTTGTATGATAGAGGAAAGGGAAGTTGACTTCTATCTCACTGCTCCTTTGTTTCTTCTTCATAAAAAAATGTTCTTCTGGCTTTTTCTTCCCTGAGGAGATCCATCTTTTCTTCATCGAAAAGCTCTACATCCTAGGTTGTAGGGATGCACAACATGTCCTATATGGCCTCAGTGGAAACAGTAACCCTAATCCTACCATTCTAAATGACCCCTATTACCTCATTGAATCTCTTGGTGCATGCATCGACTAACTCTACACATGGATGCACAGCAGGAAACATGAGTTGTGGAAAACCACAATCCCAAAGTCGAAGTACAAAACCCTCGATTAGCCCATACTTTTCCTTTCTCTTAAACACACCTTCTCTAAGGCTTTTAGGGTTAACTGACAAATTGGGGTAAAAAACATTGTCAGCGATATCTTTCACTGCCTCTCTTTTTACAGGCTTATCAACTAGCAGTTTCTTGTAGAATTTGAAAGGTTTCTCCTCCACTGTCAGGGCATTGGTGAATGACTTCCACCCAAAAACATTGGCATAGCCAGGTCGTTGACTTGAAGTTTTGGTTTGTCTTCTAGAGGTTGAGGGTTCCACCATGACTGTATCAAGAAGTTGCAGAGAATTATTTAGGGATAACGACCACTTGCCTTTTGGTCAAAAATGAAAACCTACTTTTGAGCGCAATTAATTCTCTTGCTTGTACATGTAGTTAAGACTAAACTATTATTGCTAGACCATTAAATGCTACCACCGAGGTGATACATGTGGATTAGAGATCTATATCCCTCAAGAATACCAAAAGTGCAATTAGGATGGAATTAGTACATTCCTTCCACTATCTCTTAATCAAATGAACTCATTGCCTTGAAAAGCTTTCTTTTCATCATACAAAATGTGTTGAGGTGATGCAAGGTACCCCTAAAAAGATGTGACCATTAATTGGTCAGAATTTTAGCATGTTAACCCACGTATTTTCTCATTAGTAAGCTAGCTGGCACTGATGATGGTGAAGGACACATGTCAACAATCGGGGTATGAGAGCATTTACTCCTAATGCTTGAATTTATTTCTCAAGGCATTCCATCAGATCCTTTGTGTGATTTATCTATCTTACTCTATTTTTTCTTAAAACTTTTTGTTGTCATTTGGCCAAAAATAGACATCTTGTTGGTTGAGTTTGTTGGCTCACCTTTTCTATATATAGCTACACCACCTTTTGCAACATTCATTCAAACATATAGTGTCTCAAGTTAGTTGGCTTTTTGCTTATTCCCATTTTTCCATAATTCACCGCTTTATCAGAATGTTTGCTAGCTTAGGCACTCCCATCTGGCTCCTCCCTAGGAGACTACAATACAACTTCATGGGAGAGGTTACTAGTGATTGAATCAAGCGCCTAGTGAAGAAATGTGACCCTCTAGTTATGACTACATTCAAATGGGTGGTGGGCGCAGACTTCATTGCTGACAAGAATCAACTCTGGAGCAACTGCAATGTGCTTTCTTGTTTCGTGGCCTCACTGCTAGACATAAATGTGTCCAAGCCTATGATAATTGAACTATACCATGAGATGTTTAACACCTCATTGATGGAAGGGCTTAGCAAGATAGTGCAAGTGGCCATCCCTAGTGTTGGTATCCCAAGCGCTATGGACCTTCGCAGACACGTGGACTTTGGCATAGATGTACCCCAGTTGCCCTTCCTTTCTAACTTACGCACCATGGACATTGAGATGCACTGGTACTCTTCTCAGCCAGTGACCATTTTTTTGTTGTGGGAGTATAGTGTGGAGCAAGTTCTGGGATTGGCCTAGAGGAAGCAATTCAGCTTCCTAGTGTAGAGTCGCAATGAGTAGTCCTTGAGCCTGTGTCATGGAGTTTGCATCTATTGTGTTTTCAACTCCCTTTTGCAACCAGAAAGATAAGGAGTAGAAGAGGAAGAAAAGAAAGATAGGAAAGAAAACCCGATAACGAGCCTTTACGACTTCCTGGGCAATGGCTAGAGGCCTTTTATGACTGTTTTTGCATGTTGCCATCCCTTTTAGATCTTTTGGCTTCGTAACTCCTTTTAGGTTTGCTCGAGAGAGCCTCATATTTGAATCTAAGCCTTAGGCTTGCATTATATGTAAATTTTTTGATAAATATAATATAATACAAGATTTTGTTTCTTTAGTGTTCTTCTTTAGTTGCTTTATTCTCAAAATTTTGAAATATTTACAATTTTTTTTTACATATGGTACATAACTATTAAAATTTTCAAAGAACTATGCATTTTAATGGAAAATATTCAGATAACTACTATTCACCAGTATATCTAAAGTGTTTCCTTCCATATCTTCAAGCTCGTGCACATTCTTTTCTTCTCATGCACTGATTCAGAAAGGTCCTTTCCACAGTGCTTCAAATTTTATGTGTTGGCCAAGTTTTGCAGTACGTTCATCGTACTTTAGCACTAAGCTCCCTTCTTTGAATTCTAGGTTAGAAGTATTTTTTTCAAACCATCTCTTGACTGTCTACTGTCGATTGATCATGGCTCCATGAGCCTTTTCTCTGTCTTCTTCAAGCTTGAGGAGTTATGCCAACCGTACTTCCATTCCACCATTTTCTTCAATCTCCAAGGCTTTTAATAGTTTTAAAGTAGGAATTTCTATGGAAATGGGTATCACTACCTCTTTTCCGTACACCAACTTATAAGGGGAGGTATTCATAATCTGCTTGGGGGTAGTTTAGTCTTCCCACAGAGCAGCCCACAAATTTTTATGCCAATCTCTTTGTCGTTTTGACCCAATGTGTTTAAGTAACCTAATCAGGTTTTTGTTGGTGGACTTTGCTAACCTGTTCCCTTGTGGGTAGTAATTTGGTGAAGTTTTAAGGAAAATCCCATGTTAGAAAAATATAACATCCTTGAACCAAAAAAAAGCTTAGGCATTATCAGATATGATGATCTTGGGCGGACCAAATTTGGCCACTATTTCTTCAAGGAAACTGACAATTTCCATCTTTTTTGCATTCTTTAGGGCTACAACCTTTGTTCACCTTGTAAAGTAATCAGTCACTGTGAGGATCCACTTGTGTCCGACACTAGAAATAGGATTTATCATACCGATAAAATCCAAACCCCATTGGGAAAAGGGTTCTTCGATTACTATCGGGCTCAGGGGTAAAGTGGCATTCTTTCTTTTGCCAACAAAATGTTGGAACTATCTACACTTCTACACTAGATGATGTGCTTCATAAAACATAGAGGGTCAATAATATCCTACCTGCATTATCTTTAAAGTGGTGGTCTTGGCGAAAAAATTCCACCCTCAGGACTATGATGAAATTCATTAAGAACACTTTCCACGTGTAGGTTGTCGAGACATTAGAGCAACACACCATCATAATTTCTTTTAAATAGTACATCCTCAATTAATACATACCTGGTGCCTTGCAATCGGTAGTATCTTCTTTTATTGAATGGAAGACTATTTGGGTAATGTCCCTTCTACATATACCATGTCCGATTAGCTACCCAAGACTCTTTAGACTTGAATTGGTTCAAGTAGACTTGATCGGTCTCCTTTTCAGCCACAAGACTCATTTCCTATGCAATGTATTCGCACAAGCCTCTTCCCCGAACCATCTTTGTTGGTCTGATGTCTACATCATATTCTAGGATCTTAGTGATCCAATTTTCTCTTTTTTCGGTGATCTCACCTTCTGTGATGTATTCCCAGACACTGGGGTGTGCTACAAGGATAGTGATCTTCTTGGCTGACACCAAGTGTCGGAACTTTTTCAAACTTTCAACTATGGAAAAAGCTTTCTTTTGTAAAAAGTTATACCTAACCTCATAACCTTTCAAGGTTCTTGAATGGAATGCAACAAGATGTTCTCCTTCATTTTGATCACCTTTCTGAGTAAGCACCGAAGCTATGCTATCCTGAACACTGTATACATAAATTAGGAGATCTTTGGAAAAATCCAGATTAGCTAAGACCAGACCAATGAAAAATTGCTATCTTTATTTGCTCAAAATCTTCTTTTCCTTTGGGGGTCCACTTGAACAACATATTATTTTTAAGCATTAGTGTGATATGCCTCACAATACTGATAAAGTCTGAAATGAACCTGCCGATGAAATTGATTTTCCCTAAAAACAACTAGAGTCCTTTCTAGTTCACTGGCAGGGGTAATTCCATTATAGATCTAACCATTTTGAGATCTATTGTTATTCCCTCTTTAGACACTAAAAAACCAAGTAGCTTACCTTGAGGCACTCCAAAGACACATTTTTTGGGATTTAGAGAAATCCTGAATTGTTGGCATTTCTGGAAAACCTTTTCTAGATGATTGAAGTGGTCATCCTTTGATTTTGAAAAGACTGTCAGGTCATCCAGATATATCAAAATAATTAGGTTGATTAAACCTCTGAAATCAATATCCATTGTTCATTGAAAGGTTGCACTAGCATTTGATAGGCCAAATGAAATCTTGGCATATGCAAATGTTCCCCACTTAGTGGTAAGCGTCATCTTGTGGTGGTCACTCTCTTTCACATATACCTAGTTATATCCTGAAAAAGCATCAAGCAATGAGAAAATTTTGGATCTAGCTAATGTCTGTAGAATTTTCTCAATTGATGGCAAGGGGTAATGGTCCTTCAATGATGCCTTGTTCAAGTCTTGGAAATCGACACAAAGTTTGATGTCGCCATTCTTCTTTTGGATGGGTACTAGATTTGACACCCAGGTAGAATGTTGGATTGGATATATGATCCTTGATTCGACCAACTTGGTAAGATCCTGTGCCATCAAGGCCTCCACCTTCAGGTTGACTAGCCCTTGCTTCTGTCGTACGGGCTTGGACCCTTCCTCCAATTCAATGGTATGTTGAATTATACCTATGCCATAACCTCTAAGATTATCATAGGTCTAGGCCATAACTGCATTGTACTCATAGCACAAATCCCTTAATCTTTATTTATCTTTTAGTGAAACCTCCTTTCCAAATTTTAACTTTCTGCCACTTCCAACATCAAGCTCTTCGTAATCTCTTTCATTTGTAGTGAACCTTTGCTTTCCATTCCTCACATTTTCACAGTCAAAAAGGTTCTCAAGGGAAATCAACCCTCTGGGAAGCTTGTTCCCTTTTAATTGGATGACTTTCCCATCAAAAAATTATGTTCCTGGGGCTGGATAGTCGGGAACCATTCCTCCTTTTTGTATGAAGCTAGCAATCTAAGTATCATTATAAAAACATGCCAATTTTCATCATTGTCAGGAATTGAGGGATGGACGATGACTTGCACTGCATTTTGTTTCGTTGAGTCAGGAATTGGTTCAAATTGTGACCCAACAAATGCCATTTGATCAATGATAATGCTCTAAGATCAGGGAATAACTTGTATGTTGAAGGCTTTGAATTTCTCAATCAGGTCCCAAATATGATGTCTGTATGACTTCATTCAAGTGTTCTTTGCAGTTGCTTGACTGTGGACTTGGGTCACCACTAGGTTTGAATCTTTGAAAGCTTGCACTCTCTTTATACCCATCCTTTATGCAAAGATTAGACCATGGACCAAGGCCTCATATTCAACATCATTATTCGATCATGAGAATAAAAAATGGTAAGCTCTAAGAGTTTCAGATCCCATTAGAGATAGCAATCAGACACCAACTCTGGAGCTGGCTTTACACTTGGAACCATCAAAATATAGGGTCCATAGATAATTATCAGATGGGTCATCAAATTTCTCCTGATCCTTCATTAGTTTTAGAAAAGTTTGATCACCGTCAAAAATTACATAGTTGCCTAGCCCTGTCGCATGGAAGTTTCCAAATGGATCATAGTTAATGAATTGGTTGAGAAACACTTATTGTTTAGGATTTTTCTCACTTGTATCCTCTTCATCTTCTAGCATTTCTATGCAATATTTATCCTATTGAGAGATGGAAGTATGTGCAACTTCAAAGCATAGGAATGCATTGTCCACAATATGTTCGGGATGTAAATATTTGGAAAGGATCGTCATCTTCACCCAATGCTTGGTTCTCAATATTAGGTGGGACAAGTCAAGTGCCAGGTATCTGCCAGCTTGGTGGTGAAATCTCTTGAAAGACACATTTTTAAGGCTGGTGGAATGTCTATCACTACTACTTCTTACATGACTATTTGACTTTGGTAGGAGAAAAGGGTTAGAGACAGATCTTTTATTTGACCAATAGTCAGAACCTTCTTCCTATCTAGTTGCATGATTCCATTTTCAAGGGGCTCATACTTAAGTTTCAAAGCATCTGCCACTTGTTTTGGCATGACAGTTGTACTGGCTCCCGAATCGATCATATTATTATGCAAAAGCTTATCTCCTATAATAAGTGTTAAAAAGAAAGGTGTGAGCTTTGGCCTACTTACCTCTTTCTCCTTTGCATTCTCTATGTTGTTTGCATATGTTGTAGCTTTTGGCACTTGAGGTTTTGATGCAGGTGCCTTGTCTTTTCTTTGATCACATATTGGAGCTACCCCCATCTAAGACATTTTCTCTTCTTTCTTCAATGCTTCCTGAAGCAAAGTCTTTTGTTTAGGAATAGGTATGACGTCTCATAATGATACATTGGCAGGTGCCTTCTTCAATTGCTTGACCACATTAAGCATCCCAACTATTTGGGCCTTGGGCTTAAATGGTGGTATTTCTTTCATTTTTGGAAGAAAATGTTCTGACGTGATTGGGCTTGGTGTTCTGCTCATCTCTTTCCCTACCAATGGTGTGTTGTGTGGCTGCAAAAAAGGTTGGACTATGGGCAATGAAGCTTGTTTCTCCTACGGTGGTGGTTGACGTGGCTGAGGCCGTGACAGAGGTTGTTACATGTATTCTTTGGTGAGCCTTCTTTTAAACCTCGTGTTGTAGTCTGACTATACTTGTAGAGCACTAGTTGTTGGAGCTTTATTTGCGAATACCACATCTTCTTCTTCCATCCATGAAAACAATGCTTGATCAGGTGCAATTTCTAGCCCCTACTCCAAGGACATCCCTTGCATTTGTGGTCTAAAACAAGCATTCTCTATTTCAAAAGAATCGTATTCATCCGTACTCAAGAGCACACCTTTGCTTCTTTGTTTTGTCATCCTTTCCATATTTCCCCTAGGGCAGTTTAAGGGAAGATGACTATCGCTACATGGGAAACACCATATGTTTTCATCTTCTAGAGCCAAATTGTTTTGGCCTAGGAAAATTTCTTTGCTCTATTTATCTTTTACTATTTGAAGTGGCATGGTGATTGGAACTATCTAGTTTGCAAATGTCGTATGTTGGACTCCTCCTCAGGAAAGTCCCTAATATGTGTCATATTGATAAGGTGGCCTACTTCCACCATAGGTCTAAGTGCTTGGCTTTGGAGGCATCACTTGTTGTCATTTGATGATAACCAAATCATTAGCAAGAGTCCACATGAGACTCTTCATGTCGTTAATATTCACCACAACTGAGTTGGAGCCAGATGTGTTGATTTGTGTGGTGGGATACACATACATGGATTGTGGTATTCCTAACATTGATTGCATAGCGGAAGTACTCGAAGAAACTTCTTCTCGAGATGTTCCAGAGGGCTCTCTGAACATAGGCATAGGGGGTCATGGTGGGAGCTTCCCAACATTGATCAAACTATTTTCCATGAGTACCACCACCTCATACATGTCATGCAAGATGTCTCCTCCCATGGAAGTTATCATAACTATGATGTCTAAATTGATAGCCTTTAGATAGAACATGAACACCATTTCAGCTAGGGGTCAAGCAGTCATGAGGATCCTCTACCAAGTTCTATCAAACCTAGTGTTTAAATTCTCATGGCCTCTTGCAGGGCCCTTTTGATGGTGATTAATTAATGTAATAGTGAGGAGCAATCTCCCTTTTCTAAAAATATTTTGAACAACAGGTCTCTCCAAGCTGGTCCCAAGAGATAATAGAGTCTGAAGCCAAAGATCGATACCAATCTTGGGATTTTCCTTTGAAAGATGCAACTAACAGCCTTAGAGTGATATTTTCCTCCACTATATTATGCACCCTACATACTTTTGCTATATCTTGAAGGTGTTCGAAGGGGTTTTCAAGTCTTCTCCGAAGAATTTTGGGATAGCCTTGAGGGCATTAGCAGGTATGAAAATCCATACATCTAGGGGTGTGGGTGGCTATAGAGGACTACCACTATCTCATGTTACAAAATTTCTAGTAGAAGGGGGAGGTACGTGAACCATAGAGCAGAGATTCCTATGAATCAAATATATAGGTAATCTTATTTGGAAGTTTAAGCCTCTGGGTGGAGTAGATAAAGCTCTAGATATTGGGCTCTTACTTCTTACTCTATTGCTCCTTACAAGTGATATAGAACTTGTAATTCTTCTCCTCCTCGGTATTGAGGAAGGTAACTGAGAGTAATGGAAGTGACCTCTTGAAGATGATCTTGTTTGGACTCTGGGCATGAAATTTCTAGTTTTCTTCCTTAGCCTAATTTAAGAAATATTTCTAACTTCTAATCAGGTGTTTGGAAAACTTCTAGTCCCACCGGGAATTCCATAAAAAGAACTGTTGATCATCAAAGCTTGCACCTCTCTGATAGTCTTATGGGAAATTCAACAAGTGGGGGACAAATTGCATCTCACTGAATACCTTTGGGATTTTTATAGAAAGTCAACTCTTCTTTGGGGTTTGGAGATAAGGGGAGAAGGAAATGTAAACATAAAACATAAAAGGCAATGTGCTAAAGCTTTTACAATATTTCAAACCCAAATTATTCCTATGAGTGATATAAATAGACACAGAATTCCACAACCCTTCATTGTTGGAAAGAGAACAACAAAGGATAACTTTAAGCACAATGTAGACTTTCAAATCTTTTTGTAGGCAGTGTTCATTTTTTTATTCAAGGGGTAAACACTTTTGAACTGGAGCTATGAACATGAATACAACCACTCAACAATATCACCCCAACGGGGTTTGAGCCTTAGTGAAAAGAACAACAATGTCACGATTAAACAATCACACCATGCCAATATCGACAGACAGTGTTCATTAAGGTCGAATCAAACATAAATATTTCTTATGGATAATAGAACAATATCTCATAACTCACATGAACTCTTTCTCCTAATACAACATAGCACGAAAAAATAACAACTTTTAAAAAAATAGAGAAGTCTAATGACAGTCCATTTTTCCTAAGCTATTACTTTACCATACAAGCATACAACATAGAAATATGCTACTTAAATTATTCAGATCTAGCTTGTAAGACATAGTGTTTCATTCAAAACGATAATATAAAGAAATAAAACTTGAAAAAGTCCATACATGTGTAGTCTCAACAATTTCTCCTCAATAGTTCATGCTTTTAAATATTAAATGAAATTTGAAATAGAGGTCAGATGTTAATCCAACAATAGTTTAAACCTTAATAGATATAACATGCCAAAGTAAAGTAGTTCTGCAACTTGCTTATGAAAATACTTCTAAAACCTTAAGAAAACTAAAGAAAATTTTCTTAACAAAGAAACTATAACTTGGAAATCCCACCCCCCATTGTGTTGTTGCCCTCCTTATATAGCTTCCAAAAGAATAAAACACCACCTCAGTATAGAAGTAATTGATGTCAGATGTTGATACTTGATAGCTTGCAATCTGATTGTAGATATTTGCTTAGGATGCAATGATCTTTGCTCATTAATTCCCAACTACTACATTAATACCCTTTATATATTTTAGCAAAGATAGAGGCCCATAAATGATCTAATCCTAAAAAAAATCTGGCAAAAGGATTCTACTAACCAATCACATCACCCCGAGGCACCAACTCAAAGCTTCCATCCCAAAAACCAAGAAAAGAAAAGGCCAGCAAGCTCTGACAAACTCCTAAAATATATTGTCTCATAAGAGGCATAGTCCTCCTATAGTAAAGAGATGACATGTCATGCATACAAAGATCTTATGTTTTTTGAAAAAATGTTTTGGATAATACTTTCACGAAGTTGACATGTTTCCCAGGCCCTCCTTGGAAAGGAAAACAATAACAGAAAGCCATGCAACCACCATGTGGCACATTTCCCATCTTTCTAACCAACCCTACATAAACCCAAACATCTCCAAAGTCAAAACCAAAAGAAGTTGAAGATTGAAAGACTAAGGTAAAGAAAAATGTTTCACATGTGGCAACTAGGAAATGTTGAAAATGAGCATTTGTTGAATCAGGGAAAAGGAACCTTCTTTCCTTCATACACTTTTTTTTTAATTTTGTAATGACCAAAGGAGGTTGGAATAACATCCTTGAAATACTCAAAACTTACCACATGCAGAGGACAGTTGAGAGGGTCATATAAGGTTTTATGGCTTGGTTGAATGAGAGAAACAAGAGATACAAATATGTCGACATTTTTTAGTATCCAAAAGATGTAATAAGAAATATATTAGACACTTTGGAACAGGAAAAGAGGTTAGCAAGGTGGATCACATTCAATAAGATACAAAGGAAAATAAAGCAGGAAGAACTTGATTTCAAGGTCCTCCTAGAGGCTAAGGGTATAATATAAAAAGTGGAGCATGTAACAAGGAATTTTGATTCAATAGTAGGCCACCTTGAAATAAGGGGTAATTAGTAAAGATGAAGGGAAGGATCTAATTGCAGAAGAACAAAGTGTAGGAGAAATCCCTACTATAGGAGAAGAGTCTACATCACAAGCCCCTGAGGAACAAAAAATAAAGTTCTTTATAAGGAGAAAGAGTAAGGAAAAAAAATCTAATGAAGTCTGCGTTCCAACTCAGCAAGAGGAGTGTTGATGTGTTTTTTATGCACTTCTCAACATAGGCAGTGCATAGGTGCACTACCTCTCTTGAAAGACAATCTTCCATAATAAGATTGCAGAACACTATCCCAAGGTCTCTAATGTCAAGTCTTGACAATGCTTGGAATATCTTAGTTGTTTCATGTGATTTGTTGGAATCACTAGGTGGACTTACGCAGCTAGATGCAAGGTGGATCTTATGAATTGAAGTTTCTAGGATGGAAATTGATAGGTATTTAGTTGCAAGTTCAAACAACAATCTAAAAATCCAATGTTTTCTTTAAGTTTTAGCTTTACAATGTGCAATGAACCTTAGCATAGGTTATTTCTAAAAGAAAAAAAAGCAGGGAAAAGGAGAGTTTCTTGGATCTGCAACTAACTATGAACAATGATCATGGTGGTTCTACTATGTACAACTTCCTTCAAACAAGATTCCACTTAACCAAGAAACCTACAGTATCATGAAATCTATGCTATCTTCCAAGGTTTGCAGATATTTTACCACTCATCCACCATATACATTCATGAATATAGATAAAATTTTAAAGCAACTTTAAGTTTTAGCCCATACTAACTTTACATGGCCATTTATCAGCAGCAAATAGTAAAAAATATGGACTAGAAGGCATCTACACAACAAAAAATTTCATAACCACAAAACAACATTACCAAATCTATCTAAGCAATCTAAAACCAACTAGAACATAAATATAAATCTAACTAAAACATCTAACTATGGGAGATTGAATCATGAAACATAGAGAGAAACTCATAAAATACACCAAAGTCAATGTATTTCCATTAAAATTTTTGCAGCATGTCATTACAACAACTCAAATCTCTCTTGAAAATGAGAGGAGACCCCATATTTATAGTGCCTAAAAGGTAGAATGAATGGCCAATATTAGTTTGCATTGTGTGGCCAAGATTCACTACAAGTTAGGGTTTTACCTAACCAACAATATTTTACAATTTAAAATATAATTTTGTCTTTATCCCTATTTTGTCCTCTAGTGACAACACTATAACATTTTTGTCTTTTACTGATTTCCCTTTCATTGTAGCTACTCTATCAGGAATTCTTCACTAATAATAGGGTTGCCTTCCTGCTTCTTTAAAGCTACATATTCCATGAACTTCAGGATCAACGGTTGGAGCTTATCAACATCTATGATTTTGGATCGCAACACTTGATAACTCCATTCTTTGGATTGCTCAGTGAGCTTTTCCCAATCCCCCTCATAGTTAGAAGTGTGGTCTTTGAATAGCTTTGACTGGGTGAAGACTCGAGAGGCAAAACTCATGGAATCGGTGGCGATCTCATCTAACATTTTTTCCTCCATCCTCTTATGGAAATAGGGCTTTATCTTCTCTAGATCTATCTGCACGATAGGCATGTCATACCCTGTCATTAGCTTCAAGTATCAGGTGAAATCTACCCTAATTTCTTTAGCCCATTCAATATCTGGATCTACCTTGTCGAGCACCTGCTCCAACCTTTCCTTCCTGTTCTCAAAGTCCTGCTTCCATACATCCATCATCCAATGATCGTATTTCTTAAATGCAAGCTCCTTTTCCAATGTCGTGCCTGGTAGTTTGAGAATAGCCTCAATATTTGGGTAGGTGGACTCATATCTCGCTGGGAATCTAGTGCAAAGTTGTCTTGTACCCTTAAGAGACTATTGCAGATCCAAGAACATGTTTGTTATCCTAATAACGTGGATGATGCCCATGTTTCCAATATACAAGACCTACCAGAACCAGCTTTTCGTGGTCTTAACCAAGTTCTTTCTCCTTTTAAACTTGTCTATTTTCTCTTTTGACAGTAACTGAGTCAGGGCCAAGGAAGTGGTAGGAACTTTCTCCATTGAATACCATTTCTAGATGTAAGTTGTTAGATTAGCTACTCGTGCCTTAAGTTCCTCTTTCAAAGTCTTATCTTGCTATACGAGATGCACTACAGTAGCGACGGACTCTTGAAGGTGCTCAAATTTTTTTTCTCTTGTAGTTCCTAAGTCAATAGTAGAAACATTATAGCTTATTCCCTCTTCTCCCACTACTGGTGTGGCTACTTGGATGGTCCTTGATCCAGAGGCATCCATTGTCACCTTTGATTTGATCTTGGGCTTCTTATCCTTCTTGGTAGTGATCTGTGCTCGGGCTAGGATAGCCTCCAATCTTGTTCTTGGATCTCTCAGGTCGGGAGCCTTCTTCTCAAGTTTTCTTTCCAGCCATTCAAGCATTTGAGCCTTTTCTTCATCCCTTGTGACTTCAATTTCCTCATCTTTAGAAGCCTCCTTCTCAACCCTAGTGTCTTCCCCTTCTTCTTCATCAGAGTCCTGGGTGAATTTTATGCACTTGATTGGGGACTTGGTAGGTATGCGTTCTTTGGGACCTTCTTCCCTCTCAACCTCCTCTTCCTTTTTTTCATCCTGCTCATCTTTAGGCTCGTACTCCTCGGGTTGCTCAATTTTGAGGCTTTTGTCAGTTTGAGCCTCACCTTTAGGTTTGTCCTCTTCTGCATTCTCTTCTTCTTTATGAGGAGGCGACACATCTTCTTGTTGTTCCCCTATAGGAAGTTTCACATTTTCTTCTGCCTTGTCATCCTCTTGTCCTTCTTCTTTGGGAGGCAACCTTTCTACCTCCTCTCCAATGTCCTTCAATTGCTGGGACATTTCCTCCTAAAAATCACCATCAAATGTTTGTATAATTTCAGTACTAGGATTTCTTTCATCGCTACTTTCAGAAAATCATGTTTCTTCTTCTTCACGAACTATTTTGTCAATTTGCAGGTGCTCGTATTCTGCATGTCCATGGTACTCATCTGCTTCCTCCTCCAATGCCTTTGTAGCATGTTGTTCCCATTCCTAAGATTTTTCCATTGTATCCCTCATCTCGAGTGGTTCAGTTGGAGGCTTTGAAATAGTGGTAGCAAGAACCTGTGCTAGGGCATCCTGGATAGCAGGATTTGATAACACCTCAGTTATCTTAGAAGGGACATTCTTCATATCTTGTGAGAATGCCTCTGACAGTGTGAGCATTAGCATTGGTATTGTTGCCACTGTTAGTTGAAGCGATGTGGTGGGAGACATGGAGGCAGAGGAAAGTGGTCATGGCCGAAGAAGAATCGACCATCACAACTTGCCCAACTGGTGAAGAAGAGGCAAGGTGGACCAAGATGCCCACCATGGGCGGAGAAGTAGCAACCATAGCCTGCAAGATGGATGGAAGGGAAACAATAGCGAAGGAAGCCGATGAAGACTTAGGTGGATCAACCTCCATATCTTCTCCCTCATGGAGTTGATCTTCCTATATACTGGGAACTATAGTGGTGTCACCCAAGCCCTTATGTCTCTTGGAGGACTCACCCTCCGAGGCCTTTCTAGCATACACCTTCGAGTTAGGTTGTTTCTCATTAGTCTCTTTCCTTTTCTTCGATCTCGTGAGCGGAGGGGATCTGGAAGTCTCCCCTGTTGAGTTTGTAGTAGCAACATCATCTATTGCACTAGGCTCACTTTTGAGCCCTTCATATGTTAAGACAACCCCTTGTTGCTTTAATCGGGCCACCTATCCATTGACCCATTCCTTGGTGTGAGCCTCGATGGGCTTGGTTATAATATCGAGGTCATCAACCTCTTGTTCATCCCAATCTATTGCTGGCATTAGCAAGTTGGCGACTACATTGTACCTGGGGTCCATTATGGTGCTTTCATCTTCTTCAACTTGGTCGGGTATAGGAAATATATTCACCCTTTTCACAAAGTACACTGTCATTCGCATGTAGTGCCTCACATGCACCTACTTATCATCTTTGCAATTTTCCTAGAAATATTCTACGTGAATTAAATGGGTGTACACTAGTCCCAGTGCCTTCCTTATGTGCCCATATGGGTCCATTCGTGGGCAAGTAGTGTATAGGAAAAAAATGATATTCTACTAGTTCCTTCTCTAAGTTCCCTGCATATTGAGAGGTTTGTAGCTTGTACATCCCTTGGCCAAAAGAAAGGGGATAAGGGATCCCCACCAAATGCTTGCTGCTGAGAAGAATACGCACATGTCACAGTTGTCGAGAGAGTTCTAGCAATATAGTCCAGTCGTTGGGATATTAGAGCAGATTATTCGGCCTCTCTGTGTAACCTTGGGCACAAATGTAGGCAAACTTAGGGTATTGAATAAACAAGAAGGCGTATTGCATCAGGAATACTCGAGCACTGTGAGAAATTATCCTTTCAAAATCCGCTCCAAGTAGTCTGATGATGTGACCCACGAAGGTGTCATTCACCCTACAATAATCCTTCTTAAAATTTATGAACTGGAGTTGGGGGTATCTATCATAAAATTTTAGCTTTCACCTAAATTCCTCATCAGATTCCCTGAATAGTTTGTTGTACTGCCACTACTTGGCTAGTGAGTAAACAAGGTAGGAGGTCATGTAGTATTTAGAGGTCTTCTTGACATTCATGAACTGGTCATGGAAGCAGTCGCTTATTATTCCCCCCAGTAGAATGAGGCATTCGTGGTAACATCCTCCTTTTCACAGAGAATATGCTCTACAAAGTATACCATCCACTCCTAAAAATATGCAGCAGTAGGAAGGCCCATCACTCTGCTCAACAAAATCACCAAGTCATGATAATCTTCGTGAAAGTCACTACGAAAAAGTTCTTGAGGAACTTTCGCAGCGCTGCCCTGCTTATCTTTGAGCCAGAACTATTTTATGAGTTTTTTACAACCCCTTGGGTCCTCGTCCCACATTTCTTTACATTCCTCTATGGTTGGCAGTTCCATTGTCCCAAAGGTAGGGATGTGGAAGATCTTTTTTATTGCCTCAATGGACATAGCAGCTAGAATGTTTCCTTCCTTATCAACTATTGTTTGTGTCTTTGGTTGATATGCTTGCCTACATGCCATTACTAGTTTAGGAGTAATGAGGGATGGAGGAAAGCCTATAGCCTTAGCAATTCTATTGCTTCTAATTGATCTTGCATTCTCTGTGGTCAGGTTGATCCTAACCCTTTGCTTGAATTCATCAATATTGACTTGCTCGATATTGGTGTCTGCAATTTCTTTCCAGTATGTAATGATCTTTCAATGAAAAGGCTCCCCCTGGAATTGGTATTTCATCTAGTCTTTGTCCTCCTTCCCATGAGGAACTTTGTCTGATTTCTTCCCTTTGTCCTTTTCTACAACTGTCCCTGAGGGTCCTACACCCAATTCCATATATCCTGCACATAAAGACATAATTAGTACAATTAAGCTTAAAGACATTAATGTTAGCCAAAATCCCCATCAAAATCCCCATCAATGAGGTCAAATTGGATAATACATCACTCATAAGGTCAAAAATTTAATTCGATATGTCATCAATAGTTCATTGGAGGGAATTTGGCCAATTTGGGCCCAAAGGGCTAGACTTCCCTAGCAGGATTGTCGTTTTGAAGGGTGAACAGGGAAGGGAAATCTGGATGGTTTCTCCTAGTCTTAGATTTTGATGGTTTGAAAGGTTCATATAGGAGATGGTTAAATTTAAGCACGTGGGTCGAGATTGGTTTTCAAATTGAAGGTCATTTGGAACCTTATTGGAGCATCTGGAGGTGCAAGGCAGGAAAGCTATTGGTGTTTTGCCATTTGGAACAGCTCTGGCAGACCAACATTCTGGGGTCGAAGTTCCAAGGTCTAGGACCTGGAGGCAGAAAGGTGGCTACTGTAACCTCTTTAATCTTTTAAGTGTTCAGGTCTCAAGGGTCAGGAAGCCGTCAGAGAATAGCCATTTGAAAACAACAGGCATTGAGTGAAAGTCCAGTGGGGGTGACCCGGTGGATCGAACCCGACATCATGTTTGGCCTTCAAATTTCCTTTGTTAAGTTTTCCCAGCAATTAGAGGGGTAGGCCCCGAAGGTCAAAAGGACGGGTTGTCTTTTCCCCCCTTGAATTAGCCGAGGTGAGACAGAGTCCCACGGGGGGAACTCCGATGGAGTGGGACCGACGAAGGCAAGGCATTTGAGTTTTATCATTTTTTCCTTGTGGAAAATGGAGGCTCAGGATCCAGAGGGAATGAACACTCTGCATGAAGAACAACACCAAGATGGTAAATTTTTAGACTTGGTTTATGTGATTTTTTGGAGGTTTTTTGGGAATTCTACCACGTGGGTTTTTTAGGTTTGGCCTTCCTCTATCAAATGAATGTAATTTTATCCCCATTTATTAATCGTTTTAACACAAATTCATCGAAAATCACAAAGGAAGGGTGGACGGTGAACTCACCACGTGATCTCGACAAAGATGGCAATTGAATCCTCGAGGAATAGGCAAATTAAAGCAGCAGGCACGAGGGTGATGGGTGACGAAGGCACTTGACCTCTTGGAACTTGCTTTGAAATCCTCTGGCTATCCTAACATTGTTAAAATGATAGGTTGGGCTAGATATTTATACCCTTAATCGGCATTTACTACGCCCATTAATGCAAGTATGATAGATGAAAGGGTAGGTGAGTTTAAATCCCTAGACGATGGTGGGAGGTCTGAGACTTGGAGGCTGGAGTGACGCTAGTAGATGGCTGCTTGAAAATTCATTTTTGAAACCATCAACGAAAGGGAGTTTGGGATTCGATGGTCAGAACGCCAGCGTAGGTTGGCCGTCTCATAGGGAAAACTCACCATGGAGTTCTAGGCAGAGAAGTCAGGAATAGTGGGCCTGGCAAGGGAAAAGGCAGTTTACTTTGCAACACAAGTTATGAAGATGACGATCGGGAAACTGGGCCCTGGGACACAGGAAGATGAAGGCCTTCAACCATTTGGGACAACAAACACACAACAAAAATCCAATGAGGGAAACTCAGCGAGTCGAACCCAGGAGGTCTCAAGGCCACTAGCATAGGCAAACTACCAAAGGAACTCCACAAAGACCCAAGACTTAGCAAATTTGAGGGGATGAAAACATGGTCAACTTAAGGAAAGACATTAGAGGCACACTAACCATCTAGGACACCAAAATGAGGGCACACAAAATGAGGCGGCAACAAAATGACCTGGAAAAGTGAAGGAAAGAGAGGGTCCCCATTCCGAACGGGGTGTGTGTGTTGAGGGCACAACAAGGAGCACTAGCCTCCTTCTCCTATGCCACAAATACCACTCCCATCTCCACCAAGGCCAGTAGAGCCTAAAATTGTGAATATTGATTCCCCACCACCTAGTGAAATACTACCTAGAGAGCCACCATTGAAAAGACAAAACATTGAGGCCATTAATTTAGTGGACTATGATGATGAAGGGTATGTGCAGAATCATCATAGAAAAACTAAGCCCTCAAGTGGCGATGAAAATTCAAAAAATCAGAATTAGGAAACTTGACATAAAAATTTGAATAAGTTATCTATATTATTTAAAAAATATGTAAGAATAGAATCTGTAGCAAATTGAATGCAGTTTCTAAAATACTAGGTTTATTTTAAAAAAAATCTATTTTGTGAAAATTTGAAATTTCAATACAGTAGTACTTAAATTTTAGTGAAAAAATAAGAAGTAGGTGTTTGTCTGACCACCCTAACCACAATAAAATGATAATATTTTTTTATGAGATTTTAGATATAAGTAGAGGACTCATGTCCCGATGTGCTGCATATTTTTTTGTAATTTTTTTCCAAGTAAATAATTAATTATGATTTTTTTATTACAAATTTTAAAAAATATAAAAAACTCATATGTTTGACCACCTTAACTTGGTCAAAACTTCTTGAAATTCATTTTTTTTAATCCTATAGTATGCAAAGCATAGAATGTGATGCATGTTTCGGATTCAAAAAATGTGATTCCATTTGAAAGTTATAGATGTTTTTCAATCAGCCTATCAATCAGGACTTTAGTCGTAATTCAAATAGAAAATGAACAATAATTATTTATTAAATTCAAATTAAAGCATAATTTATATTGGTGGAAAGCTAAGAATATCCTTTAAAAACCCTTTTCGTTTCATCAATTTTGGGTAAAAAAAAGTTATCAACCACATGGGCCATCATATCACTTACATATCGCCACTTTTTGGCCCATCATGGTCCTACACATACCCTTAACACTTTGATGATGATGTTTGGGTGTCAGAACAAGAAATACAGGAATGAATTCCCACTGCATCTGTAGTAAGGGCAACAAATCAATTTGGAACAAGATTGAGTAAGGTTGATCTTAGAGGGCTCAATGGAAGTGATGATATGTGAGTTGAGGCATGTGCCAAATTCTTGGATGATGACTCATTTGTAAAGACTCGAGATTTTATGGAATTTGCATATTGGGCTAAAAGAGATGAGTATGTTTAAAGGGTCTTGGTATGGAAATAAGCCTTCATCTTAAACTTCCTGATGCTATCATTCAAAAAAGGGTGTTAAATGAAATGAGAGCCAGATTCCAAAATATGACTACAAAGGAGGGTCAGGAATTGGTAAGAACTAGTGGTATCTTGTTGCTACCAAAATGGGATCTAGCTTCAACCATATCTTTTGACACAATCAAGAAATGTGACAGACCTCTCTATAATACAGAAGAAGAAGTTACACTTGCACTATAGGGGGCTTCCTTCAGTGAGGAATGGGAAGCCTTGGCTATATGGTCTCTAGCCCCAAGCACAAGAAAGATGGACATTTTTGAGTCTGCACCAAACTATAGTGGAGGCCTAATAATAAAAAGAGTGTTAGAAATATTGGCCTTAGAAGTTGCAAATATGTTAGTTCAAGTTGCATAGTTCACAAGGGCCACTGTGGAGTCTGTGACTGCTGAAAAAGATAAACTCGAAATAGAATTGAATAACTTGTTGGTTAAATATGGAGATCTTGAGAGGGATAATATGCAATTATAGAAAAAGGTAGAATTATTGGAGGATGTGTTGCAAAGGTTACAACCTAGAAAGCCCAAGAAGAATGATGTTGAATCTCCCACCACTGCACAAGAGGATGTATCACCAGAGTTTACTGCTGATGTAAGTTCTTCATGGGAAATTGTGCCATATAATATGGGAAGTGTGCCCATTTCAATAGTATAACCCAGTACATCAGAAGGGACAAGTGGAAGGGGATATCAATAGGGAAAAATTGCTTAAGTAATTAAATGAATACAGAGAAAAATGTAACAACCATGAAGATTCTTTTAAGAGCAATATGAGGATTGTCATAGCAGTGCTAGAACATCTGAATAGAAGAGTGAATAAGAAATTAAATAGTATTCACTATAGTTATTCATCCATGGTTGATTCCATTAGAATGTTTGACATTGACAAAGAAAGAGCTATTCCTCTCATGGAAGTTTGGAATTGATATTGATAGGAATTGGGGTTAAGCAGGACCCCAATCCACCTCAAAATTTTAAGCCTACTGTGGTTCTTGTAAATAAGATTGAGGGATACAAAGGAAATATTGAGACATTGGAGAACAAGATAAAGGAATTGGTAAAATCCTTCCATGAATCTCATCATGGCCTTCTTCCATCCATTTTAAGGGATGATGGTAGCATTAAGACTCTATAGGAGTGGAGAAATGAAGCAAATAAGGTTATTTCATGTTGAGACTGTCCTACTAGAATTTGATAAGGAAGCTAACTAGATTGTCATCAAGCATGCACCTTACAGAAAGAGGGCTATTGAAGTAATGAACTTTGACTGACCTACTGAAGAATAATTTCTAGCATGGAAAGGCAAGTACTTGGAAGGAGTTGGGGGTCTCGCATTAAGAGTGGTAGACTAGTGATTTGAAATTTTGAAGTTTGTAACAATGATGAATAATGGATAGATGGGAATGCACTACATATCTTGGATTTAGTGCTAACTAGGATTTTGATAAAGTATGGAGAAATATAGTGCATCTTCTTCAAAGTTGAATTGATGACAAGGCTGCAAATGTGGTTTTTTCTTGTCTTATCCTTTTTTGTTTTCTTCATTCTTTTTCTTCCTTTCACTTTGTGTGCATGGGCACAAGTTTTGAGGTAACTATTCAGTTGTACCCATTTTGAAAATTGGACTAGATCTCCAACAACAAATGAAGACTACTTTCATTTTCTCACATGTATCCCACCTCTTGGGAATGCATTGTAACTGAATGAGAGAATCTTTGATGTAGCGGTCCAATAGGTTTTTGACATGTGTACTTTCTGGCCTAAGGTTGTTTTGCTCCTTCACTTCTATAAGAAGGAATTCAGGGCCAAAAGGTAGGGGTTCGTTGTTTTGCAATTGACACTATGAATTGTGAGAAAAATACTAAGTGTGTTTTAGAGTTTTTTTTTCTTAATTTAGAGTTCAGTATTATGTATGTAATTTTGATAACAGTATAGAAAATACAATGTAGAGTAATACCAATTTCATGGCTATTGTCTCTCCTTGTACTCATTTTATGAGTTATGAATGAAAGCAATCTAGGATTCCATTTGTTTGCCTCTATTATTTCTCAATGGATGTTTGATTTCATTCTTGCTTTTCGATTCAAATAATTAATGTAAATGTTTGGATAATACCATCAACTCATAAGAATCAGGTGCTAGGATATTTGTAAGTAGTAATGATCATGAATGTAATAGGGGAATGTTGTAATGCAATTTTTCTTATGACTATATGTTGCTATTGTTAAGTTGTTATCTAATTATATAGGTTGATATTGACTCCATGCTTAGGATAAAGGCACTGGTTCATGCAAAGTACTTATGGTTTAGTTTCTATGCTGATTCATCAGCTAATCACTTTTAGTTTACAAAATTTTAAATGGATACCATTGTAGTTGTTTTGTGTTGATGTTCTACCTTCTCATGCTCTGAGTGTAAAACATTGATAAATAAGCTGCCAACTTATTTAATGCATTAGGACCTTGAGAAATTTTATGAGAAGTGTCTATTATTGACAATATATTTGAATATAATTGTGTAAAGTTCCTGAGCATACATTGTAGGATAACCCTCTTGGGTTCTACTGACCCAAAAGTGTAGGAGTAGAAGTTTTGCTGCTTCCACTCGTTTGTTGGCCAATCCTTTTGGAGTATTGATTATTGGAAATGGTAAAGTTCATAGGTATTTTTGGAGATCAGTTTGGTTCTTAAAAAATGAACAACAAGATTGTCAAAGAATTCTATCAAGAAGAGATTTCCCCCTAGCCTCTCAAAGACTCCAAATATTCATTTCAAATAATGACTTACACATTTGAACAGTAGCTCACAAACATCCCCAAATAATAATTATGCAACAAATCAATCAACATGGGGTACACAAATAATTTACAAAGCAACTGTTTCAAGTTCCTAATATTTTGAACAAGATAATCTTCTTCCATATAAACTAACTTTCATTTATTTAATTATAAATATATCAATCTTTCTAAGCCAAATATTTTCTTTATTCATTTAATTTACAGACATGATCAAATAATAAGATTAGGGTGGTGATAATATTTAATTAGCACCATTAAAGTACCATTACAATATACCCACACACACACACACACATATATATATAAACATATACACGTAATTCGGTACACACACACACACACACACATATATATATACATACACATAATTCAGTAAACACACACATATATATATATATATATACACTTATATATACATATACATGTAATTCGGTATACACATATATATATTTATGTATGTATGAATTATATCTAATTACTATTTCAAACTACTGTTTACAGTATAATCACAACAAATTACCAATAAACATGCATATATCTATATATATACATACACACATATATATACATATACTATACGAAGGAAACATATTACATATTAATCAATTTTTGTAGTTTATTATATGTCTAGCCACACATACCCACAATGACATAAATGAAACCAATGCCTTTTCAAAACACAACTCAATCAAACTTACAAGGAACAAAACTAACATGCTGGTTCCCAACTATTAAGGCAATTTGAAGGCTTAAATCAAACAACACAGCAAAGATATTACACCATATATCCATCAAAACTCAAGGGCGAAGCATGGATCGGTTGACATAACTTTAAAGTTTCAATCGAACATATTTCATCTATTATATCAGATATCTAACAAGGTATATCGCATGAGACTATGGTTTACTCTAAGTCATCAAGTAAAAGGAAATTGAATACTAATCAAAGCACATGTCCACAGAGCTGAACATAATTTGAAGTATTTGGCATTGACCGTATCCATAACTTCGAATACCAGAATACATGAATGAACACATTGATTGCTACCGCATGTATATAAGTCGATGGATTTCAATATAGCATTTCAATATAATGTGTATTCACTGGACACAGATAAGGATGCCAAACAAAAGAAACTAAAGCAGTGAATAAAGGGACACAAAGAAAGAATAAGAAAACACATTGAGACCAGAACAGGGCGCTGGTAAAAAGGGGATGCCACAAAGGATAGGAGGTAGTGACCACAATTCAATGACAAATCTAATAAGATGAAAATACGATGCCTTCAAGCCTAATCAAACCTTCAATAAAACACAAAAAATCTAACTCTTAGGATAAGATGGAGGCTTGGCTACGTAGGATATACTATGCAAGGCGTCATTAGCCTGAGCAAGCTTTGCTAGTCAAATAGAAATAGATTCAATATTCCACAATTATAAACTATAGTATCAAGTGTCGTTCGAGCCAAAATGTGAAAGGAAGAGGAGGCAGGCCGTGGCCAAGACAAGACTAGGCTTGGGTAAAAGATATGCATGCACTTCATTAATTCACCCTTCATCTCAACTGATCACAATAAAGAACGATTCGAGGCTAGAACATGCAAATGGAAATCTATCGGTGCATCCAATAAAAAGGAAAGCTATGACGGAAAAAGATAGATACTAGTGGAGGATTTATTAAGATTAGAATAATTTGAATGGGAAGTATCAAATTGATATTGGCCTAGCCTCAGAGAGGGACTCAAAAGATAAAGGTTCAAATGCAGTAGCACCAAGGTTTGCAAGATTACCTGGGTCGGCATGGCACTTTGAATTGAATCAATTATTGACAAAAGAAGTAATATCAATACCATAGAGACAGAGGTGTTTCCTCAATAAGGGAAATTTCCAAAATGTTGACTCAAAGAATTTAAAGAGCACGCTAGCAGAAATTGTAGAACTTGCCCAAATCAATTTTTAGGAAGAGCTTAAAAACAAATACAGAGCCTGACATAATTTTTCTTTTACTTGTTTTCAATTTCATAATCTAATAACCAAAAGAATACTTTGTTTTCACATAGTACCAAAATACAAAATTTCTTTTCCAAACAAAATTAAATTTGAGAGAGAGAAAACCATGGAAACCTGGAATACTTGATGAAATGAACTGTAGATTGATACTAAGCTCTTTGCCCCAGCTTGCAACTTCATACACTTCCAGAATTCCAACAACACTTCCCAAGGATTCAATTCCCAAAACCTCCAACAAAACATAATGAAATCTTTCAAGAACAAATAAATTATTCACGGGAAGGGGAAAACAAGATTTTTTTTTCTTCTTATGATCTCCCAAAAAGTCCCTTTTCTTTAGCAAAATAACCAATTTATTTTCCACTTCCCCCCAATCTTTGTTGCTACATTCACTTCTTTAATTTTAATTATTTTATTTAATTTTCCCCACTACCGACAACTACCACAAATAATTATTTTTATAATTTAACCATACTTTAATATTTGAATAGAGTAAATCAACTATTAAAATATTTAATTTATTAATTTAATCTTTCATTTTAATTTTCTTGCACAATACAATAATTAATATATTTATTTTTAATATTTATTTATTAAATCATAAATTTTAATTTATTTAAATCAAATAAATACATTAATAATATTTTATTTAATCAACACCACAAACATATTAAAATATTTATTTAATTATCAAAATACCTTTTAACCACAATAATCTTTATTTTAATATAATAATCAGCCAAGGCACTAATCAAACAAATAACTTGAATGAACAAAATATTAAACAATACCCGACCACACCGCATAATGAAAGGCAATACATAATGACACATACAGGGTGAATCACGAAGGGGCACTACATCCCCCCCCCCTAAGATTTGACTTACTCTTCGAATTCGCAAGCTTAGAATAAAACATACACACATTTACGGGGTAATCGACTGGATACTCACCCTCTTCGAGGATGATGGCTATGGTAGGAACCTTTTGTTATCTCCATTTCAACAAAATTTCCATTATGTTTTAAGGCACGCTCAGACTTGATAGTTCAAGTGAAGTCAATGCCTAGTACCTACAATCTGCGTCAGACAAATTATCGAGCAACATATATATATATATATGGAAAAAAATCAAACACACCGTGAGAGGAAATCACAAGATAGCAAGGTGCTCATGAATGAGTAATGCTACACTATCCACCCCTCCAAGACGCTTCAAACAATAATCCACATCAACAAATAACAACAATTACATCGTAGCAACATAGATCAATCATGAATTAAATACACAGTAAACATAATCATATAACCACATGATACTCATAACTGAATTTAATCTGATCACACAAAAAAATCCATATAACCATCATAACATATGCATGTCAATAGTATCATGAACATCAAGGTATGATCAACTGACATCTAAAACTCATCCAAAATAGTAAAAATAGCATCAACAAGGTATCATGGTGTACATCCTAACATAATGAGTATTAGTCTAATGAAGTCAATGTGAGAGGTACTGCATCAGGCTCTCATACTGTAGAATTCTCATAGCTCCCGAGTCAGCTTCTTGTCCACTACCTTTAGTCTCAACTCTTGTGCCTTGATTCTCTACCTAGTGGTTATCAACCATTGTAGTCACTCTATTGGACCTATCTGTATCATCCCCTATTGGCTCTGTGGCTGTCAGCCTTTGACTGAATTCAGGTGTGCTCCTCTGAGGACACTGTCTAGCTATGTGGCCCTAGCAACCGCAAGAGAAACAACCTGCACCTCTGCCATATCTTCTTCCTTCTAGGGGTGTGTTGGTCTGCTAGAGTCTACCTCTACTGGTTGTAGTCCATGTGCTCCAAGATGACTAGTCAAGATGATAAAGTTGGGCCCACATCTAACTCTGGATTCTCCTAGATGGAAAATGACCACCCCAGAACCTAAAGCCTGTTGGAGGCGCTCTACCAATCCAAAAACCAATCATCCAGCTTTCATCCTCCAAACCACCACTAGGACTATTGAAGGTAGGAGAATGTGCCCTCAAGAGGTCCATCATATATCCTGATACAGCTAAAACATTTCTCCTCCTAGGAGACCTTCCTCTTTCCCTAGCCACCTATTGATTACCCTCTTGTCTACAACCTAACCGGGAAAGAATCTCCTCAATCAAGGGACATAACTGAGCTCCCTCTAACTCTAGTTGGCCATGATTTAGACCACCATTTCCTTGAATGTTCTGAGGGCCTAGGTGTTCCTCACAATCATTCTCGTGGGAACTTAGAGAAGAGGTGTTCTAGTAATTAACCCCACGACCACCACCTTGACCTCTACCATGACCCCTACCTTGATCATGATCTCTAGAAATCATCCTACACAACACCACCGAAGGAAAAGTCTCTGATATTAAGTGAGAATGACATAAAGGATAAACAAAAGCTCAAGATTCTAAGTACTATATTCATTATTTTACATGCATTCTCCTCTTACACACATAAATACACATCACCATAAATCACATCACAAAGTTGCACAAAGGTCTGTAATACATCCCCAAAAGAACAAATATCAGTGCATTGCACACTACATCGAGGGTCCTATCATTTCCATCGATTTTTTGCACCATTAGACAAACACCACCAAAAGACAAGTCTCGGGTTGCTAAGTGAGGATGACCAAAAATGAAAAAAAATATAGGCTCAAGGGTACAAACAACTAGGTCAATGTAATGGGATCATATGTATCCATAGTGCCCAATGTATGAACTTGGGCTCTGATAGCATATGTAATGCCCCACCATGGAACCTTAGAGGACAACACGCAACAACACATAAAAATGGTTTTTTTTTTTTAAAGTGCAACATACTAAAGATTGCATATTATAAGCTAACATGCAAGCTAAACCTAAGTCCTCCAAGGTTCCACGATAACGTAACTATCCATCCATAACAAATCTAACAAGAATTAATCCATTAAACATGATTTTTCCAACAATGAAGAGTATATTAAATCCATCATATTAAATATTCCATCAATATGCGATATTCATAACAAGCTATCAATATAAAAACATCAAAGGAAGACATGAGGCAAGGGAATACTAGGTTGTAGTAGGGAGCTGTGTCATCACATAACTTGCTATGGGTTACCCTGGCATATCTTCCTAGGCTATCGACCCCTAGCATCCTGAGTTACCCTAGCAGCCTCTATTGTATCATTGGCCCCCATACAAACTCATGCGGGATCAACATATCTTTCAAGAGGACAAGACAATTAATCTTTACAATTCCAAGCCTTCCCACTCATCCCAAGCCTAAATGAGCACTTGAGCCTTGAGTGAGGTGTTATCTTGATTAATATGTAAACTACCCAACCCCTAATTTATTTTAAATTATCATTGAGTTAAGAAAATCCCACATGGGTTACCTTGGTGCCACATTGTGCACCAACCCCCATTGAGAGTCACTCCCCCTACTAGTAGCTAGGAGACCCAATAAAATTGACACCTAGGCAAAGCTAACTTGCACAATTCACAAAACATTATAACAAACACAAAAAAATGAGGCATAAACCATCCCGCACGCAAGTCCCAATCAAAGTGGAGAATATATTGAGCAAGGCTAATGGCCCATGTAACTCATTCAACACCTAAACAACCATCTCAAAATAGATTATCAAAGAATTCCATCAAGAAGAGATTTCCCTCTAGCCTCTAGAAGACTCCAAATATTCACTTCAAACAATGACTTACACATTTGAACAGTAGCTCACAAACATCCCCAAATAATAATTATGCAACAACTCAATCAGTTCATGGGGTACATGAATAATTTACAAAGAATCTGTTTCAAGTTCCTAATATTTTGAATAAGATAATCTTCTTCCAGATAAACTAACTTTCATTTATTTAATTATAAATATATCAATCTTTCTAAGCCAAATATTTTCTTTATTCATTTTATTTATAGGCATGATCAAATAATAAGATTAGGGCAGTGATATTTTTTAATTAGCACCATTAAAGTACCATTACAATATACCCACACACACACAGATATATATATATATATATATATATATATATAAACATATATATGTTATTCGATATACACATATATATATATATTTATGTATGTACATGAGTTATATCTAATTACCAATAAACATGCATATATATATATATATATATATATATATATATATATATATATATATATATATATATATTCTATACGAAGGAAACATATTACATATTAATCAATTTTTGTAGTTTATTATATGTCTGGCCATGCATACCCACAACAACATAAATGAAACTAGTGCCTTTCCAAAACACAACTCAGTCAAACTTACAAGGAACGAAACTAACATGCTGGTTCCCAGCTACTAAGGTGATTTGAAGGCTTAAATCAAACAACACAACAAAGATATTACACCAATATATATCCATCGAAACTCAAGGGCGAAGCATGGATTGACATAAGTTTGAAGTTTCAATCAAACATATTTCATTGATTTTATTAGATGTCTAACAAGGTATATTGCATGAGACTACAATTTACTCTAAGTCATCAATTGAAAGGTAGTTGAATACTAATTGAAGCACATGTCCACAGAGCTGAATGAAATGTGAAGTATTTGATATTGACCCTAAACATAACTTTGAATACCAGAATACATGAGTGAACACATTTATTGCTACCCCAAGTATATGAGTCAACAGATTTCAATATAATGTGTATTCACTGGACGTGGATAAGGATGCCAAACAAAAGAAACTAAAGCAGTGGATAAAGGGATGTGGAGAAAGAATAAGAAAATGCATTGAGACCATAATAGGGGGTAGGTAAAAAGGGGACGCCACAAAGGATAAGAGGCAATGACCACAATTCAATGAAAAATCTAATAGGATGCAAATACGACGCCTTCAAGCCTAATTGAACCTTCAATAAAACAAAAATAATCTAACTCTTAGGATAAGATGGAGGCTTGGCTACACAGAAGATACTATGTAAGGCATCATTGGCCTGAGAAAGCTTTGTGAGTCAAACAGAAACAAGTTCAATATTCCATAATTATAAACTACAGTATCTAGTGTCGTTCGAGCCAAAATGTGAAAGGAAGAGGAGGCAAGTTGCGACCAAGACAAGATTGGGCTTGGGTAAATGATATGCATGCACTTCATTAATTTACCCTTCATCTCAACCGATCACAATAAAGAACGATTAGGGGCTAGAGCATGCGAATGGAAATCTATCAGAACATCCAATAAAAAGGAAAGATATGATGACAAAAGATAGATAAGCTAGTGGAGGATTTATTCAGATTAGAACAATTTGAATGGGAAGTCTCAAATTGATATTGGCCTAGCCTCAGAGAGAGACTCAAAAGATAAAGATTGAAACACAGTAACAACAAGGTTTGCAAGATTACCAGATTTGGCATGGAACTTTGAATTGACTCAATTATTGACACAAGAAGTAATATCAATACCATAGAGACAAAGGCGTTTCCTCAACAAGAAGGGAAAATTCCAAAATGTTGACTCAGAGAATTTAAAGAGCACGCTGGCAAAAATTGTAGAACTTTTCCAAATCAATTTTCAGGAAGAGCTTAAAAACAAATATAGAGGACATAATTTTTCTTTTACTTTTTTTCAATTTCATAATCTAATAGTTCCAATAGAATACTTTGTTTTCACACAATACCAACATACTAAATTTCTTTTCCAAACAGAATTAAGTTTGAGAGAGAGAAAGCCATGGAAACCTGGAATACTTGATGGAATGAATTGTAGATTGATGCCGAGCTCTTGGCCCCAGCTTGTAGCTTCATACACTTCTAGAATTCCAACAACACTGCCCAAGGATTCAATTCACAAAACCTCCAACAAAATAAAAGAAAATCTTTCAAGAACAAGAAAATTATTCACGGGAAGGGGAAAACAAGATTTTTTTTTATGATCTTCCAAAAAGCCCCTTTTCTTTAGCAAAATAACCAATTTATTTTCAACTTCCCCCAATCTCTGTTGCTGCATTCACTTCTTTAATTTTAATTATTTTATTTAATTTTCCCCACTTCTGACAACTACCACTGATAATTATTTTTATAATTTAACCATACTTTAATTTTTGTACAGAGTAAATCAACTATTAAAATATTTAATTTATTAATTTAATCTTTCATTTTAATTTGCTTGCACAATACAATAATTAATATATTTATTTTTAATATTTCTTTATTAAATCATAAATTTTAATTTATTTAAATCAAATAAAGACATTAATAATATTTTATTTATTTAGCACCACAAACATATTAAAATATTTATTTAATTATCAAAATACCTTTTAACCACAATAATCTTTATTTTAATATAATAATCAATCAAGACACTAAGCAAACAAATAACTCGAATGAACAAAATATCAAATAGTACCCGACCACACTATGAAACGAAAGGGAATATACAACAACACAGATAGGGTGAATCACGGAGGGGTACTACAATCCTCCTTGATCTTTGTCATCCTATCTTTCTAACATTTGTACACTTGGACCTATCTTGACACATATTTGTCTAGTTTACTGTGAGTCTAAGAAAAAGTTCATACTCTCACTAAAGTGGGGGCTAAATGTACTATAGGAAATTGTATACCTTTTACAATTTCACACTTTGTTTAGGTCCCTTAATTTATTAGACTAGATTAATCTTCTAATTTTCCAAATTTTGCATTCCAAATCCTTATTCTTCTCGCTTTATGAAAGGAAATCCAACATTTAATTAATGCAATTATTATTTTAATCACCTTGGAATGTGAATGTCCTAGACATTTAGGCCAAGACCCATTTTTAAATATAAATGGGTCCCCTTGAAGTCCTAGGGCCCATTTTTAAATATATTTTTGGAAAATTTTTAATGATTCAAATTCAATATGCAATTGTCAGGTTTTGGAATCTGTTTTTTGGGAAATTAGATAAATACATATAAATACATAGTATTTCTATCATTTGAAATCATCTACCATTAAGAAAAATTTCCTATTGAGAAAATATTATTGTCAAGAGCATTTGAGAGCAGATTTATTAGTCATTTGTTGCAGCAATAAAGACCTTATCATCATGTTCAAGCTTATGTGTGTTCATGTCATCTTGTGAAGGCTAATATGCATTGTTGATCCTAAAGAATCCAAACATTTTCAAGTGTCCAAATCCATCAAGCAAAGAAAGATCAAATTCCTTGGAGTGATGTGTTTATCTTCAGTCCTCTAAGGGTATTGATTGAAGGTTTGGTGAGTTGTATCAAGCAAGTTTTCATTTATCATTTCCTTCTCCATTGTCATTATCTTTCTATTAAGGTTTAATTACCAAACATGGGGTTTGACTAAGGCAAACCCCAATTCAAAAAAACATTTTTTCTCTCTTTGTATATGGAGATTATACATTGAAGAAGGATTGAAGATCTTGAAAAGAAATTTTGCATTGTTTCATAAGTTGTCATCATTGTTATTAAGACACAAAATCTAGATTGTAGATTTTGTTTCTGACTTTTTGATATTGGAACCTGTGCAAAAGAGAAGCTAAGATCTTTCCTCAAAGGATTGCCAAAAGAATTTTCAAAATCCCTAACCAAGACCCATTTTCCCTAGGGTGAACCTATCCTTTAACAAAGATCAAAATAAACTTTTGGTGACTAGTACATGTGTCCTTACCCTTCTTATATCTTCCTGCAAATAGTGGTTTCCATTTCTATACTTTTAAGAATTTGCATTTAATGTTCTAGGTCTTATTGTTCATTTAGTTTGAGCATTGCATGCCATTTCAATTTGGTTTCAGATCTATCTTATTTATCTTAAGGACTGAGATCCAGGTCTGATTGACTTACCATTGAGGTTGAAAGTCAATCTATACACCTAGTGTTCTCTTTCCTAATGAAATGCTTAAGGGAAAGGTACAAATAAAGAATACCCACTTATTGCTTAAGGATCTCCACTTCCCAACATTTCATTTTCTACAAAAAATTACTAATGAAAAAAATTGCCAATAAAATTAATATTTTTTTCGAAAAAAAGGGAGGATTCATAATAGAAATTAATATTTTTTGCAAAAAAGAAAGAAAGAAAGATTCACTAGGATTTTATATATTTCTTTTGAGGGGGTTTCTTAATGTTATCCCTAACTTACACCCAACAAAATTTTCAGACCAAGATTAGTCCATACCTGGGAGGAAATCTACAACATTGAAGCTTTGATACCATGTAGGAGCTTATGGTGAACTCCTCAACACCATAGGATCACCTACAAGACAACAATAACTTCCACAAGAGAGAAATAGAAAAAATACCATGTTATGATTATGGATGGAAGATTGTCAGATTGAATATGGAAATGTACATGTATATAATTCCTTGCTTATTTTAGGTAAGTTGTGAGATAGGATTAGACAAGATCTTGACATGTGTCTTAATCCAATATAATGAGATAACTACCTTAAGAAATATTAAATGAATTAGGACACAAGCATTAAATGAAAAAAGATAAGATAACATTTAGTGACAACTAACAAGTTATCTAGAAAGATTCCCTCCTAGGACCTAAGTGGACTTAGCATGTAAATAGGACCTAGATAGGTAAAGCACCTATTTACACCAACAACTTCCATCATTCTTAGCACTATTTCTTAGATAGATAGATTCAAGAACAAAGACGTGCTATAATTCATAGGAAGCCAGAGGATGAAAACCCCTTTTGTTTCAAGAGGTAGAGGATGAAACCCCTTTATCAATCATATGATTTCACTAGAGTTCATGAGAAAACTCCCATGGTTGTAGACTAAAGGATTGATAATGAAGGTATATACTATGTAATTGGTATTGTTGCAACTTAAGGGTATTGTGTATTATATTTATGCTATTATCACATAAATTTGTAATGTATTTGTGCCCCATTTAATTTAGGGTTTATGCACTATATTTCCAATTAGGGTTATTGTTGTATCAAAAGATCCATATAAGAAAGATTCTATACAATATCTTCTCTTTGTGGGTCCATATGTAATCTAGGTTATTGCTAAATCTAGTTAAAACATTCAAACTCAAAATAGAGATATTAGGTAGTCATTATGGTTAGAGGCTTAAGAGTTTATTCTGTTACCTATTGGCTCATTGGTTAGGAAGAAAAGTTACTATTTTTTTTGTAAACATGGACAAAATATACATTTCTACTAGATTTGGTTAGGTATTTAACTATGGAAAAATTTGCAAAAGGTGCAACTAAATATTCTACCCTAATATTTTGGCTTAGGTTATTAAATTGCAAGAATAAGGTTAAGATATTTAAATTTAAATTTTAACAGTTAAAATTATTAAATAATTATAAAAGGTTTTAAATAGTATTTTCTTAAGAATTTATCTTAGGATACTACAATGTTATTAGATCATATCACTTAAAATTATATTTTTATAGGGGATTTAATTAACATTAGCATTAATATCCATTGAGGACATTACATGATAAAATATAGTCTAGAAGGATTCACTCTTCATGTCGAGTCCACCAAAATATATGATATTATAAATTAACCTCACCCAAAATGTGATGATGTGGACTCAAAGAATCACATTTCACTGCACCATTTCTTAATAGCCAAAACCCAATCTACTCCTAACCTAGCAAAAAAATCCAATCAAGTGATGAAAAGTTAAATCGGCTACCCTCTTCTTGAACTTGGGGAGTTTGGAAAGAAATAGCATTATCATTGATATAGATCACACCACTAGGCTCATTCACATCATGGGGACAAAGAGATAGATGATGGATTAGTGGGTTGATTTACATGGTTTGATGTTGAATTGTTGGTATGTTTACACATTGTCTTGCATTTTATTGTAGTGTTATTATTGAAAAATCATCATCAATAATTTCAATGAGCTATGTCAAAAAGGATTTCTCTGTAATGTGATACTTTTCTCTTATCCATTATTATTCATTCTCTTCTTGAATTTTTCTAAGGGTTATGTTTTCTTATACTTTATACAAACCAACCCAATCCAATTTTGTTTAATCCTTGAACACATTTAGCATAAAAATACTAGGGATAAAACCTCTAGACAATGATTTAAATTCTTTCACTTGATATATTGATGTTATAATGTTATAATGTTTCATTTTTTATTGTTTTATGATTTGTTGATGTCTTGTGTAGTACCTTGTGATGGTATCAAGGGATTTTTATCTTTCTAGATCTTATTTTTCTAAATGTTTTGAATGATTTTAAACTAAATGTGTCATTATAACATGAATTCTACAAAAAATCTATCTACTTCCTTAAGAGAAATTCTATCTATTTCTTCATTGTTTTTGCTTTTCCAATTTGAAATATTATTTAATTAGCCATGTTTCAAATAAAAACTTCTATATGGATTTTTAAATATAATATTTACTATGCTTTTATTTTGATATTTTTGATAAATATTTTCATATGAACTTAATCTATTTGCAAATAAATCAAATAAATAAATCTAAATCCAATCTATCAAAGAAAGTAGTGGGGAATTTAAACTAAACTAATAAACTATAACATAGTGTTACATCTCTTAGGTAAGAGTGTGTGTGATATAATTGCTAGAACCTTTGCATAAAGAGATTACCTTTCTAAAAGTAAATGAACCTTGAAGAAGCTTTTGAAGGTTCATTTACAACCATTGTAAGTGTTTCCTTAGAGTGTCTAACTTGTATCCACAATGTCTTCTCCTTGTTGAGCCTTAGGGTACTCTTTTTGATGGAAAGGGAAGATTGGGATTGGTAAGGAAGAAAGCATTAGCTTCCTACAAACAAGGATATTGGATGAGGATTTATAATGAGTCCTGAAATCTCCTTAGGTTTACTAATGTTTGGGAAAGAACACATATATTTTCATAAATAATTATAGAGGGGGCCTATCTCACTTTCTATCCCAAGGGATAAAAACTTCTTTAAAATAGCTTAAAGCTTGTGTATAAAAAAATATCCTTGCTACTTTATGGGAAGGGGAAACATTGATTGATTGGGATTGGTTTGAGAGGAAGATAACATTAGCTTCTTATGAAATGCATGCATCAAGAAGATACCATTATCTTCCTTGTAAAATTTAATAAGAGGTCTTGGGATTATGGCTATAAAGAGGCATACAATTTTCTTAGGCATACATATTATGAGAGCCTAAGAAAATTATTCAAAGGTATCATCATCTTTCCATCTTATGGAGGGAGAAAATAATTCTTCAAACACACTCAATTAAAAAAATTCTTCAAAGATACACAACTCTCTCCAAAAATGAGATCTAATGGGGGTTTATATAGGAGAAGGGAAGAGGCTCTGGGAGGGAAAATTAGGTTAAAGAGGGAATGAAAGTTCAACTTTAAAGTATAAAAGAAAGAAAAAAAATGTCATCTCCTACTAAAATATTGAGTTTTAAGAAGGAAAGTGGAGAAAAACAAGTAAAATGGAAGAACTAATGGTTGTACCAAAATATAACTTGGTTACTTGTGTTGGGGTATGGATCACCCCTCATACCAATGCATATCACTTGAGTGACCCTACAACTTAACATGGGCCACCCTCTAGGGTGCCCCTAAGGTCTCTTGAGTGCCCTTGTAGCTTAAGAGAAGCATCAAAATTTTTGGATGGTGAAAATGTCTACCAAGCTAGAAGGGTGGGAAGCAAAGGGGAATTACACCTATAGAGCGGTACAAGATCATTAGGAGGACTTTCATCAAGGAAAAAAAATCTATGAGGAAAAATAAGCATGCTACATGGGTAGTGTGCTAGATCTCCAAATCGTCATCAAATATTTAGATTGACCCATCCAAATTTTATTACTTACAAGGATAATTTGAATCCCAACTCTTTTGATTTTATAATATGTTTGGGCTAGTTGAAAATCATGTTTATGTCAATTAAAAATAGCCTTAACATTAATTTGCATTTTATATACATACACAACCACATACTAAATGAATAGGGGTTAACCAAAGAAAGGTTCATCTCTAAGATTCTTTTAATGCATTATGCGAGAAATTATGATTACTTTTCTAATATGAAATGTAATCAAAATTATTTACTTATAAACTTATCTATTACATTGCACATGATATATTTATAAAAGCTCACCAACAAAATAATATTCAATATTTGATAAAATAATAGAATTAGAACTGATATTTGATTGAGCCTTACTCTTTCCAAAACTTTATAAACCCTCCTCATACCATTACTTTTTATGCAACATACAAACCTACAAATGAAAGGAAACCTAAAACTATAAATTGTGAAACCCCAGATAATCTAAAACACGAAATTGTAAACATCTATATTAAAAATTTACCTATTAAGCTCTTCTTCTCCTTTGCAGAGTGGCAAATTATCCCTCCTTTTCTACTGTCAAGTTCTTGTTTTCCTCTTTGGAGTGAGTAGTTTCCTCTCTAACAGAGTTAAATGGAATGGAACGAAGGAAAACATAATGAAACGACCATGCAATTTGAATATCTCTACTCCATAATTAAAAACCATAGTATGGTTGACACGATGGAAAACATGGAAGCTGCATGGTCTTTAGTGGGCCATCATGTTAGCTAGCGGTAGTTTATTATAGTATAGTATATATATTTGAGTCATGTTATTTTGATGAAATGATGTCTTAAATGGTGCAGATTGTATGGAGAATAGAGTGGCAAGGTACTGGATCTACATTGACTGATGTGATGTTGTGAATAGTATAGATGCTTTTGTGTTAGTGTTGATCTGATAACTATTTGATTGAACAAGAGAACCCTACAGTTTCTCCTGCTTTATCCAAATTTTCATAGTTATCTTCAACATCCTCCAAGTCCTCCTGTCATGGATAAACCGCCTCATATTGTAATGTTTCCATGGCTAGCTCATGGCCATATTTACCCCTACCTGGAACTCTCCACAAGGCTTGCAGACAATGGAATTCGCATCTCTTTCATTTCAACTCAACACAATATTGCCAAGCTCAAGCCATTATTCTCAAACCAAAACAGTCTTCCTGGCAAAGGGAAGATCAACCTCATAGATTTACCCTTACCAACTGTGGAAGGTCTACTGCCTGGGATTGAGAACACCACAGACCTGCCCACAGATCAGATGGGCCTCCTGATAAAAGCAACAGACAACATGCGAGATCCATTTCAAAACCTACTCCAAAAGCTCTCCCCAGATTTTATAATCTACGATGTACTGCAATCATGGGCTGCCAGAGCGGCTGCTATGCTGGGCATACCTGCAATTTTTTTCATAACCTATGGTGCGGCATATTACTCTTATGATTACAGTCCAGCAAGGGGCCAAACCCATGAAATCACACCTGAGAATTTGGCCAGGCCGCCGCCAGAATACCCATCATCTTCAATTTCATGGCGGCTGCCTGAAGCAAGAGCAAGGTTGGGTCTCTATAACTATAAGATTGGAGACCTAACAGTGAGGGACCGCATCATGAATTGCTACAGAGGATGTTCTGCTATAGCCATTAAATCCTGCGAGGAATTAGAGGCAAAATATATACAGTATTTGCAGAAAACCACAGGTAAACAGTGCTCCCAGTGGGTCCTCTGCTGGGTAATAACCATCAGCGTCCATTCATTGGGAAAAACATTCCAGATATGGAAGATTCTTCTCTTTGCTTGAGATGGTTGGATAGTCAAGCGGATTCATCTGTTGTTTATGTGTCATTTGGTAGTGAATTTTTTCTTTCCAAAGAGCAGATAGAGGAGCTAACTTTGGGTTTAGAGGCCAGCCAGCAGCCATTCATATGTGTACTTCGTTTTCCTTGCAATTCTGAGAAGGATTTTCATGGAAACCAACAGAGTCGCGTATCGGCCTTATTGCCCGAAGGGTTTGGGGCTCGGATTGGGAACAGAGGAATTGTTATGGGGGGCTGGGCGCCGCAGAGAGAGATTCTAGCCCATCCTTCCACTGGAAGCTTTGTGACCCACTGTGGGTGGAGTTCGATTCTGGAAGGAATGAGCAATGGATTGCCTCTGATTGCTCTGCCTATGCAACTGGATCAGGCCCTTAATGCTCGACTCATTGTTGAGGAATTTAAGCTTGGAGTTGAAGTTGAGAAAGGAAAGGATGATAGAGAGCTGAGCAGGGAGGAGATTTGTAAAGCTGTGAGGAATGTAATGATGGAAGGAGGAGTTGGGGGGCAAGTACGGTCTAAGGCCCGGGAAATGGCAGATATGTTCAGGAGTAGAATAGTGAATGATGGATCTCAGAACAGATGCATACAACAATTCATCAAATATTTACCTCAGGTAAAACTCGTCTAGGATCTTTTGGAGCTATTCAATGTGTGGATTGCTACTTTTAGACACCACTTAATGTGTATAGGCATTGGCAATTATTGTTATTTTAATCATTTAGAGAAAACTAATATAGAGATAAAAATTGTGATCTTAGTCGTTTGTGGTATATGTGATGGTTAAATCGTGGTGGTGTTGTGGTAGTCATCAAGGTGTTCAAACTTCTATCAAGTCATTGTGATTTTGATAATTGTGTTAAGGTTTTTTGAACCTTGGTGTTTAAGTTATTGGCGTTCATCCTAGTGATTTTGCGCTCCAAACCCTCACTGAGCTTTTGAGCTTGTGTGTTTGGACTATGTACGTTAATGTTGTATTCATATTGGAGATGAAGTCCCATGTTTGCAGTCTTGAGATTTTATATCATTATAATTATCAGAATAAATAAATGAAATATGCATATGTGTCATGTATTTAGTTTTGTTAATGTAATGATGAAAAGTGTATATCTATGTTTTTATGTGTTGGGTTTATTTTGATTAGAGTGTCTTTAATGTGATAATGATTCTATAAGTGACATATTCTTGTATGGATTTGGTTCATGGTATCCAATTTCAACTAGATCCACAAGTGCAAACTTAATTCAAGTTATTTTTATAATTATTGCTCTTATTTTTTTACTTTTGAACTTAAAAATCAAATTAAATATGTTATGACTCCTTTTGACTAGCCATCAAGATGATCTAGCATATATTTTTGTTGTTGATTTAAAAACATTCATTCAAAATCAGGTTAGGATCATCAAGGACATCCTAGGAATGATTGAAGAATATGGTCATAAAGCATTTATGAGAGCATCATAGCATCATTACATCAACATACATCATCATAGGCCCATTTTACACTTGCTTGTTGGCCTTGATCATTATTTTAGAGTCACTAAATTAGTCATCCTGGGGGCTTGATTGAGGATTACATGACCCTCACAATTCACCCAATTGCCTTAATATGGTTTTGAACACTACTAATTCCTTATGAGATTCAAACACCATAAGATCAATGCAAGTAAATTTCACTAGTTAAATTTCTACTACTCATTCCTATAGGTATAGGTTTAGGTATGCAAGCTAGTTCAATTGTATAAGCAAGGAGATTATTTTTTAAGGTTTGGATTTGAATCAAATAAAGTACTCTTAGTTTGTAGATTGTAAGGTGCAATCATCTAAGAAAGAATTGCATTTTTAGTTTTGTGACAAATTGATTCTAGCATCATTAACATCCTATATCTACCTTCAAAATCCAACTCAATTTTACAATTCAATTTATTTAATTTTTATAATTAATTTGATATTTATTATTTTTCTAATCATGATTCCTTTATATGTTGCTTATTTAATTAAATACTTTATTTAATTAGCGTAGATATTTATGTAAGTGGTTTATTTTCCCATTCGTTATTTGGTGAATGCAATATTCCTACATGACATATGGTTTTGACTTTAGGCTTTATCATTCTTTTATTTATAATTTTTAGATCCAATCTTCCTAATTGCATTATCTAATCTCATTAAGGTTTGGATTCCCTTTTGATTATGTGTTATTCACTATGTCTTCCTTTAGGGTTTCTTGATTTATTTTGAGATGCCATTTTTACCTATTGTGCATAGTATTGTCTTTCACCACTAGAGGGTCATTTCATAATTTTTTTAGATTTGATTGCTTTTGGGGTTTTCTAAAATTTTGTTTTAAATCTCATATCTTTGTACAATTTGGCCTTTAGTGTTTTAGCATTAATTATATAGGGTCTCATTTTAATTTAAGAACAAGTATTTGTTTAGTTTAATCAAATGACCCAATCTACTAAAAGGGTATTCCCAACACTACCATTTTTATTCTTATTGTTGAATATAAGTACTAAGATTATTATTATGAGAAGCATGTTTAGAATAATGTCATTTTTCACATTATCTTGCTACTTTAGCTAACATAGATAGTCTTTAAAGTTTTACTTAATATTTTCATAATGTATTGCTTTTAAGCCATTTGGAGTGCACATTATTAAGGACATTGGTACTAAGGTTACTAGTAGTTCTTTGAATGGTACATACTCCTCTCAATTTTATGCCATATATTTTTCCTAAATATGGTATACCTCCCAATTTCATTCCCCCACTCATTATAGTGCCCTTTATTATTGCATCACTCATATTGAGTTATCTATACATGTCAGACCTTCCATTGTACTATTATTTCACTCTCCTTCGATGTTATCCCTACAAGTGTTATAAGTAAACATGGTCTTAGTTTTGCTTCTACAATTTATATTAATAGTGTTAATCATTCCACTCACCCTTTTGGTGCCATCCTTAGTTCTACTATTCTCATACTTCATTCGATTTATTGTTCCATTCCTAGTTCCATATATCATTTCATACCCTCTTTATCTCTCACTCTATCGCTTATTGTGCATCTCATTCAATATTTTTATATGTATATTGTTCCATACTCATTCCACTCCTATCATGGTTATGGTTGTTGGGAATTAAGGTGTCTTAACCTTTGTAATTTCCTAGCATAAATTTATTAATTTGATTATGCCTATGTTGTAATTTTTTGCTCATATTTTTTTGTCATCTAATATGACTTGGCACAGTGAGTTTTCAACATGTTGGAAGATGACATGGAACATGACAAGGATGGTGTGGTCCCCACAAGGCAATATAGGCATCCAACATTTGGAAGAGATTACTTTGACATGTGCCGACATCTTTGAGGGATTCTATGATGATTTTATGACAAGCTCCTATGATGATCTTATGACACCTAAGAGCTAAATTATATGATAGGTTGAACAAGTGTTGGAAGGAATCTTTGCATGGGGAATCTAGGCACCCAAGTTTGACTATATGACAAGTTGTAAGAGAATCAATTACTATTAGTCAATTTGGATAGATTCTCTTACAACTATAAGAGTTGTCATATATGACATATTATATGATAATTGTAAGGTGTGTAAGAGCATTTTTCATACCTATTTTGAGTAAAATTGGGGAACCCAAGCTTGGAGGTTTGAATGAGGAGTCAAAGAATTTTGTACAAGTGTCATTTGCATGCTTGGAGATGGTGGGAAAATATGCCAAGTGGATTTGGAAGCCCATCTCTTGTATCTTACTCTAGAAGCTACCTTCATTCTTGTATTCTCTAAATATTGGATGTCTTAGAGTAGGTTAAGTAAGTTGTATTTTTCAAGTATTGTTATGTTGTTGAAATTGGTCTAAAATTCAACATTCGTATACTCCTGAAAGATATTGCATTGCAAGTGTTTTGTAATCACCATTGATTAGATAATAGATTGTGCAGGTTTTGGAGTGTGGGGTTTTTCTCCCAAAAGGGTTTTCCCCATGTATATCTTGTGTTGTGATATTCTTATACTCGCATGTGATGTTATTTTAATAATCTCTCTATTGTGCATCTCACATTGTAACTGTAAAAGAATTAAAATTGTACATCTCTACTCTTATATTAGAGTTAGGAAGTGTTCCATGTACCTTACTTCCTTTATTTTTGTATCAAAGCATAACCACCTTTAATTCTAGTTCTTGGGTAAAGGTTTTTTCGTATTGATCTTTGTTTGAGTGAGAGCTATGTAGTGGGTTTGTAATATTTGTTGCAGGAGATATGGCTAGCACATCTAGGAGGTTTGAATTAGATAAGTTCAATGGAGGCAACTTTGAGTTGTGAAAACTCAAATGGAGGACCTATTGGTGGATAGAGATTTATGGCTCGTGGTATCCTATTCCATTCCAATGGGAATGAAACAAGAATACTAGAATCAAATGGATCAGAAGGCTAAGGGCCTCATAAGAATATGTTTGGTTGAATTTTTCTTATTAAATGTTCATGAGGAGAAAATGGCTACATCTTTGTGGAAGAAACTTGGAGAAATTTATCAAGTTAAATATCTGGTAAATAAGTTTTCTTGAGAAATTAGTTGTACTCTTTGAGGATGGAGGATGGAGGATCCATTTTGGATCACCTAAATCCATTTAATATGCTTTTTTCCTAGTTGTCCTCTACTAGTGTAAAGATGGCAGAGGATCGTTGTATGGGTTAATGTGTTAATTACCATATTTGTGGGACCACCTTGTTATGGCTATTGGAAGTACTACTACTACTTTCAAGATAGACAATGTAGTTGCATCTCTATTGTCTAAGGAGATGAGGAGAAAATAATTTTAATTAGCTAAGGAAACTCTTGTGGTTCATGGTAGATCCAAGGATAAAGGAAAGAAGAAAGATGAAAAGAAAGAAAACAAAGGAAGATCCAAATCCCATGGATGATCTAATTCTCATGGAAATTCCAAGGATCTATGTTGGAATTATGGAAAACTTGGACACTTCTACAAGGAGTGCAAAGAGGAGAAAAATAAGAAAAGAAAAATAATGATTTTGATTCAGACAAGTATTCTCAAGATGATGGTGAAGCATTTTTCATTTCCTTGGCAACACATGCATCTGAAGATGTGTGGTTTATTGAATCTAGTGTATCATTCCACACGACCTCACTGAAAGGAAGTTGTGTACGTGGAAGAAACTTCCTACACTAATCTAAGCAGGAGTGTATAGCAAAACTTTCATTTTAACCTCTTTAAACAATTATAGTGATGAGAAACACATAGGAATGCAATTAGTGAAATAGAACTTGATGTAAGTTTAGATCCAAGAGAATTTCAGCAGCATAACAGTATGAGAAACACAAAACATAGAAGAAAGATAGACAGAAGAGCAGTAGACAAGATATACATGGGGAAAACCCTTTCAAGTGAAAAACCCCACACTCCAAATGCATAGTACTAATGTATTACTTTAAAGAAGAGTTAAAATACACCCCAATCACAATGCTTCTTCAACAAATGCTTCAAACCAAACATCTATTTAGGATTCAAACCATTTGCACTTCAATACCTGCAAACAAACTATGCATTCTACAATGCAAGGCATCCTATTTATAGGAGATACAAGCTTGTAGAGGCTTCTAGAAGAGTTTAGGTGTCCAAACCCATATGGAAATAATATCTCACACCATAGGCATGATTTGGACACTTTTACAACATTCTCTTACACCTCTTACAATTTTCATAACATGTAAAACCTCTCTCCAAGATTGGGCACCTTGTTCATGCTAATAGTGGGTTATGAAAAATGTTATAGAAACTGTCATAACATGTGCCATAATAGTTTTTCACACTTAAAACACATTCAACAAACAAAGAATAAGTCAAACATGACTATCATTCTTATTATTTCACACTTTTGTCATACCCCATTAAGGCACCACACTTTCTCAATGCAAAACATACCTTATGATGTGTCATAGAATGTGTCATAAAATGACAACAGTTGTCCTAGGTCCATGATCCCAAGATGGGATTCCTACTTGCACATGTGATGAAGATATGTCATGCAGTCACCTCCAATGGGGATGCCACCCAACCAGTGGGTCCCAATTAATGACATGCCATTGTAGGAAAATAAATAAAACAAATAAATACAATAATACATTAAATAATTCAATGTTAGGACTCTAAGGTTGAAACACCTTATTCCCAACATTCTCCCACTTGTTGAACACCTACCAAGAGTCATATTAAATCAATGGCTTAGGGCCCCAAGGCCCATAGATTCGAAACACCATATGAACTTTTCTATGCTCATTGGTTTTGTCAATGCATCTGCAACATTTGTGAAAGTGTCAACCTTCTCTAGGTTCACCTTTCCATCTTCTATCATATAACGAATGAAATGATATTGTACATCAATATGCTTTGTTCTAGCATGGAAGGTGTTGTTCCTATAGCACACATGGCTCGTTTGGAACAAGCAACCCCTCTTTCCTTTTTGGCTTCACCGGTTAATTTCTCCTTTGCTTCATTTTTCATGCCCCCATTTTTGAGCTTAAGTTGGTCACATGTCTAGTAAAGTCATCAATTTCCCTTTGACCAAAATCACCACCCCAAAATTTGCTAAGTATTTTGTCTCTGTGGGTCTAGATCTATAGGTTTCCCTTGGCCTTTCTCCTCGGCGTCCTCCAGGCCCTACGAACCTACATTTATGGGTATCCTTGTGTGGGCCACCATTATCTTTCTATCGCTAGCTAGTGGCTAACCTAGGGAATCTACCTGCATGGTGGGTCCCACATCATCCTTCACTGTTTGGGTCTTTGGCAATGACCATGCCAAATTGGGTTTTCATAAACTCATCTAGCCATCCTTTTGTCCTACCCAGAATTTATTGAGTGCATTAATGATCAATTTTCCTATAAAAAGGGGTCAAACTTGTCATTTTCACTGCTAGTTTTCAAATTTTTGATGGAGAAGGAGAAGCTCACACCCACATAATATCTCATACTATGAATTCAAGCCAAGTTTTCATCAGATTTCTTGTGTTGTTTTCGAGTAAGCCACATCTAAAATTCCAAGAGGTTTTTTCTATGGTTAGGGTTTTGAGAAATGCTAAAACCTTTTAAAATTGAACCCTACTTCACCCAACGACTTCACCAAACTTTGCAGTCCTTGGCCCCGCATAATTTTTTTTTTCTCCCAACACTAAAACAATCCTTAAAATAGGTTAAAACGATCTCTTAAAGCCTATGTGGAATCTCATTCCTTTGTCACCATTCTTTGCATGGTGAGGAACCCCTTGTGGCCCACATTATCATTCTCGCCATCCTTAACCCCTTAGAGGAAAACCTTAAAGTTGACTGAGTCATTGAACCTTGTGTGAGAATCCCCATGTGGACTTTTTCTTGTGGACGACTGCCTCCTCATCTTTGTTAATTAACAACCTAACCTCGACCGCTTTCTGCACTGTGGGTCTCGCATTTATTGCTACCATTGAGTGCCCAAAATGCACTAACTCCGAGCCTCTTGCAGGCTGCTACATGCAACTCGTCAGTGTCCGATCACTGTTATTTAGTGGCGAGATCACCCCGTCCACCTGTAATGTGGACTCTGATCCCTCCGTTGTCATTTTTTCTTCAGGAGTTTTCCAAATACAAAAATGCTAAGCCAAAAGTAGCTTGTAGGTTGACTCCTGCGGGTGGTCGTATGTGGGTGGCCTTCCCTCCATTGCTATTCCCTAACGTCTGAGCACCAATGCCTTCCCACATGGTAGGTTGCATGGGAGTGGTTTCCCTTTACTTTGTTGAAGTCAACCAAAATAAAATTTAAGTCTAGGAGCTTGATGCGGGCCCACCTACGTGAGCCACTGCTTGCAAGCTGCCATCCCTCTGAGGCCATTCCTTAACGACAAGCATTTGATAACATCCCAATGGTTCCTTTCCACATCTTCCAAAATGATCAAACTTTAAGACACAACCCCAGGCTGTTTGAGGTGTCCGCAGGTCCTGCAATGTAGACTTCCTCCTGTGGGTCATCATTCCCTGGATGTCATTACTTAACAATTGAACTCCAAATGTCCTTCAACCTCCTTGCACCTGCATACTCCAAACTTGCAAAGTATCAAGACTTGATCCAACAATGCTAAGTACCCTACAACCTAATTTCTACACGTGCCTAATCACCTCACAAGAACTTTGATTTCCAACTCACCTATGTGAAATTTCTACTACGAGTGGTCGCCTGCAGGTTTCTGTAGCCCTGTTACCTGATTTTTAGCTTTTAGCTGAAATCATGTAACTTAGTGTTTTTTCTTTTGGTGTTTTCGTTTAAACATTTAAAAGATAATCCATAGTCTGCTAGGTTCATTAATATGTATAAAAGAGATTGTCAAAAAGTAGATTACATTTTATTGACAATGTTACAGTTATAGACAAATGAGAAAGAAAACCATATGTGTTACAAATGTAATCTTTATTGAAAATCATGAAGTGTACATGTCCCTCACAAGCCAAGTGACTAACTTTACTTATTCAATGAAAATAAAGAAATAATTTATACATGAATAAGTAAATAAATAAAATGTGCATATAAGGGTGGAGACTAGTCATTTCCTAAGAATGACTAATTTTGAAGTTGTCATCTTGCCCTGTTGTTGTCTCGAACTGCTTGTGTCCTTCCTAGCTCCGTAGTGCTCCTAGCTCCTGCATATGGAAATCACAATGATGTTAGATCAATGCTCTAAGCAATGAAAGATCTCAAACCTTACATGAACACTTACCTATGCATGTATAAACTGATCCCTAAATGCATTAAATAAGCATACAAACCTTGGATGTCTTGGAAAAAAAATGATGTCATCAAACACATCCAAAATATGCATCTATTTTTCTAACTTGTTTGCTTCATGTGCATATTTAGGTCAAGTCTTGTTACTGTTATGATTCAGCTAAATGTAGCATGTGAGGTAATTGTGGCTCCCACAAGGGTAGAGCTTAGCATGCTTTGAGAGAAATAGGAAATTGAGAAACTTGATCAAAGATATACATGTTATCAATGCATTAAATCAATATGGAATCACACCAGTTGATCAACTCTCATTATCATATTCAAAAGATGCATCAAGTTCCATTATGCATCTCTTAAATAATGAGGGAGTAATCCAAAGTATTGTCAGGTCCCTCTCACCTTAACCCTATTGGACAACCACACATCACATAGGACGGTGAGATTTCAGGTCACCAACATAGGTGACATGTGTCTTCCCACTAGGATCAAAGTGAGGAGACAATGTTAATTGTGGCACATTATTGAAAAGGTAAACAACTATTGTGGAAATTGGGTAGTAAACATGTGGGGAAACAAGCATTGTGAAGGTCATGAGGGTTGGGATAGTCCTAAAGAAAAATGCATGCTATAAAAATTGTAAGGACAACAATAATGGATAAAATCATGATCTCATGCATATGGGTAGTAATCATGAGTGTATGCTACATAACAACAAGGGTAGTCACTTCATCCATTAAGGGAGCAAGTGAACCATTTTTTCACTTTGGTAGTGAATGATAAACTGAAATAAGCCATGCAATGAAAAGTGCAATCAACAAACAACAAAGAGCATAATCTTTCATGCATTAATGAAATCACATGCTGACAGGAATCATGAAACCAAGAAGAAAGGCATTAAGAAATGACAAATGTAGAGAATCAAGAGTGCTTTGTATACCTTTGATCTATCCTTTACTCATTATTCATCTTCCATTAGATCTATGCATTGTTCAATACCTTTGCTATCTTTTACCTTTTGTGATGTTCATAGTAGGATAATGGGCATAAAGAACTTATAAAGTCTAGTGAATAGCCCTTGGAAAGGTAAAAGACAATGTCATCATCATATGACATGATGAAGTGTTAATCTATGAGCTTTTGAGGCACAAAACACAGTCCGATGAAAGTATGGATCAACATTTTAAGATAGTCTAATCACGTAAATTGAAGGCAGATATCACACTGTCAATGGATGGTGTTGAGAAGACAGAGATGCCTGCCTGTTTGAATGGTAAAATACTGATAGTCCATGTTAGCTCATGGCACAGGAAGGAAACAAGACACCCACCACTGAGACACCACCAAAGACTCATTATATAAAATATCAAGAAAAGAAGAATGACATCAAAACTGAATAAAATTATGATCATAAATATAATTATGAAAATGATGTTCAAAATCATTTAATTTGTCTATATTCGTTAAATATATATAATGAGACAGAGAAGAAACAAAGAAAACACACCCACCAGTGAGGTCCAGCCACACACAGAGACTAATTATATATATATATTGAAATGAGATATTTAATATACAAGATTATCACTGACACTAAGACTGGCAGGGAAAGAGTGTATTTTGATTCAATGAAACAGTTACTAATTTTTAACACCAAAATATACTAAAATAGTTTTTCCATATTTAACCAAAACCACCAGTTTAGAGAATATTCATGAGTATCTATTAAAAGACAAAAGTAACAGAAAAACTAGAAAACCCTATTCCATTCTCAGGTCACAGCCTCAATGGCTATATTTTCCTCAAAACAACAACAAAAGGTGGGGTTTTTCTTCTTTCATTGAAAATTTAGAGGAAATAAACATTTTTTATGCTTTATTTTAAGATGGAGACAAAAGAAAATTGCATTTGTTTGCTAAAAACCACAATGGAGTGGTTGATTTGTGGCTTACCGGGAGCTTTTGCTCAATTTTTTTAACATTCAAGCTTTATCTTTCTACAAAGAACTTCTTTTAAAGGTTTTTCATGGTGGCTAAACGTTATGAATGTCAACAAAAGAACAAAAAATAAACCATATGGTTAGAATAATCTCATGGCCGTGACATTGGTGGCTCGAATGGCTAATGAATGAAGGAAAAACTAGGTTTTTATTTTAAAAAGGGGAACTTACCTTGTTACCTACTATTTTCCTCAAGAAATTACCACAAAAACTAGTCAAGAGTCGGCCATGATGGCATCATTCTTTATGTGCATTCGTTGAAACCCTGGCGATTACAATGAGCTTTCCAGAAAGATCAATGCTAAAATGATGATGTTTTCACATTGTTCATCTTTTGATGATTAGGGTTTGATCCTATTTTGATGCTGATGGGATTTTTGTCCCATGTTTTAAAAATGAAATGCATGCTAATGCATAATGGGGGCTGAATGGTAAGTTCATGACTTAGGCATTTTATGCCTTAAGTCTTATGCCTTATTTCAAATTTTTTAAAGTCCTTCAAACAATGAAACATATAAAGTGTGCCAAATCCCATATACTATCCCTTTGACCTTTGGTCATATAATTTCATGGTGCTCTGAAGACTTGCAAATTGTGCCTTCCAAGGAGTGTGGAATCCTTTTATGCCATATAGGCCAAACATGTTGACCAAACATGTGGCATTGGAATGTAGAATGAAGAAAGTAAAATGATCAAGTGCCTTGGAGGATTGGTGATCTTGTTAATGCTTTTGAAAGCATTTTGACATTTCATTATATTTTTGCATTTTGTTTCAAAGTATAAAAATATCATGTAAGTGATTTTCTAATCACTTTGATATCATTTACATGCAAATATAATGTAATCAATTATTGATGGTGGGCCCACTTATTTTTTGCTTTGAAATGTAAAATAACTTGATTAAGTGGTGTATTATAAATCACCTAATCAAGTTATTATCTTTAATGCCTTTTTGGAGTTTTGTGTTTTCAAAACACACATATTGCATGAGTCAAAGTTGGGAGACAAAATGATTGGCTTCCAGACATGAGGAGAGTGTGGGGGTGAAGTATTTGACTAGTTTGGAGAAACATGTGCTACTTTGGAGGGGGTTTTGTCACACTTTTAGCATGAATTGAGTCTAAGCTTGAATTTTCACCATTTTGGAGGCCTTTTGGAGTGATTTTGGTAGGTTCTTTTTTGGATTTTGTGCCTCATCCGACTAGAACCTTCTAGATGGGAAGGCATGAGAGTTGTGTTTTTTTTTGCTTAAGTATGTTCATTTTTGGCATTTTGGAGAAAGTTATTTTCTTTCTTCTTGTAGGCATTGTAGCTTTTTTGGAGCTTTTTCCAGGTAGAGGACAACATTGTAACTCAGATTTGCAGAATTTTGCAGTAGTGTAACACCTTTTGATCAATAATTTAATATATTTTACCTTCTCATTATGTTGTTTTATTGTGAAAGGTTTAGAAATGGTTGATGAAATCTTATGGAAGAATTGTTTTCCCTTTGATTTTTTCTTGTTTTCTTTTCCTTTGTGTAGTTAATATGAACTTGCAAGTCATAACATGTGTTGAGTTAGTTCAGGGTAGAGTTTAAGTTGTGAAGATGTATTTTTCTTCCTTCTAGATGTTTTCCTTGACATTTTTAGCCTTGTTATGAAATACTGATGCAAAGACATGAAGTTCTGAGTTGTGTAAGCCATTGTTAAGTTGTTGATCATTCCTATGTGTAAAAGTAGTTGTGTAAGTTTGAGGAAAACACATTAGGTGCATCACCATAGGGGTTAGTTTTCTTTTCATGTTTCTTTCTCCCCTTTTCCCAGCAAGGAATAGTTAGGTGGCATAAAAAATGGGAAGCCAACCCATAATTTGGAGGTTTGCTTTTGAATAGGACACCCACAACCTGAAAGCAATCCCATGTTACATCCAAACCTACTAATTTCTTTCATAACTTAGCATTAGGGCACAAATTTGGATCACTAACAAGCCCCAAGGCCATTTTCTCACTACTTCCATCCTGATAGCTTTCACCTTAGGGAAACCCACATCCTTGGGCCTACATTCACCTAAATGATCCAAATGAACTCTGAATGTTGAACAATGATAAATTTTATGATCTTTTAATGATATATAAATGGGTCTGACGCTTGATTTGTAGGATTTTATCATCTACCCTAATCTATATGTGAATGAACTTACTACATCTTTCACATACAGGATTATGGAACCTACTCTCAGTCCATCAGGGAGGCTTGTTGAGAAAGTTGATAAAGGAAAGAATCCCTCTCACATGCAAGAGGGAAAGAACAAAAATACCAAATGAAGTATCAGTTTCACGGAGTAGAGTGTACCTCAAATCTCTCCTCCACTTGGGACACGATATCAGATACAAACCTAGGGCCGCACATGGATATTGATGAGTTTAGGCAAAGGGTGATGGTTAAACCTGCTACAGAGAATGCACAAAAAATTAGGGCAAGTGGTCCCGCCAAGATCATTGACTTTCCTCCTGCGTTAATTTCCTTGGAGTTGGTCATGACTTGTCAGGAATGTTATCATTCCAATAGGAAGATTATTGATCATGATGGAAGGGTGTTGGCTGACTTGTCAGCTAAATCTATCAGCCAAACATTCCACATTCCCACATTTTATAAAATGGAAGAGATAGAAAACATGTGGAAACAAGACCTCATCTTGTGCAAAAGGATAATAAACCAACATTGGTTGAAATAAAAGAGGGGTAGTACAGATAAAGTGCCATAGGAGTTGTTTAGAAGTGTTTTCTTCGAAGAGTACCATGATCTGGTCATTCTATTGAGCAGGGTAATGGGCCTACAACCTACTGCTTTCTTCGAAGAATTGATGTTTTACTTTGTTGAGATCATCCAAGGCATAGCCAAGTTCCATTGCGCCAAGATGATTAGTGACAAATTACACAGCCCGCTCATGGTGGTGAAGAGCTCCAAATTTTATATGACTTCATATTTGGTGTACCTCCTAGAGAAGAAGTTCCCATGCAAAGGACTCTTCAATGCAGGAACCCTGGGAACAAAGAAAGGAGAACATAAAGTCTATGACTATTATCCTCAGTTGCAGTATAGAAATTTCAAAAGAGAATATTAGAGGGTAAATGATTCCTTCATTGTGCACATAATCAAACTCCTGGGAGGAGATTTTAAGAGAAGGTATCACACAACACAAAGGACTTCATCCAACGGTTTGGGTATCTGTTTATATAGTTCCCAAAACTCACATATATAAGAGAAAAGGGGCTCTTAGGGAAACCCTACCAGTTGCCCCAATATCCCAACGATTTCCCCATCTTGCTGGAAGTTTCTCGGTAGTTACAGACTACCCAAGTACTATTAAGTGACAAGAATAGAGTTAGGATTCCATATCCCCTGACCTTTGGGCAAGGAATGTAGTCCTTCGTTGCTGCCTAATGCACAAAATACTCAAAGAAATAATTGGTGGAATACAACTTGGATCTCCACATGAACCGAGGAAGGATGGATCCTTATGAGAAGCTGAAGAAATGGGTTGGAAGACAATGTTCCCACCAACCTCAAGTTGAAGACTTCAGGGCCAATTGTGGAGATGATAAAGAGGTGCAAGTGAGGCACTATATGAGAATGACAACCCAGTTTGTGAAGCTAGTAAATCTATTCCCTGTGCTTGATCAAATAGTGGAGGAAGAAGGCAATATTATTGATGATAGGTACCATGCCCTAGCCAATGTGCCTCTACTAGTAATAGATTGAAATGAAGAAGAGGTTATTGACCTTGGTATACTCACTCAGCCTATTGAAGATAGGACAAGGAAGTGGGTGGATGCCCAAATCGCCCAACTCAAAGCATAGGGCATCAAACTGACATATGACAAGTTCAAAGATGAGCCTAAAAGTGAGACTGATAGTGGATCAACCACTACCTCATCAGAAGAAGCTCCCAAGTCCCCACCAGTAACAAGGTCAAAGCAAAGAAAGGATGCACTTGAGCATAAACCTAAACACAAGGTGTATTCTAGAAAGACCATGAAGGGAGAATCATCTAAAAGAGAAAGAATGATGGGGATGTTCATACTAGAGATGCCCACCATCCAAGAAGAGGAACTCCATGAAGAAGAAGAAATCAAGTAGCCACTCTCATCGCCTACCACCTTTGCTATTGATGTCACTACCACCATTGTCACCCCTCCACCTTCCACTTAGGATTTTCTCATCTCATCCCTACCTACCATGGACATTGCTTTCCACCTCACTGACTATTCTGGTGATGATACTTGACTCCTCTTCTATGACATCCCTACTATCATCTTCTTTGCTCCCTCCACTAGCTACTCTCTCCATTCCGCCACCAACAATATCCATATTTACCATGCCACTTCTCACATTGCCACATGCTTTCATGGCATATATGTATAACACACTAGATGAAATCTCTGGGGTAATCCTTGACCCCAAGGTTCAAGCTTTAATGGTTCAAATTATTGTTTCCCTACCTCTTCCCCCACCACCTACAAATTTTCCAAAGATGGAAGCCACAATGCAAATTTTAGAAGAGATGGAAAGGAACCATTCAAAGAAGCTTGGAGAGGCTTCAAAGGATGTAGTAGATGATCCTGAGGATTCAGATCAGGATGATTACTTTGAGCACCCATAGGAAGGATTGAATATAATCTTAGACAAGGTGGCTTTTGATGAAGAAAGGTCACAAGATTTAGAAGAGGATGTTGATGCTCTTAATGAGCAATATGTAATAGACACATTAGACTGAGAGCTGGATGAGGAGTTTCCCCAACAACACAAAGATGTGGGTGAAAAGTTTGATCCTGAAGAGCACCGTTCTAAAGAAAAAATAGACACTAACATAGATTTGGAGATACTTGAAGAGCCTCCATTAATTGGCCAAGACAAGGGCCTAGTCCAAGAAGAAGTACCTCTTGAGAAGAAGGAACAAAAAGAGAAAGATAAAGAAGAAGAAGATGCGCAAGAAAAGAGCCTTGAGCTTGATCACTATGTTGAGATCGAACACGAAGAAGAGAAGGCACGCTAGGAAGAAGGAACCAGTGAGGAGAATATAAATTCTATCGAGCCAGATAAAGGGAAAGCCATACAAATAGAAGGATCAGATGAAGAAGAAAAGAGTGATCGAGAAGTTTTGGATGATGAAGAGGAGCAACCTTGAAATGATAAAGAAGAGGAAGGTGCTCATGAATCACCCAAGGCTCAAGCTGAGGTCTCCTGACTGGATGGAGAGGCAATTGAAAAGGAAGACTCCTATGGTCGTGGACCCAAAAGTGTGACTTGATGCAATAATAGCCAGGGCATAGACAAAATCAAGAAAAAAGGAGAAGCCCAAGGTCTACTCTCACATCATGATGGACACCTCTGGATCTAAAACAATACAAATTTCCACCCTTATGATAGAAAAAGATATAGGCGCTAGTTACAACATATCAATGATCAATCTAGGCCCATCAACCTGTGAGTAGAAGATAGATGAATTCCAAAGGTCAGTAGCCACCATCATGTAACAAATGAATAAAGATCAGTCCACTAAGGAAGAGATGAAAGCATAGGTAGTGGACCTCACCGCTTATATTCAACAATGGACATCTACAAAAGAGGAAGCTCTAGTAGAGTCATCGACACTGCTCTCGCAGCTTTCTAAAGAGGATATCAGTAAGATGGAGAAAAGGAAGAACTGGACCAAGTCCATGACTACTTGGTTCAACAAAGTGGTATCTGTTGGCAACAAAGGGATCGATCATGCCAACATGATGTACAATAGGTATTGAAGCCTAGGGAAGGACATAGAAAGCTTGATGAGTACCTGTAAGGAGTTCCCAGAAACATACAGGATCATTTATCCTAAATTGGAGTGCATCCTCAAGATTTCACAAGACATATGGGAAAAAGAGTTGGAAGTGCCAAAGGAAGATCACTAGTTGATAGAAACTTGGCTAATGAACTTGGATTATAGGAAGGAAGTTTTGGAAAAGGTCTTGCATGACCTTGAGGTTGATCATGAATGGGATGTTGAGCATCAGGCACACAATGCTAACTATCTAAAGTTAATGAAATATTTTGAGATCCCTGCCTTGGAGCTAGATCTGGAGAAGATCAAGCCTTTGTTCCACAAGAAAATAGAACAAGGAGATGGTGACACATTATCACTAGACTTTATGGATTTTTATGTGTAAGATTTTGTCTGGATGGAGCAAATGATCGAGGTTGCCTTGAATTATATAGAGTATTGACAAGAAATCATTGAAAGAATCAAGAGGATATCCTTCCAAATCCTCAAATCCGAGCTCTCTAAGGAAAAGAAGCTTATTGTTGTGTTTAGAAAATTCATCGAGTATGCAAATGCTTAGAAAGTGGCTGCAAATCCCATTATAGATGCTGAATATTTGTCAAAGTAGCTACAAAGGATGTAGCCACTACAAGACAAAATTACTACAGTTTCAGGTCACTAGAGGACAAAATAGGGAAAAAGACAAAAGTGTATTTTATATTGTCATATATTTGGGGTAGGTGAAACCCTAATGTAAAATGAATTTTAGCCACACAATGAAAGTGAATCTTTTCCATTCATTTTTCTTTTGTAAAACTATAAATAGGGGAATCCTCTCATTTTCAAAGAGAGAGTTGAGTTGTGTAAAGGCTTGCTGTAGAAAATTAATGAGAATAACATTGTTTTGATGGATTTTTGTATTTTCTTCTCATGTGTGCATGATTCATTCTCCAATCTTATATATTATATTTGTTGTTCCAGTTTTAAGTTGCTTTTAGTTGTTAGTTTATGTTGCATATTAATGGTGAAGAATTCTATGGTGTTGATATCTTTCTTACTGTTTATTGATGATGAACAACAGTGTAAAGTTAGTCTGAGCATTGTTCATATTGTTGCACTTAAGTTCATCTATTTTTCATTCTTTAATGGTGAATGGATGGTTGAAAATTTTTAGACCTTAGAAGATTGCACTATTTTTATGAGACTATAGGCTGACCTTCATTAAGTGGAACTTAGTTTTAGGAAGGTTGTCCACTGTAGCATCCTCCATTGTTACTGTTCAACATTAGTTGCAGGTTTAGAAAAATTCCTATCCCTTTTTCCTTTTGACCTTTCTTTGAAAATTGAAGTTAAAAAAAAGTTCTAACATCACCATAAAGCCAAATTTGATGAGCCAAGAGGAGTTTTAGACCACTGTCCTAAACTTGTAGTAGTTGTTCTTCATTTTTAGAATTTGCAAAACTCCTTTTTCAAATCCGATTCCCTCAAGACTTAGTGACCATAAATTCCCTTTGTGATTACCAACAAATCACATCAACCAATTGAACAATTCCAAGCTTATTCATACCCTGACACCTGGGAGACCTTGGGGTGATTTCTAAAACTTAGTTTCAAAAATTACCTTTCAAGAGAAGCATTACACTTGTGCATTGTCTATGTTGAGAAAATGCAAAAACACCCATGAATAGAACTAGTGCTAGAAGGATGGAAGCCAAGCTAAAATGGATCAAACTGGTTCCTTATCCCCTCAAAGGTTTCATCATGTGCTTAGATCCACCCAAGATAAAGGGGAGTTCCAAGAGCTCAAGACCCCTTCCAGGGCTAAGAGAGCCAAGAAAGGGGAAGAAAAAACTTCAACCCCTTCCACTCAACCTCCATTCCCTCCATCCCCATCAATCCATCCATCTCACTCCTCCCCTTCACTCTTGACAACACCTCCATCCTCCCCTCCACTCCAAATTGCCTTACTGGTGCAAGAGCACCCATTGATTTTATGACTCCATTAGGAAATCTTGTAAAGTTGGCATCTTCATCATGTTATGCATGTAAAAAGGTCATGTTTGGGACCATTACTAATGTATTTGAGTCACTTGATTAGGTTTGTAGGTGATGGTGAGGTCAAGTTATCAAATGTTGCAAATAGTGCAGTTATTGTCAAAAATATAAAAATGCAAACAATGAAGTTGAAGAGTCATCTTGGTAGGGAAGGTTGTTAGTCGGCTAAATTTGAAGGGGAATTTATGCTAACTATTGGAAAAACCTTTAAATAGCATTGTAAAGGTGAGAAAATCATTGATGATTGTATTTTGAAACCATTTTGTGAATAAAAGTACTTTGTGCTGCTAAAACAATGTTTTCTTATTGTTTTACAAGCACTGCACGGACTGTACAACACTCCTAGGCTATAAATATTGATTTTATTTCAGAGTTATTTGTGTTAGCTTCCATTTGCAAGAGGTTTGAATAATTTTCATCAAATTTAGAGGACTTAAGAGAAATTTTATAGTAAATTGTTTGAAACCCTCTAGTTAAGGGTTTTGAGAGTCTAAAATGAGTTTAACAACCATTCCACCAATGGAGGCTTTGAAAAATAGTGGAATGGCTTAGAATAGGTTATACTTTAATGTGATTATGTTGGAAAATGTAGGGAAAGGAAAAATACAAAATTTATGTTGATGCTCCAAGTGTTTTTCATTTTTTTCCATGCATGAATTGTTGCCTATAGGATAGGGTTTGAAAAATTGACAGTGGTGAATGTTGGAAAATTGTTAATTTTGCTTTTGCAGACCTAATTCAAGGTGTTTGAAGTAATGGCTAAGTGATTGGAGGTTTGGATAGTATATTTTCAATAAACCCTCCTTGTTTGAGCATAGTTTAAGCATTAAGCAAGGGATTCATGATTTGTTGCATTGGTGAGTGATTTCTTTGAGAAATATTGTTGATTTGGTAGTTTTATAACCTAATGAAGATATTTCCATGGTTATTTGGGATTGTGGAGTGAATAAGTGGGTACTTACTTTGTTAAATAGGCTTATTTGGAGCCCATTTATGTGGGACAGTCAATTTTAAGCTTAATCTTTAAAAAAAAAATAGTGCCTTTATTTTGAAGTATGCTTAATAAGGCTGAAATGGGTCCTAAAATCTATGACTAGTTTTTGGAAACTCCACCTGGTTCGCAAGTTATGCCCGATTTAGTGCTTTGGACTCCTACAAGTAAATTTAATCTTTTGGTGCAAGCAATTGAGAAACTGGTAAAACAGAGTTATACGAGTGTTTTTGGTCTAATCCTACCTTTTTCATGATAATTAGATTGTACTGGGGTCTGGTAAGAGTTTAGAACCCTGATTTTTGTCTTTTGGTGTATTGGTAGTCATGTGGAATCAACTTTCAATGAAGTGAATTTGGTGAATATTCAAGTGATCTTTTCAGAGTTTGTGTTTTGGGTCTTTAGAACCCTTGAAATCAGTAGATTCTTTGCATCAATTAGTATCAGAGTTGGTTGGTCTAGTGGTTTGTTAAGTTGTTTGCAGATACTTGTGGTCCATCTTAAAGCTACAAGAGTTGTGAGAAGGTGTGTTGGTTATAGACAAGGAAGAGGTTTGTGTTCACTATCCTCCAATAGAGATAAAGTTGGGGAGAAGGTGCAGAGAGAGAGTTACACCACTAAGAGATAAAGAGTGGGTAGGTGCATCTTTTGGGATCTACTATTGGGTAGATGGATGGTTTGTGAGATTGTGTGATGAAGTAGTGAGGGAGATGGATATCTATTTGAGAAGCACTTGAAGAGTTTGCAACCATTACAAAAGTTGAAGATGTTAGTTAGTTGGAAGAGTGATCCAATGATTGGAAAAGATGAAGAGATGATGACATATAGGTCAAGAGAAGGTCAATGATGAATTGATTGGAATGAGGCAAGATTGCTTAGAAAATCATGGTGAAAGCATACTAAGTACAGTCCTGTGTCCTTTGATTGGAAAAGAGGTTAGAGGAAAGTTAAATACTGTCAAGACAATGGTTTGGAGATTTGAGAATACATATGTTATTGGGGTAGAGAACCTAATGGTAGGAATAAGAGAAAAATATGAAGTGATTGAAGGTGTTTGGCAAAGGAAAGTGCACAATTTCAAGATTGCAACAAGAGTAAAGAAAGAGAGTAGTCCAAGAAAAAATTGGTAAGGGTATGTAGGTGTGAAGAAGCAAGTTTGATGCTACTCAGTCCTAAAAGGGACTTGAGGTATTTTTTAGGCCTGTTGTACAGTGCAAGAGCACCTAGTGATTTTATGCCTCCATGAGGAAATATTGTAAAGTTGGAATATTCATCATGTTATGCATGTAAAAATGTCATGTTTGGGACCATTACTAATGTATTTGAGTCACTTGATTAGGTTTGTAGGTGATGGTGAGGTCAAGTTATCAAATGTTGCAAATATTGTAATTATTGTTAGAAATGTAAAAATGCAAACAATGAAGGAAGTTGAAGAGTCATCTTGGTAGGGAAGGTTGTTAGTTGGCTAAAGTTGAAGGGGAATTTATGCTAACTATTGGAAACACCTTTAAAGAAAATTTTAAAGGTGAGAAAAGCATTGATGATTGTATTTTGAAATCATTTTGTGAATAAAAGTACCCTGTTATGCTGAAACAACATTTTCATATTTTTTACAAGCACTATACGAACTGTACAACACTCCTAGGCTGTAAATATTGAATTTTTTTCATAGTTATTTGTGTTAGCTTCCATTTGGAAGAGGTTTGAAGAATTTTCATCAAATTTAGAGGACTTAAGAGCAATTTAATAGTAAACTATTTGAAACCCTCTAGTTAAGTGTTTTGAGAGTCTAAAGCGAGTTTAACAACTATTCCACCAATGGAGGATTTGAAAATTGGTGGAATGGGTTAGAATAGGTTATATTTTAATGTGATTATGTTGGCAAATGTAGGGGAAGGCAAAATATAGAAGTTATGTTGATGCTCTAGGTGTTTTTCATTGTTTTCCATGCATGAATTATTTCCTACAAGCTAGGGTTTGAAGAATTGACAGTGGTGAATGTTGGGAAATAATTATTTTTTCTTGTGCAGACCTAATTTAGGATGTTTGAAGCAATGAATAAGTGATTGGAGGTTTGGATAGTATATTTTCAATAAACCCTTCTTGTTTGAGCATAATTTAAGCATTAAGCAAGGGTTTCATGATTTGATGCATTGGTGAGTGATTTATTTGAGAAAGATTGTTGATTTGGTAGTTTTATTACCTAATGAAGATCTTTCCATGGTTATTTAGAGTTGTGGAGTGAATAAGTGGGTACTTTCTTTGTTAAATAGGCCTATTTGGAGCCTATTTCTGTAGGACTATCAATTTTAAGCTTAATCTGTCCAAAATAGTAGTACCTTATTTTGAAGCATATTTAATAAGGCTGAAATGAGTCCTAGAATTTGTGACTATTTTGGGGAAAATCCACCTAGTTTGCAAGTTATGCCCGATTTAGTGTTTTGGACTCCTACAAGCAAATTTGATCTTTTGGTGCAAGTAATTGAGAAACTGATTAAACAAAGTTATAAGAGATTTTTTTTGGTCTAATCTTGCATTTTTCATCATAATTAGAATGTATTGGGGTTTGTTAAGAGTTTAGAACCTTGATTTTGGTCTTTTGGTGTATCGGTAGTCTTGTGGAATTAAGTTTCAATGAAGTGAATTTGGTGAATACTCAAGTGATCTTTTCAGAGTTTTTGCTTTAGGTCTTAAGAACCCTTGAAGTTATTAGATGTTGTGCATCACTTTCCACCCTTCATTTCCCACCGCCAAGGTGTTGTCCTAGCCTCTGCATTACACTTCCATGGAGTTGCACCAATTGCTGCTCCATTATAGCCCCAAGTCACTATAGCACAACAAGTGCAACATCCACTTTCCACAATGGATTGGTTGGGAAATAACCCTTTCCCATTGTCCTTCAATGATTATCATGACATGCCAAAGAATCTGGAAGGATTTTTCAGCAAGTTCCATCCACGTGACTCATAAAGGACAACAAATGAGCACATCAAGATCTTCTAAAAAGCTTTGAAAGAAATGTAGATTGAACATGAAGATGTGGTTTGTAGACTCTCCCTTACTCATTGGGGGATGAAGCCTTCTACTGGTATATCCATCCTCCAACTAGATCCATAATTTCTTGGGATCAAATGAAGAATACTTTCTTGCAGAAGTTCAAGCTCCTGATTAGGCCCTCAAAAATATACCAGCAGTTCATGTCCATTAGGAGGGAAGTCAATGAGCCTATTAGCTCATTTAATGACCAATTTCATAGGGCTTACATGAAGTTGCAACCATAGAATGTAGTGGATGATCCCTCAACTAGGTTGGTGTACTACTCTTCCTTGGATAACCTTA